>CM069926.1:20165337-21365337 GCA_036172225.1 Cryptocoryne crispatula var. balansae | reverse complement strand
GATCCAATTTCGAAATCGACCGATTCCAATCAGATTCCATCATTCCACCAATTCTGCAAACTTTGGACCGATCCAAACTGATCCTAAACGGATTAGTACCACCGATCTTGACTTTGATTCGGATCTTGCAATTAGATTAATAAAGATGTTTTAAACATAAGTTTGGGTCAAACTTGAGCCCTAATACCATTCAAATCTAAGTTCAACGGAGCCATCTCTCCTAATCCTATTATGATTAGTATTCAACTTATTTAAACAAAATAAAGTAGCATCGGTCACCTTTTAAATAAGTTATTAGCTCTTTTACGATGATTACAATAGACTGGAGGGATGGCCGATTGCACAACTTAACCTCATATTTACATAAAGACCTTCAAGCACTAGAAAGGTGTTTACAGCATGCAATAACCATCTCAGACTCGTAGCTAGGCCTGGCAGTTTGTGGAGCCCGACCAATGGTCATACAAAGTCGGGGCATGTGGCTCTAGGTAATCTGAAGGCCCCGATGGCATGGTGACTCCTACAGAAGAATATAGAGCACCTTAGATCCTATATGAAGGCAAGCCAGGATCCTTGGTGTCATGCCTCAGATTTTAACATGCACAGCGGAACAATCCAATGACGCGATCAGGGAAATTAACCCCTCAATTGCATCGGTTTAGGAAAAAAGAAGGCAAATTAGGTCTTAATTCTTAAATCCACATATTCTTTTGAAAATACATCACTAATGCTATAATCTAAACAAAACTACATATCATATAGGTATAATGATCATTCATTTGCCTTTTTGAAAATTGAACAACCATTCTTCTGTTGCGTTAAACTTGCATTACCTAAAAAATTGATAAAATGATTGGAATGAGTACAATGACTCGGTAGACACCCCATCATTCGCTAAATCGGATAGCTAAATGGCACTAGATGATAAATAAATAGGTACCTTGACCTACATCCATTATATACAAATATAAAACTAAACAATATATTAAATATTTGACTTAACCATATGTTTTAAACCACCAATTATCACCTAAAAGCAAGGATTGTCATCTTAGATCTCGAATTCGTCTCGGAAGGGCAAAAGAGAAGAGATCTTGTGATATTCTCGGAAAAATCTCAAGATATCAGATCTCGAATTTCATTTATGTAGGGTACATCTTACCCAAAAATTTCCATCTCATATCTATATTTTATCTCATGGAGACTGAAAAGAACAGATCTAAGAAAAATCTCAAGAGATTGGATCTCGTAAATACTAATCAATGTACATATTTAAGTGTAAAATGTCATGTTATCTCTTCAAAAAGGACAAGGGAACTTATTTTAAACATCAAAATAAGTTGAGAAAGAATCAAAAGTTCAATACAGAGAAGATGAACTATTGTTAATAGAAGACATACAAAGAATCTTATATTAGATTAAGGCTTCATCTTGAATAATATGGGTAAGATTGGTGACATTTTGGGTTGATTGTACATAAATAGTCATAAAAATATTGAGTTATAAAATTTCATCAAACATAATGTCTAGATGAATATTTGGATGAATTCTATGATAAAATTGACAATATATGAAGCAAAGTTAACAAAGCCATCTAACGAGTTAGGGATAGTAATAGGCGGAGTAGATCAAGGTACAAAAGGTACTACATAGATATTCTCGTTTCGGCGATCTCATTTCTCGGACATGAGGAGAGAAAGAGATTCTCGGTGGATCTCGAGAGATTCTCGGGATATTGCATTCCATGCCTAAAAGCACACTGATCACACCTATAAGTTGACCAACCAGCACTAATACACACCTAAAGATAGCCTAAATTCGAATTGATAACACATGCATGAACACATACTACATGTCACATATGATGGAATCACTACAAATGACATAGACTATGCATACTATGCAACACAACCTGATTAAGACAAACAAGTGTACATCCCCAGACTGCATTCATAACAAAATACAATAGACGCACCTATAATCTAATGAAAGTCCATATTCATAATAGTATGCAATAAATGCACCTACTTCTAATAAGAGACCACATTCTTTCTTATTGGCAAGGAATGCGTTGTCTTACCACCTCAACTAGTTAACATCAGATCTACCATATATAGCAATACCATATAGCTAAATGAGATCCTATAGTGCACCTACGCAGTGGTGGCACTTAGGATGCTTACGGGATCTGGGGTCGAAAGATGCACTAGATGGTTCTAACCCCCCACTACCCTCGGGTCACAACTACCTAGTTTGGTGTAACTATCTTCCATTACAATTTTCAATACATCATGCATCCACATAAATCATGCCATGTTATGACCATAAATATGCAAGATTAAATTACATAAACTATACCATACTATGACAAACATACCACCAATGCAATTACCATAATGAACAACATCTAAACAACTTGTTCATGATGCTAGAAGTCTAAAATGACAAGCATAGACAAGAGTTAGCATGACATAACAACATAAACTCAACATAATGTGATAAGACCATTACCAACTAGATTCTGCCACCTAGTTAAAGGACATAACAAATAGCCAAAATCAGATTTAATAATGCTAACTAAGACATTAACTAATCTTGTTAACATATCACCACACCTATACAAATGGGATTAACTCAAAAAGAGTAACAAGGATTAACTAAATACATGCTAAACTGAAAAGGAATAAGACCAACGAAAATCTACTAATCAACATGCTATGGACAACATAATTATCACCCTAACAAGATCCCTATTACGTACAAAAGAGAACAACACTACTAATTATGCTAGTAAACCACAACATGCAATTGTAACCCGACTAATTAACACATTAAAAATCACTACAAGTCAGAGAGAATTTAATCATATGAATTTAATGATAGTAGACACATCAAGAGTGTTTACTGGATCGATGCTGGAAAAGTCAAAGATTAGCGACTAAATACGATACTCGACATTGGCGACACGGTGCAAAAATCAAACCTCTCAAAAAAAGTATCTCTATCCATCAAGGTTGCTGAAAAGTAAAGAAATATAGAGCAGGGGTATGTCATCGGACCATTAGGGGGGAGAGGAAGAAATAAGAGGAATAAATAAGAAATAATAGAGTGAGGATAGAAGAGAGTTAGGAGAGAGAGAGAGAGAAGTACTTACGGCAGATAGGGGGCGGGCCACACCGGTGCATAAGGGGAGATGGTGCATGGTGTTGGCGGGGCCGTGGCTGAGGCTAGTTGTGGGTCTAGGTAGGGTTGACGTCGAGGGGGGGCAATGCTGGCCGCGCATGGGGGCGGGTGCAAACCTGGTGGCGCGAGGTGCGGGCGGCCGATGGTTGCATAGCATTGTACAGGTGGTGCCACGAGGTGTGGTCGTACGGAGGTAGGAAGGCGGCAACACGAGGGTGGGACGGCGACACCGGTGAGCGGCGCGCTTGTTGACGCGGTCACACGGGCGTCAGTGTGACGGCGAGCGATGGTGGCCGTAGTCAACAACGCCGGTGGCATGGTGCAC
The DNA here is from genome assembly GCA_036172225.1 of Cryptocoryne crispatula var. balansae. NCBI lineage: Eukaryota > Viridiplantae > Streptophyta > Magnoliopsida > Alismatales > Araceae > Cryptocoryne > Cryptocoryne crispatula. Next base: position 21,361,829 of record CM069926.1, on the reverse strand, counting down.
GCAATCAAGAGGCTGGTCGATGGCATCCTATCAACGTGGCTAGGCTTAGGTGCTACGCGAGGGCACAGTCATAGGCAACGAGGTGGGCTGGCGGGTGGTGTGCGGAGGCGGGGAAGATTGTGTGGGCTAGTCAATGGGGGAGTCAGTGCGGAGCAGCTGATGCGGCAGGGTGGGAACAATGAGGTGATGGTGGCGTTGTAGCGATGTAGGAAGAGAGAGAGAGAGATGGCGAGGGCGAGACGATGGGCAACGATCGGGGAGGGTCGACGCGGGGAGAGAGATAGAGAGTGGCAGTGCAACTAGAGTTTAAGGGAGAGAGAAAATTTGACAGAAGAAGGTATAAATAGGAGAAATAAGTGGAAAATTAGGAAGAGATTATATAAGTAATTAACACTTAATCTAAATAAAATATAATTATCTACAAATCTAATAAGACACAATATAAATAATTAGAAAAACACCTATTTACCTATATAAACACCTTAAAAATAATTTAAGCACACAACAAAAATAATAAAAAACACTACGATAATAACCTAATTAGTCATATAAAATATGGAATATTACATTCTACATTCCTTAAAATAAATTTTGACTTCAAATTTCTATTTAAAACTTACCTAAAAAGTGAAGATGATGATGTCTACACATTTCAATCCAATGATATGCCTATCCTTCTCCCTAAACATATCTATCTATGTTCTCTTTCATCAATCTACTTATCTATAATCTATGCATCTATCTCCTTTTAATTTATCTAATATATCCATCTAATATCAAAATCACCTAACAGTAGAAAATTCCAACCTTAAATATGTAGTTCTAATTGTCACTCATGCCTAAGCTTAATAATTCAAAATGATTGATTCTAATTCATCCAAACTGTTATCATAAACTCGGGCTGGTCAAAGTAGACCTTAAGGCCAAGTTAATGCTCTGATATTCATATCCCGGATTTTAATGTGCACAGCAGAATAATCCGATGACATGACCGGGTAAAGTGACCCCTCAATTACATTGGTTTGGAGTAAAAGAAAACAAACTAGGTCCCAATTTATAAATCCACACATTTTAATGAAAATATATCACTAATGCTACAATCTATACAAAACTATATACTATCTAGACATAATGATCATCCAATTGCCTTCTTGAAAATTGAACCACTATGTTTTTGTTGCTCTAAACTTGAATTATTTGAAAATTTGATAAAAAAATTTAAATGAGTACGACGACTCAGTAGACATCCCATCATCTATTAAATCAGATAGCCAAACGATTCTAGATGATAAATAAATAGGTACCCAGACCTACATCTATTGTATACAAGTATAGAACTAAACAATATATTAAATATTTGACTTAACCACATGTTTTAAACCATCAATCAGCTCCTAAAAGCACACCGACCAGCACCTATAGGAAACTAAAGACAACTTAAACTCAAAAGGGATAACACATGCATGAACACATACTACATGCCACATATGATGGTATCACTACAAATGAAATAGTACATGCATACTATGCAACACTACTTGACTAAGACGAACAAATGCATATCACAAGACCGCATTCACAGCAACATATAATAAATGTACATATCCTCTAGTGAAAGACCACATTCACAATACCATGCAATAGATGCACCTATCCTTTAACAAGGGATCACTTCTTTTCTTATTGGCAAGAAATGTGTTGTCCTACCATCTCAATTAACTAACATCAAATCTACCATATATAGTAGTACCATATAGTTAAACAAAATCCCATAGTACACCTAGGCAGTGATGGCACTTAGGATGCTCGTAGGATCTGGGATCCGAAGGATGCACCAGACAGTTCTAACCCTCAGTACCCTCGGATCACGACTAACTAGTCTGGTGTAGCTCAATCTTCCATTACAATTTTCATAGCTTCATTCATCCACATGAATCATGACTTGCTATAACCACAAATATGTAAGATTAAATGACATAAACTATGTCATGCCATGACAAACATACCACCAATACAATTATCATAATTAACAACATCTAAACAACATGTTCATAATGTTAAAACTGTAAAATGATAAGCATATATAGGAGCTAACATGACATAACAATATAAACTCAACAAAATATGATATGACCACAACCAACCAGACCCTACCACATGGTTAAAGGACATAACATAGTCAAAATTAGGTTTAATAATGCTAGCTAGGACATTAACTAATCTTGTTAATATATCATCACACCTATGCAACGAGATTAACTCAAAAAGAGTAACAAGGATTAATTAAATACATGCTAAATTGAAAAGGAATACGACCAACCAAAATCTACGAATCAACATGCTATAGACAACATAATTATCACCCTGATATAATCCCTATTACGTACAAAAGAGAACAACATTGCTAATCATGCTAGTAAATCAAAACATGCAATGCTAATCCCATTAATTAACTCATTAAAAATCACTACAAGTCATAGAGGATTTAAACATATGAATTCAATGATAATAAACACATCAAAGGTGCCTACCAGATCGATGTTGGAAATGTTAAGGATCGGCGACCGAATACGATATTGGACATTGGCAACGCGGTGCATAAATCCAACCTCTTAAACAAGTTATCCCTCTCCACCAAGGTTGCTGAAAAATAAAAGAATATAGAGCATGTGTATGTCATCGGACCATGAGGGGGGAGAGGGAGAAATAAGAGGATTAAACAAGAAATAATAGTGTGAAGAGGAGAGATAGGAGAGAGAGAGAGAGGTGCTTATGGCAGATAAGGGGTGGGGCACCCTAGCACATAGGGGGAGATGGTGCACAGGGGGGGGTGGGTTGGTGCATGGCACTAGCGGGGCCACAACTGCGGCTGGCTGCGGGTCTAGGTGGGACTAACGTGGGGGGGGGGGGGGTGCTAGCCACGTGCGGGGGCGGAGGCAGACCCGATGGCGCGAGGTGCAAGCGGTCGACAGTCGCGTGGTGTTGCGCGGGCGACAGCACGTGGCATGGTGGTGTGGAGGTAGGAAGGCGGCGACGCAAGGGTGGGACGACGACCGGCAGGAGGTGCACTTGTTGACATTATGGCACATACATCGACTCGAGGGTAAGCGATGGTAGCCGCGGTCAACAGCGTTGGTCGCACGACGTGCGCAATCGAGCAGCTGGCCGAGGGCATCCGATCAATGTGGCCAGGCTCCGGTGTTGCGCGAGGGCATGGTCGTAGGCAACACGGGGGTACAATCGTAGGCGGTGTGCGCAGGCGGGAACAGCTGTGTGGTTTGGTCAACAGGGGAGATGGCAAGGAGTTGCTAATGCGGTTGGGTTGGAATGATGAGGCGACGATGGCATTGTCATGACTTAGGAGAAGAGAGAGAGAGAGAGAGAGAGAGAGAGAGAGAGAGATGGCGAGGCTAAGATAGTTGGTGATGATTGGTGAGGGTCGACACAAGGGAGAGAGAGAGTAGCGATGCAACTAGGGTTTGAGGGAGAAATAGAAAAATCAACAGAAGATGGTATAAATAGGAGAAATAAGAGGAAAATTAAGAAGAGAGATTAAATTAGAAATTATCACTTAATTTAAATAAAATATAATTATCTAGTAAACTAATAAGACATAATATAAATAATTAAAAAAACACATATTTACATATATTAACACCTTAAAAATAATTTAAGCACACAACAAAAATAATAAAAAAAACACTACAGTAATAGCCTAATTAGTAATATAAAGTAAGAAATAGTACACTTGGTGGATTATGAAGACATTTGGCAATTTGTAGGCAGTGATTGCATGGCCTTCTTGGCAGGGGCCAGATCAAGCCACCCTTCAAGCATCAAAGGGCATCAAGGGGCCGAGATGTGATGAGGCATTATGGGGACCTCAATGGTTCTAGAAAGTAGCCATGAGGGACCCCTATGGCTTTGCGGCTTCCGTCAAAGCTTACAATTGCCATTTTTGGAGTTCGATGTCATACAAGACCTCTCCCTACAATGAAGACCACTCACGACTATCCTTTGAGCATCGATGGGTGTTGAGAAGGCCAGCGGAGAATCAGCTAATGCATATCAGGGTAACAACTTCTTTAAAAATAGCAAGCGAAGATCGACTCGGGAAGATAAGCACCCGACATCCTCAAAAATAGTAGGGTGCTGATTGATCGGGGATCCGATAGGATCGAGGGTCCTCACCAAAGACGGAAAGGCCTCGTGGCCCATGTACACGCCACTCACAACATTGTCTGAAAGGTTGGAAGAGATAGCATGCGACAAACAGATTTGGCAGCACACAGCAAAATAGAGCACAAGGGCACAGAAGCAAAGTACATTACAGGGTCATCATGATGCCGGTGGACTTTAGCGAAGCCATTGTAATTAACGAAGTTTCTAAAGGTCTTTGCAAGCCCAGCCATTGTCGGTGTGGTTGACGGATCCCCTCAGCGGCTTCCTCGAGGCTAGCCATTGCCATTCCATTGAATACTGTTTGGCTGTATATTGTATAGTGTATACTATTTTAACTTCAGGGTTAAGTTGTCTTATTTACTTATTGATTGTTTGAATGAAATGATAAAATTTATGTTTATATATGCCTTATTTTTAAGATTTTTTTCTTATATTTGGTTGGCAAACCACGGACCACCCCAACTAGTCTTACCGCTTAAGCTGGTGCTTAAGTGCTTAAGTGGTAAAGGGAACCTTAGTCTCTTTGGTCACTTTGTCGCTATGTTGCTTTGTTGCTTTGATAACCATGCATTTGACAGTATATGGGTTGTAAGCAGCCTAGCGGGCTTGATGGAATGTGGACACAAAAGGGAAGACTGAAAAAATTAAATAAATCTAATAAAACAATCTGGAAGGCACAAAATCTTGAAGTTCACCAGGATCTAGAGGTTGAGAAAATTCAAATTAAATCAAGAATCTGCAGTGGGAGCATTAACATTCAAAACTAACAAGATCGTGGACCTGTCAGTCTTGACAGAATTTAAAAGATAAAAGATAGGAATCAGGCTCAGTCAAAAAAGTTGTGAATTTCAGGATTCAAGATTCTGATACCAGGTTTTTAAAATAAAAGGAAAAAAATCCCAAAGCACTGGAATTAAAGAGGAATGGAGATTCAAATCTCAAATTTGCAATCTTCCTCAAACCTTAACCACTGAACTGGTACTTAAAATTTCAAATCTTTAAGTCCTTACATTTCAACATTTCAGACAAACACATAACCCATATTCCAAATTCAAACATGAAGCTCAGCTCCCTAATCTTAAAATCTGGAGTTTAAAAAAATCAACCCAAAAAAATAAAAAATACTGCTAAGTCCCAGCCAAAACAAGGAAATGATGAAGAATGAGAAACTGAAAATAACTTCAAACCATCAAAACCTGAAACTGTCATTCTTGAATCAAAATTCAAAATCTCAGAATTTTTAAGCTTTAAAGCCCAAAAGTCTCTGAAACATCCAGAGTTGAAATACCAAGTTCAAAAGCTCAAATCTGAATATTTGACCAAGTCAAGGGGATTCTCTGAGCTCAGATCTGGAAGTTATGAAGTCCTGAAATTTGGGAATTAAAAAAATCAGGAAATCCAGAAGTTGGGGATTTACAGGAACTAAAAAATTTCGAATGTCTAGAAATCAGTCCTTAGAATAAAGGGAATAATCATAATTTGTGCCAAAAATCTCAAGCACCAAATTCAAACTCATGAAATCTGGGCCTTCAAAACAATAAAATCCTAAAATGGTACAAAGTCAGAATGAAACTGAAGTCCTAACTCCAAACATGCATATCTAAAAACTGAGAAGACACTTCAAAATTAAAATTTTCAATCCAGGACCTCGGGATAATTGAAATATGATCTCAAGAATCTCAGAGTAAAACATTCCCATAACTGAAAATAAATGAAAATCAAGGAAGATGTTAACCTGAACCAAAACTAAAATCTTTTAAATTCCAAAGCAAACCCCAAAATCTCATAACATCAATCTCAATTATGAAACTCAATCCCAAGAGGCCTTAAGTCTAAATTGAAACTAAAAAATTCGGAATCCAGATCTAAATCCAGAATTCTTAATACTGAAACCAAAAAATCACAAGTTTTCAAATCAAACCCCACACTTTTAAGGTTGAAAGTATGCCGAAACGGCAACTTGAATATAAAAAAATCATCAAATCTGAGAGACACCAAGTCTTAATAAAATAATCAAGTAACTTAAAATAAACCAAATCCCAAAATGAAACCCAAATCATCTCAAAACAAATCAAACTAAACTCAAAACACTGTGTTTGCATTCCATCAAGTTCATGAGACCATTGCTCCCTATTATTTATTTTGTGAATGTATGTCTTCCAATCATGGATTGTTACGACGGTTAAGTAAGGGTGTTCGAATGATTGCTCAATATAATTAACATCATTACTTTGCAAATCCAATGTGGAGAGATCAAAAAAATAAAATTTTAAAGAATCCAATAACCTCAATACATATTTCATACATATCATGATTTAGCTATACTTCTATGGAATACCATATAAATTCCTAGTTGTTAAGGGTGAGCAAAAAATGAACTTCCTTTTACAGAAAGGAAGAAGTTTGTTTTGAGTAGATTTTGAGGGGTTACGTCAATATCTTCTCTTTGTAACTTACTCCCTAAATAACTTAAGATGTTAACTTATTAAAAAACTGTCACCAATTGATACCAACATCTTTTTTTGATGGGGTGCTGGAAAATATGATGCAATGCATTTTCTTTTCTGATGTGTAAAGTGGTGAAGCTGTATAGTTTTTCTATTCTAAATCTTACGTCCCTTTGAAAAGGTATGGTTAAATTATTTACCCATACCCCTCAAGTGCAGTCAAATCTGGTTCTGTGGAATATACATTGATAATAATGATCACTAACCTTCATCTTTGTTGCTTTATTTTTTAAGTGTTCCGGAGCTATGACATTTGGTTTATGCTTTACCCTCATTTCATTTTTTGTTAGTTTCAAAATATACATAAAACATTCTCTCTTTTGTATCTGCATTTGACTACAAAGAAGTCCTACAAAAAAGTGACAGGTCAAGGGAAAATAGGTGTTAAAAACTAATGCTAGAAAGTCATCATGAAATTGGCTCTGGTAATATATTGCTATTACTAGAAATTTCAGACTGGAAGTATAGTTGAGTTTCTGGAGAAATCAAAGTTCTTTTGTTGAATTATTATGAGTAATTGCTGCAGCTGAATTAACAGTATTGTTCTTTCACTCATATTATATCGTACATTTATTTTGTCTAGAAGTTTTCTCTGTTCTTCATTTTCTTTTCCATTAATTCAGTACACCTGTGGTAGGTTTTTGGCTGTCACCGTTTCCCATTTGTTATACACACTGAGAAATATGTAAAAACAGTTTCAGGTGGTTCACCACAAAAGAGTAAAGCACTTTTAACCTCTCTTTTAAATTTGTTGATTCTGTTGCTGGTACTTTTTCCCTACGCTGAAGGAACATGAAATGTTGAGTTTTGATAGTCACCATTTCCTTCTCTATCCCATCCAACTGAAAGACCTGTAGACATGATGAGGTTTGAAAGTACTGCAGCCGCCCAAGGACCTGAGACCCTCTTCTCCCTTATCTCTTACATCAATCTTTTGATCTTGATGTTCATTCTTCCTTCAGAAGGCAGCATTATTTAGTATCTTTTCTCTGACTTTTCCATGATTAAATCCATAATCAACATATAAATGTCAATTAAAGGGTGATTTTCTATGGATAGTAACCATCTTGAGATGTCTTCCCATGTAAGTGATTCTTCTCTGAATCGGTCGGAATCGGATCGATTCCCACCAATTCCACTGATTTAGACCAATTCCGCCGGAATTCCCAAGGCAATCGGCTTCAGCAAGAATTGGATTGGAATTGACCGATCCAATTCCGAAATCAGCTGATTCCGATCCGATTCAACCAATTCCGTAAACCATGCATGTAAGTCAATGAAATATATTGCATTATCCTTCATCCTTTGATGAGCTAGTTTTGAGGCTGTTTTACCTTCAAATGTCTACGGTAGATCTCATTTTTCGTTGTGTCAAATTTTACCGAAGCTATTGGTATAGGCCTATAGGGTGTCTAATGAAATATTTGGTTAAAAGAGTATCTTTACAAGTTATCTGTATTTCTGTATGCCAGACTTTATTTGTTGTCAACAACATTTGAGACATGCAAGATAAGCTTTTCTCCATTGTCTTGTGTCTTCACTATAACCAATGTAATAAAACTTTTATGATTTAGTTCACCGTGTAATGCAGGATGATGATGATGATTGGTTCCCAGAGGATATAGATGAAGCATTTAAGGAAATGAGAGAGAGAAGAATTTTCAACGTATCAGACATGTATACTATTGCGGATGCATGGGGCTGGACATGGGAAAGAGACTTGAAGAAAAGGCCGCCTAATAAGTGGTCGCAGGAATGGGAAGTTGGATTGGCAATCAAAATAATGGACAAGGCACACTCATGTTACAATTTTTTTCCTTCATCTGTCTAGTCCTAAGACTCCTAACAAAAAAATGCCAAGCATATGCTTCTCATTCTATACATTTTAGCCATTGTATAAATACAAATAATTAAGCATACTATATTTCGTTTGCTTATGGATTCTTATAAGCCACCTGTCTTCTCTCCGTTTTTAGTATCAGCAAAACATTCTTCTTTCCAGACTATCTATAAATTTATGCAGCTAATATTTCATTTATGCAAGGCATCAAGGATTTTCCAGAAAACATTTTTGCATGCAGGTAGTCATACTAAAGAGAATCCAAATGGTTAATTTAAGAATAAGACTTGAGTTGTGTTGACTAGTTATACGACCTGCATTGTTGCCAGGTAGTGAGTACTTGATAATGAAGGAAAAACTTGCTTCTAATTTAAGTGTTGAATAGTAATTACTAGATTAAATAGAATATTTAATGAACATATGAGAGAATGTATGGGAGTAGCATAAATTTTAGATAAATTAAAATAAATGATATTAAGATAGTTTGAATATATTAAACATAGGCTTAAGGAATCTCCAATTAGAAAAGTGAAATTATCAAAATAGTGGTGTTGAAACCTCATTTTTTGAAATAAAATATTTTTTATAAAAGATGATTTTTTTTTTACTTTCACAACTATGGTTAAGAAAATTGGTAGTAGAACCATAAATGTATAGCTAATTGGCATGGTATAAATTGGTAGGAACACACAAACTGGGTTACAAAAATCTTCATGTGTGGACAAAGAGATACCCTATCACTTAGAAGAGTTGAATCACAGTTTATCATTGTTTGAGGTTATTTTGAGTTACTTTGAATATTTCGATGTTAATTATATAGAGTAAATACTCGAACATCTTTGATTAATCATCATGGCAACTTTAATACAGAAGCCATTCATTCTCAAACGTTAAAGCTTAGTCCCCATGACCTTAATCTGGATGCCAACTTTAGGTGTTTTTAAATTGATTGGAATTTCTTCAGATTTCCGTGAGTTCCTTAAGTTTAGCATTTCTTTGGTTTTAGACATCATGATTGTGGCTTTGGTTTTTTTTCATTTGAATCTGAAATTTTTTAGTTTTAAGTTATTATTTTTTTCTTATTTGCTTCAGACTTTAGTATTTCAAGTTCCAGACTTTGAATTTTCAGGTTATCGCAGGTTCTGAAAATTTTAGGATTCTAACTTTTTATCTTCTGTTTTCTCTGTTTCAGTCTTTCTGCTCAGTTTTCAGGTTTTCTGATTTTTCCGGCTGATTCTTCGATTTGCTCTTTGTTGACACCAAATTTTTGCACAATGGGAAAGATGGTGTGCGCAGCAGGAAGAGGTCCAATCCCATGCGCCAACTCCTTTCCATGTGAAGCCCAATTCCACTCAGGTTCAAATTCAAACGCACTTTCCTTTTTGGGTTAACATTCCTAACTCAAAAATAAAACCCAATTCTTATTGGATTCCTTTGTCAAGCCAAGCCGAGCCCAACTCAAATTCAAAAATTGGGCTTTCAAGCCCATTGTGCTCTTATGGGCCCACCTTTCGGTGAATTTTATTTATCCTATTTTATTTCATAAAAATTAGGATAAATCCCCAAAAATCAAATGAAGGGAATAAACCTCTAAAAATTTCATGAGAATTTATAAATATAATCATCAAATCCCAATTTTGGAATTTTTGTATTTTTCAGAGTTTTTATTTTTGGAAATTATAGAAAATTGATTTTATTTCTTTATAAATATTAATATTAGTCATAAGTTACGAAATATGGCTAATATTATTTTCACAACCTTAAGAATTTTTATGAATTTTTTTCTGATCCCAAAAGGTTCTATTTTGGTGTTTTAATTTTCTGATCCAAGAATCGACTGATCCTGATCCAGATCGGCTGATTCTGCAAACACTGAGCCCGGTTCATCCCATTTGACACTAATTCAAGGCCAGTTCAGTAATCTAGAGGCCGATTCACCCCGTTTTAGACCAGTATGAAGCCGGTTCATCCACGTTTATGCTAGTTCAACTTGATTTAAGGCCTGTTTGGGCATGTTTCGACTGGTTTAAGGTCGATTCGTTTTAATTTTAACATGTTTTAGTTATTTTGAGCTTCCTAACACTGGTTTGCAGTGTTTAGCCACCAGTCCACCTTCGTTGTCCCACATCACTTATCTATTGGATGGTTGGAAGACCGCAAGCAGCCCTCTTGCCCTACAATAGCATCCCATATGCAAAACAACATGAACCCCCATAGAGGACACAAAACTAGGCATAATACCTCGAAAACAAGAAAGTTACCTATTTCTATGTAGAGGAGTCCAGACTAGTGCCCCATCATTAGTTAAACAGCCCCTTGGTAAAGTGATTCACTTAAGATTAGTTTTGATGATGAGGTGGATTGTAATCTTGCAGGCACAATAGCTAAGGAGTCCCTTAAGCCCGTTGAGACGCATAAAGCACCCATAGAGGAAGACATTGTGCCATCCAACATGCCTTAACAGATCCCTCAGTTTAATTGACAGAGGGCCTAGTTTGGCCTAGTATAACACTTGAGAGTATGGAGCAGCACTTGGTTGCACCGCAACCAGGGGCTCTCAACCAGTTCAAGACCAAGGTGACATTATACATCAAAGATATATGTATATATATATATACCACGTGCAAGGCTTTGCTTGAGAACCTCTGGCTATATATAAATTGGGTCATGTCCTCTACTCTTCATCAGTGCATCAAGTACAACAATGAGGGGAAGTTGTACAATTTGGAGGTGGCTGAATGCCATTTGACTGTGCCCAACTTTATTGTGAGGCAGAGTTCTTTAATTTTAGCATTGACAGATGAAAGCAAGAGGTGATTGAAGATCAATTGGATGATGAGTTCAAGGCCATGCTGCACCAACTGATGGTGAGTTCTTGCAGCCTTCTACTAAGATTCACAGGCGGGAGTGGCACGCTATCAAAGTTTCAAAGGCATTGGAAGCTAGAATATGCATGTCCCTAATCTACTATGGTTAGCAAGGGAGCGTGAATTTCACATTGTCGAGAGGCTCGAGTCTTTTGTGGTTCCATTCATATATGGACACCGCATTGTAAACTACACAGGGGAACTAGTTCCTAAACAGGGGGCACCCCGGAAGATGATTTTGGCTGGCCGGAAAACCTTAGCTCATTCATAGTACCAGTGGAGTACATGTATGACATATCCTCTTAAACACAACAAATATTTTTGAAATAAAGAATTCCCTAAATCCAAGAGAGCCAAGTTGTTCAGACAATTGTGGTACCCCCAAGAATAGAAAATGTCACAAAGTTAGCATCCCAACTTGGGATATGTTCTTGATTGGCAACCTTGCATTATGCAGTGAATGTGGCAAGTATACACAAGGATGACACTATATCAGATGTGGCTCCTATTTTTGATATATCCTTTGGTGAAGAGAAGGCTGAGGAAGAAATCCCTGAGGAGCCCCAAGATAAGTGATTGAGAGGTTGCTTTCTCTCCACTTAATGGGAAGAATATCAAGGAATATTATGCTCCCAAGTATGAATTCCACAAAAACTGGCTATCTAGGCAAAAAAATCTGATTGATATGAAAACTCGAATAGGGCATAGGCAAATATGGATTGCTCCATTGTGTGAAAACCCACAAAGGGGCACACAAGCAAAAGAAGATGGGGCTAATATGGGGGAAACCTTACGAAAGGCAATTAGGCTAGTATGAAAAAGGAAAGAAAAAAATCATTTATTGGCACAAGTGAACTTCCCTACCAATGGGGTAGATGGATGAGTTTTTCCTTAGTTTTATTAGGGAGGAGGCCTGAATTATTAATGACGAATTATCCTTAAAAGTCCATTCGCCTAGTAGTATCATTTGCAAAATTGGGCAATTCGGATTGAAATCGGTTGATTCTTAGACTAGATCGACTCATTCCAATCCAATATTTGGCTGGAGGACCAATTTGGGATAAAATCCCATAAGAATCGGCCCGCATCTGTCGAATTGGGACCAGAATTAGCGAAAGCTACACAACAGTGGTGCTGTACCACAGTAGTCTTCCCTACCCTATCTGGTGGGGGGACCTAATAATAGGAGAGTTAGTGGATCCTGGCCTTATTGGGTCCATGGGAAGACACCATGGCAGCACAAGGCTGCTGCAGAATGGTGAAGGCCTTATACAATCCCTTTTGGGGTCAATTTTGGCTTTTTATTTTTTAATACTTTTTGAAGGACTGATCAAGACAGATTCTGGATTGGTTTTCTTTCTAAAGAATCAGCCTGCATCGAGCTGATTGGATTCAATTAGGATCAGACCGGGACCCACATCTAGGTCCTGATTGCAATCCTACAAACTGTCTAATAGTGGACAAATGCTTGAGATTCTCATCTGAGGCAACAAGGAAGACTACATCCCACATATCAAATTTCTATGGGACACCACATGTCACCTCAAAAGGGTGGGGAATGAAATCTTATTATCTCAAAAAGAAATTCTAGAAGTATATGTCACCATGTCCTACATAGGCCGTCTGATGTAAAATTATACACTATCATGTCCCTGTAAGGCTAAATGGTACCCTGTGTCCAAACTCTTCCATTCTATACAGTTCCCAAATTTTATGTCATCATGACCAACAAGATCTGTATAGTTTTCAAACTTTTGTGCAATCATTACCACCAAGGTCTATAGTTTATTTTAAACTTTCATATTATTTATGACCCTTCGGGTTTACAATTTCTCAAAATCCCATTCCATCATGGACACCAAGGTCTATATGGCTTTTCAAGTCTTCATACTGTCATGACCCCCCAAATCCCATGCCATCATGACCAACAAGATTTATGTCTTTTCGAACTTTCATAACATTATGACTTTCCAGGTCTACATTATTCTAAAAATCCATGCTATTATGATTTATGACCATTGAGGTCTTTATGGCTTTACAAGTTTTCAAACTGTCATGACCCTTTTGGTTTACATAGTTCTCAAATTTTGGGCCATCATGGCCATCATGGTTTATTTAGTTTCCAAACCTTCTTAACATGATGACTTTTTTCTATTTACATGGTTCCAAAATTCTTTACATTCATAACCTCCATAGTCTTTATGGCTTTTTCCTAACCCTAACCCTTGTGCCATCATGACCACTAAGATCTATATGACTTTCAAACTTTTATGCCATGACAACCTATCAAATCTATATGATTTTCAAAATTCTATACCATTGGGAACCACAAAGTCTATATGGTTTCTAAACTTTTGTATCATTATGAACTTTTCATTCTATATGGTATTCAAATCTCTACACTATTTTGACCCTTAAAATCTACGTAGTTTTTGAAATTCCTTGTCCTCACAATTTCTCGGGACTATACGGCCTCAAATCATCACGTCACTAGAGCTAGACAAGGAACCTCTCATGTTTCTCGTGTCTCAAGTCTCATTGGCAAAATTTAAACTCTATGGCTTGTAGGTAGGTCTTAATTCTCCACCCAACCCAAAATAATCCATGGTCTGGAAGCAAGCCTTCATTCCTTAACAAGTTTTGGGTCAACAAAAAGCCTAAAATCCTCCACATATCTCGAACCACATTATATCCCACTGGCACATAGCCACCTCTATTTTCATACCCTCAAACTAATTGTGATTCCATTCATACTCACATGTCTATATATTCCAATGGCATAAAGTCATCCCAAATTTATGTCCTATGTGTTGAGTATAACCTTTTCGTCCTCACAATCCTACGAATCTCTACGGCATAAAGCCATCCCAAATTTATTCCTTGTGGACCGAGTATGATCCCTTCATGCTCAAAAGTCTACGGATCCCAAATCTTATGACCTAGGAAAAGCCTTAATTCCTCACCATCGAAAATCCTATGGTCAAGACAAGTTTTAATTCCTCACCGTTCATAAAAAACATGTATCTTATGGTCCAAGGGAAGCCTCAATTTTCTTCACAAAGAAAGGAAAAAAAAAAGAACAACTGAAAAAAGAGATGCCTGATAGTGTTAGCCAATCACTGAGTGATAAGTTGAGAGCAAAATTTTCAAAAAATCTTGGTTAGAGTGAAAACTTGAAAAAACATTTTTAGACAAAACTAGGAAATCCCGCTACATGAAAATCTCCACCGAAACATGTAAACAAAAGTGAAGGGGGCTTAGTCCAGATGAAAACCCAAAAAAGATAGTTGGATCAGTTGAAAAAAAAAATTAAAAAAATAAGTAAAAGTTCTTTTGGTCCCACGACGAGACTCAAAATCTCCCACTCTATGGTCTTGAGGGCAGTCTGGCGAACATGAAAATTCAGTTCTAAACTTCAAGATCTAACCATGGCAAAGTGGGGTTACAAGTAGGTAAGGTGCAACACAGCCCCGATAAGATCGAGACTTCTCGATAACTGGTGTGCAACACGAGAGCTAGGTAGAAAACTCATACAATTTTTATCACCAGAGACAAATCCTAGGTGGACAATGCCCTCACTTGGGTGGAATTTAAGAGTCTATACATGACTTTGAAGCGTAGGAGTGACATTCCACTGCTATCTGGACATTGCTTGCAAGGTGGAGAAACAATGTATTTGTCAGCTTTGTATGGGCAATTCCTCGACAACTCTGATCTCTGAGAAACCACCCGTGAGGAGAAATTGTTGGTACGTAAATGTTTATCAAAATTTAATGAATTGACAAGTGGATAAATGGTGAGATTCAAATCCATCTTCTACAAGTTTATGCTCAGCCTACGGTGAATTAGGTACCAAAAAAAGAACAAGAGAGGCTGATAGGTCTGCGACAATAGGCCTGAACCAAGAGTTCATTGAAAGTATGGCCCGCTAATCTCACTTATGAGATGTACAAGTGTAGCCCATCAGCCACCTTCTTGCACCATTGCCATATTGTTCTAGTTAGATTTAGAGTAAGTCCAATCCCACCCTTAATTGGCTCACTATAGTTTAATTCTCAAAATTAACTTAATACCTGGTCCTATAATTCTACAACCCTTAGTTGCAGGCAATCCTTGAAGATAAGACTTTCACAAACTCTTGTGACCCCTTGCCACCTCAGCATATTCATATCCAGGATCTCCTGCTGCTGCTTTTGAGGATCACGGAAAAACCTGCTATCTCGGGACCTTCCTCCCATTCTTATCTCAAAAACAGCAAGCAAGCCTACAGCCAACTGAAGCAAATCTCGGATATGCCAAAAATAGCTGGAGTCAATGGAAGTAAGGAGATCCTCAAAGAGGCCCATCATGATTGCCAACTGGCAGTGAATCAGAGCAACAACATTGTGGTGCCTCCACTTATTGGAATTGCCATCTGGAAGATCCGCATGCTAGTGGGGCCACCACGAAGCATGCCAGCCTCTCTCTGAAAACCTATGAACCACTGGAAGCAAGTAAAGGCATTGGAGGAGCCAGCAAGCTTGCCACCTGGTAGAGAATCAAAATAGGATCACCGGAGGATCCTAAAAATCAGGAAGAGCCATCATGGCCTTCCTCATTCACCAGAACTGCAATCAAGGTAGTCCAAAAGGCAAGGGACTCTCTTTGATGGAAGACTAGCCCCTTCTTTATAAAAAGAGACTTGTGGCCATCCTGTGAAAGTTACAGAGAAGCTACTCTGCACAACTGCCACCACCAATATAAGGAGGAGAAGAAAGGGAACCAGATGTCCGGTCATCCAGTCCCTGTACACCCACTTGAAGCATCTGGAAAAGGAGAAGCTTTGAGAAAGAAGAAGAAGAAGAAAGGGGTTTTTCCGACTCCCCCCCCCCCTTGCTGCTACACTCAAGGAAGAAGAAGAAGACTGACCTTGAGGTCGAATTCAACCTTTATAGGGAGGAGGAGGAGGAGAGAAGAAACAATGTATTCCATGGTGCTTCACCCTCCATTCACATCCCTTCTCTTCACCTAAACATCCTTTTTCACTCTCAAATTCTATCAAAAAATAAACCAGGTTAGTTACCTAAGCCTATTAATCCTGCACCATGCTAATGTATGTGCGAAGCCAAACCAGGTAATCCTTCTAAACATGCCACCACCTCTTATACCAGGTCACCTGGCCCTCTTTACGTAGCCCCTTTGATGTGAATTTGAGATCCTCAGTTTTTGTCAGAAAGCCCCGAGATCAGAGGCAAACTAGCTTTAGAATCAAACCCCTAGGATCATGCCAACGTACTCCTCTGCACTATGAGCATCCCACCTTTAACAACCTTGAAGATAACCCACAAAACTCCATCACATCTGCTATCTATCATCTAACCCGACCCTTAACATTCCCCACCCCCTTTTAAAGTTTGCTAATGCTCAAGTCTGACGACACCAATAGCCTCTCCATGCCATAACCCCATATCCCTAGTTTTACCCTTAAGTCAATTATATTTCGGTACATATCTAGATAGCATTTAACTATGCTAGAAAACCTAGGCATCTTACTGTGCAGGGGGAACAGAAATCTGGTGTCAGGGCAGCAGTCTGTCTGTGAAATACTCAGGGCACAGGGTTTCAGGGACTGCAGGAATCCAGCAATACAGACCAAGCAGTCCAACCATTGCATAGGTAGAACCGAAACTGATGGGAAATTGGCCTTATTGGCCATCACAACAACATAAAATGAACAACAAAACCAATTAAGGCTATGTGTGAGACTGGCTATAAGCTGTCTTATGCCCATGAAATACAATCTCTTGAGAATCCCTCGAGATCTCCCAATAATATCTATCTCTTCATGCTTCCTAGAAATAAAATCACCGATACGAGATCTATATAAACATCTAATGTCCATTATTTTTTATCATAAGTTAATGACTCCAACTTTAAAGCACCATATTAATATAAATTATCTACACCATTCATATTATCTAGATTTGAGTAAGGGCGATAGTCTGATTCCTCTCCGAAATCTTAGTTGAATTGGTCAGAATCATATCAAAATCGCCCAGTTCAAGTGATTCCAATGGAAAACAAAGATATTGAATTGGCTAATTGATGCGGGACAAAAATAGACTTGCCGCTATCCAGACATGTCGAGAACCCCAAAATGATCAAAGAGAGCTGTCACGTGCTGGAATGGGCCCAAAACGGACCGAAATGAGCTTAACCCTGCTGAAGACGTGTGGAACCAGTCCAAAATGAGCTGAACCAGGCTAGGATCCTCTGAACCAGGCGTAAATTGGCCAGAAACCACCTAAACTTGGTCCATGGTTGTTGAGCCAGTCCCAAACCCACTGAACCTGGTTTGGGAGCCCTAAACTTGTCATGAGCCAGCTTCTAGATGACTAAATTGGGCTGAACTAGGGTGAACATGCAGAGTACCGGGCTGGACCAGCCCTTTGCCCGGTTTGGGCCGTGCACTGGACCAGCGCGAGCCAGTCGCAATGCTGCACTGTGCAGCCCAGGTGACATACCCCGTAGGTGAGGTTGTGGCACGCTTAGGAGCCAGCTGCTGACTTCTATGATGGAGGGGTCGTGGCATGTCGGACGCAGGTGCGCCGGGGCACACGCGGGGAACCCACAGGGGTCATGGCTTCCTCGGGTTACAACTGTGCATCGCAAGGAGTCATGGCTGTCTCCTGGTGACTGCCAGTGGAAAGGGGACATGGACATTGACCTAAGTGCCACGCAACCATACGGGAAGCGATGCGGAAGGCCCCAATAAAAGCCCCAACATGGCTCTTTCATTCTCGCGTCATCCTCAACATCATTCAGCAAGCATAGTAGGGTCCGCAAAGCAAGTGGCAATGGTAGATGTTGTGCGGGGTGGCAAACACTATGGAGTTCTTGTGTGATGGTTGAATCGAACTCACCTATTATTGTCATCTTCCTTGGCCTCCTCCTTCGTCTACTCCTTCATCTTCATCAGCTTCAGGAATCGCCGAGGTGGAAAGGGGCGTGGGTCGATTCTCTAGTGTCTTGACATAGGTGGGGTTTTAGCGGAAGGAGGTGATGGCGTAAGTGGAGCATGGATTGCAAAATTGGCTGATCTGGATCAAGATCGGCCGATTTTTGGATCGGATCGGATCCCTTCAATTCGATTCTAACCCGAGCTACTGATAAGACTCAGACTTCCAGCCAAATTGGTCAGAATTGCTAGGATCGGTCAAGGATCTAGCTAGATCGAATTGGGAAGTGGTTGATCCCCCGAAAACCGGAAACATCTGAAATTAGGTTGATTCGGGACCCAATTTCGGACCAATTTATGGATCGATCCTCCCTTATTGGAGGAGATCAACCCTATTCCTCTCCCTCCCCACTCCCGATTCTCACCTCCCCCCTTCCCCTTCAAGCTCTAAGCCCCCCTCGGCAATCCAGCTTGTCCCTATGGCGATCCCCCTTGAAGGTGGCCGATCCACCCCTAAACAAGTAATTTTGGGGAGGGAGACCCCTAATCCTTGCTTTTCCCTCTCCCTTTCCCCCCTTTCGGCTCCTCTCTAGCACCAGGGATGCCTATGTTCATCCAGACAACCACCCTTCAGGGGTGGCTGCTATGAGAACCTCTTCAAGGATGATAATCTATCACCCCCGAAGGGGTGACAATAGGGTCACCCTAAGCCCAAGGGGTGACCCTCAAACCCCCCCCCCCCAAGGGGTGCCTCATGCTATGAGCACCCCTTCAGGGGTGATAATCTATCACCCCCAAGGGGTGACAATTGGTGATACTGAAGGGGTGCCTCATGCCTTGGCACCCCTTTGGGGGTGAGGGGGGACCTGCACAAGTCACCCCTTCGAGGGTGATAAACCGGCTCACCCCCGAATTGGTGGCTATGATGAACCACCCCTTTAAGGGTGGTTTTCTAATTTGGTAACCCCCACAGGAGGTGATGATGTTGTTTGAAATTTTTAATTTTCTTATGTGGATATAGATAACATGTCGGATAAGGAGCAATGTGCCGCTGTATATCGCGATATTGGATGGCAACATGGCCATTTACTAGATGTTGAGAAGAAGAGAGTGAGATGCAAATGGTGTCAAAAAGACATGAATGGAGGTGTATAATGCCTCGAGCAACATATAGTTGGTATGAGTAATAATGTCAAGAACTGTGATAAGATCCCAACTAAGCTTAAGGAAGAGATGGGAACATACTTAGCTGGAAGAGCATCATAAAGGAAGGTTAGAATTTATCAGAGGCGAGAATTTCATGATGAATTGCTTGGTTTGAGAGACATCAATCCCATGTTAGGAAGGGGTAAGAAGGGAAAAGAACAAGTACATATCGAAGTTAATTCATTATCTTCAAAAGATGAAGAGGACACTTAGATGAGAAGAGCCATGGATGCTAGTAGGGCTCAGGCCCGTGAAAATAAAGAAATAAGATTAAGGGCAGGAGGTTTAGGTCTCTTTGATAGACGTTCTGATGTGGGAGGGGCACATGCCCAGTTCGAAAAATCGAAATCTGTCAATCATAATTAGTTCGGCCAACGGTGGACGCTACCATGTATAAGGAGAGTGGTAGAGGTCAAAGGGAGATAAAACAAGCCTTCAAGGGAGTGAAATCCATAATAGGGGCTGAAAAGAAAATCTTGAAGCACATGGTTAAGTTCTTTCTACACGTAGATATATAAATTTTGAAGATGTTAACTTTTATTATTCTGTTGGATGTTTTTGAGATTTGTATTAACAAGAATGTCTTCTTTTTGTTTTGGTTGATGTAAGTGTCCCAGCACATGCAGCTACCAGTCCCTTTTTCCAAAATAGATACCATTAGTGAGGCTAGGCCAGGGTTGAAAGCTCCCACGTCCAAGTACATATACAAGACTGGTTTGGATAAGAAAGTGGATGAGTTGATTTCATGAATAGTTAGATTTAAATCTATCTTACAGAAGAGGGGGTGCACTATAATGTGTGATGGGTGGATGAGAATCACAAGAAGATCACTTATCAACTTCCTTGTGTATTATTCTAAAGATACCTATTCTTGAAGTCTGTTGATGCATCAGGTCAGGTGAAGAATGAGGATTACCTATTTGGTTTAATGAACAGTGTGGTGGATGAGATTGGGGAAGACAATATTATGCAGTTTGTGACTGACAATTAGATATCATATAAGGCTACAAGAAAGAAGCTCATAGAGACTATACCGCACTTGTTTTGGGTGTCTAGCATGACACATTTCATTGATTTGATGTTAGAAGACTTTGAGAATGATCCAAGTGTTAAATCCTTGGTGAGTCAAGAACAACTTATCACGTCATTCATTTGTGGGCATCTCAGACTTTTACATATCATTAGGGAGCATACTAATAGTCTTGATCTGATAAGACTGGGTCACACCTTATGTTACACTAGATTTGCCACGCATTTCATTACGATAGAGAGCCTTTATAAATATTAGGCTAAATTGAAGAAATTCATACTATCCATTGTGATGGGGATCCAACCGGGTGATCCATACGAAAAGTGGATTCGGGAAGAATGGACGTCGCTAATTCGATCAGATCAACATCGGCAAAATTAGATTATTTTAATAATCTTAGGATATCTAGTTGAAAGTTTAAATTAGGTGTCTTTTAAAAGTCTTAAATTAAGATAGGATATGTCTTTAATTATGTCAAGTATAGGGTATAGATGTAAGTATTTTAAATTTTTGGGTTTATTCTAAATGTGTACCCTTGGGCTCTATATAAACAGCCCCACCCCCCCTATGATGTTATGATGATGCTGCAGAATTTGAGTGAAAAAAAAAGTTGTGTGCCTTCTCCTCCCCCGGACCAGGTCCAGTGCCTACCTCTCCATCCCCGGAGTGCTGTCTGGTTTTATCCTCCCCCTCCGGAAGGCCCCTCCGGCAGTCCGGCTCTCTTTCCCTGTTTGTGTACCCCCGGAAGAAGCCCTCTGTCCGGTTACTCCTCTTCTTCTCCTTCCCTTCTCTCGTCGACAGTCGACACCATCGGCTACGCTCAGTGCCGGTCTGCTACCAGCAGCCCCACGCCGCTGTTGTCGACGCCCCCACCTTTCCCTTCATTCGTCGTCGCCATCCCCTGCAGCTGCTGGACGCCGCCGCCGCGTTCCCCTCCTCCTACCGCCGCCACCGCAGCTACCTCCTTCTCCGGTTGCCGCCGCCGTCAGCACCTCCTGCCGCCAACGCCGCCGCCGCCGTCACCTCTATCTCTGGCCACGTGAGGTAGTCAAGTTCAATTTGTGCACTAATTTTAAGAAGTCAAGTTCATTTCGTGCACTTATTTCAAGAAGTCAAGTTCAATTTGTGTACTTAATTTAAGAAATCAAGTTCATTTCGTGCACTTATATCAAGAAGTCAAGTTCATTTCGTGCACTTATTTCAAGAAGTCAAGTTCAATTCGTACACTTTATTCAAATAGTCAACTTCAAATTGTACACGTATTACAAGAATTCAAGTTCAAATTGTACACGTATTACAAGAATTCAAGTTCAACTTGCCTTCTTATTTATTAACATATCTCGAGGAATATTAATTGTACGTCAAATCAGTCAACTCATGAAAAGACGTGTGCGACGTGATACGTGACGCACGTAGATCGAGTGACTTGATTCGACGTATGGATCAATTGGACGGATCAGTCAAGTCCGACCTGGAGAGATAGGCCCGTCAATCCCCGCCGTCCCGCATCAGTTTGGTATCAGAGCTAGCTCCGACTTGTTTTAACAAGTTTGGATCCTTATGTTGTGCGGGACAGCATCAACACTTTGGATTTAATGTTACTTTACAGTGTGAAGTATCTGCCACAGTCTACTTGTCCAACTCCTCAAGCAGTTACATCTCGTGGTCTCTTTTTGAGAAGATTTCTCCAGGATATCAGGTGATTGAGAATAGTTTGGCTTATATTCAGTTTGATCGAATCATTAGAAGCAAAACAAAATGCTCTAGTCTTCGATATGTAGAGGATGTGTGGCGTCAAATAATTCCCTAAGGACACTATATTATTTTAGGTCGTGACTGGCTCCTTGATCGACACACCAATCTAGATGATAATATCCAGGAGCTTATTTTACGACCTGATGACTATCATTTCTTTGGGGAACCGATCTACATCAACAATTCTTGTCTTCAGCAGCCGAATATCAAGAAACGGACTGATGTGCTTATTGAGATGACTTATGTACCTAGTCCAGAGCTTGTTACAGAGTATGAAGAAGATGAAGCAGAAAGAAACATTGAGATTGAATTGACCAAGCAGCTAACTGAGTTGCTAATGAAGCTAATCACAAAAGAGCGACACACTTTTGATATTATAGTTGATCAAGCTATAGAAGCTGAGCTAATTACACAGATTGAGCATGCTATTAAAGAAGAAACTGACAGTTTGATTGAAGATGACTTGACTGAGCAGTTTTTGAGATACCTGATCGAGTTAGAAACAGTGACAGTTTTAGTAAAGTCAGAGATCGAGATACTTGAAGAACTTCCAGATTTGACTCCAAGTAGCCACTACGACACGGTTTGGATTAATTTTTTCTACAGTTTTGAAGAATTTGGATCTCGTCTTATCCTTATCTGGGATGCGACAAAATCGCCTCTTTTCTTTGTAGTGGTCGTAATGATTATAAGACACTACAAAACTCGAGAACGAGCTTTTCGCAACTTGGGGGGAATGATGGGGATCCAACCGGGTGATCCATACGAAAAGTGGATTCGGTAAGAATGGACGTCGCTATTTCGATCGGATCAACATCGGCAAAATTAGATTATTTTAATAATCTTAGGATATCTAGTTAAAAGTTTAAATTAGGTGTCTTTTAAAAGTCTTAAATTAAGATAGGATATGTCTTTAATTATGTCAAGTATAGGGTATAGATGTAAATATTTTAAATTTTTAGGTTTATTCTAAATTGTGTACCCTTGGGCTCTATATAAACAACCCCACCCCCCCTATGATGTTATGATGATGCTGCAGCATTTGAGTGAAAAAAAAAAGTTGTGTGCCTTTTCCTCCCCTGGACCAAGTCCGGTGCCTACCTCTCCATCCCCGCAGTGCTGTCCGGTTTTCTCCTCCCCCTCCGGCAGTCCGGCTCTCTTTCCCTGTTTGTGTACCCCCGGAAGAAGCCCTCTGTCCGGTTACTCCTCTTCTTCTCCTTCCCTTCTCTTGTCGACACCATCGGCTACGCTCAGCGCCGGTCTGCTGCCAGCAGCCCCACGCCGCTGTTGTCAACGCCCCCACCTTTCTCTTCACTCGTCGTCGCCATCCCCTGCAGCTGCTGGACGCCGACACCACGTTCCCCTCCTCCTGCCGCCGCCACCGCAGCCGCCTCCTTCTCCGGTTGCCGTTGCCGTCAGCACCTCCTACCGCCAATGCTGCCACCGTCACCTCCAGCTCTGGCCGCGTAAGGTAGTTAAGTTCAATTTGTGCACTAATTTTAAGAAGTCAAGTTCATTTTGTGCACTTATTTCAAGAAGTCAAGTTCAATTTGTGTACTTAATTTAAGAAGTCAAGTTCATTTCGTGCACTTATATCAAGAAGTCAAGTTCAATTTGTGTACTTAATTTAAGAAGTCAAGTTCATTTCGTGCACTTATATCAAGAAGTCAAGTTCAATTCGTACACTTTATTCAAATAGTCAACTTCAAATTGTGCACGTATTACAAGAATTCAAGTTCAAATTGTGCACGTATTACAAGAAATCAAGTTCAACTTACCTTTTTATTTATGAACATATCTCGAGGAATATTAATTGTACGTCAAATCAGTCAACTCATGAAAAGACGTACGCGACGTGATGCATGATGCACGTAGATCGAGATGACTTGATTCGATGTATGGATCAATTGGACGGATCAGTCAAGTCCAACCTGGATAGACAGGCCCGCCGCTCCCCGCTGTCCCGCATCACATTGCATATCAAGAGTACATGGATGCCTACAGAAGCTCAATGGATCGGTATGATGTCTTGTTGAAGATGGAGCAGTTGATTAAGGATAACAGGTGGTGGAAAATGGTGCATTACTACTTGTATCATAAAACCCTTAGTACAAGTATTTAGGTTGTTGAACTTAAATGATAAAAATTAAATGGGGTATTGTTGGCTTCTGTTTTTGAAAAAAAAAAAATAGCAAACAAGATAAGGGGAGAAGACCAGACCAAAGAGAAGACCAGACCAAAATCAGATAGGTCTAGCCCTCAGTTGGGTCAAATTAGGTCCAAGCAGACCCAAAACAGGTCCTAGATTGAGCCCATTGGCACAAATTCCAGCTGGCCCAGTCCCACTTAATTTAATTAACTAATTTCCAGCCCTTGAAGCCCATTACGTACAGCCCATGGGGAGAGAGAATTGGGCTGCGGTCAAGGCCAATTGGCCCAGTCAACAGGCCCAGCTGACCTGTCCAGCTCAACCGCCACCTCAGCAGGTCCCACCACCCTGTCCACATCAGCATCCACCTCATCTTTGACCCATTTATGACACATGGGGAAAGCCAAGGGTCTAGACAATGTAGGAGAACTCAAAAGACAGGTCAAACTAATTAAAATCCTAGGAGAACTCAAGAGTTTAAATGGGATTAATTGCCTAGGACAAGCCAACAGCCATCTTACGTACACCACCTGGTGTCTCTTCATCTCCCCCCTATTCCTATAAAAAGAGAGGGCACCCAAGACCAAGGACATCAGCTGCTGGAGACGCCGACAGGCTGCTGGAATTCAGCCCCAACTGTGCACCTGCTCCAGTCCTGCCCATGGCTAGAAGAAGGGAAGAAGAAGAAGAGAAAAGGAACCCCATCGGCGCCTCTTCCCCTTGCTGGAGGGGCCTCTTCGGCTGTATTCTTCATCCCCATTCCATCCAACATCAAAGAAAACAGGTGGGTGAAAGCAAATATATAATTATGTAGTCCTCATGGACACTCCTCCCACCTCCTTCCAAATTTCTCTTCTCAATCCCTCTCATGGCCTGAACCGGCCTTCATCGACATTGGCAACCCAAAAGACCATCCGGTGCCTGGTCAACCCACACAAAATCTTCCAAACAGGCCCCTGTTCTACCCACTGTCAGGTCACTTTCAGACCCCTTAAACAGAGCCTATTCAGCCCACTTGCGTAGTCCCTTAAACAGGACACATATCCCCTCTGTCTGGCTCCTGTTTAGTGCACCCAAAAGACCCCCAAACAGGTCCTTAATCAGGCCATTTTCAGCTCCTTGTTTGGCCCACTGTCTGACACAATAAACAGCCTGTACGCAAACCCCTGTTGGCCCACCTAAAAGACCCCCTAAACAGGTCCTAAGAACAGGTTGCCTCTAGCCCATTTCCTAACCGTTACACAGGTCATGCCCAGCCCTTGTTCGGCTCCCATCTTCAGCCCATGTTCAGCCTCTGTCAGATCCTCTACAGCAGGCCCTTTTTTTGCTTCCAATCCTACACCAAAAAATCCCACAAAACTGTCATATTAAAACAGCCCCATGTCGGCTCCTCTAACCGGTCCTAAACTGATCCAACCAGCTTCTAAAATACCCCCTACCTATCTCTTTTAGGGCCCTAGGTGAGGGTTATGATCCGGAGATTCTTGGAATCCGTATGACGGGCCAAGTCTACTCCGGGTGGACTCTCAAACCCTCTACCCAAATGGCCCCTTTTGCGGCACCCCTTAAAGCCTTTAGGTGAGGGCAATCATCCAGAGATTCTTGGAATCCATCTGACGGGCTAAGTTTACTTTGGGCGGGCTCTCAAAAACTAGAATTGACAATCTGAAAATTCATTTAAAAGACATCCAACTTTACCTAAATGTGTTCCCAAAACAAATAGCGAATGGCTAATTTCAAAGAAAACTAAAAGCATTCCAACACCCCAAATGAATCAAAACCAACATAAAAAACTGAAAAATCAGATTGTTAACTAAATGTGAAACCTCAAAATCAAATCAATCAAACCAAATTTCACAACATTTAAAACACTTGTAACTCAACAAAATCGAAATCAAAACAACTTGTACCAATCAAAACAAAACAAATCAAAACCAAACCGAAACCAAATCAAATAAAAAAACAAATCGATGAACTTCATTTAAAACTAAAACCCATAAAATCAACTCTAAGCCAACTAAAATTAACCAATAAACAAATAAAATTAACCACAAACCGGTTTGCATTTCATCGGGCCCAAAAGGTCGCTGCCCATTTGAGTTCATTACTTGTCTGTGGATGTGCACGCTCTTCAAAACATGTTGCTACGGTAGTTAATCAACGGCATTCGAGCCATTGCCCATTGTAAGTTAACACCGGATATTCACAACATCCGGTGGAGAAGTGTCAAAAATCAAATTTTCAAAGAACTCAAACCTCGATTCTAATACTTTTAAATTATCACCGGACTATTTAATATTTTTAAGATGTTGCCTATTTTGTTAGATAAGTCTGGGATATTCATATTTTCTCCAAAATTCATATAAAATTTTGTTTTTCAAAACGAAAAAGCGAGGCTCACATAGGTACCTGTACAATACTATTGGCAAAGCCAAAATGAAAATTAATGAGAAGCAACTAAATGGTTATAAGAAGTGGTGGAAGGTGATAATAGGTGGGACAAGACACTTCACCACGATATCCATGTTGCATGTAAAAGTTAATTTTTTGTGTTCCTTTTTATCGTCATACTAATATGTTAATGCCCAAGGATAAAATTTTACACGATATTTTTTAAACTCAAGGATACAATATGGTAAGTATGCAATGATGGTGAGGTACTATCAGGCACACTATTAGTGATTAAGCATCTTTGTAGGACTCCGAAAAATAGAACATCCGTTGAAGTTGAAGTGAGTACTCCTTACTTAGTAACTATTGAATTTTAGCATAAGCAATTGACTTAACAGTCTTTCATTTGGTATTTCAGATGACTTCATACAAGTATTCCTTTTCAAGTGGAAGGAGCAACGGACGTTGGATAAAGACAAATATGTTTGATGAGTTCGCATCTTCATATCCAGATCCTGCTTCAAACATTGAGTCTTGTTATGCACCCTCTTCTCCAACTCCGACCGAGGGTGGAGTTTATGATTTTAGCCAAATGGCCCAGTCATTATTTTCCTACAGGTATAGGCCAATCATGACTTATCAGAGTTAGTGGAGAATCTAAGAAAATGAGGATAAGCAGAACAGAGATCTAGGGCAATTTCATAGTTGGTGATTAGATTATTCATTTTTCTTTATTTAGTGAAATGAATAGTAATGTTAGTTTGTATTGTATCTGATTGATTGTATCCACTTGTGTTAAAATATCTCTTGTACTCAAAGTTGTGTTAAAATGTGATTGATTGGACAAATTTCTTGTGTTCTTATTTTGAGCAAATTTTTTTTTACTATTTTTTTTTATTTATTTATTTTTTTTGAAAGAAGAAAAAAATCTGTCCAGACTAATTATTGATCAGTCTTTCTTCCAAAGGATCAGTCGGGATCAAACCCCTCCGATCTCATGATCCTTGAAGCGGAGGAGGCAGACGATGATGGGAAGAGGAAGAACCAAGGGGCCTTGCGCAAGGTGTTGTGGGGTGTTCGAATGGGAAGGAAGGGTAGTCGTAGGGCTGCCAAGGGGCTCTGTGGATGACGGAGGATAGTTGGGGTGTTGTGGGGAGGATCTAAGGCCAGGAGGGGGCTTTCAGTCTGAGAGAGGTGGCGCTGTTGTGGGTGCTTAGGCGAAAGCTCTTGGTTATGATGGTGTGTCAACGATGTAGAAATAAAAGGAGAAGGGGAACAAGAAGGAGAATGCACAGAGCCGGAGAGGAGGGAAAGAGAAGGAGCTCGGAGCCGGTATATGCTAGGAGTGAATTGGAGACCAACCTCTATCTAAGGTGAGGAAAATAGACCTCCCATCGGAGGGGGTGAGGGATCACCTATGACGGACGCAAGGAGGAGATCTTAAAATTCAGCTTCATTCATTCATCGTTGGTCTTCAACATGAGAAGATGGACTCTTATTTAGAGCCAAACATTTATATGAAGAACCTCCAATAAAAGACTAAACAAAGAATAGTTCTCCAAAGGGCCTAAGTATAAAATGACTCAAAAAGGATAATAAAAGGTTTTCAAATATTTAAAATAAAATGCAAAAATTTAAAGACCGACACTACTTGATAAAAGAAAGAAGACATGCCGTCTACTCAAGACCTAAATGGCACCATCTCAAACAAATTGGACCATTCGATCCCCATCACTTATTGAGTTGGGGCTTTAAGTCCAAACCCTTCTTCCTCCGACACCCAATGGACCAAATGCTGGCAAACCAACTTCAAGCTACTTTTTAAATCCAAGAATCCAATATCATGGAGACGTGTGCCACGATGCTGAAGTTATGATGGTGTATTGTCAATGAGACAGTGTCTAATGCAAGAATTCTGAAAGATAGGATGGACTACGTCAAACTTAAAGTTTTAATTCTATTGCTCATATCATGAAGTGTTACTCAACTCAACTAGAGCCTTAATCACAAATTATTTGAGATTGGTCATATAGATTCTTTTTCTCCACTACGGTCAATTTTGAGTTATTTAAATAATTGAAATCATTGAATTACTCACTCCCAATTTAACGTAGGTCTACTACAATTTTTATTATTTTAATATTTTCTACTTTTACAATTAGAGTCTCCTTATATTTATGTTTAATATGTCTAAACCATTTCAATATCTCATATTTTAATTTATTAACAACTGTCACTACTCATACATTTTCACTAATATATTTATTTTTTTATTCTATCTAATCTAGTATGATTGATTATTCATCTTATGTCACAACCCAGATTTTTTTTCTCGCAGCAGAATACATTATCCAGCATTGTGACAGTGGGTTAAAAAAAACCCTCAGTTTACCAGGTTTGGAAAAACAAGCATGCCACAACATTAACACAGTAATAACATAACTATTCAAAAAAAAACACTGCTCAAAACATAACTGAAACATATATTGAGGACGTAGCGACGTTGTAGGAGATACGAGAGGATCCAGGGTCCCTTGTACTTGTGAAATGCCCGCGCCCTCTTATCCAGCACCATCATTGCTGCTACTATTTGACGACAAATCCTCGAAAGTGTAGTACTGCACTCGGATGTTCGGCTCCTACATATCTTCTCGATCGTCTTCGACCGTATCAGCATTTACAATATCCAAATGATCAGTTATAACTTGTTTACCTTTTCTCCAACTTTGCGTACCTCGACTAGTTCCTTCTCCGATCCTCTGTCACTTTGCTAGGGAGGGAGGGATCTGGAATTCTTCGGCCAAAGGGACATCATCGAGCACTCCTTCAGCACATTGTCGGTCTTCTGGGTTGAACTCTGGTTCTCCCAACCCTTCTCGATCGTTAACCCAAGCTTCTAAGGAGTTCTTCTCGTAGAATATTTGATCCAAATCGATGTCCTCCTCTTCAATTTGCGGCTCCTCGATCGGACATCCCGTCGCCTGTGATATCCAACTTTTTTGTTCCATCTGGTTCTGCTTCATTCTCTCCAAATTCTTCAACTTTAACCTCATATTGTAGTGACAATACACGAGGTCTTCAAGTCTCCTTGATGTCAACCTGTTCCTTTGTTTCGTATGAATCAAACTGAATGTAGACCAATTCTTCTCGCAGCTCGAAGCCGAAGTGGTTTGGCTTAGAACCCTAATGGCTACGTCTGTCAAGTTCTCGTACCCTGGTACTTTACCATGGTCCATCCACCAATCAGCTGCATAAATTGAATGTCTTACATTATTATCTAAGTAAACTTTGATTAACTAAGTAATGAAAAATAATGCTACGTACCCGGACTTAGTAGCATCACAGTTCGTTCAACTCTGCTCATTTCAAAGTGAAATGCCCGCATTCTGTAATCGTACATCTTGTTGCAAGCCATAATAGCCTAGTCGTCATCACCGAGCAACCGTCGGATGACGCTCTTTACGTCATCTAATAACTCATTCGCTGCCTTGAACTGTGGACTATAACAATACCTTGGTTTGAAAAAGTAACATATGAACCAAATAACATTAGTAAACAACTTATACATATCTGACATTTAAAAAAAAAAGATTAGTAAATGTTTAAGAAAATATACCTGCTGCATGTATGGGTTGATATAACATACGTTCCCAGCGGCGATCTATGATATCCCACCACTTGGCGAAGTCAGACACTGTCTTAGAGATTTCTTCCTTCACTCTCTCAACCGCATCGTATAAATACCCCATGTCTGCTTTCCTGTCTCCGTCAACTATCCTTAATACCTTCACTATGAGTTGGATGATATTTAACATATTCTTTACAACTTTCCAAAAATCTCTACTCTCTATTGTCTCCTCTACTTTTCTCTAATTTCTCTTATCTGATTGGTTACATCTAGCTATCCAACTACCCTAACTCGGTGAAATGACCATCTGAGTTAGAACTCTCCTTTAACTCAACAAACTATCTAACGAAATATAGTGGGAGGCGAACCGAGTTGCACCGGGCCGTAGTAACTCTCGCCCCTTGGTATGTTCTCATAAGTGCAAGGACAAATTTGTGGTTGTAAATAAAAGAAGAAATAAACTGAGTTAGCTTAACTACCCTGTCTATTTGAGGATCCTTGCATATATCCTCTGACATCAAGTCTAAGGAGTGGGTGGAACAAGGTGTCCAATGCAACTTTGGTCTTTTAATCATAAGCATTTGTCCGGCCGCTTTGTATGCGATCGCATTGTCTGTGACTACTTGAACTATTTGGCTCTCTCTTATTTATTCTATCACTCCATCTATCAATTGGTAAAGATACTCCGCATTCTTTATCTGTCCTAATGCGTCGATTGACTTCCAAAAGACCGTGTCGGCTTGACTATACACTAGGAAGTTGATCATTGTCTTCCTAGTTATACTTGTTAAGTATAAGATATTAACTAAGTTATACTAAAAAGAATGTTTATAAATTTAATATAAATGAGTATAAACAAATTTACTTACCAGTCTATCCGTCGGTCATTAATGTGTAATCTCGTTCCTCCCACATTCGTTCAAATGACGCCACGTACTTCTTTGTTTCTTGCACCTTCATAGGAAGATATACATTATATATCTCCTTTGGGTTTGGACCAGGCACTCCCCTCTCGACGTCTGCGATCGTGTCGATCATGTTCTCGTAGTACAGTCCCCTCGTGGCATTTATCAAAATGCTATGGTGAAAAAACCACCTTGACGTTGCCTGGTCAATCTTCTCCTTACATAATTTTAGGTTCTTCATCGCCGTCGTGATTGTCGTTTGACGTTGTTGTAGTCTGGTGATTATGGTGATTACGGGATCCATGGGACCTACTGTCGGATCGTCGTCTTGGGTGAGATCATAAATCTCATCTTGCGGTTAATTGTTGGATCCTCTTCTACTTCCTCGACCACTCCCACTTCCAGACTCTTGACCCATCATTCAGCCGATGCGTCTATGTAACTCTTCGTCGGCGAATGATCTTTGACTTGCTTCTATTCCCCGTAAGAGATCATCTATTTAAAAAATATTCAACTACTTAATTATCTTTTAAAATAGAAGAATGAATTACGTTTATGGGTAAAACAAACATAACCTCGTACTCTTCGTCTCCAAAAATATCTAGCCTCTCTTATCCGGTCCCGTAAATGTGTACGGAACGTCTCCCCGGTTGTAACAATTCTTCTCGGACGGTCTCCTTATGCCGTTTGCTAGTTCGCTTCGTTTGCTCCATCTTTTGTCTACGAAATTGAGCTCTAACCTTTGACAGAGTCTGTGTGCAAGGAAGAATGTTTCCCTTCGTACCTGTAAGATGAAATTTCAAACGATAAATACCACTGAATATTACTTTGTCGCAATATTTACATTGCATTTTTCTCTCCGCCATGGAGATCAAGTTGCAATATAACCAAGCCAGATCACTCCAGTTCGTGTTGGTAGTTTGGGTTGTTTGACTTGGAGAAGACATTTTTTTTACTAAATAATTACTTAATTAAGTAATTAATTATTTAAAAAAGTTAATGACGTTAATAAATGACCGCTTATCTAAGTAAACTTTTAATTTTGTAAAATAAATGACTAACTAATTATGTAATTAAGTAAGTAATTAATTATACCTTCTAACTAATTATCGAGTTAAGTAACTACTAAACTAAATATCTAACTAATCTTCTAGCTAACTGGCTATATAAGTAAGTAAGTAAGTATTAAAAAGAAGAAACTACTTAACTAACTAATCAATGAAACAAGTATTAAATGAATATACTAAATGAACTAATGAAACACTTAATGAAATAATTAAGTAAATGAAGAAGAAAACGAGAACAATGAGAGCAAAATTTGAGAGCAATGAGAGCTTTGAGGGTGAGAGTGAGAGGTGAGGGTAAGTGGAGCCCCTTGGGGCTTTAAATAGCCCCCAAGGGCTAAATGGGGGTTGGAATCGGTCGGAATCGGTACGGAATCGGATCGGCCGAATCGGTCGGGATCGGAATCGGAATCGGAATCGGATCGTTTTTTTTCTTTATTTGCTATTCCAGTCGGATCGACCAGGATCGGCCAGAATCGGTCCGAATCGGCCGGACTCGGTCCGGAATCGGCCGGAATCGGTCCGGAATCGGATCGAAATCGGAATCGGATCATTTTTTTTTCTTTTTTTTCTTACCGATTCTGGATCGATTTTCTTCCATTGGATCGGTCAGAATCGGTCTGATCTGATCCGATCCGGATCAGATCAGTACCCACCGATCCGGATTCCGATTCTGATCCCGCGATCCTTGTTTCAGATATAGATATGGGGACCTTATGACTTCACATTTGCAGATGACATCGCAATATCAAGAATATGTGGAGTCATATGATAGTATTCACTTATTATGGCGATGAAAATATTGTATTTCTATGTCATTAGTATTTTTAAATTTATTAAATCACATATTTAATATAATATCGTATTCTTAAATTTGTGAATATCACATCTTTCAAATTGATGTGTTTGTGTTTGGATGTTCCTGATTTTTTTATGATTTTTTATAATTTTTTAAATAATAATAATAATTAAAACTGATTTGAGCTCATTCCATATCAATTTTAAGTCTGGTGGATTGGCTGATTTGGTTGATCTGATGCAGATCAGAATTGGAATCAGGTATGGCCGATATAGGACCTGACCTGATTTCAATCCCACAATCCTTGCTGGATGGGTTTGGGTTTTCCTTTTTTGTTTCTTGTTTTGGTAGATTGTCTCATCTCCATTCAGACCGTGATGGCTTTTACTTAATTTATAAAATCACATTTTAAGGTTTTACTTATTTCTGTGGATTATATAGGATTAATTGATTTGTTCTGTGACACGGTTGATATGTTTCCGAATGGAAGATCTTTTCCACATGCAACTTTTCATTTAGCAGATATGTTCTCTAATTTGTGATGAAGGATGTTTGACATTTCAGGTAATTGAGTTAGGCGGAATGCCAACTATTGGTGACTGTGCTATGATATTGCGTGCTGCAATTAGAGCACCTCTTCCATCATCTTTCCTGGGAATTTTGCAGAAAACACATAATCTGGGATATGTCTTTGGAAGGTTAGCGCTTTTCCTGTAGATATCCCATTTTCCATTTTGTTCTAGATTGCATGTTAGAATAAATTAATCACCTAACACGAATGCCATATTATATATATTTATAAATGGATGATAGCATAATGTGATTCCAAAATATACATAACTTGGTACCCAACCTTTTCTTCTTAATTTGAAACATCTTATTTAATAATTGTTGTAGTTTCAACCACTTCTTTTGCACACAGTAATTTGTGTGTGGTTTGCCAGATCCAGATGGGTTCGGGCTGGTTGCCCAACCCAGTCGGTTTTACCAGTGATCACCCGACCCCAATCCTGTTTCCCCGACCTTGGGAATGCCGGAAAAGTGCCAAGCATGCATGCTTCCTGAAGTGCCATTGCGAGAAGCTTCACATGATGGCATTTCATTTTTTTTATGTTTATATTTTATAATACTTTTAGTCATAAAAAACAAAATAATAAATGTTAACTATTTAATTAATTATTTTTATTTAAAATAAAAAATTTGATACTTTATTATTTTTATAGTTTTTAAATAATAATTTGTTTTTTTATGTGATCTGATCCCGACCAATTTGGGTCATGACTTGGTTCTACCCAGGTCGGGTTTGTCCTGGGCAACCCATTCCCAACCCCTGACCCACTTGCCTTGATTTGATGTTCTTTGCTGAAACCTTTTTTGGTAGGTACTGTTTCATAAATAAATAAAACAAGTTATGCTGTAAAATGATAAGTGTCCCAATATGTGCTTCATGTTAGCTATTGTTGGTGCTGCCGCCAACATGGCTGGGCAGATAGGAAGATTCTGATACATTTGCATTGGGCACCCTCCATACCCACTAATCCTGGTCATTTCCAATTTGGTGTCTGTTGATATTGGTCAGTGCCGGCATTGACTGATCCCCCTGCCAATTTCAATCCCATGCTGGCAAGGGTCAGGTCAGCATTGACTGATCTGACTGCCAATTTCAATCCCACCTTCCTTGGGTGCTGTTGGCACTCATATTTGTTCAAAAAAAAAAGAGAGGAGAGAACCACCTCCTTGTAAATTCGAATTGGAGAAGGACAAAAGTTCATAGCAAGTTAAACATCCGATGACCCCAT
The DNA here is from genome assembly GCA_036172225.1 of Cryptocoryne crispatula var. balansae. Taxonomy (NCBI): domain Eukaryota; kingdom Viridiplantae; phylum Streptophyta; class Magnoliopsida; order Alismatales; family Araceae; genus Cryptocoryne; species Cryptocoryne crispatula. The sequence goes on along the minus strand of CM069926.1, from coordinate 21,326,770 downwards.
GAATTAAGGGAATAACATCCGAAACACAGTTGGTCTGGATATCGGTCCTCCGAACATTTTAATTAATGATAGGGAGGCTGTTAGATATGTCTAATGAGCTATCCATTTCAAGTCTAGAGGCGATCTCCCGTGGAAAATATGAGCTGTGCCGTGGTTACGTACTTCTGTTGGAGAGACGGGGGTCAACGGGAGGAAGTAGTCTTCCCGATCCACAGCCACAGCAACACCTGAAGCAAGAGGGGAACTCGTCATGTAAACCAACCGATGTGTTTACAAAGTAGAGGGGGTCGGGAGCCTCATGGGAGGTACGAAATGGCAAGCAAAATATCCCATCAGAGAGTGCTGGTCGGGCCGGAGAAGCAGAAAAAAAAGAAAAAGAAACTAAGGGGTGTCGGTGGCAGAACCGACCACCCACCAGTTCCCACACCTTGTCAGACTCTGCTACATGAGGGAATCCCGTAAGGTTATCCAAATGGAGCTAGCAGGTTTCGAGGAAGGTAACGAGACCAAGGGAAGCAAAATACGGCAGGCATTGGTGTCATAATCGGCCCTTGATCGGATCCCACATGAGGCAGGAGTCTTCCGAGGTTAGGAATCCTATGAAGAGGGAAAGACTTCCCGGCGTGCATCGATTCTGACTAGTCTGGGCCTTACCGGTTCCGTCTTGGAGTTGAATGCCTATTTTCGGGAGAGTCCCAACGGCGGAAGGGCCGTCGAGGCCTATATAAGTCTGGCCAAGGGTAGACGCGAGGAGGTTGATAGAGAGAGAGGGAGAAAGCCAGCATGAGGGGAGCTTCCAAGCCCACCGGAGTCAACTTCCAACCCCTCTGGAGCTTCCAAGCCTGCCGGATTCGTTAAGGAGGTCTCGTCCAAGCATGCCGAGATCGTGGTTGCCATCAGAAAAAGGGGGGAGCCGCTCGCGAGCCCTAGCATCGCCGGGGGCATCGCCTTTCCTCGCCGAAGGTATCCTTCACCCACCTGTCGCCGCTGTCGAGTTCATTACCTTCTTCAGCCGAGTGGAAGGGGAGCCGCACATCGATCACCCGGAGGAACCCGCGGCGCCATCGTCTGGTCGGGAGGAGAAAGAAGGGGTCGGCCAAATTAACTTTTTTGTCAAACTTATGTCCACGGTGGACATACGAGGAGCTAGCTCCCCAGATCGACGAGGTAGGCTGCAGAGCTTCTTTTAACCTGCGGGTCAATTATGGGTGGGGCCCACCCACAAGAAGTTGTCAAAAAAAAAAAGAAGCAAAGTGGAGTCCCACGGGAGGTAGCTGCAGGTGCTGTGCCGGGCCCAATGGAGGCCTAACCGACCTTGGTGAAATAGGGGCATCATCAAGAGGACCCAACAAGGATCGCGGGATCGGAATCGGAATCAGGATCGGTGGGTACCGATCCGATCCGGATCGGATCGGATCGGACCGATTCCGACCGATTCAATGGAATAAAATCGATACAGAATCGGTAAGAAAAAAAGCCAAAAAAAAAAAACGATCCGATTTTGATTCTGATCCGATTCCGGACCGATTCCGGCCGATTCGGACCGATTCTGGCCGATCCGACTGGAATAGCAAAAAAAGAAAAAAAACGATCCAATTCCGATTCCGATTCCGATTCCGGACCAATTCCTACCGATTCCGACCGATTCTGCGGAATTCATGCCGGAATCGGTCCTTCCGCATGTCCACCGATCCGATTCCGGAATCGGTCGGAATCGGTCCGATTCCACCGATTCCGTAAACAATGGGACCCAATGAAATTTTTTTTAAAGGATACCATTAACTAAAAATTTAAATAAAATTCAATTAATTAATTAAACCAACCGAGACGAGCATCCGGCTGGCTAAAAACCTGTCTCATGGTCTCAGCTTAACTTAAAAGAATGAAAATAAATGGGAAAGCAATAGGCCGGTTTTAAGCATGCCTCTTGACCCATAAAAAAATGAAATAAAACAAACAATAAACAAAAAATAAATAAAAATCTACTTAATTAATTCACAATTCGAGACGAGCATCCGGCTGGCTAAAAACCTGCCTCATGATCTTGGCTTAATCTAAAAGAATTCAAAATAAATAGGGAAAGCAATGGATCGGCTTTAAGCACGTCCCTTGACCTTTTAAGGTAGGCATACAAAGGTCTATTTAAACGATCCCAATGTCTTATCATACCCCAAGAGGAAGTTATTTTGCCCATTATGCCATGAGGAGGCTGTGCATGACCAACTTGTCAAAATGCCTAACCATGAGCTAATGAGAGGTGCCAACCATGGGATGAGTTCCCATACGTTTATCAAAAGCCGGGTATGCTCAACCTTGGACCAGTTGGGAGGAGATTCCATATGCCTACCAAAGGTTGAACCATGCTCAAATGCCAAATTGGCGAGACAGATTTCAGGATGCCTATCAGAGGCTAAATATTTGTTGATGTGTGAACCAAGGCTGTCAATTGCCTTCCTTTATATTCTTGTAATTTGATGCAAGCAATGCAATTTCATGTTCCATGTACTGTCAAGAGTAAAGAAGACATGGATAGCCCCATATGGACGTGAACAGAAGCAAGCACATTAGAAAAAAAAACAGACTCAATAAACTGAACGTGGAGTTAATCTAGGGATTGAATTGGGACCAAGAGGAGAACGCCATGATATCTTAACTTGTTAATTTGACTCCAAACCAACTTAAGAGTGTGAAGGTAAATCAAATTCCCTGAACTAAACCAAATCAGGTTCAGTCAGCAAATTCACGACACTAGCATATTCTGAATAAACCTGAAATCAAAGGGGGTCAGGGAGCTAAGGTTTCCGAGCCATCCAATCTAATCTTTAACGCCAAACATCTAAATTAGTTTCATTTAAATAAATGAAGTCCGTATCAACGTTGAAACAAATCTGCAGCAAGCAAAGATGTTCAGATCAAAATCAAACTGTGAAAGGGTATCAAATCTAAAACCGAACACTAAATAGAGTTCCGTCCAGTTCTGAATTCAACCGGAATCCTGTAACTCAATCTCAATCAAATTGAACCCCTTACAAAACATTTAAATCTAGTCGTCTTTAAATCAGTCCCAAGCAATTCATGAATTATGAAATGGATTAACCTTAACTCAATCAAACATGAGCCAACCATGCTAAATTTCAAGCGGTCTTAAAAGATAATAGAATAATGTAATAAAAGGCACTAAATCCTGACTGAACCATAATTAAACCCAAATCCAATCCTAATAGCATACATCCAAACCAAATTTTTTCCAGAACGAGCAAGATCCAAATAATAATAAAAGGGGCTCAAGTAAACCAAAATCTGAAAGTTTCAAAGAAAACCTGGAAATTCCAATTAAACTCTCAAACTAGAAAGATCAACAAGTTTTAACTCACTAAATCGCAAAACAGATATCAAAACCCAAAATCTGGAACCTGAATCTTTATACAATCAATCAAAACACTCTTGAACCAATTACAAATTCAACTAAACCCATAAACAGAATCTGAACCAAGCCACAATACGAACCACAAATCCAAACAAATCTAAAACAAATAGAACATGAATCAATTTTAATTAAACTAAACTTGATAATCAATTTGCAAAAGAAACTCCAAGTTTGAATAATATAACTAAATTCAAACCAGATCTTAAAGTAAATTTCAACCGATTCTAGCAAACCAAAACAATCTCAAATCTGCACAGTCAGAATGATTTCAAACAAACTCCAAGTTTAAACAACCTGTTAACCACCAAATCCAATTTAATTTCAACTAAACTAATTCAAATGGGTTCTAACTAAATAAATTCAACTAAGCAAACTTAACTCCAAACCAAATCTAAATCTGCATCAAACAAATTTAAATGAAATTGAAGAGAACACATTTAAGAAAATCATCATCCAGTTCTAAAGCAGGACAATCACGCTCATACCATTTTCACTCAATCCAAATCAATTTTCTAAATCAGTTTTTTAAATTAACTTTAATTAAACAAATTTAAAACAAACTAAACTTAAATCAATCCAGAAACAACATTAACTCAAATCATTAAATCCAAATCAGTTCACATAAATCTGAAACCTCAAATTAAGACACATTCCCACATCAAAAGATAACAAGTTCATATAAGAAACACAATCTCCAAATTTAATTCACATTAAATTTAAAACTCACAAATCAAATCTAAATTAATCAAACAAAACCAAATTCAACTTATTTTAGCCAATAAATTTAATTTGAATCAATTAAATTAATTAATCAACTCAAACTAAATCAAATCAAATCAAATCCAAAACAAATTAACTGCTCGCATTCCATCAAGTTCATGGGGTTGTCTCTCCTATGTGCATATGTGTGAATGTTTATTTTTGTTGATGTATGTTTTTCTATTCCATGGATTGTTATGACAGATAATCAAGGGTATTCGAGTATTCTCGATATAATTAACGTCAGATCTTCTATCACGACCCGGAAAGTATAGCGCAGCGGAATATACCGAAGTCGAGACAGTGGAATTAAAATTCCAAAAAGTAGGAGAACAATATAAATTTCAAGCCAAACATTACAACTAAATAAATGACCTATGGAGTTCATCCTAAAACAAACAACTACTAAGTACTATCTAGATAAATTCTATTACATTGGAAGAAATAAACTCAAACCACATAGATAAAAACAATCACCCTTCGCCAAACTCTTGATCTTCTGGATCCTCAGGTGGAGCAAGATCCTATTCAAATTCCTCCTCAAACTCTTCCTCAGGCAAGGGTACCTTGAACTCAGCTAAAAACAATCAATAAAGGAAATGGATGAGTCATGAAGACCCAGTAGGGCTTACACCCAATCACCCCACTATAATAAACAAATCCTAATGATAATAAAGATATAAACCTCAAACAAAAATCAGATTATAACAACTATAAGTAAGGCTAATTATCAAGATTCAATTAACTAAATAAGATGATTTTTCTACCCATTGCATAGATTAGCATGATTTACTAAATGCATACTATTCTAGTCATGACATAACAACATTAACATAACTCTATATGCACCTACCACAAAGACTTAACATAAAAGATGAATTAAATATAATAACTCACTAATCTACATGCAATAATGAAAGAAAAACTAAACTATTTGTCTGAGTAAAACACATGCTTCGCTTAGACATTGTAGCCATGTTCCAGGACTAACACCAGATTTGCTAAATTTAACATATAGTAAGCTAGATCCCATAGTACACCTAGGCAGGGATGTACTTAGGATGAACCGCGGTATCCGGGATCGAAGGATGCTCCAGACTGTTCTAACTCGCCGCTGCCCACGGGCCACTATCATAGTCTGGTGAAGTGCAAATCACGTTACCAAATGCAGCACACTGCATCAACTACATCTCACAAGCTAAAAGTATATATTACTCAGACATATACCAATTAATCCAATCAGACATACTAAGAGCAAACTGACATAAAATATAACTATATGCAACCTTATGCAATGTCATAATTAAAAAGACTACAACATTACCTACATGCATGTTCAGTCATGGCTAATCAATCTAATACACAACTAACAAGATAATACACTACTCTACAAATCATGCAATCTACTATGAACTAATATGCCATGTAATTGATAATATTAAATCAATTACGTATAATCTACTTATACTAAATCAACTATATGTTTCTTACTAATTAAAAAGACTACAACATTACCTACATGCATGTTCAGTCATGGCTAATCAATCTAATACACAACTAACAAGATAATACACTACTCTACAAATCATGCAATCTACTATGAACTAATATGCCATGTAATTGATAATATTAAATCAATTACGTATAATCTACTTATACTAAATCAACTATATGTTTCTTACTAATTAACTCTTAAAATTTATAGTGGGTTTATAGCTTAAATCAGGATATACATATATATAAGATCATGATATGCTACAATTTAAATCACGTAAATATATGCACTCAAACTATCTAAACATGATAGTTTTCATATTTAAATAAACATCTAAGTATAAAACTCCTAAATTAACTTCTGATTGAGGTCAAGCACACAACTAAACCCATCTAACTAACTAAATATATTTTTCTAACCAAAGTGAACTAAACATATTTTAATGCCTTAATTAATGCATTTAAAGTGATAAGTGATAGTTGAGATGCCTACCTCGAGACGTCAACAACTAATCGAGATCCAAGAAGAACCGATTGGATGACGAGTATAATGCGGTAAGGATTACGACAAGATCGGAAGATTAACAATCTGTTAAATAATAATGATTAAAGAGGGAATTGATGCTAAATAAAATAAGAGAGAGACGATGAATAGGAGAGAGGATATTGAGAAGAGAGAGATAGGGGATAGAATTGGAGGGCGAAAGAGGGGGGTACCGGCGGTTGAAGAGGAGGGGCGCATGGCGGCGCACCAAGCAGGCACAGGCAACACAAATCCCCCGGTGCACAGAGGGTAGGCGACGGCGGCTTCGCGGCGGCGGGAGGCAGGGCGTCGCTGCGGTTGCACACGGTGGACGGCGACGTCGCGGGCGATGACGTGCGGAGGTCGACAACACCGCAGGGCGGTCGACGGTTGCTGGCGGGAGGCGAATAGGAGAGGCTGACCGGCAGCCGAGAGCGGCGGCGGGGGGACCGAGGCGATGGTGGCGGCCAGGTGACGCGGGAGGGCGGTGAGCTTGACGGCGGCGGCGGCCAGGTGACGCGGAAGGGCGGTGAACTTGACGACGGCGGCAGCTGCTGAACGGTGGGGGTGCAGGTGGCTGCGCACGGTGGTGGGTTGCGCGCTCGTGGGGCTGCCGGGCGATGGGGCGCGCTACGCTGTGCAGGGCGGCGTCGCACGGGAGGGTGGCAGCGGCGTCGCGCGGGAGACCGTCAGTGGTCGCGCGGGAGGGTGGCAGCGGTGACGGCGGCGGCGTCCGCGGGCGCGCGCGCGCGCGCGCGCGCGCGCGCGCGCGCGCGGGGGTGACGCGGCGGCGGCCGCGTGGTGCGCGTGGCGACAAGGCGCACGGGCGCGTGGGGAGGCGGCGCGGCGAGGTCAACTGGGGGGTGGAAGAAGGAGAATCGCGGGCGAGCAGAGGGACAGCCTCGCGGGACAGAACCACGGGTGGTGGCATCCGGGTGTTGCGCCCGTACGGGAGAGAAGAAGAAGAAAGAAGGAAGGCGGGCGCGGGAGGGAATATACGTATATAGAGGGGGGGAGAGTTCGACCGTGACCGGGGGAGGGGGGAAGATAGAGTTCGATCGGGAGAGGGGAAGTAGAATTTCGATCGGGAGTAGACTTCTAAAGGGAGTAGATCTAATTAAATTTTTTTAATATATAATCTATTTTAAATATTTAACTTATAATCAAAATATTACAATCTACCCTCTTAATAAAATTTTCATCCTCCAAAATTCAAATTAAAACTCACCGAAAAGTTCGGGATGAAGTCGTCTCATATCCTCTTCGATTTCCCAAGTCGACTCTTCCGAAGAATGATGCTTCCACAACACTTTGACTATTGGAATCTGTTTCCTTCTCAGTTGTTTTATCATCCGATCTGTGATTCGAATCGGTCTCTCCTCGAAACTCAAATTCGGTTGTACGTTAATCTCTTGGAAATCAATCACATGGGTGGGATCCGATACGTACTTCCGAAGTAGAGAGACATGAAACACTGGATGAACCCTTGCCATACCAGGAGGTAAGGCTAACCTGTAAGCAACTTCTCCAATACGCTTCTCAATCTGAAATGGACCCACATATCTCGGGTTTAACTTATCGTGCCGACCAAACCTGATAACTCCCCTGGAAGGGGACACCTTTAAAAACACATGATCACCCTCTTCAAATTGAACATCTCTGCGCTTCAAGTCGGCATAACTTTTCTGACGGCTCTGAGCTGTAAGTAATTTCTGGCATATCACCTTGATCTTCTCATTTGCTATCATGCACCCAATCTGGACCATAGATTACGGAATCGGTGGAATCGGACCGATTCCGACCGATTCCGGAATCGGATCGGCGATTCCTGGCGGAAGGACCGATTCCGGGAATAATTCCGCGGAATCGGTAAGAATCGACTGGAATCGGTCGGAATCGATCCGATTCCGACCGATTCGTTGTGGAATCGGTCGATCCGACCGATTCCGATGGAAGACCGGTTGAACCGGCCCCGGTTCGATTCCCGGTTCGATGCAGGCCAAGGGGAATCGACCGATTCCGGCCCTAGCAAGGCCGGAATCGACCGCCTGGTCGATTCCTTCGATCCCGCGGGTAGGGCTCATTCCGGCGATTCCGCGGCGATTCTCGCCGATTCCGGCATCGATCCGCGATCCAGAGCGTCGATCCGAGCGATTCGACGATCCGTCGGTCCGGAGCGGTCAAGACCGATTCCGGCGATTCGGCCGATTCCACAGGCGATTCCGGCGATTCCGGCCGATTCGGACCGCTTCCTTCCGCCGATTCCGCCGATCCAAGCTCCGATCCGCCTTGAATCAACGTCTTCTTCGATCTTTGACCAGTTTTTGGTAAGATTTCTTCGCCGAACACTTCGTACGTCCATTCTTACGCGTTTCCGACGAGTCCGAGCGTCGTTAAACCTTGTGATTTCCGACCGAATTAGTCCATCCAAGTTTTAAATTATCCGTTTAAGTTCATTTTGCACGGGAAAAATTCCGGATATCCCGTACGTTATTTTGCGACGATTTCCGGCAACTACGTAACCCTTTAAACATACCGAATGGTGTGTTACTTGGGTTGTCTGCTTCCCGAACACGTCTAAATCATTTTTTATGTTATCTAATCAATTTTAGTGCATTGTTTACAATTTTGCGAGATATAAGCAATGACGATCGAAAGACGCGTGCTTCCGACGCGGGTTGGGAACACGGGCATATGGTAGACCTAGTCGCAAGAGAGGGTGCGTGCAAGTGGTGCGGTGAAGGAGATGAACGGGGGGGGTGTTCCGGCCGAAACAACATATCGCCGGAACAGGTGGGAATGTAAAGAAATGTGACAAGGTGCCGGGGAGAAGAGTGAGGAGACGAGAGGACAACACGAGTGGTAGAGCCTCTCAACGGGGTACGTTCGGATCGAGCGAGAGGGAGGAGTTGCGGCTGCAGACGAGCTACTCGAGAGGAGGAGGGATCGCGATTTCCGCCTACCTCGAAAAGGGAAAGGCGAGGAAGGCAAGCCGGCTCGAGCGAGCGAGAGCGAGGACGAGTCCACGGACTCCGAGCGAGACGTGCTAACGCCACGGCGCAAGCGTGCATCGGGCCGAGGAGGAGGGACGGGGAGGAGGGGAGCAGGAGGGTGCAGGGTCGAGAGTTGACCCGGCTTTGGGCCGATCGGCATCGGCTCGCCCCTACTCGGGACCGAGAGCGACCCTGGGAGACGAGGAGCCCTACCGCCGTTCCACTTCCACCGGCACTCGATTTACACCGAGTGACGAGTATTTATTTAGGAAACGAGTGCCGGGCGGTACGGGGATAAAGCGAAAGAATGAAAGGGGTGAAGGCTACGAACGAGCCGCAAAGAGAGCCGTTCGCTCATTGTCAGTGGTTTTTACGTACGCAGTATCACTTTTTAAATTAAATTTGACATTATGCTGTTTCATTTACTAAAACTTAAATTTACCACGATCCCATGTTTTTTAACTCGATGTAGGCATCCCGGCACATGCGGCCACCAGCCCCTGCTTCCGGACGATGGTGGATGCGGTGAGGCCGGGACCGGGTTTGCAAGCCCCGGGCGCGGACACATATACGGCGGCCGGCACGGATGAGGAGGTCGGGGAGTTGAGGGAGTGGATGGACGGGTTCAAGTTGGTGTGGGAAGGAGAGGGGTTGCACAATCACGTGTGTGATGGGTGGACGTATCACCAAGAGGAGTATGATAAACTTCTTGGTGTACCGTTCGAGGGACTACATTCTTGAAGTCGGTAGATGCTTCGGGAAGATTAAAAATGCCGACTTCATTTTTTCTACGATGGATGGAGTGGTGGAGGAGATGGGGGAGGAGAATGTGGTTCGGGTTGTCACCGACAACGAACCATCATATAAGGCGGTCGGGAGGAAGTTGATGGAGAAGATAAGCACATCTTCTCGGGTGCCCGTGCAAGACATTCCATAGATCTCATTTTAGAGGATATAGGCGAGGAGGAGGGTGTATACCACACTTGTCGGGCGAGCGCGGACCATCGGTTCCTTTATTTATTCGCATCCCCGCCTCCTACATATGTGAGATCTCGCGCGGGAGGGCGCGATCTTGTCGGGCCCGGTCCGACACGATTTGCCACGAACTTCATTGCGCGGAGAGTTTACACCGGCACGATTTGCATTGGTTGGGTTCGCGCGGTCGAGGAGTATTACAACTATACGGTGGACAACTGCGTGACGAAGAGCGAGTTGGAGATTCTTGTCGGGTCCGAGAAGATCACCGACAAGAGGTTTTGGGAGAGGATTGCCTACTATTTGGCAATCATTGAGCCAACGGTAGTTGTTCCGAGGTTGGTAGACTCGGACGAGGGGACCGGATGGGCACACTTTGTATGATGCTTATGGACCGGCAAAGCTGAAAATTAAAGAAAAAAATCCCCGAGAGGTTACAAAAAGTGGTGGAAAATCATTGATGACCGATGGGACAAGACCTCGCACCACGATGTCCATCTTTGCGGGTAACTTGGTTCTTAAATTATTTTTGATGTATAATTATCTTATATACGCGGTGTTAACTAATAAAATCTTGCGGGATACTTTTGAACCCCCGCATCCAATATGGAGGACGGAAAGTGGTGAACGACAACGAGGTGATGCGGGGTACACTTGCGTTATCCGGCAACAATTTGTGCCGATCTCGACGGAGACAGATAGGCCGAGATAGAAGTAAGTTAGAGTTCATTAAATACCTTGGACTAGCATTACCAGGGCAACTAAATTTTTTATTTAAATGTTTCGGATGCGAAGTACGGGATGAGGGTCGGTGTATACTCGATGCCGACTCGAAATATTCGATTGACAAAGTGCTTTGGTATAGTAATAGTTTGATGAGCGATTTCTTTTCTTTCGTACAAGTTATTCTTGATGATGTAATTGTTTTCCTTTTCTCTTCGTGTTTTCTTGCGGTGAGTGGTGGACTCGGTGAACACCGAGAGTGGATGGAATCCACTTGCGGTCCATTGGTATCGGGATTCTCGAGCCGAGCACCAGGTTCCTCCGCGAGAGGAATCGAGGCACATTCAACCCGATACATACCAAAAGCGAGGAACAGTTGACCTCGGACCGGGGCCGAGAAGCTGGTCTTCGTCATTATAACGTAGGCCGCGCATAAAGAACATCGAGGATCGGCGAGAAGATCGGCCGAGGAGCGATTTACACGGTTCGCGAGTGGCCCGTACGACGAAGTCATTCCTCCGCCACACCACCACCCGAGAGGTGGACGTGACCGATTTTCCGGGAGGAGCATGCACCTTGCCTCCTGGATGAGGAGAGGGAAGCCGGGGATCACGCGGTGAGTTTGATCCCGATGACCGTGCGTGCGAAGGAGTTGGATGGTGTTGAAGCGAGGAGGATGCTCCGGCTCCACCTCCATCTACTACCGCGACTCAGCGGGGCCTTCTTCGCCCTTGGCGGCTATGGGGCGACCACTGTCTTTAGCCCCGGCTGCACTCCGGCTGGGCCCTTCCGGCGGCCGCTACCGGCCCATTCGCGGTAACCGGGGAGAACGAAAACAAAGGTGGCCCGCACGGAGAATGGGAGGATTTGCGAAAGTTGAAAAAAAACTTTGGGTTGGGACTTTCTGGTAGTTCGAGAGATGGCCGAAGAGGTAAAGAGAAGGAAGTTAGAGGTCGGGCGTCTGTCGGCCCGGATGACGGTACGCGAGCTCCTTCTCACTCCTCGGAGTGATGATGACGAGGAGTGTATACAGCCGACGCAGGCCATCGGCGGCCAGTAGTACCGAGTCACTCGATTCACGGTTTCCAAAGCCGTATTACGCGGATGAGCAGACACCCAGCGATCTTATATTATGGAGCCACAAGTATCCGATTCGGGCCGGAGTTGACCAAAGAGCGGTGGATTACACCACCAGCTCCACCATCCTCTCGCTACGTCCCGGTCGTCCCGCGTCCGATCCATACGACCTTGATGGCATGGCATCGGCATTATTTTCATATGGATATGGTCCGGACGGTATTCAAGACGAGCACGAGGGAGGAGCGTCGCGAGCCGTGAGGGAGAGGGAGGACGACCCACATCTTTATCCTAGATATTGGTAGTAGATTGATACGATATAATTTTTTTTTGATGACGTATCAACTCTTTGATATTCGAATAAATGGAATTGGAACATGTACTTAACTTTCAAGTCTTCAAGTCTTCAATTGGTGTTCATTAGTATTTGTATGATGTGGTTTTGTGGATATCATGCATTGGTGATTTTTTAAAATTTTCTAACTCATTTCCTATTTTTTTAGAATTTTTTCTGAATTTTTTGAATTTTTTTGACGAAAAAAAAAATCCAAAAAAAAAACCGATTCCGACCGATTCCGGAATCGATTCCCTTCCCAGGAATCGGCCGATTCCGGCCGATTCTGGTTCCGATTCTCCAACCGATTCCGATTCCGATTCCGATTCCGATTCCGGAATCCTTGATCTAGACCAATCAAACTTCGATCTCCAACCTCTTCCCAACAAAGTGGTGATCTACACGGCCTTCCATATAATACCTCGAATGGTGCCATGCCAATGCTCGAATGATAGCTATTATTATATGCAAATTCGATAAGTGGCAATTGTAGGTCCCAACTTTCTTGCCATTCAAGTGCTCCAGCTCTCAACATGTCTTCTAAAGTTTGTATAGTTCGCTCAGACTGGCCATCGGTCTGAGGATGATATGCAGAGCTGAACTTGAGCTGAGAGCCCAAAGCTTCCTGTAAACCTTTCCAAACCCTTCCAGTGAATCTAGGGTCTTGGTCAGACACAATAGAAATTGGCACACCGTGATATTTGACAACACCATCGAAATATAATCTGACCAAACTCTCTGTCAGTTAAGCTTCTTTAATTGGCAAGAAGTGAGCTGCCTTGGTAAGTCTGTCCACTACTACCCAAATAGCATTACACTGCTTCCTTGTCTTAGGCAAATCAGTCACAAAATCCATAGTGATGTGCTCCCATTTCCACTGTGGAATCTCTAAGGGTTGTAAGGGTCTGGCTGGCCTTCTGTGCTCTACTTTCACCTGTTGGCAAATCAAACACTTAGCTACAAATTCTGCTACATCCTTTTTCATACCCTCCCACCAAAATTATCTTCTGAGATCTTGATACATTTTGGTTGCTCCTGGATGAATAGCATATTTTGATCTGTGTGCCTCTGTCAAAATTTCTTGTCTCAATTCAGCATTGTTTGCCACACATAATCTTCATTGATGTCTTATGGTTCCATCTTCATATTTTGAAATTTCTGATTTTTTGACAAGATTCTGCACTTCTGGATTCCCAATTTGAGCTTCTTTAACTTTATCCACAATGATGAAATGCAAAAGATAACAAAGAATAAGAGAGATTGTTATAAAAGATTGCTTTTGTGTGATAACAATGAAGTTTATAAACAATAAGAAAGCAAAAATGAGTAAAATTACTATTAGAAAATTTGAGTTCTATGATGGTAAGATTTCACTAAAGTTGAAAGAAAAATTTTATCGTACAAATACAAAATCTACAATGTTGTGTGGTATTGAATGTTGGACAATAAAAGAAAATATTCTTCTAAAATAAATATTGCTAAAATGAGAATGTTAAGATAGATGAATAGTTATATTAGATTAGATAGAATAAGAAATGAATATATTAGAGGAAATATAGGTGTATCGACAGTTGTAGACAAATTAAAAGAATTGAGATTGAGATGATTTGACATATTAAACGGTAAACTTAAGGAGGCTCCAATTAAAAAAGTATAAAATATTAAAATGATAGGAACAAAGAGGAAGTGGCAGGTCTAGGTTAACTTGGATGAAGGTAATTTAATATATTCTAGATAATTTAAATATCTTTGAATAAGTAACTCAAAATTGCAGAAAGAGAATCTATATGACCGGAATAATTTGTGATTGAGGCTCTTGTATCCTCTATAAAATTGCAATATATGTGCGTACACAATTTTGGACATAGGATGGTGTCTTAATGTTCATCCTCAATGTTCAAGCTGTCGAGGTGGCTACCTCATATTTTTTTGACAGGCATAATGACCCAAGAAAATACAGTATTACCGTTTCTTGTCTCGTTATAGAGCTTATGTGAAAAAAAATTACATTAATGCATGCATCTTTGGGAATATGTGTCTTGAAAAGTTTTGATTGTTGTTCCTCTAGAGGCTAGAACATCAAAGATGCACATTTCTTTCATTTGCGCTGCCTTGTTCTTTCTCAATCCTCGTAGGCACACTCTGAAACCTGTGAGTCTTTGTTTCCCGAGAACATTCTAATTAATCAATTAAATGGAATGTCCATCGACAGAGTTCACTGCATCCTAATTTTCTTGATAGTACCTTCTCTAGCTGGCGACCTAGACATGGTTTGTCTCATTGTAAGCAGCCGGAATTAACCGTAGAAAATTATTTCCAATGTTTGGTGTATGGCAAACAGTTAGGTCTTCGAACCCAACAAAATCACTGTCATTAAGTTCTGTTTACATATTCCAATGATCATATATACCAATATTTACAGTTTTAAAAGTCCACATTTTTAAATTCAGGGAAGCAAGCATCCCTATACGTGCTCTCATGAAATTTAGTAGCTTGTCTCCTGTGATATGGATCGTGAGTTGTGTCTACTACCATTTGACATTTTCGTTATTCTTTTTTTTTTCTCAGCCCCCTGTATGATGAAGTAATCCTACGGTGCCTCGACCTGGGTGAACAAGATGCAGCCGTGGCTATTGTGGCTGACATGGAGACCACTGGTATCAAGGTATCTGACGAGACACTGGACCAGGTGCTAGCTGCCGGACAGACCGGGGAGTCCCCAATCGAAGAGTCGTACGACTCGTGATTTCAGTCATTTCACTGGCCTAAAGCAATATCACCATCAAGCTCGACTGCTCCATGATCAGGAATGCTAAATCTCTTTGCTCCTTGAATTGGTCTTTTTCTCTTTGGTTCACCTATTATTCGGTCATATAGACTAAGGGGTCTGTGGCCGTTGTATGGCGCATGTTGTATGGCAAAGCATTGTGGACTGTTGTGTAGAGGTGTAACCAGTTTCTGGCGTTTTAAGTAGTGGTCCTTCCCGAGGAACACATGCCAATCGAAGGTGAGCCGAAGGGGAACGCCATGGGATGGCAAACATCTGATTGTCGTTTTGACATGTTTGTCTCTGACATCAAAAGATAGCGTAGTTTCTTTCAAGCGTTAAGTACGGTCCTGATCCCGATGTTTAACTCAGGTGGTGTTTAATTTGACTTCATATCTAAAATTTTAATTTTATTTTATTTTTTTTATCGTGAAATATAAAATCTTAAATACTTATCTTCGAAATTAACAAAAGTTAGGAGTTTTTAATTTTTAATCTTGAAATATATCTTGATTTATTTTTAAGTCTCACCGTCAACTAAAGTTATCTTCTAATCCTACAATCGTTATGGAAATATTCTTTGATCCTTTCCATCACTAACCCATGAGCGTTCCAATTTTGCTCTCACTTTCTTATTAATGAATCTCATTGAACTTGGAAACACCGTATGTAAAGACTCAACCTTGGTGGCTCTTCTAAGGCTCCTTAGTCGCCTAAGGATAGTAGATGTCGTGTTCTTTTTCATAGATACGTATTTTGTAAGATTCTCTTTTTTTATCTCAACCTAAAACTATCTTAAGAAAACATTTAGTTTCATACGTACTATGCATTCGGTGGTAGTCATTTCAATTTTTATTTATTTACAACTTTAGTTAAATGATGTATCATTTTAATATACTGAAAAAAAAAATTAAGTGCCAGTGAAGGGGTAAATTTGAGAATACCTTCTCTTTTATGGTTTCTTCCTAGCTTGAAGCCGATTCCTATTGTTTTTTATTTTTTTGTTTGATCGCTACCATTATTGTTCTCTATTCAGGCCACAGATTATGTTGTTCGATTGCGTCGTCTCTTTATATTGGTGTCAACTTGCAGGGTCTACTTAAACTTATTTGAATGAAGTATTTACGGATGATGTTGATATATGTGTTTGTATATGTAATATAATTTTACTTTAATTTTTTAACTCATATTATTAACTTGAAATTTTTTGAAGCCAAATTTGTCGGGGTGATGGAAACTTTTAATCTAGTTGTTTTCACATTTTATTTTGAGTCAAATAACCATTTTTGTTAAGTGTGACATTTATCCAGATTTTACCCAAATAACACAATCGGTACAAAAAGATAGTGAAATGTAGGCATTTATTTTGATAATATTTTTTAGTCAAAAGACAGTTTTTTCAATATGTATTTATCTATTTTTGTGCTCTTTTTAAGTTAAAAAAGACATCGAAATATCTTCTTTTTATTGAGTAGAAGGGTAAATGTGAGAAAAATGTGTCTTTTTTTTGAAAAACAAACCGATGCACTATAATTAAACAGGTAAATCGTTACAAAAGGCGGGCCAAGTTTCTTTGGGTTGAGTCGAAGAAGACGAGTCCTCCTTTGAATATTTCAAAGCCCATTTTGCTAGGGAGTGAGCAAGATAGTTACTATCCCTATGTACATAGGAGACAGAAACGTGAGGAGAAACATTCAGTAACTGTATACATTCCAGAATCTGGGGGGGTGCTCTCCGTAACAAAGGGCCGCTCCCAGAAATTGCATCGACGATCCCCTTAGCATCTCCTTCCACTTGCACCAACTTTGATGAAGTTACCGCCCAAGATATGGCTTCTAGTAGAGCCACTGCTTCCGGTGTTTCCGAGTGAGTGAAGTGTAAGATCTTTGATCGCCAGAAGACAAGATGACCCACTGCATCTCTAACCACATAGCTAATAGCACCTGCATCATAAGAAGTGGCACAGTCAACATTAATCTTTAGTTGATTGTGGTCTGGTGGTTTCCAGGAAAGCTTAGTCACAACATAATCCTCCGGCGCTTGTGCCCAACAGAGCTCAACTGTCTTCATAGCTAAAAGGTAAATCTTATGAGGAGATTCATTTATCGATTGAAACACAAACCTACATCGTGCTTTCCATAATTGCCAGAGAATAGATAAAGCAATGATACCTAACTTCACCATATACTTATCCTTGTTGATAATCCAGTCTAGCTATTCGGAAATCAGATCATGTAAGGAGGTCGCCTGCCAAAGTGGATTACTACCAAGTGGAGAAAACATCCATACTGCCTTACTACGTGGACAGTGGAAAAAAAGATGTTATTGAGTCTCATTTTCCAATCCACATATATTACAACACGGGTTCACTTTTGGGCACCTGCGATGGACATCCCAGTTAGTAGGAATAGATAAAGATAGAATTTTCCACAAGCAAACAGTCATTTGTTGAGAAAGTAACCGAGCCACCCTAGAATGCCAAAGTTTCCTCCATATCTGAACTTGAGATGAACCAGGTGGAATATTTGCTTCATTTAGTAATCTGTAGGCAGACTTGAGTGTGAAAAGGTCATGAGGAGTGAAGGGCCAGATCGACATATCATGTTCTAACTCATGATGAATAGGAGTATGAAGAATACGCAAAGCTGAACTATAATCAAACCATTCAAAGACCTGCCTCCTATTCCAAGAACCATGTGCAATGAGGTCTTGTACGGTCCCTGAGAAATACCTATCAGAAACTCGGGGTCTTAATTGACTTGTAACTTCACCAGCCCATTTATGCTTCCAAGGGAGAAGGCCCACACCAACCTTGATCTGCCAAACAACAGCTGAGAAAAAATAAGGTCTTACCATAAGCAGAAATTTCCAAGTTGGAGAATCAGATGGTTTTGGTTGCACTTGCCAAATATTCGACCCATGGAGATATTTGATGGATAACAACCTGACCCAAAAAGACTGCCACTGCCAAAAAAAGTTCCAAAGCAACCTCATACCATAAGCAAGGTTTAGGACCTGTAGGTCCTTAATGCCCATACCACCCAGAAGTTTAGGTTGTTTAATAGCTTTCCAACTAATGAAATGAACTCTCCTATTATGCAAAGATGTGTAGCCCCACCAAAACCTACGTTGAATGCGCTCCAATTCTTTTAAGGTTTTGACAGGAAGTTTTGAAAGAGACATAGCATGCATCAGGATTCCCTAAAGTAGAGGTGATAAGTGTAGACCTACCCGCTGTAGATAGCATATTAACTTTCCAGCCTACAAGTTTTTTATTACATACTTGTATGAGATGGTCTGATAACGCTTTCTTACCCCCATAGGGATCCCACGGTAAGCCTAGGTAAAAGTCCTCCTTAGATGCCAGTTGAAAACCAGAAAGGGTACATAAACGATCTCTGCTGTTTGTAGAGACATTCCGACTAAAACAAATCTTGGACTTACCATAGTTAATGGCCTGACCTGAAATCTGTTGAAAATCTCGAAGCAGCTGCATAAAAGACTATGATCTCCCTCTCCTCTGCATGTCCACAGATTATGATATCATCTGCAAAGGTGAGATGAGTGATAACCGGGCTACGGCGGGAAATGTGCACCCTAGAAATCTGTCTAGATTGGACTACCTGTGAGATCATTAAAGAAAGCACATCAGCACATAGTATATATAGGTATGGAGATAACGGGCAGCCTTGACGTATGCCTCTATGAGGAATGATCTTATCTGAAAAATGCCCATTCAGGTTAATAGAATAAGTAGCTATGGTGGTACAATGCATGATAATATTCCCCAAATGGGAAGGAAACCCTCGCTTGATAAGAACCCAATGCAAGAAATCCCATTTGAGCTTATCATAAGCTTTCTGGATATCCAATTTTGCCATGAAATAGCCCACTCGGCATGTTTTAAATCTAAATGCATGTCTAATCTCCTGAACAATAATCACATTGTCAGTACCATGCCTTCCTGGGACAAATGCTGATTGATATTCAGAAATCAGGCTGGGTAACAAAGGTTTAATTCTGTTTGCAATCACCTTGGTTAATATCTTAATCAAAACATTACATAGACTAATTGGTCTATAATGCTCAGGCAAGAATGCATTCTCTCTTTTAGGGATCAGTGTGATGATTGTATGGTTTAAAGAAGGAGGAACCCATGCCAGCAAAAACATAAATTGTATGAAACAATGGATATCTTGAGCTAAAAAGGACCAAAAGGACTGGAAAAAAGAAGGAGGCAGACCATCTGACCTTGGGGACTTATCCGGCTTCATTGAGAAGATTGCATCTTTAACTTCATCATAGGAAGGTGTAATCAACAGAGTGGCCTGGTACTCGGTGCTCACTGAAGGAAGTTGGATAACATGATCGACCCCACAGCTGAAAAGGATGAGTTTTCCGAGAAAAGAGAGTTAAAATAGTCCCAAAACACCAACTTAATATCATGAATATCGGCAGACCCCAGGTACCATCAAATTTATACACCCCATGAATTCTGCTCCACCTTCGTCGATTCAGGACTTTTGTATGAAAGAATTTGGTACTCCGGTCACCTGATATGTGCCAATAAACTTTTGCCCGTTGCCTCCAGTAAGTAGCTTCCAAGTCCTCCAGGTATTGAAGTTGATTCTCCAGACGACCTTCCTGCATCAAAGTGTCAGCCGAGGGTGGCAGATTTTGGATATTAGATAAGTCTACCTGAGTTTTCTTCAACTGTTGCCGAAAATTTCCAAACACTTCTCTCTTCCAGGAAGTCAATTGTCTCCTGATATGCTTCATTTTCTGCCCATAGTGAGTATTAAGGTCAGGAGAATGCAACCATATATGATGAACTAGATTCTTTAAAGATGGATGTTTTAACCACATAGCTTCCATCTTGAACCAATAGCGTGAAGGCTGCATAGGAGGGTTAGTATTTAAGTAAAGAGGGCTATGATCGCTAGTGCAGGCTGGCAGTACATGAAGCTGCACATGAGGAAATAGAGTAAGCCATGAAGTTGAAACCAAGCATCGATCTAATTTTTCACGTACATGTTGAGGCAGAAATCTTCGATTATTCCATGTAAAAATGGGGCCATAATTCTGAATTTCAAGCAAGCAATTGGTATCAATAAACTGATTAAAATGTGCCAAATGAGCTCGGATGGGTGACCGCCCTCCCCATTTCTCGGAGGCCTCCCTAATGCAGTTCCAATCCCCTATAAGACATGCAGGGAGGGAGAGGTCTGCCATGAGGGATGACAACTCTTTCCACATAGTCACCCTGCCATCATCTAAGGTGGGGGCATAAACACCCATAAGCACATAAGGGGACTTGGACTGTGTATCCTGAATAATAGCCGCAATCTAAGAATCAGTATGAGAGATAATCTAGACGGAAACAGTTGGATCCCACCAAAACTAAAGACCGCCTCTCCTAGAACATGAAGGAACTATGAAATAGTGCGTAATTGATCAAGTATTGAAAAACTTTTCAGCAACGGAGACAGAACTTTTAGTTTCAGATAAGAACACCATATTAGGCTTGTTAGAATGGACCAGACAGTCAATGTGTCGAATTGTCGGGTGTCCATTCGCTCGCCGACAATTCCAAGCGATAAGCTTCATTGTGGAGGGGGCAGCTGTGAAGGGCCAGCTGCCACACCCACGGAATCCTTGGCCGATTGTGTGATCACCTCAACCTGGATAGGGTACAAATGGTGATCCTCGATGCAAGTATGTTGGAACACCTGTTTATAGGATTTCCACTTCTGTTTCTCTCTAAGAGACTATTTTTTCATCAGGACTTTTGCAGGGGAGACAGTCAATGTTGACACCCTAGCTTTGTTTAAATGCGGAATTTCCATAGGGAAATTAGAAGAAGGTAATAAATTAAAAGAGGGAGGCGGCAGCTCTAAAGCAGATAAAGGAGGGAATCTGGATACCTCAAAAAGTCTCGAACATTGCTGTTGTGAATTACCAGTTGAAGATAGAGGATTCATGATCTGGCAATCCTTACTAGATTCATGTTTAGGATTACCTAGGACCATGACAGAAGGATGTGAAGCATTGTCCATATGCGTGAGAGTAGTAGGAGCTGGAAGTGCCAATAGTGTTGAACAGGAAGAACCCCCATGCTCATAAGTAGCGGCATCCGATGGTACTGCCATATGTCCTGTTACCTGATCATCTTGGAAAACAGGCATATTAGTGTGAGGAGAGGGTCGCATACCTCCGTGAGTTTGTCTTCCAGCAGTAGAAAGCCATTCTCCAAATCGGAAGTGTAACGTTCGTTTTTTTTATATATAGGTTAAAGATATTTTAAATTAATTTTTATGAGCATTTTATTGTTATTTAAACCCTTCCCCATTTATCCTTTATTTTTTACCCAATTTTTCCCCCTCTCCGTACCCTAGTTTGAGCGTCGCCGTCTTCCCCTCGCGAACCGCCTCCGCCTTCGCGAGCAGCGCCGTTCGGCCGCCTCGTTCCTCCCTCCCTCCGTCGCCGCTTTTCTCTCTCCGTGAGCACCCTCGTCGACTTCGCGCGGCGCCGCCTCGCCGTCAACCACCGCCCCAGTCAACGCCCTCGCGCGGCCGCCCCCGCCTCGCGCGGCCAGCCACCGCCCGCGTGGCCGGCGGTCGCCGCCGCCCCGGTCAACCGTGGCCTCCGCGCGACCCCCCCTGCCGACCGTGCGCCCCATGGCCGCGGTACGCCCGCCGTGCGCCCCCCCCTCTGCCGGCCGTGTGCCCCCCTGGCTGTTGTGCGCCCTCCATGCGCCGCCGCCCTATAGCCGCGTGAGACCCTCTCTCTCCTATTCTCTTGCCCTCTCTCTTCTATCTATTGTTCATACTTTATATTCTACTCTTCAATTATTTTTCTAAATTTTTCCCTTGATCCAACAGTTCATATTTCCTTGTGTATACTTTTTTTTCAGCAACCTAAGTGGTGAGAATTAACCATTTTCGATCGGTTCAAGCGGTACATTGCGTAGCCGACATTTGATACCCTTTTCGGTCGCCGATTCTCGAGTTCCGTAACGCCGATCAGGTAGGCACCCTTGACGTGTCTATTATCATTAAAAATTCATATTTAATCCTCCATGATCATTAGAGTTGACCTTTTTAATTAAAGGGTGTGTGTAGTTACACTTTTGAACTTAAATTGTGAGTCGACATGGGTTAGTTAAGATAGATGTGCGCGGTATCATGTGATGATATGTGTTTATGTCTCTATTAGGTATATATGAGATCTTGCTTAGTTAGTAGTGTATTAATGTTCATTCTTTTAGCTAATCACCTGGTTACATATTAGCTTGATTATATTATGTTAACCTTGTTAAATAATGGTGATAGGTTAACCAGATTAGAGGATGTGATGAGTAGTTTTTCCAGCACCTAGCTATATTCATGTTCAATCATGTTTTAGTTAGTTATATGTGATTTCGTCTCATTTTGGTTCATTTCTAGCATGGTTGTCTAGCATGGCAATAGCTGAGTATATGTTCATTTTATGTTCTTAGTTGTGTTGTTATGTCATGGCATAGTATTGTTGATGTTTATTGATCTTGCATATTGGTGATCATGGCATGGCATGATTGAGGTGGATGCATGATGCATTGAAATTCTAATGAAAACAGCTACACCAGACTAGTTAGTCGTGACCCGAGGGCAGCGGAGGTTAGAACAGTCCGGTGCATCCTTCGATCCCGGATACCGCGGTTTGTCCCTGTGCCACCACTGCCTAGGTGCACTATGGGATTTCGTTTAGCTATATGGTACTGCTATATATGATAGATCTGGTGGTAGCTGGTTGAGGTGGCAAGACGACGCATTCCTTGCTAATAAGAAAAAGGTGTGATTCTTATTAGAGGATAGGTGCATTTGTGAATGTGGTCCTTTATTAGAGAATAGGTGCATTATTGCATGGTATTGTATAGGTGGTTTAGTGATGTATTTTTTTTATTACCATATTGTGTTGCACGGTGTATGAATAGTTTGTCTCATTTATAGTGATATCATCATATGAAGCATATAGTAGGTGTCTATGCATATGTTCAAACCATCTTTTTACGTCATGATATGGTGCATATAGGTGCTGGTCGGTGTGATTATAGGCTTTGGTGGGTGGTGTAAAACACATGGATTAAGTCATATATCTAATGTATTGACTAGCCTATATTTACATATAATTGGTGTAGGGCTGGGTACCTATTTAATTAACATCTAGGGCCTTCTAGCTATCTGATTTGGCGGATGATGGGGTGTCTACTGAGTCGTCGTACTCATCCCAATCCTCTTATAAATTTTCAGGTAATCAGGTTTAGCGCAGCGGAAGCGTGATGGATCGATCCTCGAGAAGACAATTAGATGATATGTATGACTAGATGGTATTTAGTTTTGTTTAGATTGTAGTGATTAGTGATGTATTGAATTTGAATTTGTGAAATTATGAACTTGGATCTAGTTGTTTTCATTCGTTCCAAACCGATATATTTTAGGGGTTATTTTCCCCGGTTACGTCGTCGGATTATGTTCCGCTGTACAGGATTAAATCCGGGGCGTGACAGGAAGACCAAATGACTACGCATGGCGGCCTTGAGTGACTCAGAATATTCAGACTTGATGCAGGCAATGCAATTAGCTAATACCTCACAATCACCATGATGATGACCTAGACGGCCGCAAAAATGACAGAATTTACTTATCCATTCATAGGCGATATCAAAGGACTTAATAGTGCCATCTGGAAGTCTCACCGACACCTCTGTAGGAAGGGGATTCAACACATTTAACCTTACTTTGATGCGAGCACATAGACTCCATGAAGCCACAATGTCAGGCGTCGGGTCCCAAGGCGTCCCGATTTGAGAAACAAGGTTCATAACTATATCTCTAACTAGTAGCTCTTGAGGTAGATCATAAATACGTACCCATAGGTCTGCATAGTGTAGCTTGTATTCGAAAGGGGCCGTAAAAGGCCTGGCTTTTTCTAGCATAAGAATGTCGGAGTTGAAGAACCATGGCGCGCGCCGGCAGGCTCGATCGACCTCCTCTTCGGACTGAAATGTTAAGAGAAAAGCAGCATTTGGGAAATCCAGCAAAGTCCAAGGCGAGGTTGGATTCCACATTCGACGAATCCATTCTTTAAGCCATGCCGGTCTGACCGTAGTAGGAGAAAGAACCTTCAACACTAAGCATTTCTTCCAACGAAGATCTCCAGAAACCAGTGGGGAGGCTAAACGTAGTGGTTCCGAAGGGTTCGGAGGAAGAAGGAGTTTTTGAAACTATGAGAGTATTTGTTCGTCCCCCATCAGGCACACGCTAATAAACAGGATTTCTAAAGGAGACGGGACACGACCAAGGAAAAGGAGAAATAGGAAGTATGAACACCAAAGTAGAAGGAGAAGACCCGCACTAGAAACCAGGCTGTACAAGAAGTAGAGGAAGAGAAGAAACTGGAGGAAACCCCGCGTCAAAAGGCGCCAACGAAGACGGTAGATAGTCAGGCAGTGGGAAGGTAGACGAGAAGGACTTGGAAGAGCCTGGAAGCACCGGTTGGGATAACCCTCGACCCCAGGGAGCTCCTCGCCGGGGTTAACTAAGGTTAAGAGCGGTCAGTGGGCTGAAACGCAGTGAAATATGGATTGGAATCCGAAGGACAGAGGAGAGAGAAGATAACTATAGCAAGGAATCGAGAGGAATCAAACCCGAGGACGGAAGATGGCAGGGTGGAATGCGACTAGGAAATGCTATACAGGGATGTAACGATCAATGGAAAGAAGAAAGGATGATAACCAGCGAACTGGATGAGGAATGAAAGGGGATGAAAAAAAACTGGAAAACGGGAGGAGACAAACAAGCGGAAACTGTAAAGAAACAGGTAGAAGAAGGAGCAGTGATAGGGGGCGGGGGAAACCAAAAGAAACAACAAGGGAATCCGGGGATAAACCAGGAGTGAAGGACTTGGTATGAAATGTCGGAGTGAAGAGTGCTAACCGAATGAGAAATTCGCCAGCAAGGGAAATGTCGGAAAGAGGGGCCAGACGAGGCTTCCGCCAGCACGGGGACTTGGCAATAGGTGTCCCGAGAAAAATGTGTCATATATGATAGTTAACAGCGTTTAAAAGAAAATAGAGGTGGAAGTTAAGAGAAATTTGAATTTTGGATTAAAAGATAAAGTATGCAACGTATGGGACTAGAAAATAAATAAGGAGAAAAAAATAGGGGCTGTAATTTATTTTGCCCAAAAGCTATCGTGAATCAATTGTAATTAAGTGGTTTAGAAAGAAATTGTTATTATATTAAATTTTTTAAAATCATAGTACCTAATTTTTGATCGATTTAGTGATTAGACATTTAATTAAGTTGAAAGAAATGAAAACTTAATGAGGATAAGATTCTCTTTTCTCCTCCATTTATAAAAATAGTCGCTGCACTGGGATTGCATTCATAATGCACCCTGACGTGTGAATGATGTGTGATTCTTGAAAATTTTACAATGCAATTTATGAATCAATAGGTTGCAAGTCTATGGGAGATTAACAATAAACAAATTTAAAGACGAAATCACATATGGGTTCTATTGGTTGGATGAAACATAGGATGCTTCAAATTTGCTGATAGATCTATTACTATCTATAAGGAGCAAGAGTTGGCATCAGCCTCTCTTTTGGTCTAGGTACACTATTCATTTAGAGCCGTAGGTCTCTCAATGTTAATTTGTGACCATTGGATGACATCGTATTTTTTCCTTCCATGAGGACATGGCCTCTCTTGCCTCCATCGTCATTCACCTTGATCCCTCCACCATGATTTGTCCTAGCCACCACCTCACATGAAGGATTCGTCACCACATCCTTGCTCTATTTCCCTCTGCCATACCACTTCCTCCTCGCTACGTAACTCCCTTCGTTGCCTCACCTAATTTGCCCAGGCCACCCCAACTGTGCCCTCCCCCTTCCGCCACCCACATCATCTCCTATACATTTCCTCTACCATCCGGAAACCTCTCCTTCCTTGTTGCATAACCCCTTTCGTAGCCTCTCCTGATTTGCCCTTGGTCGCCCCAACTGTACCCTCCACCTTCTACTTCCTGTCTCATCCCTACTCCATTTCTTCATCCTTCTTGAAAACCTCCCCCTCCTCTTTACACAATGATCTTGTTACAACTCAAATTTTTTACATGCAAAGCGAAATACAATTCAACAATGTAACCCTTGAAATATATAGGTTTGAAACAAGATAAGATTAAATCACAATTCAAATAGATAAATCCAATAATTCTATCAACTATCACTATGAAGTTACTATCAACACAATGCTATTCTAACCATGACATGGAATAGATTAGTATGATTTCTGATTGAATACTATTCTAACCATGACATGACAATGCTAACACAACTCTATATGCATCAATCACAAACTTATCATAACATGAAGAATTAAATGCAACAACTTACTACTTTACATGCCTTGATGCAAACTAAATGTAATTAAAACTATTTTTCTAAGTAGAACACATACTTCATTTGGCCATTATAGTGATGTCACAGGATTAACACCAGATTTACCATATAGTAGAATATAACATATAGTAAGCTAGATTCCATACTACACTTAGGCAGCGGTGTACTTAAGATAAACCATGATACCCAAGATCGAAGGATGTTCTGGACTATTTTAGCTCGCCGCTACCCTCGGGCCACTATTATAGTCTAGTGAAGTGCAAATCACATTACAAAATGCAACACATTGCATTAACTGCATATCACAAGCTAAAAGTATATAATACAAGACATACACCAACTAATCAAACCAGACATGTAAAAACCAAGCTAAACGTGAAACATGACCATATACAATTTTAAGTAAAAACACAACTAAAATGCTATATGCTTCACACACTTGCATGCTAAATCACAAGTGACCACAATCTAATAACAATTGATGCATCTATTCTAAAATCATGCAATCTACACGGCTAACATGCCGTGCAATCATTAACATTAATCAATTGTAACATACATATATTAAATCAAATCTTAGTTCCCTACTAATTGACTCTTAGCAATTATGATTGATTCATAGCATAAATAATGATATATATAATATCATAACATGCTACAATCTATTCTACATAATCAAATGCATTCAATCTATATAAATGTTGTAACATATCTAATTTCAAAGATATCTAAGCATGATTAACTAAGTTAACTTGTAACTAATACAAAACATACAATCAAACCCAATTAGCTACTGATTAGAACTCATTAACTAATATTATCTAGTAGGTTTTAACATATTAATCAAAATATTTATGATGATAAGAATAGTCAACATGCCTACCTCAATGGCAACGACAATCAATGCACAGAATTCTAAGGAGAATTGACCAGATGGTGAATATGTTGTGGTCACAACGACAGCCAAAAACCAAGTCAGGGGGCTCCCTTAGCAAGCTACTAAAAGGATAAGGAAAATGGAAAGATAAAAGAAAGAGAAGTGGATATATATGAGAGAGAATGATTGGAGAGAGAGGATACCAATGGGTGAAGGGGGACCAGCATAGAGCGGCACACCAGCGGAGGCACAAGGATGTGTTGGATACGATGCACAGCTGATGGCGGCAATAGCCGCTCGCATGGGGCTAGGGATGTCAATAATTACCGATTATCTAATTATCTGACACGTTCATTAGTTAGCGAATAGTTAAAAGATAAGGTAAACTTTCTAAATAATTTATCCGTGTTCGTTTACCGATTAACTGTTATGGACACTATATTTTTTTTCAAAAAAATGGAAGGGAAAGAGAAAGGTTGTGACCGCAATTCAATTTCATGGGGTCACTGTTCCTTTTTTTTTACAAAAAAAAAACCCATCACATCCATGTCGACGAGGCCCATTCAGGATACAGTAGTCCATGTAAGGAATCATCCATAAAAATATGGTGCAGCGGAAGCAATGATTCTTATGGGTTCCATTAGAAATCTGTCTCAATCAGAACCGAACGACGAAAATCGAAAATCGATCAAATCGGGTTCGAATATACCTGATAGGGATTCATATAATCCTATGGAGAGGAAGGAGATGAGCTTCTTAAGCTTTTCAAACCGTTCAAGTGTCCGGTCTCCAGTAGTATCCACACGAACTTCATCCACACCAGGTTCTCCCTTCACGCCGGCCTCGAGAACTCTTCCCGAACGGAGCTCCATCGACCATGGACACCTTCTAGAGAGAGGAGGAGGTAGGGAGGAGGCTAGGGACGTGGTTTTCACCCTTGGCTTGATGGGGTTTGACTGAAACCATTAGTATTTATAGAGAATTATAGAATTTTTCATAAAAACCCAAAATCTCCATAAATTACGCCTTTGCCCCTGTACTTGTGGATAAGTCCTTTTGTGTGTGACCCACTAGGCCCAATAGCCTATTTGGTTGAGGCTTAAATAAAATAGAATAATTATATTTAATTTAATTAAATCTGTTATCCGATAACAGATTAATCGGCCTACCGATCATGAAGGGTACAAGCCACATCCCATGATCCCAAATGGCTATGGGGATAATCTCATCTCCATTGAGCCTTTCCATCATTGGTTACCACATGTATATAAACCCTCATCTATCCAATATCCCAGTCGGAAAAGAGTACGGCATCGACTGTCAACTCCATAGTGTACCGACTCTATAGGATCATGTACTCGGAATTGGATTAATTGAAAAACTCCTTTTCCAATTATCCTATCTACCCTGGCCAGGGATTTAGAGTACTATCCCATAGGACATTCACTCTCACTTACCAAGAGTGGACGATCCCTTGTTGTCCGCTCAATTGCCTCCATCGGATTTTTCTTGTACCCGATCCATTGCTATACTGGACCATCTAAATAGTGATCCATAAGTCAATGGTCAAAGCACAAGTTCCACTCAACAAGACATCTTTGGCGACTCAGGTCAAAGGTCCAACTATGCAACCGTGATAGAAAACCCTGATAGACGGTTCGGTAAGATACCATTTAGGGTTTCTAATTCGGTCAGTTCAGTGAACTCATTCAACTAATGAGCACCTGTATGTGTATCTCAGTGTCTCCTCACTAATGACCAATGAGATCGTTCGTCCTCATCACATGAGAAGACATCACATACACTGGTCTATCTGGATTCTTGATGTCCCGTCTCAAGTATCCTATGACTAGAAACATTTAGATCAAATACCTCTAGATGATCAATCTCATTATCATGATCTCATCATGATTTAATCATCATTGTATTTGATAAAGGACTTCATTATGATATTCGCATCTAATAAGATCTTATATAATAAAGATTTGCCTGATTAATTGAATGAGATATTTCTAAAAATGTCGAATCATATCATGTATGATTGGCTTGTAAGGCATACATTTCTATCAGTCCGGTGAGGTGCTCTTTTCTCCTTTCTTATGAACGTCATTAATTTCTTAGGAATTATTAACAGAGAGTTAGATAGAGAGAGCTGGTCATGGTAGGTTCCCTGCGCACCAGTACCCCGCACACCAACGTTCTTTCCTCCGCTGGGGTCTCTCCAACAGGCGTGACCAATCGGGCCCATTCAATTTTGGAGGAATTTACAGAGCGAGGGAGATTTACCCGGCTGTCACCTGCTATCACGGAAGGTTCGGCGGCAGCCAGCCACCAGCTTCCCGGTTTGAAAAAAAAGGCAGGGGCGGTTGGGAGATAAAAGGAAAGGGAGAAGAAAACGTAGGCAAGCGGCGGCCAGATACTCGCACGCCAGTCCTACGCACGCGAGTCCCTTCCCCGTTGCAGTGCTCTTTCTCAAACTCGCGCATATCAAATCCTGCAATTTAGAAGTGGGTCACAAGGCAAGGAGGGTTGATCCGAGCCATCACCTGCCGCAGTTGGAGGCCAAAAACTGGGAGGAAAGGAATCGCGGCAGATCCCCAGTTGGAAAGCCAGCCGCGAGGCCCTATTTTAAAGAACTAGTAGTCGCACGATAAAAGGGGGGGGCAGGGACAGAGGAAGCCAGAAGTGTCCTTCAACCAAGCAAGAGAGGAGGCAGAAATGATCTCCAACCAAGGAGGAGGAGGAACAAAATTAAAAGAGGGGGTAAGTCACCGGGCGCTCTTCAACCCCTCCCCTCTTGGTCGGCCTCTTCCTCTGTCGACGTCTCTCACGCGACCTCAACAACGACTCCGACAGCCACCGCAAGGCCTGCGGATGCGGACCACCTTTTTTTTTAGCGATCCCCTTGAGCCCAAACGGGCTGGACGGAGGCACCGGCGGCTGCATACAGCGAAGAAGGACATCTTGTTCTTCTCTCGGCCGCAACGTCTTGTCTGCTAGGCCCCAAGATTCCGACGGCGTCTCCAAGTTCCACTGGCAGGAGGAGGGGTCCGTGGAGGGGGTTCAGTCTCGGCTGGCCTTGGCAGCCTCTTCTAGACATGGCGACAACCATCTACAACAACTGCTTCCCCTCTCTTGGCGGTCTCCGTGAGCCCGGACGTGCTGGATAGCAGCACCAGCGGGTGCATAAGGCTCTGGTCGATCGGCACGACAGTCTTGGCGGCTCCGAATAGAGCCGTTGATGATGCCAACCACCTCCCGTGGCCCCACCGGCAACATCCCCAAGTCTTGATAGCGCCTCCATGCTCTTTCGGCGACAAAAGGTCCTACGAAGGGACTTGGCAGGGATGGCGATCTCTCCATGGCACGATCTCTCCATGGCAGTAGTAGAAAGCCTCATTTGGGGCTTGTGTGATTCATCCAATGGTGAAGCTCCTGTAAGGGGAGTTAGCCGCGATGCCTGATTGACAAGGCTTCGGCGGCCATGGTAGGCAATATGACTTGGTGAGGAAGATGCTGCCGAGGGATTGGAGGCCGCGACCAAGACGGCCAGAACTGCGGTCATCCACGGCTAGAAGGAGGCCAAACGCACAAGGAGCCGATGGACAATGGTCTAGGGACCATTGCACTCTTGGTGGAGCCCATAGACAGCCATGCGTGTGCAGCCGCGACCGGAAGTTGCTGCTAGGCCCATTGGGCTTGGTCTCCATTTGCCGCAAGTGGATTCACCGGGCCAACAGGGGCTGCCAGACCGCCGGAGGCCGTCTCGACACGGCTGACTCAACTCGTGGCAGACCTAAAAAAAAGGCCTTAACACAAAAAATCAACTTAAATAAAAAAATTGAAAATGCGAAATGCCATATTAAATAAAGGGTGAGCTCAAAATTTGAGCGCCCTAGGACGGCTATTCCGGCTACGTCCCGGGTAGGCGCTCCTGGACATGGGCGCGGGCATGCTCCCGTTGCACACAGTTCCATTCTCCCCGGTGCAACAAGTCAAAAGACTTAGTTGTATTGGAGGCGAGCTCACTCGATCGAGGATCGGCCGACATACTGCCGAAATGTCGATTTTTCCCCCGATCTTGTGAGAAGTGCGCCAGGGGGAAGAAATTCCAAACCTTGGACTTCGGAACCGACTCGATGTAAATTGGCATGCAATGTAATTCAATGACATTTCAAGTGTCGACGTGGATGCTCGAATTGGGTACCGAACGTTAGCCGGTAGACAGGATGGGATGCGAACTCAAATTAAATAAATAAGATAAAAATAATAAAAACACTGTGTCGACTCCAAAAACGGGTTCCGGATCGGCACCTCAAGATAAGAAGGTGAAAGATAGAAGAGGGGGGAAAAAGGGGGGAGTGAATTGAAAACACTCGGAAAGCGGTAAAATGTCCTCACCTCAATCCCACACTCACATTGATCCCCGAACTTTCATCTCACGGCATCGCTCGAGTACCGGAGATGGTTCGGGTCATGTGGGAGGAGAGTGATGAGGAGATGAAATTAAAACATGAAAGATGTGGTCGCCAGGAGCCGCGGGCTCTGCTTTATAGAATAAAAACAAGAGATGAGTTGATTTGACCGTGTACCTTAGCGCGGGAGATCGGGATATGGGTTCAACTTTCTTCTTCCTCGGCCGGCCGATGAAGAAGAGTCTCCAACCGATGCTATCTTGATAAACCTGTGCAACTAGAACAATAAACCAAGTGAAATAAAACGATTAGAACGTGAAATAAAATGATTAGAACTATAGAAAGTGTAGTAACTGTAGAGAGAATATGAGAAAGAAGCAATTGGAATCGAACTCACCGGATTGGGGCGAGACCTAACCCCTTTTTTTGTATTTTTGATTATGTAAAAATGATGTAAATAAACTAAAAGATGCTTTAAAACAATAAATAAACTGAGTTAAGCGAGTTGAGAAAGCTTATGGAATGGATCGGCTTGCGTTGAAGCCGAGTTGGTTGAAGAAGGCCGGTTCGGGTAGCCTTTGCACCCTTCTGGCGAGACTTTGGTGCAGAGGATGTTAAGGAAGACCCCGATGTAAGAATCGAGTGCAGTTTGTTGGAGTAGACAGAGGACTCAGAGAGAAAGAGTTCCTATGTTGATGACGTTACCGAAATCCTCCTTTAGAAGTCAGTAAAAATTCTGAAAGTGGGCGGATATAGAAAACAAAACCTGGATGCGCGCCCTCAGCGTAGAAATCTCCACGAACAAACGGCAAGTCGGAATTGAGTGCCGTCAGTTGGAGATGAAAGAGGACGAAGATATGAACATCTTCTATGTTGAAGACTTTTGTAGAAGAAGTCTCGGATTTTCTGCAGAAGTCGATGAAGTTGGCTGATGCAGAACACCCGGATCGAGCTTTCTCCTTCACCTCGGGATCGATCTCTTGACTTCGGATCGCCTTTGGACGTCGGGACGGCTTTGGAGAAGAGCTTGGACGACCTCTGGACGAGCTAGGCACGGGGGATTAACCTTGGGTCGTTGAGAATGGCCCTCAATTTATAGGGGAAGGAAGCCGGTGCAAAATTTGGAAACTGGACCGACCGCGCCCCCGCTTTTCAAAGGGGACGAGGGCGCGCAGGGCGCGCCCCCAGTTCGGGGGCGCGGTCTGCGCGCCCCCCTGTTTCAAAGGAAGCGGGGGCGCGTAACGCGTCTCACTGCTAAAAATCGACGGAATCTTCCGGAAATTGCTAAAAATTGACTTGACATACGTAACGCGCCCCCGAACCGGGGGCGCGGTACAAATAATCGAAAATCCTCCGTGGAAACCTTCCAAAAATCCGGTTTAGAAGGTGCTAATCGGGGTAATTTGCGATTTAAAGAAACTGACCACGCCCCCGCCTTTCAAAGGAACCGGGGGCTCGCAGGGCGCGCCCCCGGGTTGAGGGCGCGCAGAGCGCGCCCTCCCCTTCCAAGCGGAGTGGGGGCGCGGTACACACTCTCTCCCGCGCGCGTGTTCCGTGAGCAGTATCTTGCAAACGGGATGTCCGATTCAGCTCCCGTTTGTCGCGTTAGAAAGAGGGCCTTCAACCGCACCTCCTCAAGTCGGTAAACCAGCCGGCATGACTCCAGAGATGTTTGCACGGGGCTTTCTACCGGTTTACCCTCTCGCGGAAAGTTGAAACCCGTGGCGAAGATCCGAAAGAGCACGGTTCCGATCGAGAAATCTCGGGTCAACTCGGGATGACTTAAAATGATGACCGAACAAGTCCGGTACGACCGGAAAACCCGAAGTCATCGAAAAATTTGATATTTACCCGGTAAACATGAACCGAAACTCGGAAAAGCCGGGAAACCCTAAAATTGACCGAAATGGCCATATGGCCCCGATTGATGAAAATATCCGGCTAGAATCGACCCAGATGACCTGAAAAGACCCAGTGATGACCAGAAAGGCCTAACATGTGGTCCGGGATAGCCGTGTCAGCACAGATCGAAAAAGCCATAACGAAAGCCGTCATTGACCGACGCCTACCGAAATGACTTCTCGGAAACCCTGAAGGTTACTGAACACATGCGGGACTACCGAGACCTTCAATTATGGACCATTCAAGGTCGGTCCTCGAGCAGGCTTCGTGTTTTTACAGTTCATGCGCGGCTCTCGCTTGAAAGTTTCGGCATCATTCCAGAAATCATTAGTCTATTCTCTACTTGCGAGGGGCTCCACCCATGTCCTTAGCTCATCTCCACAAGGTAATCCAAATCAGATAATGGTCAAATAAAAGATATCGCCTATGGAATAAGAGTCTGGGGCTCCGAATCAGGCCAATTTGGCGTGTCTACACAATGAAGGTGTAAAAATTAGATTTTAAACAATTTAAAGTCACCCTAAAATATACCTATCCCATGAATTTAAACTTCTTAATTAAAATGATAATTAAATAATACAAAAGGAATTAAATAAACAATCTCCAATGCTTTTTTTTTGAAATTCACCAAAACAGTACGTAAACCCCAAAAATCAGATCTTAAGATAAATTTCAAATAACATAAAATACTCTTAAATAAATTAATCAAAGTCTTTAAACACATTGAATATCTTGAAATCAACATCGCAACAAAAGCAACAATATGAAATTAAATAATCTTAACCAATGCGTTAATCAATAAATCCCAAATCATAAGATATCTAATTCATTTAAATAAACTTTAAGTCCAAAACAAAATCTAAATCAAATTAAAATTCAACAAAACAAATAAATCAAACTCAACCCATTAAATCAAAACATTAATGGAAGGATCAAATTAAATAAATAAACAACTTGAAAAATCAAATCTAAATCAATTGGTAAAAATCACATCTTAATCAATTAAAATCAATGTCAACCAAACATAACGCAACATGTTCGCATCTCATCGGACCCACAAGGCTACAACCCTATAGTTTATTATTTTGTATGGACGTGCACTCTCTACCAAACGGATTGCTATGGCGGTTAATCAAGGGCGTTTGAGTACTTGCTCGATGTAAGTTAACGTCGGGTATTCGCACCATCCGGTGGAGAGGGGTCAAAAATTAAATTTCAAAGAACTCGAACCTCGGTTCTAATAATTTTAAATGTATCATCGGACTATTTAATACATTTATAGGTTAATACCTATTTTCCTAAGTAGTCCAAAGGAGATACGAAAATGATTTTGAAGATTAATTAAAAAAATGAAAAAACGAGGTTCTCACAATTGTTATCTTAACGGATGCGATCATGGATACTGTAAGGAATCGTTCATTAAAATTTGGCGCAGCGGAAGCGACGATTCCTATGGGTTCCTTTAGAATCCGTCTCAATCAGAACCGAACGACGAAAACCGAAAACCGATCAAATCGGGTTCGAATATACCTGATAGGGATTCATATAATCCCATGGAGAGGAAGGAGATGAGCTTCTAAAGCTCTCCAAACCGTTCAAGTGTCCGGTCTCCAGCAGTATCCACACGAACTTCATCCACAGCAGGTTCTCCCTTCGCGCCGGCCTCGAGAACTCTTCCCGAACGGAGCTCCATCGACCATGGACACCTTCTAGAGAGAGGAGGAGGTAGGGAGGAGGCTAGGGACGTGGTTTTCACCCTTGGCTTGATGGGGTTTGGCTGAAACCATTAGTATTTATAGAGAATTATGGAATTTTTCATAAAAACCCAAAATCTCTATAAATTACGTCCTTGCCCCTGTACTTGTGGATAAGTCCTTTTGTGTGTGACCCACTAGGCCCAATAACCTATTTGGTTGAGGCCTAAATAAAATAGAACAATTCTATTTAATTTTAATTAAATCCGTTATCCGATAACAGATTAATCGGCCTACCGATCATGAAGGGTACAAGCCACATCCCATGATCCCAAATGGCTATGGGGATAATTTCATCTCCATTGAGCCTTTCCATCATCAGTTACCACATGGATATAAACCCTCATCCATCCAATGTCCCGGTCGGAAAGGAGTACGGCATCGACTGTCAACTCCTTAGTGTGCCGACTCTATAGGATTATGTACTCGGAATTGGATCAATTGGAAAACTCCTTTTCCAATTATCCTATCTACCATGGCCAGGGATTTAGAGTACTATCCCATAGGACATTCACTCTCACTTACCGAGAGTGGATGATCCCTTGTTGTCCGCTCAATTGCCTCCATCGGATTTTCCTTGTACCCGATCCATCGCTATATAGGACCATCTAAATTGTGATCCATAAGTCAATGGTCAAAGCACAAGTTCCACCCAACAAGGCATCTTTGGCGACTCAGGTCAAAGGTCCAACCATGCAACCGTGATAATAGAAGACCACGATAGACAGTTCGGTAAGATACCATTCGGGGTTTCTAATTCGGTCGATTCGGTGAACTCATTCAACTAATGAGCACTGTATGTGTATCTCAGTGTCTCCACACTAATGACCAATGAGATCGGTCGTCCTCATCACATGAGAAGACATCACATACACTAGTCTATCCGGATCCTTGATGTCCCATCTCAAGTATCCTATGACTAGGAACATTTAGATCAAATACCTCTAGATGATCAATCTCATTATCATGATCTCATCATGATTTAATCATCATTGTATTTGATCAAGGACTTCATTATGATATTCGCATCTAATAAGAGCTTTAAATGAAGATTTGCCTAATTAATTGAATAAGATATTTCTAGAAATGTCGAATCATATCATATATGATTGGCTTGTAGGGCATACATTTCTATCAATCTCCCACTTGCACTAAAGCCAATCACCCATCTGGCTGATCTATATCAGCTCGAGGTGAAGCTCAAACACTCTTTGAGTAACTGCTTCAGTTAGTGGATCTGCAATGTTATTAACGGTAGATACTTTATCTTTAATTATATCTCTATAAGTTGCAATCTCTCTCGATTGTATGGTATCGCCACGAAGTTCTAAACTTCGATGAGACATCGGCTCTACTCCATTGTTTTCTCAAAACAATGATACACTTTCGCAGAAAATTGAGACAATCCCATATCAAATATGTAGATGAAAAACTTCATCTAGATCGCTTCTCAAGTAGTGTGCAACCACTATGTAAACTTGTTTACATATGTTGTAGAACTTACGTTGTTCTATCACATAGAACTCTTTCAACTCACCGCACCACCATTATTCGACTTAATATCAAACTTATTTGATTAGAAGCTTGTGTTTGTAAAACTACAAGACTTCAAGTCTTATCCTCCAGTGTATAGAGATACATTCTCGGTGCTTCTCAAGTACCAAATGATATATCTCTAAACTATCCAGTTGACTCTCACTGGATCTTCTTGATGAATACTCATAACACTTAGAGCATTAATCACATCATGTACGTAGCATCATATAAATAATAGACCCTATGACAAAGGCATAAGGGCTCTATTTATGTGATCTCTTTATCTTTCAAGAAGTCTACAAAGACAACACTTTACAGAAATCAACTCCACACCACATAGGTAAGAAACCTATCTTGGAGTTTATCATGTCAAACCCTTTGACTATGGTGACTACGTACATTAACTGGGCATTGATTTTAGATCTATCTCCATAGATCTCAAAACCCAAATTGTGTTTGGAAGATCAATTTGATAGCTAGGTTCACTTATGATAACACACCTACTTCATTCTTAATGAGTAGTATGTCATCAACATAAAATGTCAAGAAAGTAAGAGCACTCCCACTTATCTTGTTGAATACACAAGGCTCCCCTTCATTTTTAACGAAGTCATAAGATTTAATCTCATTAAACCTTATATATGATCTATGGGAAATTTTACTTTAGTCCATAAATGAACTTAATACACACTCTTCTTGGATGTTATTGGGATTTAATTCCCTATAGTTGTATCATATACACCTATTCCTCAAAATATTTTAGAGGAACACTATCTTAACATCCAATTAGCTTATCACATAATCATAGAGTGTAACAATCAAAATCCGAATGGATTAATCCATAGAATAGGTAAAAGATCTCATCATAGTCAACCATTTGACTTCAATGATATCCTTTTCAACTATTCTCACCTTTGAAGGTATCTACCTTCTAATCCACTCCAATCTATTCTTTAGTGATCCATTTATTCCTTATGGATACTATATCCTTAGGTGGATCTATCAAGTTCTAAACTTGATTAAAATAGATAAAGTTTATATCGGATTTTATTGTCTCTTCCCATTAATGAATCAATATCTCATATTGGTTCTCTATAGATCCTAGGATCAATATCCTTATTATCTTATGCCTCATTTCATCTATCAGAGATATGTCTCACATATATCTTAAGTAGAATGGACACAAGTAAAGACCTATCATTTGTCCTTGTGTAATTATTAACTAGCACCTTAATAGAAGTGTTATTGGGTTGTGGGACTGGAACATCTTCCATATATACCTTGCTCCCACTATCTTTCTTAAGAAGAAACTTTTCCTTTAGAAATATAGTGAGCTGAGCAACACATACCCTTATACATAAGGGTCGTATATTTAATATCCAAAAGTTTCCTTTGGATATCCCACAAGCAACACTTCATAGTCTTATATTCCAACTTGTTAGAGTTATACTTCTTCACCAGGTCGGACATTCCGAAACCTTAACTTGCTTAAGGTCAAGTTTTAACCCATTTTCCATATCCTATATGGAATGATCAGAACAGACTTAGAAGGTACCTATTAAGAACAAGTGGTTATAATGAGTACTTAACCAAAATTAGACAAAGAGGAAATTTGTAAAACTCGTCATTGTTCATATTATGTCTTACATAATATGACTTCTTATTTTAGCTACTCAATTAAGCTAAAATGTGTAAAGAGGTGTCCATTAGATTCTAATATCCTTCAATTATATGTGAATTATGTACTTAAGTATTTCTCTCTTTGATCTCATCAAAGAGTTCTAATACTAGTTCCATTAGTATCTCTACTTCATTCTTAATCTCAGATAATTTCTCAAAGGTCTTAGATTTGTACTTCATAAAGTACATGTATCCATACCTAGAGACATCATCTTTGAAATAATGAAGTAGAAATATTCTTCTTTAGCCTTACTAGATATGGGCTAACATACATTTAGATGTACGAGTTCTAATAACTCATTAACCCATTCTCCATGTCTATATAAAGCTAAAGTATAGATTGATCTAAATCAACCCATTTCCTCTTAAAAGGAATATTCACACATAACATGAGAGCTAACATATCAAATATGATTAAACAATTCATTAAGCTCCCACTGGCAAACACTTTGCCATTCAATCTATTAGAACATCTATCAATTCCATAGCTTAGAATAAATCAACATTTATTCAAGTAGGAAATCATATAAAGTCCTTGTAGAAGGATATAATAGCAATATTAATTATTAAGACATCTCCATAAGGCTATTAAAAAATTGCACCTCCCACTAATAATGATGCAACTTTTGCACCATTTCATATGTAGGTCAATATCTTCTTTATTAAGCCTTCATTTACTTGTCATCATCTACAACTCCTTGTAGATATAAGATGCATATACGGTATCTCATACCATCGGATGCATCCATAGTATCTAATATTATGATATACACATATAGTATCTAATACTATTAAGTGTATATTTAAAACAAGTAAGTCCCAATGACTTGGATACATGAAGCTTCTCAAGCTCCACCTTTGCATTATATACAAAACACTTTGTACTTCCTCTTCCACTTATCATCATCATGACAGTGTAAGAATCATGTCTTATTATGTCTTTATTATCTTAACCACCTTCTTTTACTATTAACTCTCTCCTATTTTTATCTAATGATTTTACTTCTTACTATTGGTCTCACCAACAAGAAGTAATTAAGATGTATTGTTGATCTAAGTTGCCCTTTAGTTAACTCATCAATATGAGCCATGATGGATCTCATATCCATCTATCCATGTTGTCTCTACAATTTATATCTCATAGAGACTAAAATCTAATTTAAGGCAAACAATGCATCTTGTCTATGAGATAAGATCTTATCTTTCTTTCATATCACTAGATAATTTAGGAGACACCTACTTCTCAAGTAGAATAGTTAATTGGTCAACTATGAGAACAATTCTCTTAGTTCTAAACCAGTCTAAGAAGTGTGAGCCATTAAGCTATATGGCATCTAATATGCCATACTAATGGTGGTTTATTATCGTATTCTACAACAGAGATATAATTTTATCAATATAACATTGCAAACATTCATGAAATTAAGATATGGTCTTTCATCCTAATTTATGCTCCCACTAACTTTCGACGAATTTGCATAACCCTCATTATGCAAAGGCGGGATATCACGATGAAATCCTAGTGGGGACTAAGACCCTATTAACTTTATGGTGACAACCTTGTGGAAAACACAACAAGTCATCCCATACTTAATAGGTAGGTAACTTTTACCAATTGCAACCCTTGCAATTCTTAGTCATTTAGCCTCTAGAGTTATAACCTTGTGGGAAACACAACAAGCTATATACTCTAGTTAGGTCAACTCCGCTTGTTACGTTATGAGAATGAATTCTTAACATAGCCCTTGTGGGAAACACAACAAGGCCATGCAATGGTCCACCCCAAAGTTCGGCAAATGCCTTGGCCATGATCACCAATCCCTTGCTGAATGAGTCTTGTGGGAAACACAACAAACCCATCCAATCTAAGATTGGCTCATCAAGACCATAACAACGGAAGGCTACGTGAGTCATTCTTAATGTCACACGTTTATCAACCTAATTATGACAAGGAGGGATTTTATTTTAGTCTCATAAATAATATGTGATAAGTATATATAATACCTTTGGAGTATCATATATCTAAGGTATAACTCGTAGCACACATCCACATATCAAATATGCACAAAATCAGGTGATCATGGACTTAACCCTAAGCATGCACCTAAGGCACCCCTATAGGTGCAAATCCTTGCTTCAGATGCTTGAGTTGGTATGCTCCCACTTCAGAAGGGTGCTTCTTCAAGTGGTCCCGCT
The DNA here is from genome assembly GCA_036172225.1 of Cryptocoryne crispatula var. balansae. Classification (NCBI taxonomy): domain Eukaryota; kingdom Viridiplantae; phylum Streptophyta; class Magnoliopsida; order Alismatales; family Araceae; genus Cryptocoryne; species Cryptocoryne crispatula. Next base: position 21,285,892 of record CM069926.1, on the reverse strand, counting down.
CTCCAACCTTCAACGAACCGGCTTCTAACTCTTACAAGCGGCTTAAGGGTATGCAGACCCCACAAATGTACATAACTCAATAAGAAACCTTGGTTTTAACCAAGGGGAGTACATTAATGGAGGGAGGTAGAATGTACAATCAGATTGTATAGAGAGAGAGGAGGCACACGCAGGCCCCATTTAATAACATAACCAACACAATTAAAAGCAATCACAAGCCAAGCACAATTAAATCCATGATCACCTCCATACACACACTAACATTCATCACATGAACATAGAGCGCATACGTGATAATTATATGAGATATATCATATATATCAGCATAAAATTATATATAATTTATTTTGAAATTCTCAATTTCATGTATGTCGAATTTTCATGAAATAAAATAACATGAAAATAACATGACAATAACATATAAACAATTTATATGAAATGAACATACAAAACTAAACTATTTAGAACATTCATGCATTCCCAATACTGTGCAAGGTCAGAAATTAATGTCCCAATTTATATTCTGTAAAATCTCATTTTACAGAATTAATTAAGACACTAATAATTTAAGTTAAACCTTTAAAACAATTTTAAAGTTTAACCACGAGTGAATCTATGTAAATAGGGCTAAACATCATCTAACATGTCATTAAACACTTTAAAACATGTTAAATAATATTATAGAATTTTTAATAATTTTTCAGTATTTTTATGGCATTTTTTTCGGATTTTTCTATGATTTTAAACAATTTAAAATCATTAAATAAATAATGTGGCGCATTGCGCCGCGGGCGGCGGCGCACTGCGCCCGTCCGGCGTGCGCCGCATGCGCCGCAGAGTGCGCCGGGCTCAAGAGACGCGTGCGCCAACCTCCGTGCGCCGGCGGGTGCGCCGGTCGCCTTCCGAGCAGGTACTGTTCATTCGGAGGAGAGTTAATCTCATTAACTCGGGCATATCTCCCTATACCGGACTCCGAAAAATCTGGAAAAATATGCGTTGGAATCCTTATCGAATAAGGAATCCAAAACAGTCGGCCTCATATCCATTAAAAATCTCAATCGTCCGGAAAATGAGGAAGAAGAGGCGGCGGTCACCCAAATTCCGTAGCAGAAATCCCAATTTTGTAACGAGGATAACTCCTTATAAAGGAAGCCAAATATTCTCAAAAAATACAATTTAGAATCCTCATCATATGAAATTTCCAAATATGTATATATCCCTTCAGATAAAAATTCTCTATCAACGGGAAATCAGGAAGAAACAAGTCGGCGCCGCCAGATTCCGCAGAACCCTAGTTCGTCGGAAAACTCAAAAATTCTCATCCTCCGCCGTCGTTCAAAGCTGGAGATCAAAGGGAAAGATTAGGTAATCATATTACCCATCTCCTAAACCTTTTCCAAGTCTCAATTTCTACTGTGGACCGAGATTTCACAAAATCCCCAAATCCGGGTGTTGGTTCGGGCATGACAGAAACACCAACTTTTGAGGCTTCTCCCGAACACTACAGATATCCAAAATTCAAACGGTTTGCGGAGTTGGAAAGCCCTATATCACTAGATTCTATCAAGACTAACTAATCTATTATCTGAGTCATACACAGAATATGGTGGCCTCGTCAAAACAGATGTTTGCACAGATTCGAGAACACATAAATAACATGAAATAATGTCGATTCCACGTCGGTTTTGACCGAGACTTGAACCGGGCTCTGATACCACTGTAAGGAATCGTTCATTAAAATTTGGCGCAGCGGAAGCGACGATTCCTATGGGTTCCTTTAGAATCCGTCTCAATCAGAACCGAACGACGAAAACCGAAAACCGATCAAATCGGGTTCGAATATACCTGATAGGGATTCATATAATCCCATGGAGAGGAAGGAGATGAGCTTCTAAAGCTCTCCAAACCGTTCAAGAGTCCGGTCTCCAGCAGTATCCACACGAACTTCATCCACAGCAGGTTCTCCCTTCGCGCCGGCCTCCAGAACTCTTCCCGAATGGAGCTCCATCGACCATGGACACCTTCTAGAGAGAGGAGGAGGTAGGGAGGAGGCTAGGGACGTGGTTTTCACCCTTGGCTTGATGGGGTTTGGCTGAAACCATTAGTATTTATAGAGAATTATGGAATTTTTCATAAAAACCCAAAATCTCTATAAATTACGTCCTTGCCCCTGTACTTGTGGATAAGTCCTTTTGTGTGTGACCCACTAGGCCCAATAACCTATTTGGTTGAGGCCTAAATAAAATAGAACAATTCTATTTAATTTTAATTAAATCCGTTATCCGATAACAGATTAATCGGCCTACCGATCATGAAGGGTACAAGCCACATCCCATGATCCCAAATGGCTATGGGGATAATTTCATCTCCATTGAGCCTTTCCATCATCAGTTACCACATGGATATAAACCCTCATCCATCCAATGTCCCGGTCGGAAAGGAGTACGGCATCGATTGTCAACTCCTTAGTGTACCGACTCTATAGGATCCTGTACTCGGAATTGGATCAATTGGAAAACTCCTTTTCCAATTATCCTATCTACCCTGGCCAGGGATTTAGAGTACTATCCCATAGGACATTCACTCTCACTTACCGAGAGTGGATGATCCCTTGTTGTCCGCTCAATTGCCTCCATCGGATTTTCCTTGTACCCGATCCATCGCTATATAGGACCATCTAAATTGTGATCCATAAGTCAATGGTCAAAGCACAAGTTCCACCCAACAAGGCATCTTTGGCGACTCAGGTCAAAGGTCCAACCATGCAACCGTGATAATAGAAGACCCTGATAGACAGTTCGGTAAGATACCATTCAGGGTTTCTAATTCGGTCAGTTCAGTGAACTCATTCAACTAATGAGCACCTGTATGTGTATCTCAGTGTCTCCACACTAATGACCAATGAGATCGGTCGTCCTCATCACATGAGAAGACATCACATACACTAGTCTATCCGGATCCTTGATGTCCCATCTCAAGTATCCTATGACTAGGAACATTTAGATCAAATACCTCTAGATGATCAATCTCATTATCATGATCTCATCATGATTTAATCATCATTGTATTTGATCAAGGACTTCATTATGATATTCGCATCTAATAAGAGCTTTAAATGAAGATTTGCCTAATTAATTGAATAAGATATTTCTAGAAATGTCGAATCATATCATATATGATTGGCTTGTAGGGCATACATTTCTATCAGATACATCATAAACCGAACGTGAACACCGTTATCCGAATTCGTTAATGAATACATAATACAATGACTCTCATTTTATGACATCTAAGCATATACATATGTCCCATCGAGAAAATCTCATTGTCTTTAACTCTTTGGTTCACCCTTCTCCCTTGAGCTTCAATATTGGACAAGTTTTGTTTTGACGTTCGACATCGACATCTTCCTCTCCCGCTTCCTAATGGTGTAGTCCACATACACGACGATGGCTCCTTCCCCTCTCTAGTCCAACTACTACCAAATTTGACATCTCAAGAGACCTGTCATGCTAGAGAAACTCGTCCATTGTGTGACCCGCCGAGTGGTCAACGACAACACAAAATAGGAATAGACACTGCAGTCCATCAAGAAGATATCTCACTTTTGCTGCAGATCGACTATCTCCTGTTTTGTATTGGACATGAATTATTTTGGATATATAATTGAGAATTTTTTTCTATCTCATGTTTTATGTTAGACATCCAACAATTTACTGTAGACTCAAAAATCATTTTTGTTACAGACTCGTAAATCATTTTTATCTCATATTTGTGCTAGATATGTAACTAAGAATTTTCTTCTAGTACATTGATATAAGTGAATGCTTTTAATTGTAATATGTATTTTTTATGTGTGTTTCTATTGGTAAAATTATGTTTATTTTTTATTCTGTTGAGTTAGATCATACATTTATTATCTCTTTATATATTTGTTAATTGTCCATTATCCGACTGTAAATCATTTTTAAGCGGATAGAACAATGTGCTTCACATATACATTCGATACCGATAATGAATTAACAACAAATAGATATATTTTTTTCTTTCAAGATACGGATATGAATAATGCTATTATTTGAATCGTATTCTGTAATACCCCGGTTATTTAAATAAAAAAAATTTAGTTAATAGATATTTATTTATTATTATTTTATTTTCCTTCCTCCCCCTATTTATACTCCCTTTCCCCCCCCTCCGACCCTACCTATCTCCTCTCCCGCGCGCGTCGCCACGTGCGCGTGCACGACATCGCGCAGCCTCGGTCCCGCCGTCGCCTGCGGCCGCGCCGTCCCGCCTCCTCGTACCGCCTCGGGCCGGACGCCGCCCTCGTGCGACTCCCGCGGTCGCCGCCGCGTCGTCACCCGCCGTCCTCGCCGCCTCGGCCGCGTCACCCGCCGACCGCCGCCTCGGCTTTCCCGCGCGCGCGCCCACGCGCTCGCCCCGCAGCCCGGTTGACCGACCGCCGCGTGCGCCCACCTGCGCCGCCGCGCGCACTGCCGCCGTGCGCCGGCCGCCCTCTCCCCGCGCGGTATCTCTCTCCCTCTCTCTCCTATCCTCTCTCTCCTATCACCTTCTATTTAACTCCATAATTCATGATTTTTTCTTCTACCAACAGCTTTTGAAAACACCTACCCGGCTCGATTTTTCGTCGCCGACGCAACCGCGGCAGTTTCGTCGCCTGATTCAATTTCCTTGGAATTTCGTGCGCCGTTCGCCGTCGCCATCAAGGTAGGCGTCTCGGCTATTCTTAGCACTCTAATATACTTGATTAAACCGTAAGAATCATGTTTAGATCATCAGGATTAGAAGATTGTAATTAGTGGGTTGTTTTGGATTTATTAGCATGATTAGATAGAGTTTAGATTAGCTTATTTAATCATACATGTTTAGATTGTTCTATGTCCATGATTATTCATCATGTTGGATAATTATTCAATTATGCATGTTAGCATGTTAGGTATGTCTCTATAGTTGAACCTAGTTAGTTTAGCATTGTTGCATCGCGATAATCTTTAATGTATATCTTGATTTGTTAAAAAGCCGTTGTAAGGTTTAAGTATAGTGATATTAGAGTTTAGTTTAGTTTCATATATGCACTAGGTAATAGTGTCTAAGCATGTGTTTGATATGTTTAGTTTGTAGCTTGCATGATCCTATTTAGATGCATCATATGATAGACTGATTCTGGTTTATGCTAGATTGTGGTATGGTATGCAAATATGTGGTGCATAGAACCATGGGTGTTCATCTATGTGTTTCATGTTTGGATTGCCAATTTCATGTTCATGTTTACTGTCTGAGTTAATTATATGCTTGCATGGTGTGGAATGTGGTTAGTGCAGTGAGCTGCATTGTGATGGAAATGTACTTCACCAGACTATAGTTTGGTCCTATGGGCAGCAGATGAATTAGAACAATCTGGAGCATCCTTCGATCCCAGATACCGCGGTTTATCCTAAGTACTCCCCTGCCTATGGGGTACTATGGGATTTAGTTACTATATGTTACTTCCTACTATATGGTAAATCTGGTGCTAGTTTTGTGATGTGACTACATTTATCAGATGGAGCATGATATTTACTCAGATAGGTGTTTAGTTGTGCATTTTGGCATAGATGTTAGTTGTTTAGTTGTGTCCTTGGTTTTATGTCAGGTTAGCTGTGTTATGAGCATACCTATAGTAGCCTAATGTGTAGGTTATGTCGGTTTTAATGCATTTAGAGTCATGTTATCATATGGGGTAGTAGAATGATCTTGTAATCACTTAATTGAAGATATATAGTTAGCTTAATCTTAAGTATGATAATATGATTTTTAGGCTTAATATGTATTGTATACCACTAGAATTATTATTATAGTGGGGTAGTTCGGGTGTAAGTCCTACTGAGTCTGTTGTGACTCACCCCTTCCGTTGTTAATATTTTCAGGATTGCAGGTTTAGCGCAGCAGAAGCGTAGTGGTGTTTTGGAATCCGAGGTGCTAGTGGAGTACTTGTTCAGTGTTGGTATTATTTAGATTGTAACTTCATAGTGTTAATTAGATAGAATTATTGGAATTGTTTATTTGGATTGTGATTTTAGTCTTATTTGGTTCCAAACCGATATCCTTCCCCGTTACGTCACCGGATTATCTTCCGCTGTGCACGTTAAAAATCCGGGTCGTGACATATTCGACCCGTTGACATCTCTACAGGAGACGAGCAAATCAACAGCAACGACATCGTGTAAGGTATCATATATTTTTTAAAGTTAAACATTATTTAATATAATATTTAGCGTAAATTTTATGTATATTAATTATTATATTTATTTCTCTCTCTTTTATCCTCGTCGTTTCCATATTTCACTTGCTTTTTCCGTAACCATCCTTCTTTCTCGATTTACCCCTCTCCGATCATTGATTCATAACCGACGTCTCTCTATCTTCCACCCCGTCTTCATCCTTCTCGCTCTCCCTCTGTCTCCCGAGGCGTTCTACCGTCGACCTACCTATTGTGCAATCCACCTTGTCCGTCGTGACCTCCCCTTGGTGCTGTCGTCGCCAGCGACTCACTTTTCCCCCGAATGCCTTGCCTTTCTCTTCTGCCGGTTGCAGCGCCCGCGCGGACGCCTTCCATCGCTTCCTGCGCGAACGCTCGCCGCTGTGCGAGCCTCGGTCGATCACCACCATCTCCCGGTTGACCCGCTCCCCCTTGCTGACGTTGCGCCTGCGCCAGCCGTGACCCTGCCCTCCGCCTCCTCTTCGTCTTGCCGCCACCTCCCGTGTCCGCCATCTCGGCCCCTCCGTCGCCGCCGCCTGCCCGCAGCCATTTCCCCCGTTGGCTGCCTGCGTCAGCCCGAACGTCGCCGTCAGCCCCTCGCCCTCCGACGCCGTGCCACCGCGGCCGCATCCCCGCCTCCCAGCCGCCAGCGCCCCCTTTCCACCGCCGTCAGTGCCTCCGCTCGGCCGCAGTCCTCGCTGGCCGCAGCCACCGCGAACGCGTGAGCCGCACGTCGCCGCGGCATTGACTGCGCAGCCCGCTGCCTCGCTCGCCCGAGCGCGAGCGGCCGCGTGTTGCCCCGCACACGCGCGCGCGGTCGCCTCCCCGCCCTTGGTCGCCGCGCGCGTAACAGCGCGTCAGCACCACTGGTAATACCCTCTCTCTCGTATCATCTATCTCTTTTATTTTCTGATCGATCTTGACTATTCACATATTCGTCTTAATAATGAACCAGAAATGAATACATTTTTTCTTATAAAATATTAATATGAATGATACTATTATTCGACTCATATTCGATCGGTTGACATTTTTACCCAAGGTGAGTAAGTCAATAACAACGACATCGTGTAACGTATCGTATATTATTTTAAGTTAAATATTTTTTAACATATTTAGTGTGAGTTTTATGTATATTAATTATTATATCTATTTCTCTCTTTTATCTTTGTCGTTTTCATATTTCACTCACATTTTCCGTAACCATCCTTCTTTCCCAATTTACACCTCTCCGATCATAACTGACTTCTCTTTATCTTCCACCCCGTCTTCATCCTTCTCGCTCTCCCTCGGTCTCTCAGTGTGTTCTACCAACAACCTACCTATTGCGCAATCCACCTTGTTTGTCATGGCCTCCCCTTGGTGTTGTCGTCGCCAGCGACTCACTTCTCCCCTAAACGCCTTGCCTTTCTCTTCTGCCGGTTGCAGCGCCTGCGTGGACGCCTTCCAGCATTTCCTACGCGAACGCCCGCCACCGTGCGAGCCTCGTGCCGATCGCCATGATTAATAGAATATAATTAGTGGATTGTTTTTATTTATTAACATGATTGAATATAGTTAAATTAGTTTAGATTAGATTGTTTAACCATGCATGTTTAAATTGATTCAATTAATCATGTTTGTTAATCAGCATGTTAGGTTTTCCTATGATTGAGTCTAGTTAGCTTAACATGTTTGCATTGTGGTGATCGTTAATATATATTTTAATTCATTAAAAATCTAATGTGATGAGTTAAGCATTGTGATCATATCATTTAGTTTTGTATCATATAGACTGTGGACAGTAGAGACTATCAATGCATGTACTTGGTAGGGTTAGTTTGTAAACTTACATGATTCTACATTAGAAGCATCATATGGTTAGATTGTTCTAGATGTGTTAAACTATGATGTGGTATGCATGTATATGATACATTGATTTATGGTTGTTCATAGATGTAACCTATAGTTAGATTATCATTGGCATGCTATTTAAATACTTAGTTGTCTGAGTTAATTATGTGCTTTTATCTTGAGAGATGTAGTACGTAGTGGGCTGCAATGTAATGAAATTTTACTTCACCAGACTATAGTTCGTGACCTGTGGGTAGTAGATATAATAGAACAATCTGGAGCATCCGTCAATTCCGGATACTGCGGTTTATCCTAAGTACTCCCCTACCTAGGGGTGCTATGGGATTTAGCTTACTATATGTTACTTCTATATATGGTAGATCTGGTGTTAGTTTTGTGACATTAATTACAATGTCCAAGTGGAACATATAACTTACTCAGACAAATGGTTTATTTATGCATTTTTGGCATATATGATAGATGTTTAGATGTGTTGTTTTTATTATGATAGGTCCATATAGTGCATGCATACCTATTTTAGTTAAATCTGCAGGTTATGTCGATTTTAGTGCATATAGAATCATGTTAACCTATGAGGTAGTAAAAAGTATTGTAATCATTTAATTGAGGATATATAGTTAGTTTAAACTCTATGTATTATAATCTAAACTTTTCGGTTTATTATCTTTAATATCAATAGAGACTCATTAGTATAGTGGGGTAATCCGGGAGTAAGGCCTACTGTGTCTGTGGTGACTCACCCCTTCCGTTGTTAATATTTTTCAGGATTACAGATTTAGCGCAGTAGAAGCGTAGTAGTATTTTGGAATCCGAGGAGTTAGTTGATTACTCGTTTATTATTGGTATTTAATTTGTTTAAATAGATGTTTGTTGTGCTAATAGCTTTTAATACTTTGGAATTGTGATGTTGGATTAAGATTTTGTTATATTTGGTTCCAAACCGATATATTTCTAAGGTTACGTCGTCGAATTATCTTCCCTTATGCATGATAAAAATTCGAATCGTAACAGGTTGGTATCAGAGCATTAACCCGGCCGGAATGACTATTTTGTCATGCCCGGGTGTATGATATCAGTTTCGATTAGATAGAATTGATATTTGGAAGAACATAATGCTGGCTGAAAGAATATTTTAGATTGTCTATTAGATTGATATTTTAAATTAGCTTGGAAATTTGATGATAGATCATTAGAGGTCTATATTAGATGCTTGATAGTATCATTTTATGATGATTCAACTTTCTGACTTAGTGGATCTTAAGGTATGGATTTATAGTTATAGGATAATATTATTAATTTGGATTTGTTAGATTTTAATATTAAATAGTAATTTGGGTCATTAGTGATTTGGATTGAATAATTAAATATACAATAACAAATTTTTAGATTGGGTCAATATTGTAGTTTTGCTTGATGAAGAATTATTTTACCCATCTTAGGACATGATCAAGATATACGTATTGAATTATTAAATGTTTGATAGCTGATGGTTGATCATTGTCATCTTGATTTATGGTTTGAGAAGGAAATTATTAGATTTAGTATTGTTTAGTAATTTAGATTGTTGGTGAATATAATAAGTGTGATTAGAATCTTCATAATATCACATGAGTAGTAGATAGATTGATATATTAGTGAATCTTTAGAAGGATTTAGTTGGATAACATATGTGAAATAATTAGAATGATTCATTTTGAGATTGAATCTTATTTATCATTGTGAGGTAATTGAAATGATACCTATGGGTGGTATGAGGATATGATGACATGTGTTATTTAGAATTTGGTATTGGATCTACCCTAGATGTGTAGAGAGATGATGATTGAAGTATTACTTGAATATGTTGTTTTAAAAATGGAAATAAAATGAGATATGGGATTGAGATTATCAATATGAAATTTTTAAGTAAGAATTAAGATAATTTTTGCATGTTTTGGATTAGTGGTATTTTTCATGCTATCAAGAATGGATTACGGATAAGTGCAAGATTTGAGGTGAGATGATCTAGTATGAGTTGTGATGTACTAGCAATTGATTCATATAATAATTATACTCTCCCACCGATCACAATCTTTGATCTTCATTATCCGATTTTTGAACTCTTTTATCTCTCTATATCTTGTTTGATCAATTTAGCCAAATCTTGACTTTAGATAATTTTAGTTATATATGTTTAAGCATAGGTCGATCTTATGTGGAGTTTGAACCTTGGTTCATTAGAGGTGATCTCTTAAATTAGAAGAAGATAGAAAGATAGTTGAGGCATATCTTGTTAGTTGTTTAGAAGTAACTTGAATTAAAGCTGTAACCTTGTTTCTAGTAAGATATGGTGAGGTATCATGTAAGAATCATGCAGAGTAGGAGATATTCATAAATTACAAAACTCCTCAAGGATGAGAATCATTTGCTAATATTTAATTACAAATAGACATTATTTATATGATGGAGTTTAGAGATAAATTTCTTAGATGATAATTCGAAAGCAAGCACTTTAGACAAAGAGATAATGTGATTGATATGATTGATTAAAGTTTGAATGAAAGTGATAATAAGAGGATGATTATTGTTTAAGTGATATTAATAATGTTAGGAGTAGTTGACTCATTAGGAATATTTTATTGAAAGTTAGTGGGGTGTTTGGTTGCATGATAAAATTTTGTACATTTTTTTGATAAAAAATTATATTAAAATAAAAAGTGAACCAACTCATGACATAAAATTATCATGTTTGGAGGGATGTGATTACAAAAAAGAGTAACCACCACACATGACCAAACAAAGTGAGGGACCACAAGAAAAAAGAAAGAGGTGAGACCCTCTTTTTTTGTTTAAGAAGAAAATCACTTTCAAAACATAAAAATGTCATGGTTACCAAACACCTCTTTTAACAAGTTTTCTTACAATTTTTAAAAATTAAAACAAAAATCTTCATTATCATGCAACCAAACACCCCATAGAGATTTGATCATCTTGTGGACTTATGTCATATAGATGGCATGAGGGGATTATATTTGAGATCATATGTATATGAATGATATAGTGGTTAAGAATAATTACATTAGTTAAATAAGTGGATTACAATAATCTTGAGATATATTTCATCTTAAGGCATCATTATTTTGAGAAGCTTAGCTATGAGATTGAATGGGAACATGGCATTAATATTAAACTATTTTTGAATTGAATGAAACTGTTGTAGCTTTGTATGAGAAAGGAGAGATGATATCAGATTTAGAGAAAGAATTACCAATATGAATTTTGGAATAGATTTATGAAGATATAAATATTATCATAAGGTTGTAATTTTTTGATATTGAAGATGAGATATTTAGAAGATTAGATATTAATCTTAGAGGTTAGACAATTATCTAGACATGCCTATTACTAGTTTATATTTTTGGCAATCTAATTTAGATCATGATCATATCATCTAGATTATCCTCCATTATCTATTGATCTAGAACTCTAGAATTATTCTTTCTATCTGATCCGAGTTTAATTTATTTGATTGATGACCTATTTTCTCTTCAAATCTTGATTTACAAATTTAGTTAGGAGTAAACTTTGTATGCTTGGATTTTTTACTTGAGTACATGGTGATGAATTAATTTTTGGATTATAATTTGATCGCAACTTATTAAAAATGATCTTTAGATAGTGGAATAGTTAAGGAATTTTATATCTCTATTGAGGATTAGATGATCAATACCTGTAATCATAATTTAGATTGTTAGATATTAAGTTGAGAGATCGGTGATTTTAGACAAAAGGTGAAATCTTATGAGGATTTCATTTAATGTACCCAGGAAATTTTTTTCTATATTATAAATCTTGTGGTTGTGAATTTAATTGACGTATGATAATTGGGTTAGGAATTTATATGGAAAAGGATATTTGTAAACCAATGAAGTTTATAGTAAAGATGATGTTAGTGGATGATGAACATCAATATTTTGGTAAGAATAGACAAAATTTTTGAGGACAAAAATTTTGTTAGGAAGGTAGATTGTAACGTATCATATATTTTTTAGAGTTAACGTTATTTAATATAATATTGTGTGTGAGTTTTATGTATATTAATTACTATATTTATTTCTCTCTCTTTTATCCTCGACGTTTTCATATTTCACTCACCTTTTCCATAATCACCCTTCTTTCTCGATTTACGCTTCTCCAATCATAACCGACGTCTCTCTATCTTCCACCCCATCTTCATCCTTCTCGCTCTCCCTCTGTCTCTCAGTGCGTTCTACCGTCGCGGCCTACCTATTGCGTAGTCCACCTTGTTCGTCGTGGCCTCCCCCCTTGGTGTTGACGTCGCCAGCGACTCACTTTTCCCCTGAATGCCTTACCTTTCTCTTCTACCGGTTGCAGCACCCGCGCGGACGCCTTACAGCGCTTCTTGCGTGAATGCCTATCACTGTGCGAGCCTCGGTCGATCGCTGCCATCGCCTGGTTGACCCCGCTCCCCCTTGCTGACGTTGCGCCTGCACCAGCCGCGACCCTGCCCTCTGCCTCCTCTTGGTCTTGCCGCCACCTCCCGCACCCGCCATCTCGACCCCTCGGTCGCTGCCTCCCTCCCGCAGCCGTCCCCCCCCCTCCCCCTTGGCTGCCTACGTCAGCCCGAACGTCGCCATCAGCCCCTCGCCCTCCGACGCCATGCCACCGCGGCCGCCTCCCAGCCGCCAGTGCCCCCTTTCCACTGCCCTGTCACCGTCAGCGCCCCCATCGGCCACGGTCCTCGCTGGCCACAGCCATTACGAACACATGAGCCGCGCATCACCCAGCGTTGATCGTGTTGCCCACCGCCTCGCTCGCCCGAGCGCGAGCGGCCGCACACGCGTGCGCGATCGCCTCCCCACCCTTGGTCGACGTGCAGCCGAACGTGAAGTGGCACGTCAGCACCACTAGTAATACCCTCTCTCGTATCGCCTATCTCTCTTATTTTTTATCTCTTTTCTCTTATCTTATTCTTCCACCTTCCGGTGGATCCATTATAGACATCTTGGCTTGACTTTTCATCATCATCGTGATCAACACTTGTACATCAATTGGTTAAATCTTCCTTAGAATTTCGTACACCGATTGTCGTCGTCATTAACGTAGGTGTCTCGACTATTCATAACACTCTTATATATTTGATTAAATCGTAAAAATATATTTATATCATCATGATTAATAGAATATAATTAGTGGGTTGTTTTTATTTATTAGTATGATTAAATAGAGTTAGATTAGTTTAAATTAACTTGTTTAACCATACATGTTTAGATTGATTCAATTAATCATGTATGTTAATCAACATGTTAGATTTTTTATGATTGAGTCTAGTTAGCATGTTTACATTGCGTTGATCTTTAATATATATATATCTAATTCGTTAAAAAGCCGATGTGAGGAGTTAAGCATTGTAATCATATCATTTAGTTTTGTATCATATAGACAGTGGACAGTAGAGACGATCAATACATGCACTTGGTAGGTTAGTTTGTAAACTTGCATGATTCTGCATTAGATGCATCATATGGTTAGATTGTTCTAGATGTGTTAAACTATGATGTGGTATGCATGTATGTGGTACATTGATTTATGGTTGTTCATAGATGTAACATGTAGTTAGATTATCATTGGCATGCTAGTTAAATGCTTGGTTGTCTGAGTTAATTATGTGCTTTCATCTTGAGAGATGTAGTATGTAGTGGGTTGCAATGTAATAGAATTTTACTTCCAGACTATAGTTCATGACATGTGGGCAGCAAATGAATTAGAACAATCCGGAGTATCCGTCGATCTCGGATACCGCAATTTATCCTAAGTACTCCCCTGCCTAGGATACTATGGGATTTATCTTACTATATGTTACTTCTATATATAGTAGATCTGGTGTTAGTTTTGTAACATTAACTACAATGTCCAAATAAAACATATAACTTACTCAGACAAATTGTTTATTTATGTATTTTTAGCATGTATGATAGATGTTTAAATGTGTTATTTTTATTATGATAGGTTCATATAGTGCATACATACCTATTTTAGTCAAATGTGCAGGTTATGTCAATTTTTGTGCATATAGAATCATGTTAACCTATGGGGTAGTAAAAAGGTATTGTAGTCACCCTAATTGAAGATATATAGTTAGTTTAAACTCTATATATTATAATTTAAATTTTTAGGCTTATTATCTTTAATATCAATAGATTAGTATAGTGGGTAGTCCGAGTGTAAGTTGTACTGAGTCTGTGGTGACTCATTCCTTCCATTCTTAATATTTTTTTAGGATAACAAAATTAGCATAGCAAAAATGTAATGATATTTTGAAATTCGAAAAATTAGTGGATTACTAATTTATTGTTGGTATTTAATATATTTAAATAAATGTTTATTGTGCTAATAACGTTTAATAATTTGGAATTGTAACGTTGGATTATGATCTCGTTATATTTGATTTCAAATCAATATAATTTTAAATATATAAAAAATTCGAGTCATAATACGTTGTGCGGTGGCACGTGGAGAAGGTCAACAGCCACGGGGTCAATCGGCAAAGCGAGACGGCGGGGCGAGGTGGCGTGGCATGGTGACCGAGGTGAGGCACGACATGGCAGGCGTCATACGGCGGAAGGCGCACAGTCGAGGTGGTCGGCGACGTCCGCGGGTGGTGATCAAACAGTGAGGTTATCATGACCCGGATTTTAGCATGCACAGCGGAAGATAATCCGACACCCTAACCGAGGAACTAACCCCTAAAAATATATCAGTTTGGAGCAAAACTCTAATATCGAAATCCAATAAATAATTTCAATAATTCTATCTAAATTGTCTCTATGAAATTACAATTTAAATACCAACATTGAACAAATAATCAACTAACTCCTCTGATTCTAAAATACCATTACACTTCTGCTGTGCCAAACTTGTAATCCTGAAAAATATTAAAGATTGGAAGGGGTGAGTACACAGACCCAGTAGAACTTACACCCAACTAGCCCACTATACTAAACAAGTCCTACTGATAATAAAGATATAAGTCCCAAACAAAAATCAGATTATAACAATTATAAGTAATGCTAATCATCAAGATTCAATTAATTAAATAAGATACTTTTCTACCCATTGTATAGATTAGCAAGATTTACCAAATACATACTATTCTAATCATGACATAACAACATTAACATAACTCTGTATGCACCTACCACAAAGACCTATCATAAAAGATGAATTAAATGCGATAGCTCACTAATCTACATGTCATAACGCAAACTAAACTAAACTATTTGTCTGAGTAGAACACATGCTTCACTTGGACATTGCAGTTATGTTTCAGGATTAGCACCAAATTTACCATATAGTAGAATGTAACATATAGTAAGCTAGATCTCATAGTATACCTAGGCAGGGGTGTACTTAGGATGAACCGCGATATCCAAGATCAAAGGATGCTCCGGACTGTTCTAACTCGACGCTATCCATGGGCTACTAACATAGTCTGGTGAAATACAAATCACATTACAAAATGCAGTACACTGCATCAACTACATCTCACAAACTGAAAGCATATAATACTCAAACATACAACAATGAATCCAATTAGACATGTAAATAAGCAACCTAAACACAAAGCACAACTATATACAGCCTTATGTATATAGTTGACTAACGAATGCAACTTCACCTATATGCATGCTAATTAGTCATGACTAACGAATCTAATACACAACTAACAAGATAATGCACTATTCTAAAAATCATGCAATCTACTATGAATTAATATGCCATGCAATTGACAACATTAATTAATTGCAACTTACATATATTAAATCAACCCTAGTTTCCTATTAATTAACTCTTAACAATTATAGTTGGTTCATAGCTTAAATCATGATATATATATATAAGATCGTAATTGCTACAATCTAAATTACATAATTAAATGTAATCAAACTATCTAAACATGATATCATTCATATTTGAATAAACATCTAAGTATAAACACCTAAATTAACTTCTAATTGAAACCAAGCACACAACTAAACCCATCTAACTAACTAAATATAATTTTCTAACCAAAGTTAACTAATCATATTTTAATGTCTTAATTAACATATTTAAGATGATAAAAGATAGTTGAGATGCCTACTTCAAAGGCGACAATAAAAATTAACCGAATCCAAGGAGAATTTGTTTGATGGTTAGCACAACATTAAGAAACCGAGGTGATATTAAGCGGATGTTGTCACGCCCCGGATTTTCACATACACAGCGGAATTAATCCGGCGATGCAATTGGGAAAATTAACTCCTTAACTACATCAGTTTGGAAAAAAATTGAAGAGTATCCCAAGATCCAGAACATAATTCAAATAATTCTATCAACTAAAATCATACCACGATACACCAATTCATATACCATTCAAAAAGAATACCTAATGATCTTCCAAATAAATCCTCAAGAACCAGATCACCACGCTTCTGATATGCTAAACCTGATTACCTGAAAAATATTAAGAGATTTGGAATGAGTCACACTGACTCAGTAGACATCCCTTCATCCGCCGAATCGGATAATTAAAAGACCTAAATGATAATAAATAAATATTCAAACCAACACCCATTTTATATAAATATAGAACTAGTCCATATAATAATTACTTGACTTAACCACTTGTTTTAAACCACCAAAAATCAACTAAACAGACCCAATCGGCACCTATAAATATCAAAAGAGGAACCTAATGTGAAATGATAAGGTATGCATGATTATTTACTACATGACCTATATGATGAAACCACACAAATGAGATACCATGCATATTACGCAACACGACTCAGTTAAAACAAACTAATGCACATCTAATGACCATATACATTAAATCATGCCATGAATGCACCTATCCTCTAATATAATATCAAATCTTTTTCTTATTGGCAAGGAATGCGTCATCTTGCCATCTCAACTAACTACCATCAAATCTACCATATATAGCAGTAACATATAGTAAACGAAGTCCCCTAGTGCACCTAGGCAGTGGTGGCACTTAGGACAAACCATGGTATCCGGGATCAAAGGATGTACATGACTGTTCTAATCCCTGCTGCCCACGGGCTCGACTACTAGTCTGATGTAGCTCAGTCTGCCATTTCAATTGCACACATGCATTCATCCAATCATACCATGCCATGCCATGTCATACCATTTGCTATGCAAATAAGATAATTAACATGAATATGTGCAACTAATGTATTTAACCATCTATAAATAGAAATGCATATTTACTTGACATAACATGACCACATGCCAATAACACTCTATCTATGATGCAAAACAAATGCATTTAACACTTGTATGCATGAAATATGATGACATAAACATTATACACCAAATTAAATGATCAGCATTATGAAATATTAATATGATTTACAAGAAAATTAGATTATCTAATTAATGTAAAACTCTAACTAATCCAATTGATATGCAACCATAAATAATAACAAAGACCCAATCAGGTTAATATATAAGGACATATCAAGTTCACAAATTATACAATTTAAATTCTATGGCACACGATAATTAACAATTAAGATCAGTTGATTTAATAAAATCAAGATCCATGTAACATGCATCTAATAAACTAATAAGACATCTAATTATGAACAATCACCACATCCAATATCCACCAATATATTTAAATCAACATCTAAAGGTGATTGGTAAATTTTAGGCATTAAATTTAATGATAATAGACACGTCTGTGATGCCTACCTGAATGATGCTGGAAGGAGGGACACACGGCGCTAAAGTGCTGGCGTACAGTAGTTGACGACGGTGGTCAGACAACAATCAAATGGCGCGGTGCGACGCTGTGGCTAGGTAGCTTCGTGATCAACGCTGAGTCAAGGAGGGGAAGTCGATGTGGCTACGTGATAGGGGGGTTCAAGGTGCGCGGATGGCGGCATAACTGGGGAACCAGGATGAGCTGGCGTCGAGCGTGAGAGGGGGGTTGAGGCGGTGGCGAGAGAGAGGCGGCAAAGATTTATGTTTTTTTTTAAAAATTCAGGATATTACAGAGGTAGAATCTGTCAAATAGAAAATAGCATAAGATAGAAATAGAGAGATTATATACGCTAGAGAATAGGAGAGATAAATCATAGATAAGAGGGATAGAATAGAGAGAGAAAAGGGGCAATGGACCTGTTGGCGTGAAGGCATGCAGCCGCGGGTGCGCTGGAAGCGGACAGCCCAGGAGGACGGCAGGGCGACGTTTCGGTTGGTGGGAGACGGCCAGGCGCTGGCATGCAAGGTGGTTGGCCGGCAGCGGGTTGCGCATGCATGCGCTGGAGGGTGGCCAGCAGTGGAGTGGCCGGCTGCGGGAAATGGCTAGGTGACCAGGGGTGTCACTCCCCGGATTTCCTAACACGCGCAGCGGAATAAATCCGGGTACGGGACCGGCGAATTAACCCCTAAACTACATCGGCTTGGGAAAAATTGAATACTAACAGGTCCCAGTTCATTAAAATAAATAATTCAATCCAAAAATAAATCATACCTTGATTTCAATAAACCAAATTCTCTAAACCTCTTCTGCACTAAACCTGATCCACTATGTTTTTGCTGCGCTACCTGATTACCTGAAAAATGTTAAAGGATTTGGAATGAGTCACACGGACTCAGTAGGACTTATACCCAACTTTCATATTATACTAATCAGCCTAAATGATATTAATATACATTAAAACTCAAAAATCACATTATAACATAATTGCTAAACTAATTATCACAATTCTATTACTTAATTGGGTTCTTTCCAAAAATTGATTAACCAATTTAACCAAACTCTACATGAACCAAACTAACTATACTAAACCAACTGATCTACTCTACATGTCCATGCAACCTGGACCTACATGTATTTATTTCTTTCCATCTGTCTGAGTAGATCATATGCTCCACCTGCCAGAACTCACTCCGGCTCTAATATATATATAGAAGTACCATATAGTAATGCTAAATCCCATAGTACGTCTAGGCAGGGATGTACTTAGGATAAACCGCAGTATCCGGGATCGAAGGATACACCGGATTGATCTAATCTCCGTTGCCCACGAGCCACTAACATTGGCCGGAGGAGTAAATATTATATCACGTGCATCATAACATCAATAATATTTCACAAGTAAAAGCTATATAATTACTCAGACATTATAAATTTAACCGAACAAATAACCAGAATTACTGAATCACATTTGCCATTTCACTGGAGCAGATATACATAATATCAAGTCATGCAGAACAATTCCTCAATTCACATTTCCAATGCAACAAACCCAATTCGGAACAATATGCAATCATGCACATAATTCAATTATACTGCAATTCATGCAATTGACTCAATCAGAAATATGCAACACGGACAGATATGCTAAACTTGAATTGATCATGATTGTATAATAATCCACAAAATAATCCACATGGCATATTTATTAAGCTATTAACATTAATTAATTATATTCCATAATTATCAAATGATTCCAAAATCATTTCAATTAACTTTTAATAAAACAAATCGATCATAAATCGGATATGAATATGATTATAAGAGGTCATAATTTCTATTTTCATAATTTAATACAAAAAATATAATTAACTAACACAATATTTAACTAATTTATATGATCTCTAAATCATAATTAATCATATTTACGACTAACTAATTCAATTCATGAAAATGAATGTAACTACACATGAATGACATGATTGGCACTTAAAAAAAATCACATGCAGACACTCAAATAATTAAACTAACATTTATCACTAATTTCTAACAATTTATCTATTAAACACATTTTAACATATTAATTAACATATCGGTATGCTAAGGATAAGTTGGGATGTCTACCTCCATGTCGGATAACCATTAACCCAAGTTCAAGGGAAGCTGACTGGACAACGAGCATGAACCGACAACGGTCAACGGCAGACAGCGATGATTAACCGGGAGAATATCAATCTTTTAATAAATTACAAATGTATATAAAAATCCCAAAATAAAATAAGAAATAGAAATGAGAGGCTCACCTTAGCGGATCAACTGAAAAGTGACGCTGACCATGATTATGGCTGCCGCGGCCAAGGGCGCACGGCAATAACGAGTGGCATCACGATTGTGCCATGTTCACTTGGGCGCACAGGACAGAAGAGAGAGAGAGAACGGGAGAGAAGAGAGACAGAGAGGGTGAGAGAAGAGAGAGAACTGGCGCGAGAGAGAGAGAGAGAGCAGCATCGGGGGGAGGAGGAGAGAGAGGAGGGAGAGAAGCCGATGGGAGAGAGAGGGCATAGGGGGAAGAGCGCGGCGGCAGCAGCCGCGACCACAACGGGAGGGAGAGCCAGAGAGAGGAGCGCGGTGGCGCGTGGTAGCCCGTGGTGACGGCGACGACCATGCCGGAGGGAAAGACGAAGAAGAAGGAGAAGAGGAGGGGGGAGGGGCGGAGGAACCGCGCGGGAGGCGCGGCGTCACCCGCTAGGTGGGAAGAAAAAGCGGAGAGAGAGAGAGATGGGAGCGTGGCGACGACCACGCGGTGGCGACGACCACGGGGCAAGGAAGAAGAAGAAGAAGAAGAGGAGGAGGGGGGCGGGTGTGCACGGCGAGCGCCGGAGGAAGAAGCCGCGCAGGTGGCTAGGCATGGCGGTGGAGGGAGAAGATTCCGGAGGAGGGGAGGGGGAAAGGCGGTGCGGCAACAGAGGGGAGGGGAAGCTTCTGGAGGGGGGAAGCGGGAGGCGGTGGGATTTTTTAAGTTCTTTTTTAAAAGCCAGGATATTACAGGGGCGGCGGCGCTTTACGCGGGCGGTCGCAGGTGCGCATGCTGAGAAGGAGGGGAGAGTAAAAAGAAGCAGAAGATGATGCGGCATGTAAATAAGGCAGGAGAAAATAAAGAATATATATATATATATATACAGAGAGAGAGAGGGGGGATTTGACCCAAATTGGAAGTCTTATCTAGAACCGGCTACGCAGGAAGGAAGAAGATATAAAATAATTAAATATTATTTTATAAATCTTATCTTTACAATAATATTATATTCAATATATATTTAAATTACGAACTAATATTATATATAAAAAAACTCAAATATTACAGAGGTTGTCACGAGTGCAGACACGTGAGGCGGCTCTCGGGTGACGGGACCACGCAAGCGAGGCGGCTCCGCGAGGGCGACCATGCAATATGCGGTGGGGCAGTTGCCGCGCAGCCGGCTCTGTCCGATGCCAGTTGTCACACCCCCGGATTTAACACCATAATAAGCACGCGCGACGAAAATTATGGTAAATCAGAAACGTAACAATTGGGTTTAAATTAATAAACCCATAGTTAGAAAACAACCTAGTTTTTCATTTAAACACAAACTTTACAATGGGTTACCTGAACCCGGTTCACATATCCGCACACATAGCACAAAAGAAAAAAAAACCGGTACAT
Organism: Cryptocoryne crispatula var. balansae; assembly: GCA_036172225.1. Taxonomy (NCBI): domain Eukaryota; kingdom Viridiplantae; phylum Streptophyta; class Magnoliopsida; order Alismatales; family Araceae; genus Cryptocoryne; species Cryptocoryne crispatula. The sequence continues at coordinate 21,264,298 of CM069926.1, read as the reverse complement.
CATGTCCACAAAATTGGCTAACACAGCCATCAAAAACTCGCTTCATACACATTAACCCTATTCAACTATATACCGGGTACAAAAGACTGCTACTAACCTGGATAAGAAAGTTACACCTCGCCAAAACCCGAAGTGGAAGCTAGGGGTCCGTTTGGCTACTCGTCGGAGGACTTCTTTTAGAAGTGCTTTTTTTTCCAAAGCACTTCAACTTAGAAGGTCTTCTCATTTGCGAAGGTAAAAGTGATTTGGTTACATTTTTTTCATCCAAACATAGAAGTACTCCCGTAATAAACAAAAATGGATACATATTGCGACATGGCTGCAACGCATCGGGAGAAAACGGCAGGGGGAGGGGGGCGGTCGCGAAGGGAGGCCGACGGTGAGGTGGGGGCGGTTGCGAAGGGAGGCAGACGAGGGCGGTGCGGGGGGAGGGGGGGGGGTCGCGAAGGGAGGCCGACGGCGAGGTGGGGGCGGTTGCGAAGGGAGGCAGACGACGGCGGTGCCGGGGGAGGGGGGGGCTTCGCGGACGGTGGCGGGGGGGTCGCGGAGGGGAGGGCTGCGCCGGGAGGGAGTGCCGGAGGGGGGGGTTCGCGGATGGGAGGTCGCGCGGGGAGGGAGCGCCGGAGGGGGCTCGCGGAGGGGAGAGCTGCGCCGGGGAGGGAGTGCCGGAGGGGGGGGGGTCGCGCGGGGGACGGAGTGCCGCGGAGGGGGGTGGGGGCTCGCGGAGGGGAGGGCTGCACCGGGGAGGGAGTGCCGGAGGGGGGCTCGCGGAGGGGAGGTCGCGCCGGGGAGGGAGTGCTGGAGGGGGGGGTCGCGGAGGGGAGGGCGCACCGGGGAGGGAGTGCCGAGGAGGGGGGGGCTCGCGAGAGGGGACGGCTGCGCCGTGGAGGGAGTGCCGAAGGGGGGTCGCGGAGGGGAGGGAGTGCCGCGGAGGGGGGGGGGGGTCGCGGAGGGGAGGGCGCGCCGTGGAGGGAGTGCCGGAGGGGGGGTCGCAGAGGGGAGGAGTTCGCCGGGGAGGGGGTGCCGGAGGGGAGGGGGTTGCCTGTGAGGGATGAGACTAGCTGATGAGACTAGCGCGGGATGGGGACTCGCGGGCACGGCACGGGAGCGCTTTTCTTTCGCGAGAAGGAGAAATTTTCTCCTCCGAGCTTCTACCTCCGAGAAGGAGAAAAAGTGAAAATAAAAGTGTAACCAAACAGTACCATAAAAATAAGGACTTCTGATCAGAGGAGAAGTAAAAAAAAAGTACTTCCACATAGTTCCCAAATGCACCCTAGATCTCCAACAAACACTTCTTCAAGTGATGGGTGCTCAAAATCGGCCGTAAAACAACATATACAGGAAGTAGTGAGTCAAACGTGACTCAGTAGGATTTGTACCCAACTATTCTATTATAATAATCGTATTTTAAATAATAATTAATTACAGATATATGAAAACCAACATTTTATCATTAATATATATACATTAATTACCGGGGTTCAAATTATCTAATTTGGAAATCTTTTAAACTCTTTATTCATTAAGCCTGACTCTATATGAATTTGTCTATCTTTTCTACTTTACCACACATCTAATCTACATGACATGCCACCGAAAGTGGCGCGTGCGTGGCTAAAATCGTGGCGACGTAGACGGCGGGAAACGGCGGAGGCTGAAGAAGAAGAAGAAAGGAAGAGAAGGAGAAGAGATGGTCGCGGTGGTGACCTGACGCAACGACGGCTCGCGGTGGGGACTGCAACGTTGATGGCGGCGAAGGAAGAAGAGGAAGACAAAGAGAGGGGGAGAGAGAGGCTAGCGGTGGTGACATTGCGGCGGGTGGCAACCTCATGACGACGGTGGAGCAGGAAAAAGGAGGAAGAGGGGAAAACAGGGGGTGCTCACGGGAAGGTGACGAAGTGGCGATTCGGGCGATGACGAGGGTAGCAGTGGGAAGGTTCGAGACCGAGGCGGGGGCAAAAAATGGAACGGGAAGACGGGGTTCGCGGAGGCAACGGAGAGGCGGGGGATCGTGACACCATGTGAGATCTTTTATTTTTTTTCAAATTTCCTTTCCGTTTTTTTTCACGGTATTACACCAGTCGCGTGGGAAGGCCATGCGCTGCACGGTCGGGCTAGGCTGGCCGCAGGTGCGCGCGCGGGGCGGCGGGAAGGCGGCCGCACGGGCCGAGGCGGTGGTTCGTGCGGGGACACGAAAGCGAGGGACGAGCAGTAGGTGACGCTCACACGGGTGCAGTCAACGGGCGCGAGGCGAAGACGGCGGGCAGCGACGATTTCACGCGGCGGCAGGTCGCGCGTTCACGCGCACGCGGGCGAGGCGAGGCCGGCGGGACGGCAAGATGGCACGCGCGGGACCCGACGGTGTGAAGGCGGCGCTTCACGCGGGCTCGCGGCAAGGGCGGGAACAGCGATACTGAGTGCGGGCGACGGAGAGAGAGAGAGAGAGGCGGCGGCGGCTGCGCTCAATAGAGAAAAGAAAAAAAGAGACGACGGTGAGTAGCGTAGAAAATTAGGTAAAATTTTTGGTAGAACAGGGTGCAGTAGGGTGAGAGTTCAACTGTGTAAAAATAGGTTAACAAAGAAATCTTTCTACACTAGGATTAATTCTAGTTAACATGGGATGGAGAGATAAAAAGACAAGAATAAAGTTGAAGTAAAAATAATCAAAATCAAAGATTATTCTTGACTAATCTAACCGTAGTAATTCTAAAAAAATATTTTTTCAGAATATTATAATTTACTCTTCTTAAAATAAATTTTATCTTCGAAATTTAAATATCCTCGTCAAGTATTCGGATGATCCAATCTTTCAAACTCCTTATTCTAGTTCCTTGAACATGTCATAGTCTACAAAAAAATCAAGATTCTTATGATCTCCTTCTATTTCTTCAAATCGAGATTTACAATCATTTAACTTTAACTAGATTGAACTTAAGCATTGGTACTTAAATGTAAATGGTTATCATGCATCAAACAAAATCTTGCTTCTCAACGAAACATTGCATACCTTATGTGTCAAAATTCTTATCAAATGCAATCATATCATAATTCTAAACCTCCATTAAACTAGATCATAGTGAAATATACATATACCAAATATACCTTAAATCTACAAGATTATCTTTACTTGATTTTCTCTGTATTATTCTTAGTCGAACTAATGTTATCACATCATCATGTATATGTCAGTATTTCCTTTGATTAGGAATATCATTTGTAACCGAATTCTAAATCATCTTTCTACATTCTGAATCAATGCATACTCACAATTCAGCATACATTAAATATGATAGAACTCTATGTAATTATCATCCATAAAACATCGAAACAAGATTCTCTCATCCATTTTCTTTTAAGATAACCCTTCAATATCATTTATACGTAGTCTAGTTATCCAAACATCCCAAGAAAAAAATGAACTATAGTTTCCCCTCATCTAATAATCATCACTTTAATAATATTCTACAAGAGTCATCATTACCAAGTTAAACCTCTCTTCCCAATTCGCACATCCTCGACATACACTTTTTCCAAAATAATCTATCAAAAAATCATTTCTAATAAATTTTGGAAAACTACTTGATTCTTATCATCTAACTAATTACAAATCAAAATTCAATCCATCATCATCATCTAATCAAGAATACATTTAAATATGCAAAGTCTACTCCTAACTATATTTTTAGATCAAAATTTGAAGAGAGAATGAGTTCTCAAATCGGATCGATAAGTCACACTTGGATCATGATAGAATAATTTCTTGAGTTCTAGATCGATAGATAATACAAGATATTCTAAATAATATGATCATGCATATATTTTTATAAATCTATTCCAAAATTCAAATTAGAAAATTTCATTCTTTAAATTTGATATCTTCTCATCTTTCTCATATAAAGGTACAACAGTTTCATTCAATTCAAAATAGTTTGATATCAATGCCTTGTTTCCATTCAATCTCAAAACCAAGCTTCACAAAATAATGATGTCATAAAATAAAGTATATATCAAGATTTTTGTTATCCACTTGTCCAATCAATGTAAATATATTTAGCCTCTATATCATTCATATACATATGATCTCAAATATAATCACCTCATACCATCTATGTTATATAAGTCCTCAAGTTGTCCAAATCTCTAACTTCCAAAGTAATTCTAATGAGTTTACTACTTTTGACAATATTAACATCACCTAAACAATAATGATTCAAACTTTAATCAAGTATATCAACCGCAATATCTTTTTTTCTAAAGTTGTTTTTATAAAATTACAATCAAAGAATTTATCCATAGCCTTCATCATAAGAATAATATCTATTTGTAATCACATAATCTCACTCTCAATGAGTTCTCAAATATCCTATTTTACAAATCTATCTCAATATCTACCGCTCATACATAATACATTCTCATTTTTTCTTAAAATAAGTTATATTCATATTTTATCTGCTTTATAACAAATAGCAAGGCACATCTCATTATCATTCTATCTCTATCTAATCTAAAAGATCACCTCCAATAGACAAAGGTCCAAAATCCATATAATATCAACCTCTGATTGGTCACAACATATAATTAAAATGATCTAGAGTCAAGATTTGGCTAAATTAATCAAATAAAATATAGTGAGATAGAGTTCAAAATTTGAGCTTAAAGATGAAAAATCATCATTGAGGAGAGTATAACTATAATATTCATTAGTAGAGAGTGTAAGGAATCGTTCATAAAAATTTAGTGTAGTGAAAGCGATGATTCTTATGAATTCTTTTAGAATCTGTCTCAATCAGAATCGAACGACGAAAATCGAAAATCGATCAAATCAGGTTTGAATATACCTGATAGGGATTCATATAATCCCATGGATAGGAAGGAGATGAGCTTCTCAAGCTCTTCAAACCATTCAAGTGTCCGATCTCCAGCAGTATCCACATGAACTTAATCAACAATAGGTTCTCCCTTCGTGTCGGTCTCAAGAACTCTACCCAAATAGAGCTCCATTGACCATGGACACCTTCTAGAGAGAGGAGGTAGGAAGGAGGCTAGGGGCATGGTCTTCACCATTGGCTTGATAGGGTTTGACTGAAATCATTAGTCTTTATAGAGAATTTTAAAATTTTTCGTAAAAACCCAAAATCTTCATAAATTACGCCCTTGCCCCTGTACTTGTGGATAAGTCATTTTGTGTGTGACCCACTAGATCCAATAGCCTATTTGGTTGAGGCCTAAATAAAAAAATAATTCTATTTAATTTAATTAAATTTATTATCTTATAATAGATTAATCGGTCTACCGATCATAAACGATACAAGCCACATCACATGATCTCAAATGGCTATGGGGATAATTTTATCTCCATTGAGCCTTTCCATCATTGGTTACCGCATGGATATAAGCCCTCATCCATCCAATGTCCCAATCGGAAAGGAGTACGGCATCGACTGTCAACTCCTTAGTATACAAAGTTTTTAGGATCCTGTACTCGAAATTGGAGCAATTGGAAAACTCCTTTTTCAATTATCCTATCTACCTTAGCTAGGGATTTAGAGTACTATCCCATAGGACATTCACTCTCACTTACCGAGAGTGGATGATCTCTTGTTGTCTGTTCAATTGCCTCCATCGGATTTTTCTTGTACCCGATCCATCACTATACTGGACCATCTTAATGGTGATCCATAAGACAATGCTCAAAGCACAAATTCCACCCAACAAGACATCTTTGGCGACTTAAGTCAAAGATCCAACCATGTAATCGTGATGATAAATAACTCTGATTGACAATTTAGTAAGATACCATTAAGGATTTCTAATTTTGGTCAGTTCAGTGAACTCATTCAACTAATGAGCGCATATATGTGTATCTCAGTCTCTCCACACTAATGAGCAATGTGATCAGTCATCCTTATCACATGAGAAGACATCACATACACTAGTCTATCCGGATTCTTGATGTCCCGTCTCAAGTATTCTATGACTAGGAACATTTAGATCAATTACCTCTAGATGATAAATCTCATTATCATGATCTAATCATTATTTAATTATCATTGCATTTGATCAAGGACTTCATTATGATATTCACATCTAATAAGAGCTTATAATGAATATTTTTCTAATTAATTAAATGAGATATATGTAGAAATGTCGAATCATATTATATATGATTGACTACGACGGATATGAATACAACGGTTAGCTTGTGGATTGTATTCATGTTTTCATGTTTTTTGCTATCGATATCAAATAGAACATGTCCGAAGGAGCTTCTATATTATATACAAGATATTGGTTCCATAGGTCACTATAATTGGGCCACCTATGTACATAGTATATTGCTGGAGCGTATAGACGATGTTGCACTGAAAAATAAGGCGAATAAGTCACCACCCTATCTACTTGGGTGTGTGGCCGTGATACCTATAAGTCTGCATAACTATCTACATAGTCTTTCTTCTTATCATATTTTGTGCTTTGAAGTGACAACTCATACTGTCCATTGTTTGTATCTTAAGCTGTTATATTTGAACATATCAGCTGGTTAACACAATTTTGTGGGAGGAATGTTCCACGCATTTTTAAATGCAACATGGCGCCCTTGAAGATTAAAGTGAATTTCACCGATATACTAAAACATATCACAAAAAAGAAATATATGGTGAGTTGGAATTTTTAAACATGATAAATTTATATAGGTGTGTTGTTAAGTATGTTCTTATTAATGTTGCCTACACAGGTTCTTGTAGATATTGAAGACGAGGTACCTAGCATATCAAGAATTTGTATGGAAGTGCCAACCTTGAACTATGGGGATATACTGTACATGTGTCAACAACTAGACGAATAACTTGTCCTCCAGAGACAGAAGAGGATAGAATTGGAGCAATTCATTAGGGAAGGATTTGCCCAATTCTATAAAGGGATTGATGGCTTTGCTACTGACTTGGCACATGAGCGAGAAAAGAGAATAGCCTTGGACAAAAAATTTGAAGAAAATATGGCTAAAGTTCAAAACCATCAACCTGAGCCATTCAGTAAGACTGATGACATTTTTTGTCATCTACAAGAGAAGGTAGAAGTGTTGAAGACTGCAACCTCCATTTTGAGTGAACGAAGACAACACTTCGATTCAACACTCGCCCAGGGGCTAAAGTGTACAAAGGATTTGATGTCTGAATTATTTGACATCCCATTTGAATCTCCAGACTCCCAACAACCTCTGTTGTCCATTGAAGTTGTCAATGAAATGATGTGCATAGCGAAGAGGGTGAAGGGGAGGACTGGACAAATAAGATCTATATGAGTGCAGTCACTATATAAGGCACAACCACAATCCCTTGTGCTCCTGCCACCTCCACAGATGGAGCCTGCGTCCATACCACCTATGGCCATGGAGAAAGCCCCAGCTCCCCTCATTGAACCCAATACCCAATAAAACAGGGGGTGGTAGGGGAAGGGGCAGGGGAAAGAATGCAGCTTCAGCTGGCACCGTCAGATGTAATGTTTTCAAAACCATCCTAGACCGCATTCCTCAGGAGCATAGACAAACCTGCCTGCAGTGGCTAATTCAGCCAAGGTTAGAAAGTCATGTAAAGTTATTTGCACTTAACTACTTTATTTACATATGCTCATTCTATGTCGAATTACGCTAATTGAGTTGTTCATTTGCATTTAACTAGCTGTCAATTCTTTTATGCAGGGATCTATTTGATGTTGTTACATACACCATATGGAAAAATTTTCTCTTTGCCCATGAAAGAATTGAATTGTTCAAGGTCAAGGAGTTTATATCGATGGGGTCAGTTGAGGTATATTTGGAACTGTTAAGGAATAAAATTGATGCACAACTTGATGAATATCAAAATGTTAGGTTGTTGCCATCATCAATGCTTGCTACCACCAGACAGGCCTCCTTCAACTTGGAGAAAAGCATAGAATGTGTGAAAGATGTGTTAAAACCAAGTCTGTTGATGACTTCATGAAGACAGAACGCTTCTTCATAGCTTTCCACAACGAGAGTTATTTTTTTCTTATCTCATTAGACGTATAGGAAAAAAGCTTCACAATATACAACTCCATCAACGGCCATGCAAAGTACATGCCTAAAACTAAGGTCGCGGTGAGTATAACATGAAACCCAAGTGCTATGAGTAGATTTATGACACACACTTCATGTAGTTCCTCCAATCGTGTAGGTTGCACAATGAAAGAATTTTTTACGAACAGTCTACGACCTTGACTACATTATGGATTGGCCAGAATTCTATGAGATGGACTATCCGCAATAGCCATTTGGTGGTATGTAATCCTTATTTCGTCGTTCTTATATGAACTGATTACAAAAGTAGGATACTGACTATACATCTTGTCTGTCTCAACATTAACTGCGCTATATATGTGATGTTGTTTGCTGAGGAGCTTAGTGCTAAAGGTAATCCAATGCGACAATTCACGGAGAAGGAAGTAATAAATATTAGGGTAGACTTAACATTTCGTTTGTTGAAAATGGCTATTAGTGATGAGAGAGCAAGGAAGGAATCGAATGATATATGATATAATACCGAAATAAACATTGTAACTGTCAATTGTAAACATTCATTCATTTTAATAAATGAGTGATTTTTTTTCGTACCTTCTTAGTCATTAATGAGCACTACTCTGGCTGCTACCGATTAATTAGTAAGTCGTTATCGATGATCGATAAGGTAGTCTGGTTGTGCACATTTTGCTGTCAAGCGCTGATAGATCTGCTATCGAGCACTGACAAACGCGCTATTGGTCCACTGTAAACTGCGGGTTGACAAACCCGCTACAGGGCATTGACAAACCCGCTACCGAGCATTGACAGATGTGCTACCAGTCCATAGTAAACCGCAGGTTGACAAACCCGCTACCAAGCGCTGACAGACCCACTACCAAGCACTGATAGAATCGCTACCGATCCATATTAAACTACAGGTTGTCAAACTCGCTACTGAGCACTGACATACCTGCTACCGAGCGCTGACAGAACTGCAACTGGTCCATAGTAAACCCCGGGTTGACAAACCCGCTACCAAACACTAACAGACCCACTATCGAGCACTGACAGACCCGCTACCAAGCATTGACAGAACCGCTACCGAGTGCTGACAGACATGCTACCGATCCATAGTAAACCGTGGGATGACAAACCCGCTGTCGAGCACTGATAGACTCGCTACCGAGCACTAACAGACACACTACCGGCGTACGAGGTTATGTTAAAGAGGGGTTATGTTACCAATAGTCATGCTTGGTAGCGAAGTACACAGGCCTCGGTAGCATTTTAAGTGGTGTCGGCAGTGGTTCATCAAGGGCTCGGCGGCCGGTTCTAGTGACCTTGGCAGCGGGTAATGTGGTGTCGGTAGCGGTTCATCAAGGGCTCAGTGGCCAGTTCGAGTGACCTCAACAGCTGGTAAAGTGGTGTCGGCAGTGTTGCGTCAAGGGCTCGTCAGCCGGTTCGACAGGCCTCAGCAGCGGGTCAACTAGTCTCAACAGCGATGAGTCAAGGGCTCGGCATAGCCTATTTGAGTGGCATTAGCAACGGCGATAAAGCTAGGAGAATTTAATATTTCGAAGGGTATTAGAGGCGAGAATTGATAGATTTAGGGAGCTTGTTCGTATTTTGTCAGTGCATATCTCCTTTCCTTTTGCGTTCCATGCCTTTGTGTGACTCTGCAGGAACTCTCCAAGCTTCTTCCCCACCGGCACTCATCCATCACTCTAGAAGCTGCTTACGCCACGACCTTCTTCCTTTGTCGGTACTCATCTGACTCATAGTCCAGTCTCTAGAAGCACCTTGCACCATCGCCTACTCCTCATCTCATCTAGCAGGTAACATCGTAGGAAATAAGCAAGGTAAGACATCAAACTTCTTTATGTCCCGAAGTTATATGTAGGAAGATAACTATTTAAACATATATTACTTGAACCACAATCTCTTGTGGTAAGTGGTCTGCATTGATTTTGTTTTCTGTATTGTTGTCGCTATGTACATATGAATGCAACGAATCCTACGGATTGAGTGTCGCAGACTCGCAGCCCAGATATGGATGCCGTGCAGGAAACATCATTTGCATCCACTGTTGTTGAGGCAAGCAAGGTCCATGTATTACACATATGTTCATTTGCTTACTATCGGACAGAAATTGCTGTCATTCGTTTCAACCAGGTCCACAAGGACCTCCTTGCACCAACGCCGTTCGATAGCTTTATTGATATGCCCTAGTAGGAGTTCAACACATCGATGATTAGGGAAATCCTTCTACTTCACCAAGGTGGTGAAGTTTTTATCATAAATGGGCAAGAGATAAGGGTACGGTCGAAGGATGTGGCCCTTATTTTGGGTTTACCCAATGGTGGTGAACCTATCTAGTCCGACACCAAATGGAAAATAGAATTGGATGATCTATTCCCCCATGGTTTAAGTGCCAACAGAAGTAGAATCCTAAAGTTAATTAGAAACCTTGTAAAGTTTGATGCTCGAAGGGATGTCACTACCACCATCTTGCTGTGGATTGTATTCACGTTTTCTTGTTTCTTGCTCCCAACATTAAATAGAACTTGTCTGAAGGATCTTTTATATTATCTTTAAGATATTGGTTCCATAGGTCATTACAATTGGGCCAGCTATGTACATAGTGTCTTGTTGGACCGTATGGATGATGTTGCATAGAAAATTAAGGCCAATAAGTTCCCACCCTATCTACTTGGGTGCATGGCCGTCATACCTGTAGGTTGGCATAAAAATGTAAATAGTATTTTTTCTTATTGTATTTGATGGGTTAGAGTCAGTAGTCTAACTATCACCCTTTGTATCCTAGGCTTTTATCTTTGAACATATCAATGACTTACCACAAATTTGTGGGAGGACTATTCCACGCATTTTTAAGTGGAACATGGCACCCTTGAAGACCAAAGTGGAGTTTGCTGATATAGTAAGACATATCACAAAGAATAAGTATACGGTGAGTTACAAATTTTCAACATGATAAATTTATGTAGGTACGTTTTTAATGTTCTTAATATTGTTATCTACATAGGTTATTGTAGATCTCGAAGCCAAGGTTCCGAGTGAATCTGAAATTCATGTGAAATTACTAACCCCACAGTACGGGGATATAGTTAAGAAATGTCAAGCACTGGATCAACAACTTGCCCTCGAGAGACAGAAGAGGGCAGAATTCGAGCAACTTTTCACACCAGGAATTGCTCAATTCCAAAAGAGGCTTGATGGGTTTGCTTCTGAGTTGGCACAAGAGCGAGTCAAGAGGATAGCCCTGGAGAAAAAAATAAAAGAAAGTATTAGCAATGTTCAAGACCAACCCTCTAGCAAGACAGATTAAAATTTTTGTCATCTACAAGAGGAGGTTGAATTGTTGAAGACTGTACCCTCCAAGGAAAGTCAATGGAAAAAAAAATTGGATGCTACATTCACTGCGGGGCTGCAGTGTACAAAGGAATGAATGGATAAATTCTTTGACATCCCATCTCATTCTCTAGATGCTGGACATTCTCCGTCACCCAATGAAGTGGTAATTGAAATGATGTCTATAGCCAGGAGGGTGAAGGAAAGGACAGGAAGAATAATATCTATTAAGTTGTAGTCAGCCTATGAGGCATGACCCCTATCGCTCCTACCATCTCCAGAGCACCCACATCGAATGCACCAATGGAGACACTACCACTTTCCCCCATTGAAACCAATAAAACAAGGGGAGGTAAGGGGAGGGGTGGCCAAGGAAGGGGTGGCCTGGGGAGAGGTGGCCGAGGAAGGGGTGGCTGGAGGAGCAATGGTTAGGGAAGGGGTGGCAGGGGAGAGAATACAACCAAAAAGATGACCACCAAGTATAAGGATGTGGAAACCATCTTACATTGCATTCCTCTAGAGCACAGACAAAACTACCTACAGTGGTTTGATGACATTCAGGAAAGCAAGTAAAATTTCTTTTATTCCTCTAAGTAGCTTGGTTACAATATGTCTGTGTCGAGAATACTCTTACAATATTTTTCTTGTTACAGGGCACTCACTGATGTGGTGACATACACTAAATATGGGAATTTTATTGATAACAAGGAAGTGATTGTGCTGTTCAAGGTGAAAGAGTTTATGTCTGTTGGGTTGGTTGAGCTATATTTTGAACGCCTCCAATCTAAAATCTAAGCGAACCCCCACCACTATAGGCCTGTTAAGTTGGTGCCTCTATCCATTCTAGCAACCACCAGACAAGCTTCGTTTACACTGGCCGATCGCATATAGTGGATGAAATCAATCTTCCAAACCAATTCTGCCTCAGAGTTCATGAATACAGATCACTTCATCATAGGGGGCCACAATAAGAGTCATTTCTTCATGATTTTAGTGGACCCTAGCTTAAAAAGCTTTTTAGTTTACAACTCTATAAACGCCATGCAAAGTATATGCCGAGAACAAAGCTTGCGGTGAGAATGACATGTAACATAACTGTCATGATTTATCTTTATGACACAGTTAATGAAATTGTTGTATTTATGTAGGTTGCTTACTGGAAGGTATCTTACGAACAGTCTACAACCTTGACAGCATTATGGAATGGGCGGTAGCGTATGAAATGGACTGTCCATAATAGCCAACAGGGAGGTATGTGATCCTCAGGCGTCCTTCTCCTTCCTATGTGTGCTAAGCACGTAAGGAGGATACTGAACACACATCTTATTTGTGTCAGCGTTTAACCGTGTAGTTTATGTGATGCTATTTATTGAGGAGCTTAGCACAAAAGGTGACCCATGGTGGCAATTCACAGAAGACGATGTCATTAAGGCTAGGGCAGACCTAGCGTATTGTGTCATAAAAATGGCTATTACGGGTGAAGAAGTAAGGAAACCAGGGCATGATGAATTCCCATGAAATCACTGGACAATATTAATTATCATGTGCATAAATGTGGAACTAATCAATCAATTCTGTATGCTATAATTGATTAAGTATTTTGGGTTATTTTGTATATACTTTTATCTATTGTTTTAAACTTGATGATGTAATTGATTGTGATGTATATAATCATCGTCATGACTAATCAGGTTCGATCTCTATTGAGGCATGACTGAACACCTATCGACTATGTCCAAATAGTACTCTAATGACTAAATCGCTACCCACCGATGAGCAAGTTGCTACCGAGAGATGACTAGTCTGCTACCGAGCGATCACTAAATGCCTACCGACCATGTCCAGATACTACTCTCCCATGACCAAATCGCTACCCATCGATGAGCAAGTCACTACTGAGAGAGGACTAATTCTCTACCGAGCGATCACTGAATGCCCACTGACTATGTCCAGATACCACTCTCCCATGACCAAATCGCTACCCACCGATGAGCAAGTCACTACCGAGAGATGACTAATCCTCTACTAAGCGATCACTGAATGCCTACCGACCATGTTCAGATACCACTCTCCCATGACAAAATCGCTACCCACCTATGACCAAGTCGCTACTGAGAGATGACTAATTCGCTACCAAGCGATCACTAAATGCCTACCGACCATGTCCAGATACTACTCTTCCATGACCAAATCGCTACCCACCAACGAGCAAGTCACTACCAATAGATGACTAATCCTCTACCGAGCAATCACTGAATGCCTACGACCATGTCCACTTACTACTATCCCATGTCTAAATCGCTACCCACTGACCAGCAAGTCACTACCAAGAGATGACTAATCCTCTACTGAGCGATCACTGAATGCCTACCAACCAAGTCCAGATACCACTCTCCCATGACCAAATCGCTACCCACCAATGACCAAGTTGCTACCGAGTGAGGACCAAGATGATACGATCGTAGAATGAGACACTACTGATACATGACCAATCCGCTACTGAGTGATTATCAAGTTGTTAACGATTGTTGGAATGAAGAAATGAAAGCAAACATAAAATAATTTACTGCCCACCGTCATGTCCACATCAAGCCATGTCCGTAATTACAAAAAACAAAATTTTAAAACATAACAAAATCAAAGTGAGACATTCACCCCTATGATTTGTCCCTTTGGGACTCGTTGGAAGTTGTTTCAATGTCGTCAGAGTCCATCACGTCTTCCAGCATCTTCGTTGTGTCCACTACCTTCTTCTTGGCCACCTTCGCCAATTGCTTGAGTTATGCCACCTCAGTCTCCAGGATTGCTACACATTCCTGGAGGTGTTCCATCAGTAGGGCATTCTTATAGTTACAGAACATTGTGGCAGCCTCCGCAGGCATCTCGTCAACCCACACGAAAAAACCACAAAGTACACACTGTACAAGAAAAATTGGCAAGTAGCTTGGTTAGTAGATCAGTGTATATGACATGTTCAATAAAAGTAGTGATCACCCACTCACCTGGCAGAAGAACTTTCAGCCGTTGTCGTCTCCTTCTACGATAGTACCCATGGAGTAGGTACCATGCCCATAGGAGCATTGGATGGGGCGCAGTTCGGCCATTCTTCTCTTCTCTGAGTACATTAAATAACTGCTATTGAAAATCGTGAACAAAATCTAGCTAAAGTGACACTTTTAAGTAATCAACTTATACTAACAAAGTTTGCAGGTTTCCTAGAATAAAGAACTCGTAGCATGCCTTCTCCTTCCTGTTGCTCAATTTCAGCCCTTTCAAGTCTGAGATATATTTTTTACTTACCCCCCTAACAAGACATCAAGTACCTACTACAACTTGCTTTGATACCAGGTGGAAATTCAAGTTTTGTGTGCATACGAAACATACATTGGAGACATGGCCGACAGACCATCGGGAATGCACTAGTTACTATCAGCACATAAACCGAAGCATGTCCATATGGGTAACATTAGATGATATCATGTTGAATAACTCCTTAGAAGATAAACGAGGTCCTGTGAGGACTGATGAGGTGTTTGACTACTAATAACATACTGGTCAGTTAATTCCTCCTATTCATCCTTAAGTGGTTCAACATTAAGTAGTGAACTGGACATATCTTTGTGTTTTATATTTTTTCTCTTTTCCAGGCATGATTTCATCCTACGCCTCCGACCCTTCTCAGGTTTGCCCTTTAACTAAATAGCAAATTGATTTTGAGCTTCCTATACTACTTGTACAGTAGGGTAATTGGATTAACGACCTGAGGTTCCACTAGTCTCCACAACTGCTTGTGGAAGGAATTTAGACAAGTGTTCTTGTGCATTCTTTAAAGTTATTAGGAAGTGTTCGTAGTTGTCTTGCCCCTTTGCTATTGTTGCACATAACTCCACTACACTTCTCAATAGATGCATGTACCTCATTTGGGTTAAGTTCTTCTCTTCGGTGATGTTAGTGTCTTTTACAATGGCAATCCCAATGTCAATGTTACAAGCCCTCCTCGTCCATCTCGTCAAGATATAATTTGCTGGAATAGTCCTAATTTGGACATGTAAGAACACACGTAAGACGTGTCTACATAGTATACCAATAAACTCAAACTTCTTACATGAACATTCAACAACAACATCTACACATGTAAATATCTACACACGATGCCAATGCTTGTCGTCCTCAAATACCACAAAAGTGTTGGCATCGGAGGTCTGCAATGGTAGGTCAATGGCCTTCAAACACTAGTTTTGAAAGATTTCATACACCTCGGGGGTGTATATCCCAATTGCTTGCTCCAACATCCTCGATTATACCACAGGTCTTCTAAACGTATGTCTCATCTTATGATCAACAACGTCTTGGCTACACCTCCTATCCTTAATAAAATTTTCAAAGTTCTTGAAGAATAAACGCATTGTTTGTCTAATATCTAAGTGATCTTTAAGAAACTTGTTAATGTTTTCACATTTTTGTGTGCTAACCATATCCGCAGTAAAGGTATTTCTGCCATACACCAGTGCCCATTTTTTCTCTCCTCAAACAAACATTTAAGCCATACATTGTCATTCAATTGATATGTTGACAACATCTCCTACCATGCATGCAATAATGACTCATCTTCTTTGTAGTCATAAATACATTTCCAAAAATGTTTCTTAAATGTGCTTGTGGCATTAAATACATGACTCAAATGTTTGCATGCATTTTGATACATGTGCCACACACATATCCTATGACAAGTTCTAGGTAACTCTTGCACTATGGCATTGCTCATGGCTTTGTCCTGGTCAGTTAAGATAGTACTTGGCTCCTTTCCTCCCATGACACTTACAAACATATTGAAGAGTCATATAAATATGTTGATTGTCTCGTCATACAGTAAAGCTGCACCAAATATAACAGATTATCTGTGGTCGTTTACCCCTACAAAATAAGTAAAATGTCAGCCATACTTGTTGGTCTTATATGTTGTGTCGAAACATAGTACATCCCCAAACCTTTCATAGTCTGAACGCATTCTAGAATCTGTCCAAAAAACATTGGTGATGAGGCCATCCTCATCAACTTGTAAGGAATAAGTGAAGGTAGAATCTTCAACTTGCCTACAATGAAAATAATGAAGCAATCCTTAAGTGTTAAATTCTAACATCTGTTTTTGTCTTTTGGTTCGTAAATAATTCTTCATATCATTGTGCATGAATCTAAGGTTTCATCTACCACCCACTTGGTTAGACATGATATGGAAAGGTTGTCTAGGTTGTATACCACTACTCTCACCAATGTCCACAATGGAAGCTTCAATTTCTAAAAATCTTCTATGGGATCTAAGCATGTGTGCCTTCGAAGGACTTTCCACGTCATGATTATGTTCAGTCTCCCATTGTGTAATTTTATACAATCTATTAATGTGGAGGATAAAAGTAATCCTTACAAAACAACCCGTTCGGGTCTTCGGGTGGTGAACTACAATTGTGTCATATCGTGGGTCTTTCTTCTGACAACCTTCTTTACAACATACCAACCATGCTCTACTTACAATTCCTTGCTTGTCCTTCTTTAAATTTTCTCATCTAACACTAAAACCAACATGTTTGGCATATTCAACAAGTGCAAGATAAGCATCTTCAATAGTCCTGAACATTGACTCATGACTAAGTCCCGGTGTGATTGTTTCTGTAACATTAAGCCCTTCGAGACTTTCCATGGGTTCCTTATACTCAGTTAGTGTCGGTGACAGAATGTGGGTTAGGTCATTAACTGGGAGACTTTCACTAGATATGGTGACAAGGTCACTTTCAGTTTGTTCCCTATACATATCA
This sequence comes from Cryptocoryne crispatula var. balansae, assembly GCA_036172225.1. NCBI lineage: Eukaryota > Viridiplantae > Streptophyta > Magnoliopsida > Alismatales > Araceae > Cryptocoryne > Cryptocoryne crispatula. Next base: position 21,247,099 of record CM069926.1, on the reverse strand, counting down.
ATAGGTGTCATAATGTTTTCAAGCCAAACCACTGATTATGTACATAAATAAAAATGTCCCTTCATAGACAAACAATGGCATGCATCACGTTTACAATAGTGGATCACAAACAAAGTAGATTGCATTTAACAATGGTACACAAACTATGAAATAGAGTACATTTTGAACCGTAGACAAACCGGGACTTAGGCAAGTCGAACGAGAAGAGGTGGTAAAATGCACTGTAAGGTAGTCTTAGGTGGTAAAATGCACTGTAAGGTAGTCTTACTAACTTCAAAGAATGGTAAAAATGATGTATTAATACTAGCAAACATGCAAAGATACTAGCAAATGCTAAACATGTTGTTCGCAATAAAGAAGAACAACAAGTGACTAAAAATCACTTAGGAAGTGCACCAACACAAGTTAAGAACACGTACCAAGCAAGAAAAACAAGATGACTGAGGGGGAAAGTGGGGGAAGCAGTTCATCTGCTTCTCCTCGCCTCATCAGATATGATGTTCATCGCCTTCGTCAAACTCGCCAGAGAAGTCAATCACCATAGAGAAGAGTGTCTGTTCTTGAATGTTCTTGAATGGCCTTTTCAACTCCTTTTTAGTGTTGTGGCAGAGGAGGTAGGGAGAGGCATCATTTTGCAGTTTAATGACGATGTAAAATGGTTGACAAGATCGCCTGATGCCGATTCGGTTTTGCACGTCTACCGTCTATGGAACGGAACCTCGATCGATGAACCACTGTCATTTTATGGCCACTCGAACCAGCCGCCTAGCCCTTGATGAACTGCTGCCGAGAGGCCTAAGACCACTTACAATGCTACTGAGGCCTTCGTAAGTCACTACCGAGCTGTTGACAAGCCACTGCCGAGCCGCTGCCGAGCCATCGTAGTTTGAGTAAGTCGCTACCGCGGCCTTAGTAAGTTGCTACCGAGTGCTTGACGAACCACTGCGGTGGTTTGTGTGGACACGCTATCGAGGCCTAAGTAATTCGCTACCGTGCCGATGACAAATTGCTACCGAATAGTGGTTTGTGGTCCTGCTACCGAGCCATCGTTATTTTACTACTGAGCGCTTGACGAATGGCTACCAACCTTCTGTGGCCCACTTTCGAGACCTGAGTAACTTGCTACCGAGTGGTTTGTTGAACCGCTACCAAGCGGTAGTCTGAAGTCTCGCTATCGAGGCCTTGTTATCCCACTACCAAGCGTTGAAATAATCGCTAGTGACGTTCGACTAACTGGCTACCGAGCCTCCTTGACTTGCTACCGAGCATTCGATGACCCGCTATCGAGCATTCAAAGACCCACTATTGACCAGGTCTGTACGGAACGTCGTGGGAGACCCTACCGTGTGCTTGGCAACCATCATTAAGTTTAACAAAAAAGTATTATTTCTTGAGCATGTCAACACCATGCCGGCATGCATGCATTAATGACGCGCAACAGAACCGAAAAGATGGCTAGACACTGTTTCCTGATTGTCGACGGCCGTTCAACGCCGTTCTCCGTCGTCACATCGCCGTTAACCGTATGTCACTCCATCGGACAGATGGGGCACATTACGCTAGTTTTGACGTGATATTCTTTGATTGGAGACTGTGAAAGCTCCCTTTACCTGGGGACTGAGACTATCCGAACTCCGCGCGGCGAGGGTCAACAGCGACTGTGTCAACTAGCACAGCGAGATGGCTGGGCAAGGCGGCCATGGTGGCATGGCGACCGAGGCGAGGCTCGATGTGGCGGCGTCACACAGTGGAAGGCGCACGGTCAAGGCGGTCGACGACGTCCGCGGGCGGTGATCAAATGGCAAGGTGGTCACGGGTGCAGGCATGCAAGGCGACTCTCGGGTGACGGGACCACGCAGGCGAGGCCTGTTTGCAGGGTAGCCATGCAACGAGTTGTCAGGCCCTAGATTTCCTAACATGTACAGCGGAATAAATCTGGCGACGGGACCAGGGAATTAACCCCTAAAGTACGTCGGTTTGGGAGAAGTAAAGAATAACTGGTCCCAATTCATTAAAATAAATAATTTAATTCAAAAATAAATCATACCTTGATATAAACAATTCATAAACTAATTCACTAATCTTCTACAACTCTAATCTTGATCAACTACGCTTCGGTTGTGCTAAACCTGATTACCTGAAAAATGTTAAAAGATTTGGAATGAGCCACACGGACTTAGTAGGAATTATACTCGAGCTTTCCTATTATATTAATCAACCTAAATGATAGCAATGAATAATAAACAATAATACTAATCAAATTATAACATAATCACTAAACTAATTATCTAGGTTCAATTATTTTATCAGGTCCTTTTAAAGTCATTACCAATTTAACCTGACTCTATATGAACCAGACTAACTATAACTTAACCAACTAAACTATTCTATATTGCAACCTGGACCTACATGTGTATATTTCTTTTCCATCTGTCTGAGTAGATTATATGCTCCACTTGGCAGAACTCTACTCCAGCTCTAAATATATATAGAAGTACCATATAGTAAGCTAAATCCCATAGTACGTCTAGGCAGGGGCGTACTTAAGATAAACCGTGGTATTCGGGATCGAAGGATGCACTGGATTGATCTAATCTCTGCTATCCACAGGTTACTAACGTAGGATGGAGGAGTAAATGTTCCATCACCTACATCATAACATCAACAATATTTCACAAGTAAAAGCCATATAATTACTCAGACATTACAAATTCAACAGAGAACCAGAATTATTGAAGCAGATATGCCATTTCATTGAACCATATATGCCAATTATCAAGGTCACACATAACAATTTTCTTAATTCACATTTTCAATGCAATAGACCCAATCAGAAATAATATACAAGTGTACTAAGTCTTGCAGAACAATTTATCTTAATTCACAATTTCATGTAATAGACCCAATCAGAAAAAATAGCATCATAATTAGACATGCGAAACTTTAATTGATCATGATTTAATATCAATCTACAAAATGATGCATATTACATAGTCAAACGACTATTAACATAAATTAACTACATTCCATAATCATCGAGCAATTCCAGATTCATTCAATAAAACTTTTAACAACATAACATTGTTCATAACAAGAATCAGAGATAATTATAAGAGGTCATAATTCAATTTATATAAATTAATACATGCAACAAAATTTATCACTAAAATAAATTTAATTTAATGATTAATAAGCAATAATTAACTAAATTTATATCTAATTGATGCAAGCCATGCAAATGAACGAAACTATGCATGAATGGCATGACTAACATTTAAATAAACCCATGCAAGTAATTTAAATAATTAAACAATCATTTTTCATCATTTTCTAACTATTAATCTAATAAATATGTTTTAACACATTAATTAAAATATCAAAATGTCAAGAAAGTCGAGATGCCTACCTCAAGGATATTGGTGATTATTTGAAGTCCGAAAAGTCCCAATCGACTTAACCACGAATCGGCCAAGGTAATGGCAAAACAAGGTTATCTCGTAGCCCTGTTGGCATAAATAAATAAATAAATAAAATAATTAATTAAGTGATAAAAGAGAGGGATACATAAAGGGGATAGATATATAAACAAGAGAGAGTGAGAGAGAGCGACGGATAGAGGGGGATGCACACCACGCGTAGGCACCACGGTCGTGTGTAAAGGGAAAAAGAAAGAGAGGGAGAGAGTGGGACATAGGGATGTCGACTCCAAAAAATGGGTTCCGGATCGGCACCTCAAGAGAAAGGGTGAAAGATAGAATAGAATAGGAGGAAGGGAGTGAATCGGAAGACACTCGGAAAGCAGTAAAAAGTCCTCACCTCGGTCCCACACTCACATTGATCCCCAAACTTTCATTTCACGGCGTCGCTCGAGCACCGGATATGTTTCGGGTCATGTGGGAGGAGAGTGAGGAGGAGATGAACTTAGAACATGGATAAAAAGGTGGTCGCCAGGAGCCGCGGGCTCCACTTTATGGAATAAAAGACAAGATTAAGTTGAATTGACCGTGTGTACCTTAGCGTGGGAGATTGGGATGTGAGTTCAACCTTCTTCTTTTTCAGCCGGCCAATGAAGAAGAGTCCAACTGATGCTAGCTTGAATGATCTGTGCAACTTAAAGACAATGAAAACAAGTGAAAGAATGAATTAGACTTGAGTGAAGTGTAGTAACTGAAATAAGATGTGAAATTAGCATTTGAAATCGAACTCACCGGCTTCGGGGTGAGCCTTAACCCTTTTTTTTTGTATTTTTAGTTATGTATAAAGGATGCAAAATAAACTAAAAGATATTCAAAAACAGTAAATAGACTGAATGAATTGGGTTGAGGAAGCTTATGGAGTGAATCGGCTTGAGTTGAAGCCAAGATGAAACAAGCCGGTTCAGGTAGCCTTGCACCCTCCTGGTGCAACTTTAGTGTAGAGAATGCTACGAACGACCCTAATCGAGTGCCGTTTGTTTCTATGGATGGAGAATCCAGAGAGGAAGAGATCTTCTGTTGAAGACTTCTCCAAAATCCGCCTGTAGAAGTCTGTAAAAATTCTGAAAGTGGATGGATGTGAAAAAATAGAACCTGGATGCGTGCCCTCAATGCAGCAATCGCCACGGACAGATGGTAAGTCAGAATCGAGTGCCGCTGGTTGCAAATGAAAGGGAACGAGGAGAGCAACAGCTATTTTGTTGAAGACTTTGGCAGAAGAAGCCCCCAATTTTCTACAGCAGCCAATGAAGTTGGTTGATGTAGAACGCACGGGTTGAGCCTTCTCCTTCACTTCAAGATCGATCTCTCGACGTCGGATCGCCTTTGGACGTTGGGACAGCCTGGGGAGAGAGCTTGGATGACCTCAGGATGAACTAGGCACGGGGGGATCAACCTTGGTTCGTTGGGAATAGCCTTCAGTTTATAGAGGAGGGAAACCAGTGCAAAACATGGAAACTGGACCGACCACGCCCCCACCTTTCAAAGGAGATGAGGGCGCGTAGGGCATGCCCTCACCTGGGGGCACGGTCTGCGCGTCCCCTATTTCAAAGCAGGCGGGGGCGCGTTACGCGTCTCACTGCTAAAAATCAACAGAACCTTATGGAAATTGCTAAAACTTCGACTTGACAAACATAACACGCCCCGACCCGTGGGCGCGGTCCAAATAATCGATAATTAGCAACGGAAAGCATCCAAAAATCCGGTTTAGAAAGCACTAATCAGGGCAATTTCTAATTTTCGGAAACTGACCACGCCCCCACGTTTCAAAGGAAGCAGGGGCATGCTGGGCGCACCCTCGGACTGAGGGCGCGTACGGCACGCCCCCAGGTAGAGGGCGCGGTCACCGTGCCCTCCCATTTCAAGGGGAGTGGGGGCGCGGTACACTCTCTCTCCTATGCGCGTATTCCGTGACTGTAACTTGCAAACGGGATGACCGATTCGGCTCCTATTTGTTGCATTGGAAAGAGGGCCTTCAACCGCATCTCCTCAAGTCAGTAAACCAGTTGGCATTACTCCCGAGACATTCATACGCGGCTTTGACTACCGGTTTACCATTTCACAAAAAGTTGAAAACCGCCGCGAAGATCCAAAAAGACGTGGTTCCAGTCGAAGAATCTCGGGTCAACTCGGGATGAATTAAAATGATGACCAAACAAGTCCGGTACGGTCGAAAAATCCAAAATCATCGAAAAATCTGAGATTAACCTGGTAAATGTGAACCGAAACTCGAAAAAGCCATAAAACCCTAAAATCGACCGAAATGGTTGTATGGCCCCGGTTGATGAAATATACGGCTAGGATCGACCTAGACGACTCGAAAAGACTTAACCCGTGGTCCAGGATAGCCGTGTCAGTATAGATCGAAAAAGCCATAACAAAAGCCGTCATTGACCGACAACTACCGAAATGACTTCTCAAAAACCCAGAATGTTACGGAACACATGCAAGACTCCCGAGACCTTCAGTTAAGGACCATTCATGGTCGGTCATTGAGCAGGCTTCATGATTTCATGGTTCACACGCGGCTCTCGTTTGAAGGTTACAGCATCATTTCGGAAATCATCGATCCATTTCCAACTCATGAGGGGCTCCACCAACGTCCTTAGCTCATCTCCAAGAGGTAATCTGGATCAGATAATGGTCAAATAATGGATATTGCCAATGGAATAAGAGTATGGGGCTCCGAATCAGGCCAATTTGGCGTGTCTACAGCTTGCCTCGCCTAGATGTCGGCTTTGCAAGGGAATGGCATGTAACGAAGCGGAGTGAAATGTAGAGAAAGCGTAGTGAAGTGAGATGGATCGTAGTGGAATGTAGTGGAGTGAAATGGTGATGGACTGAAAAGGTGGCATCAAGGTGTAGATATAGACACGCTCAATGACCAAATTCGGCGAGACGAATCTCCTCAAGTCTCCTGGTTAACCCCCATGTTTCATCAAGTCTTCCTATGTTCGATTGGTAAGAGATGTGCCATTGGCATGAGAGAAGAATAGACAACCCCCAATGCGGTGGGGAGTCCCCGAAACATGGGTTCGTAGGTTCATCATCAGCTGGTAACCCGATCATTGCGGAGTTCCTATACTGTGATGGGCTAAAATTTTAAAAAGAGATTTGTTTTGAAAAACTAAAAGAATACCAATCGAGCACACTCAGGCTCTCAGATTCATTTAAGTTTTCCAAGAGACAAGATTCAATTCGGAATGGAATGATCTCGAATTCCAAAAGGCAAATGTTGAAGCTCATACCATGAAGATAGTGACGGTGCAAGTTCTGATTGAATATGAGGCCCTTGGTGGGATGAATTGACTGCCAGGGTGGGATGAATAGAAAGAAGGGTTGTACTGGTCACAGTGAGGATAGAAATGAAATATTTGGAGGCACAAGATGATTACCAAACATGGTGGAATTAACAGACACCTCCTCCTGAGAATCCTCGGGGGAGGGAAGTGGCAAGTGTATCCTACAAAAAGTTTCTCGGCAAAATTAAGGCTGAGGTTATGGTGACACCTCCTCCTAAGAATCCTCAGGGGAGGGAAGTGGTGAGCATCGCCTTGCTGTGTAGTTCTCCTTGTTTGTTCTTCGTGCTTGAAACACTCAAAAAATGAGATTAGAATGCCAGTATGGCTTATCCCCCTTGCAACTTGCAGTCTGCCTTGATCTTTGTCAAGGGGTGATAAGTTCTCCTTATGCCTGAAACACTTAGAAGGAAGAGATTAGAATAACAATGCGGCTTATCCCCCTTGCAAGTTGCAGTATGCCTTGACCTTTGTCAAGGGGTAATAGCCTTCTTAAGGGTGTAAAAATAAATCAACAAATATACAATGAATGTAAAGACAAGAATTCAAACCAAGCATGGTGATGAATTTTTGTTTGAAAATTTTGTTTGAATTTGAAAACGAAGTTTTCTTTTTTTTGAAAAGATTCAATTTTTTAGAATTTTTGAAAATATTCTTTTTTGAGTTTTTGAAAATATTTGAAATTTTTTTGGAGTTTTTTTTTGAAAATATTCAACTTTTTTTGGAGTTTTTTTTGAAAATATTTATTTTTTTGGAAGAGAAAAATCAATATTGACACAAGTTCTCATCACATGGTTGCTTTTTCTAGGTTCGTTGGTAGACACCATGTGCAAAATAGGGTTCCTTACCAAGAATCTTTTCGACCTTCAACCTTCGATCGGCCAAAGTTTAGCTTTGATTTGGTTGGTCCACCCAGTCCTTAGGGGTTAAGAATGAAGAATTACGGGAAAGTCCTTGATAGGCTTTGAAGATGTCAAGAGGGATTTCTCTACTCACACCCAATTGTCCGTTGGGGTTTGGCCTCTTCGGGTATTTTCTTTTTTATTGACAAACCTATTTTTGTGGCATACGTTCGGACTGGTGCTTTGACCTGTGAGGTCATTGCCCATCTTTTGGTGCCCTTTTTTTTCATTTTCTACATTTCAAGTACTCATTCAGACACGCCCATATTTGTTTAAACCTGTGGGGTTCATTGCCCATCTTTTGGCACCCATTTTTTTTTCTTTGAGAAGTTAGACCTTCTGAGATGGCCTTCTACTAAGGTGGCAGATGCTTTCGATACTCTCCCCCTCTAATCGCTTCACCTATCTTGGACCGAATAGAAGAGAGTAGGGTAAGTGTTTTCCTTCCATCTCTAAGCTTTGCCTAGCTTCTCTTAGGTGTTAGGTCATCTGGATTCTAGGATCGGAACGTGTTGTGTGTGTAGAATGGTATCTACCCTCAACTCCTAGACAACAACCTAGAACATGTGGACTTAAGTCATACTAGTAGTTCTCTCCATTTTTTTTGAGATAGATTATATTCCATAGGTGAATCAATTGAAAACATGCCTTGCATTGTAAAGAATTCATTAGGATAAAACAAAAAGTAGTTATCATCAATCATAAATTTCTCTCAAGTAAGATTGTCATGTGAGATTAAAAATCATTTTTTAAAAAATATTACCTTGCGGATGACATAATGATGATGAATGCAATTTCATGTAATACCTGAGAGAAGGAGAAGTTCATTGTTGATGACGGCTTTGCTTGTGCTTGCCTTGCCTTGCCTGCCATGCCTTGCCTTGCCTTGCCCAACTGCTTCCATTTTTGATATGCACCATATTGCATTAGATTGAAGATTCTTAGTCATAGGATGAAGTGAAAGATGTGGAGGATCTGATTTAGCATGGCAGAGTCAAAATTAATGATGTAAAATGCAAAGATTGTGGTATCACCCAGGAAATTTCTCTACCTTAATTTTTTTGTTGAAAGTAAAATTTAGAGAATGAAAGAGAATTTGAAAGGAAATAAATATACTTTGAAACAAAAGTGAGTTAAAATGGGCTCTTGGTCCCGTGAGTTGAAAGTGGGCTTGAAGGCTTGGGAGTAGTTGGAATTAAGAGGCACGTGAGCCCAAGATTTAAATGTGGGATAGAGGGCCCGGTTGATGTTGATGGGCATGTGGGCCTGATTGGAGGCTGAGCCCGAGGGACCCAATGAAAAGAGTGGGCACATGGACCCGATTTAAATGATTGGGAGCAAGATTGTGATTTATGATGGGCTCACTGGTGCCATTGAAGAGTATGGGTGTGTAATGCCAAAGTTGAAGAAGTGGGGGCACGGGGGCCCATGGGGGCTCGATTGGGGAGAATTATAGGCACATGGGCCTGATGGAAGGAAAGGGACATGTAGGCCTAGTTGGGGAAAAGGGGTGCATGGAACCAGTTGAAGGAAAGGGGCATGCATGCCCGATTGATGAAAAGGGGCACGTGGGCCCGGTTGAAGAAAAGAGGCATAAGAGCGCGGTTGATTAAAAGGGACATATGGGTCCGGTTGGATAAAGGGGGCGCATGGGCCTGGCTGATGGAAAGGGGCACACGGGCCCAGTTGATGAAAAGGGGCATAAGAGCCTGATTGACGAAAAGGGGCATAAGTGCCCAAAAATGGGGCATAAGGGCCCAAAAAATGGGGGCATAAGGGCCCAATTGAGTGGGATGGGGTGTGGGCCATGGCCCTAAGATTGACAAATTTTGGACCCATGGGCCTGATTGATGGTTGTAAGAAGGATAAAGAAAGGGTAGTGGCCCCAAGATTGAGGAATTGTGGGCCCATGGGCCCATTTGTTGATTTGGAAGAGAATAAAGAAAGGGTCGTGGCCCTAAGATCGATTGATTATGGGCCCATGGGTTGAATTGTTGTTAGGAGAAGAATGGGGTAAGGGTCATGACCCTAGGATTGATGCTAAGGGATTTACCTGCCTAGCTGGAGGAGGTCCTTGTATCCCCTTGCTAAGGTCTACATCTTCCTTCTGTAGGTTTATAGATTCCTTTCTCATTTCACTGACCAATTCGGTCTCCTTACTTCCCAGCTCAGTGGTCAATTCAATCTGACAAACTTCAGGGATCAATTCCAATTATGATGATAGTTATTCTATACCTGAAGAATCCTTGCCTAGTCCTTGACAATCAACAAAATTTATGATCTCCTCTTTTAAGCTCCTTACAGTAGGCTTCTCCTCAGGTTGTTCTGGGGAAGAGGGCATGCCTAGTTTAGGGGATTCTAGAATGATAGAAGATTTTGGTTCGACCTCCCCTATTGGTTGACTTTGATCTTGAGAGAGAGCAAGGATATGTTGAGGAGTTGATTCCTCTGCTAGGGCAGGATCACAAATAGTTGGAGTGAATGATTCCTCTGCCAGGGCAGGAGCATGAAGGGTCAAAGTGACTGAATCATCTGCCATGGCAGGAGCATGGATGATCAGAGTGATCACTCAAGCACCGGAGACGGTTTAGGTCATGTGGGAGGAGAGTGAGGAGGAGACGAACTTAGAACATGAATAAAAAGGTGGTTGCCAGGAGCTGCGGGTTCCTCTTTATGGAATAAAAGACAAGATTAAGTTGAATTGACCGTGTGTACCTAGGCGTGGGAGATTGGGATGCGAGTTCAACCTTCTTCTTTTTCAGCTAGCCGATGAAGAAGAGTCAAACTGATGCTAGCTTGAATGATCTGTGCAACTTAAAGACAATGAAAACAAGTGAAAAAATGAATTAGACTTGAGTGAAGCGTAGTAACTGAAATAAGAAGATGTGAAATTAGCAATTGAAATCGAACTCATTGGCTTCGGGGTGAACCTTAACCCCTTTTTTGTGTTTTTAATTATGTAAAAATTATGCAAAATAAACTAAAATATGTTCTAAAATAGTAAATAGACAGAATGAACTGGGTTGAGGAAGCTTATGGAGTGAATCAACTTGAGTTGAAGCCGAGATAGTTGAAACAAGCCGGTTCGGGTAGCCTTGCACCTTCCTGGCGTGACTTTAGTACAGAGAATACTACAGATGACCCTGATGTCAGAATTGAGTGTTGTTTGTTTCTATGGATGTAGAATCCGGAAAGGAAGAGATCTTCTGTTGAAGACTTCTAAAAAATCCCCCTGTAGAAGTCTGTAAAAATTCTGAAAGTGGACGGATGTAGAAAAACAGATCCTGAATGCGCGCCCTCAGTGCAGCAATCGCCACAGATAGACGGCAAGTCAGAATCGAGTGCCGCTAGTTGCAAATGAAAGGGAACGAGGAGAGGAACAACTCTTATATTGAAGACTTTTCATAATAAGCCCAAAATTTTCTACAAAAGCCGATGAAGTCGGTTGATGCAGAATGCACGGATTGAGCCTTCTCCTTCACTTCGGGATTGATCTCTCGACATCAGATTGCCTTTGGACGTCGGGACGGCCTTGGGAGAGAGCTTGGACGACCTCAGGACAAGGTAGGCATGGGGGGATCAACCTTGGTTCGCTGGGAATAGCCCTAAATTTATAGAGGAGGGAAACCGGTACAAAACATGGAAACTGGACCGACCGCGCCCCCGCCTTTCAAAGGAGATGAGGGCGCACAGGGCATGCCCTCACCTTGGGGGTGCGGTCTATGCGCCCCCTATTTCAAAGCAGGCGGGGGTGCGTTACCCATATCATTGCTAAAAATCGACGGAACCTTATGGAAATTGCTAAAAATTAGACTTGACAAATGTAACGCTTCCCCGACTCGGGGGCGCGGTCTAAATAATCGATAATTAGCAACGGAAAACATACAAAAGCCCGGTTTAGAAAGCACTAATTAGGGAAATTTCTGATTTTCTAAAACTGACCGTGTCCCCAGGTTTCAAAGGAAGCGGGGGCGTGCAGGGTGCACCCCTGGACTGAGGGCACGCAGGGCGCGGTACACTCTCTCCTCTACGCGCGTGTTCCGCGAGCCGTAACTTGCAAACGGGATGTCTGATTCGGCTCCCGTTTGTTGCGTTGGAAAGAGGGCCTTCAACCACACCTTATAAAGTCAGTAAACCATCCGACATTACTCTCGATACATTCGTATGGGGCTTTGACTACCAGTTTACAGTTTCGCAAAAAGCCAAAAACCGCAGCGGAGATCCGAAAAGACATGGTTCCGATCAAAGAATCTCGGGTCAACTTGGGATGACTTAAAATGATGAACAAACAAGTCTGGTATGGTTTTAAAATCCGAAATCATAAAAAAATCTAAGATTAACCTAGTAAACGTAAACCGAAACACGGAAAAGCCGTAAAACCCTAAAATTGACCGAAATGGCCGTATGGCCCCGGTTGATGAAATATACAGCTAGGATCGACCCGGACAACTCGAAAAGACCCGGTGATGACAGGCCTAACGCGTGGTCCAGGATAGCTGTGTGAGTACATATCAGAAAAACCATAACAAAAGCCGTCATTGACTGACGACTACCGAAATGACTTCTCAGAAACCCTGAATGTTACGGAACACATGCGAGACTCTCGAGACCTTCAATTAAGGACCATTCATGGTTGGTCATTGAGCAGGCTTCGTGATTTCACGGTTCACGCGCGGCTCTCGCTTGAAGGTTACAGCATCATTCGGGAAATCATCTGTCCATTTCCAACTCACGAGGGGCTCCACCAACATCCTTAGCTCATCTCCACAAGGTAATCCGGATCAGATAACAGTCAAATAATGGATATTGCCAATGGAATAAGAGTCTGGGGCTCCGAATCAGGCCAATTTGGCATGTCTACAAGGGAGTCGGCACCTATCGCTGCGCCTGGTGGCAGCATAACTGGCCGCGCCCAACGGCGTACCAACTGATAGAAATGTATGCCCTACAAGCTAATCATATATAATATCATTAGACATTTCTTGTATCAACTTATTAATAATAAAATACATTTATTTATTAGCATCTATCTTTAGATACGCATACCGTAATGAAGTCCTTGATCACATGCTATGATAATTGAATCATGATGAGATCATGATAATGAGATAAATCATCTAGATGCTAGTGATCAAAATGTTCCAAGTCATAGGTCCTTGAGATAGGATATTAAGGATTCGGATAGACTTGTGTCTATGATATCTTCTCATATGATGAGAATGACCGATCTCATCGGTCATTAGTGTGGAGACACTAAGATACACATACATATGCTCATTAGCAGAATAAGTTCACTAAACTGACCATCATAGAAACCCTGATCGGTATCTTATTGAACTGGCTATCAAGGTATTCTATCATCACTATGGCACAGTTGGATCTTTGACCTGAGTCGCTAAAGATGTCTTGTTGGTGTATCTTGTACTTTGATTATTAACTTATGGATCACCACCATGATGATCCAATATAGTTAATGAATCGGGTGCAAGAGAAACTCGGTGGAGATAATTGAGTGGACAATAAGGGATCGTTCTCTCTCGGTAAGAGAGAGAGAATGTCCAATGGAATAGTACTCTAAATCCTTGGCCAAGGTAGATAGGATAATTGGAAAAGGAGTTTTCCAGTTGATCCATTCCTGAGTACAAGATTTCATAGAGTCGAATTATTAAAGGGGTTGATAGTCGGTGCCAAACCCCAGACCAACCGGGACATTGCATGGACGAGGATTTATATCCGTGTGGTAACTGATGATGGAAAGGCTCAATGGATGTTATTTAACTACCAAAAGTCATTTGGGATCATAGGATATGGCTGATAGAAATGTATGCCCAACAAGCCAATCATATATGATATGATTCAACATTTCTAGATATATCTTATTCAATTAATTAGGTAAATCTTCATTATAAGCTCTTATTGAATGCGAATATCATAATGAAGTCGTTGATCAAATACAGTGATGAGTAAATCATGATGAGATCATGATAATGAGATTGATCATCTAGAGGTATTTGATCTAAATGTTCCTAATCATAGGATACCTGAGATGGGACATCAAGGATATGGATAGACTAGTGTATGTGATATCTTCTCATGTGATGAGGATGACCGATCTCATTGGTCATTAGTGTGGAGACACTGAGATACACATACAAGCCAATCATATATGATATGATTCGACATTTCTAGAAATATCTCATTCAATTAATCAGGAAAATCTTCATTATAAGCTCTTAATAGATACGAATATCATAATGAAGTCCTTGATCAAATACAATGATGATTAAATCATGATGAGATCATGATAATGAGATTGATCATCTAGAGGTATTTAATCCAAATGTTCCTAGTCATAGGATACTTGAGACGGGACATCAAGGGTCCGGATAGACTAGTGTATGTGATGTCTTCTCATGTGATGAGGATGACCGATCTCATTAGTCATTAGTGTGGAGACACTGAGATACACATACAGGTGTTCATTAGTTGAATGAGTTCACTGAACTGACCAAATTAGAAACCCTGAATGGTATCTTACCGAACTGTCTATTAGGATTTTCTATCATCACGGTTGCATGGTTGGACCTTTGACCTGAGTTGCCAAAGATACCTTGTTGGGTGGAACTTGTGCTTTGACCATTGACCTATGGATCACTATTTGGATGGTCAAGTATAGCGATGGATCGGGTACAAGGAAAACCCGATAGAGGTAATTGAGCGAACAACAAGGGATTGTCCACTCTCGGTAAGTGAGAGTGAATGTCCTATGGGATAGTACTCTAAATCCCTGGCCAAGGTAGATAAGATAATTGGAAAAGGAGTTTTCAATAGATCCAATTCCGAGTACAAGATCCTATAGAGTCGGTACACTAAGGAGTTGACAGTCATTGCCTTACTTCTTTTCAACCAGGACATTGGATGGATGAGGGTTTATATCCATGCGGTAAGCAATGATGGAAAGGCTCAATGGAGATGAGATTATCCCCATAGCCATTTGGGATCATGGGATGTGACTTGTACCCTTCATGATCGGTAGGCCAATTAATCTATTATCGAATAACTGATTTAATTAAATTAAATAGAATTGTTCTATTTCATTTAGGCCTCAACCAAATAGGTTATTGGGCCTAGTGTGTCACACATAAAAGGACTTATCCACAGGTATAGGGGCAATGGCATAATTTATGAAAATTTTGGGTTTTTATAAAAAAATCTAAAATTCTTTATAAATACTAATGATTTCAGCCAAACCCTATCAAGTCAAGGGTGAAAACCATGTCCCTAGCCTCCTTCCTACCTCCTCTCTCTAGAAGGTGTCTATGGTCGATGGAGCTCCATTCGTGAAGAGTTCTCGAGGTAGGTGCGAAGGGAGAACCTACGGTGGATGAAGTTCATGTGGATACTGCTGGAGAACGGACATTTGAACGATTTCAAGAGCTTGAGAAGCTCATCTCCTTCCTCTCAATGGGATTATATGAATCCCTATCAGGTATATTCGAACTCGATTTGATCAATTTTTAGTTTTCGTCGTTCGGTTCCGATTGAGATAGATTCTAAAGGAACCCATAGGAATTGTCGCTTCTGCTGCACTATGATTTTATGCATGATTCCTTACAGTGGCTTATACCCATTATGATCGGAAAGCCATCAAATCTATTATTGGATAAAGATTTAATTTAATTTAAAAGAATTGTTCTTTTTAAATTTAGTTTCAACCAAATTGACTATTGGGTCTAGTGGGTAACACACATTAGAACTAATTCTAAGGACAGGGGCATGGATGTAAATATATAGAAGGTTTGGGTTTTTGTGAAAAATTGCATCTTCTAT
The DNA here is from genome assembly GCA_036172225.1 of Cryptocoryne crispatula var. balansae. Lineage (NCBI taxonomy): Eukaryota > Viridiplantae > Streptophyta > Magnoliopsida > Alismatales > Araceae > Cryptocoryne > Cryptocoryne crispatula. Next base: position 21,231,595 of record CM069926.1, on the reverse strand, counting down.
ATATTATATGCTTAAGAAGCTAAATCCTATCAAGCCAAAGGGTGGGAGAATGTCCTTGGGAGCCTCCCTCTCTCCTCTCTTCTCTGGAAGGAGTCCCCGCATGGTCCAACTCTGTTTTGGAAGAGTTTTCGAGCTTGGAGCGAAGGAGAACCGGTCCTTGGAAGAAGTTCATGTGGATACCGCTAGAGGCCATCCACTTGAACAGTTTGAAGCAGCAAGGAACATCCACTCTTCATTTCTAGTGAGGGATTTTTAAAATTTGAATAAGGTATATTCAATCTCCTTCTTAATCGGTACCCAGTTTTGTCGTTTTGGTTTCAATAAAGGCTAAGACCTTGGATTCAAGGAATTAAAATTATTTTAAATGCTTAGATTGATTCCTTTTAGTGGTATCAGAGCCAGGTTGAAGCCTTGGTTGAAATCAAAATCGATTTTGAGTTATTTCATATGTTTTTTGGTTCTCCCAAAATTGTGTAAACCTTGATTTTCGTGGAGTAACCAAGTTTCGTATGTGATACAATATCGATATTGGTTTGTTCCATGATAATCTCGTGACATAAGACTTTTGAAATCTGCAGACATCAGATTTTAAACCTCTGTAGAGTCTGATAGAGTCCTTGAGATTCGGGGTTTCTGTCACGGTTGCGTAGTCACCCGGATTTTGGGATGTTTGGATTTCTCCTTCTATGGGGACGAGGGTGATAGAAATGTATCCCCTACAAGCCAATCATATATGATATGATTCGACATTTCTAGAAATATCTCATTCAATTAATCAGGCAAATCTTCATTATAAGCTCTTATTAGATGCGAATATCATAATGAAGTCCTTGATCAAATACAATGATGATTAAATCATGATGAGATCATGATAATAAGATTGATCATCTAGAGGTATTTGATCCAAATGTTCCTAGTCATAGCATACTTGAGACGAGACATCAAGGGTCTGGATAGACTAGTGTATGTGATGTCTTCTCATGTGATGAGGACGACCGATCTCATTAGTCATTAGTGTAGAGACATTGAGATACACATACAGGTGTTCATTAGTTGAATGAGTTCACTGAACTAACCGAATTAGAAACCTTGAATGGTATCTTATCGAACTGTCTATCAGAATTTTCTATCATCACAGTTGCATGGTTGGACCTTTGACCTGAGTCGCCAAAGATGCCTTGTTGGGTGGAACTTGTGCTTTGACCATTGACTTATGGATCACTATTTAGATGGTCCATTATAGTAATGGATCGGGTACAAGGAAAATCTGATGGAGGCAATTGAGCGGACAACAAGGGATCCTCCACTCTCGGTAAGTGAGCGTGAATGTCCTATGGGATAGTACTCTAAATCCCTGGCCAGGGTAGATAGGATAATTGGAAAAGGAGTTTTCTAATTGATCCAATTCCGAGTACATGATCCTATAGAGTCGGCACACTAAGGAGTTGACAGTCGATGTCGTACTCCTTTCCGACCGGGACATTGGATGGATGAGGGTTTATATCCATGTGGTAAATGATGATGGAAAGGCTCAATGGAGATGAGATTATCCCCATAGCCATTTGGGATCATGGGATGTGGCTTGTACCCTTCATGATCGGTAGGCCGATTAATCTGTTATCGGATAACGGATTTAATTAAATTAAATAGAATTGTTCTATTTTATTTAGGCCTCAACCAAATAGGTTATTGGGCCTAGTGGGTCACACACAAAAGGACTTATCCACAAGTACAGGGGCAAGGGCGTAATTTATAGAGATTTTGGGTTTTTATGAAAACTTTCATAATTCTCTATAAATACTAATGGTGTGAGCCAAACCCCATCAATCCAAGGGTGAAAACCACGTCCTTAGCCTCCTCCCTACCTCATCCTCTCTCTAGAAGGTGTCCATGGTCGATGGAGCTCCGTTCGAGAGGAGTTCTCGAGGCCGGCGCGAAGGGAGAACCTGCTGTGGATGAAGTTCGTGTGGATACTGCTGGAGACCGGACACTTGAACGGTTTGAAGAGCTTAAGAAGCTCATCTCCTACATCTTCATGGGATTATATGAATCCCTATCAGGTATATTCGAACCCGATTTGATCGGTTTTCGGTTTTCGTTGTTCGGTTCTGGTTGAGACGGATTCTAAAGGAACCCATAGGAATCGTCGCTTCCACTGCACCAAATTTCTATGAACGATTCCTAACAGTGATATCAGATCCCGGTTCAAGTCTCAGTCGAAACCGTCTTCGAATCGATATTATTTCATGTTATTTATATGTTCCAGCATATGTGAAAGCGTCTGTTTTGACGAGCCCACCATATTCTGTGTATGACTCAGATAAAATATTGGTTGGCTCCGGTAGAATCTCGTGATATAGGGCTTTATAATGCCACAAACCTTTTGAAGTTTTGATCTCTGTAGTGTTTTGGAGAAGCCTCAAAAGTTGGTGTTTCTGTCATGCCCGAACCGACACCCGGATTTGGGGATTTTGTGAAATCTCCGTCCACAGATGAAATTGAAGCTTGTAAAAGGTTTAGGAGATGGGTAACATGATTACCTAACTTTTTTCTTCAATATACAACTTTGAACGGCGGCGGAGGGAGAGAATTTTTGAGTTTTTCGACAAACTAGGGTTCTGCGGAGTCAGGCGGTGCCGACCTGATTCTTCCTGATTTCCCGTTGATATGGAATTTTTATCTGAAGCGATATATACATATTTAGAAATGTCATTTGAAGAAAATTTTAAATTTTATTTTTTTATAATATTTTTCTTTCGGGATAAGGAGTTATCCTCGTTGCAAAATGGAGAGCTCTGCTACGGAATCTCGGTGACCGCCGCCTCTTCTTCCTCGTTTTGCGGTCGATTGGGATTTTTCCTAGATATGGGGCTGACTTGTTTGGATTCCTTATTCGATAAGAATTCCAACGCATATTGTTTTGGATTTTTCGGAGGTCTGAGTAAGGAGACAAGTCCGATTCTATGGGATAGACTTCCTCCCGATGAATAGTGCCAGGCGCACATAGAAGAGCGGCGCATGGGCGGGCACACGAGAGGCGGCGCAGCGGCTGCGGAGAGCCGGCGCACACAGTGTACTGCGCCGGATGGGCGCAGTACACTGCCATGCGCGGTGCTATGCGCCGGACACCTTATATTAATAATTTTAAATTATTTAAAATCATAGAAAATTCAAAAAATTGCCAGAAAATTCCATAAAAATTCTTGAAAAAATTCTATAATATTATTTAACATGTTTTAAAGTGCTTAATGCTATATTAGATGATGTTTAGTTCTATTTACATAGATTCACTCATGGTTAAACTTTAAAATTGTTTTAAAGGTTTGACTTATATAATTAGTGTCTTAATTAATTATGTAAAATGATATTTTACAGAATATAAATTGAGACATTAATTTCTGACCATGCACAGTATTGGTAATGCATGAATGTTCTAAATAGTTTAGTTTTGTGTGTTCATTTCATATAAATTGTTTATATGTTGTTGTCATGTTATTTTCATGTTATTTATTTCATCAAAATTCGACATGCATGAAATTGAGAATTTAAAAATAAATTATATAATTTTATGCTGATATATATGATATATCTCATATAATTATCACGTATACGCTCTATGTTCATGTGATGAATGTTAGTGTGTGTATGGAGGTGATCATGGACTTAATTGTGCTTGGCTTGTTATTGCTTTTAATTATGTTGGTTATGTTATTAAATGAGGCCTGTGTGTGCCTCCTCTCTCTATACAATCTGATTGTACAATCTACCTCCCTCCATTAATGTACTCCCCTTAGTTAAAACTAAGGTTTCTTAATAAGTTATGTACATTTGTGGGTCTACGTACCCTTAAGCCGCTTGTAAGAGTTAGAAGCCGGTTCGTGGAAGGTTGGAGAGTGGGACCACTTGGAGAAGCACCCTTCTGAAGTGGGAGCATACCAACTCAAGCATCTGAAGCAAGGATTTGCACATATAGGGGCGCCTTAGGTGCATGCTTAGGGTTAAGTCCATGATCACCTGATTTTGTGCATATTTGATATGTGGATGTGTGATACAGGTTATACCTTAGATATATGATATTCCAAAGGTATTATATATACTTAGCACATATTATTGATGAGACTAAAATAAAATTCCTCTTTGTCATAATTAGGTTGATAAACGTGTGACATTAAGAATGACTCACGTAGCCTTCCGTTGGTATGTTCTTGATGAGCCAATCTTAGATTGGATGGGTTTGTTGTGCTACCACAAGACTCATTCAGCAAGGGATTGGTGATCATGGCTAAGGCATTTGCCGAACCTTGGGGTGGACCATTTGCATGGCTTTGTTGTGCTACCACAAGGGCTGTGTGAAGAATCCATTCTCATAACGTAACAAGCGGGTTTGACCTAAGTAGAGTATATGGCTTGTTGTGCTACCACAAGGTCATAACTCTAGAGGCTAAATGACTAAGAGTTGCAAGAGTTGCAACTGGCAATAGTTACCTACCAATTAAGTATGGGGTGATTTGTTGTGCTATCACAAGGTCATCACCATAAGGTTAATAGGGTCTTAGTTCCCACTAGGATTTCATCGTGATATCCTGTCTTTGCATAATGAGGGTTATGCAAATTCGTCAAAAATTAGTGGGAGCATAAATTAGGATGAAAGACCATATCTTAATTTTAATGTTTGTTTGCAATGTTATTTTGATAAAATTATATCTCAGTTGTAGAAAACGATAATAAACCACCATTAGTATGGCATACTAGATGTCAAATACCTTAATGGCTCACACTTCTTAGACCAGTTTAGAACTAAGAGAATTGTTCTCATAGTTGACCAATTAACTATCATACTTGAGAAGTAGGTGTCTCCTAAATTATCTAATGATGTGAAAGAGAGATAAAATCTTATTTTATAGACAAGATGAATTGTTTGCCTTAAACTAGATGTTAGTCTCTATGAGATATAAATTGTAGAGATCTATCATGGCTCATAGTGATGAGCTTTCTAAGGGCAAGTTAGAATAACAATACATCTTAATTACTTCTTGTTGGTGAGACCAATAGAAAGAAGTAAAATCATTAGATATAAATAGGAGATAGTTAATAGTAAAAGAAGGTGGTCAAGATAATAAAGCCAGAATAAGACAAAATTCTTACATTATCATGATGATGGTAAGTGGAAGAGGAAGTACAAAGTGTATTGTACATAGTGCAAAGGTGGAGCCTCAGAAGCTTCATGTATCCAAGTCATTGACATTTACTTGTTTTAAATATACATTTAATAGTATTAGATACTATATGTGTATATCATAATATTAGATACTATGGATGCATCTAATGGTATGAGATACCAGATATGCATCTTAGATCTACAAGGAGTTGTAGATGATGACAAGTAAATGAAGGCTTAATAAAGAAGATGTTAACCTACATATGAAATGGTGCAAAAGTTGCATCATTATTAGTGGGAGATGCAATTCTTTAATAGCCTTATAGAGATGTCTTAATAACTGATGTTGTTGTTATATCCTTCTACAAGAACATTATATGATTTCCTACTAGAATAAATGTTGATTTATTCTAAGCTATGGAATTGATAGATGTTCTAATAGATTGAATGGCAAAGTGTTTGCCAGTGGGAGCTTAATGAATTGTTTAATCATATTTGATATGTTAGCTCTCATGTTATGTGTGAATATCCCTTTTAAGAGGAAATGAGTTGATTTAGATCAATCTACACTTTAGCTTTATGTAGACATGGATAATGGGTTAATGAGTTATTAGAACTCGTACATCTAGATGTATGTTAGCCCATATCTAGTAAGGCTAAAAAAAAATATTTCTACTTCATTATTTCAAAGATGAAGTCTATGGGTTTCGAAACATGTACTTTATGAAGTACAATACTAAGACCTTTGAGAAATTATCTGAGATTAAGAATGAAGTAGAGATACTAATGGAAAGAGTAATAGAACTCTTTGATGATATCAAGGAGGGGAATACTTAAGTACATAATTAACATATAATTGATGGATAATAGAATCTAATGGACACATCTTTACACATTTTAGCTTAATTGAGTAGCTAAAATGAAAAGCAATATTATGTAAGACATAATATGAACAATGACAAGCTTTGCAAATTTCCTCTTTGTCTAATTTTGGTTAAGTACTCGTTATAACCACTTGATCTTAATAGATACTTTTTAAGTCTGTTCTGATTATTCCATATAGGATATGGAAAAGGGGTTAAAACTTGATCTTAAGCAAGTTAAGGTTTAGGAATGTCCGACCTGGTGAAGAAGTATAACTCTAACAAGTTGGAATATAAGACTATGAAGTGTTGGCTTGTGGGATATCTTAAGAAAACTTTTGGATATTAATATACCACCCTTTATGAACAAGGGTATGTGTTGCTCAGCTCACGATATTTCTAAAAGAAAAGTTCCTTCTTAAGAAAGATAGTGAGAGCAAGGTATATATGGAAGATGTTCCAGTCCCACAACCCATTAACACTTTTATTAAGGTGCTAGTTAATAATTACACAAGAATAATTCATAGGTCTTTACTTGTGTCCATTCAACCTAAGAGATATGTGAGACATATCTCTGATAGATGAAATGAGGCATAAGATAATAAGGATATTGATCCTAGGATATATAAAGAACCAATATGAGATATTGATTCATAAATGGGAAGAGACAATAAAATCTGATATAAAATTTATCTATTCTAATCAAGTTTAGAACTTGATAGATCCACCTATGGGTATAGTATCCATAAGGAATAAATGGATCACTAAAGAATAGATTGGAGTGGATTAGAAGGTAGAGACCTTCAAAGGTGAGAATAGATGAAAAGGATATCATCGAAGTCAAATGGTTGACTATGATGAGATCTTTTACCTATTCCACGGATTAATCCATTTGGATTTTAAATGTTACACTCTATGATTATGAGATAAGTTAATTGGATGTTAAGATAGTGTTCCTCTAAGGTATTTTGAGGAACAGGTGTATGTGATACAACTATAGGGAATCAAGTCTCAATAACATCCAAGAAGAGTGTCTATTAAGTTCATTTATGGACTGAAGTAAAACTTCCCATAGATCGAATATAAGGTTTAACGAGATTAAATCTTATGACTTTGTTAAGAACGAAGAGGAGCCTTGTGTATTCAACAAGATAAGTGGGAGTGCTGTTACTTTCTTGACATTTTATGTTGATGTCATACTACTCATTGAGAATGAAGTAGGTGTGTTATCATAAGTGAACCTAGCTATCAAATTGATCCTCCAAACACAATTTGGGTTTTAAGATCTATGGAGATAGATCTAAAATCAATGCCCAGTTAATATACGTAGTCACCATAGTCAAAGGGTTTGACATGATAAACTCCAAGATAGGTTTCTTACCAATGAGGTGTGAAGTTGATCTCTCTAAAGTGTTGTCTTTGTAGACATCTTGAGAGATAAAGGGATCGCATGAGTAGACCCCTTATGCTTTTGTCATAGGGTCTATCACATTTATGATACTACGTACATAAAATGATTAATGCTCCAAGTGTTATGAGCATTCATCAGGAAGATCCAGGTGAGAGTCACTGGATAGTTTAGAGATATATCATTTGGTACTTGAGAAGCACTGAGAATGTATCTCTATACACTGGAGGATAAGACTTGAAGCCTTGTAGTTTTACAAACACAAGCTTCTAATCAAATAAGTTTGATATTAAGTCGAATAATGGTGGTGCAAAGGTGAAAGAGTTCTATGTGATAGAACACTGTAAATTCTACAACATATGTAAACAAGTTTACATAGTGGTTGCACACTACTTGAGAAATAGTCTAGATGAAGATTCTCATCTAAGGTATGGGATTGTCCCAATTTTCTTTGAAAGTGTATGGGGTAGAGCCGATGTCTCATCAAAAGTTTAGAACTTCTATGGCGATACCATACAATCAGAGATATTGCAGCTTATAGAGATATAATTATAGATAGAGTATCTACCGCTAATAACATTGCAGATCCACTAACTGAAGCAGTTACTCAAAGAGTGTTTGAGCTTCACCTTGAGCAGATACAGATCAGTCAGATGGGTGATTGGCTTTAGTGCAAGTGGGAGCTTGATAGAAATGTATACCCTACAAGCCAATCATATATGATATGATTCGACATTTCTAGAAATATCTCATTCAATTAATCAGGCAAATCTTCATTATAAGCTCTTATTAGATACGAATATCATAATGAAGTCCTTGATCAAATACAATGACGATTAAATCATGATGAGATCATGATAATGAGATTGATCATCTAGAGGTATTTAATCCAAATGTTCCTAGTCATAGGATACTTGAGACGGGACATCAAGGGTCCGGATAGATTAGTGTATGTGATGTCTTCTCATGTGATGAGGATGACCGATCTCATTAGTCATTAGTGTGGAGACACTGAGATACACATACAGGTGTTCATTAGTTGAATGAGTTCACTGAACTGACCGAATTAGAAACCCTGAATGGTATCTTACCGAACTGTCTATCAGGATTTTCTATCATCACGGTTGCATGGTTGGACCTTTGACCTGAGTCGCCAAAGATGCCTTGTTGGGTGGAACTTGTGCTTTGACCATTGACTTATGGATCCCTATTTAGATGGTCCAATATAGCAATGGATCGGGTACAAGGAAAATCCAATGGAGGTAATTGAGCGGACAACAAGGGATCGTCCACTCTCGGTAAGTGAGAGTGAATGTAATGAGATAGTACTCTAAATCCCTGGCCAGGGTAGATAGGATAATTGGAAAAGGATTTTTCCAATTGATCCAATTCTGAGTACATGATCCTACAGAGTCGGTACACTAAAGAGTTGACAGTCGATGCCGTACTCCTTTCCGACCGGGACATTGGATGGATGAGGGTTTATATACATGTGGTAACTGATGATGGAAATGCTCAATGGAGATGAGATTATCTCCATAGCCATTTGGGATCATGGGATGTGGCTTGTACCATTTATGATCGGTAGGCCGATTAATCTGTTATCGGATAACGGATTTAATTAAATTAAATAGAATTGTTCTATTTTATTTAGGCCTCAACCAAATAGGTTATTGGGCCTAGTGGGTCACACACAAAAGGAGTTATCCACAAGTACAGGGGCAAGGGCGTAATTTATAGAGATTTTGGGTTTTATGAAAACTTTCATAATTCTCTATAAATACTAATGGTTTCAGCCAAACCCCATCAAGCCAAGGGTGAAAACCACGTCCTTAGCCTCTTCCCTACATCCTCCTCTCTCTAGAAGGTGTCCATGGTCGATGGAGCTCCGTTCGAGAGGAGTTCTCGAGGCCGGCGCGAAGGGAGAACCTGCTGTGGATGAAGTTCGTGTGGATGCTGCTGGAGACCGGACACTTGAACGGTTTGAAGAGCTTAAGAAGCTCATCTCCTTCCTCTCCATGGGATTATATGAATCCCTATCAGGTATATTCGAACCCGATTTGATCAGTTTTCGGTTTTCGTCGTTCGGTTCTGGTTGAGACGGATTCTAAAGGAACCCATAGGAATCGTCGCTTCCACTGCACCAAATTTTTATGAACGATTCCTTACAGAGGAAAACTTTCTAAAGTGTATAGAAGATAGTTAATAGACTTACCTTGAGTTTCTTTTCAAGTTTTAGCTATGATCGTCTCTCCATGAGGAAGAATTTCTTTTTTTTTTTCCGTCGGATATGGTATCCGCGACAGCGGCAACTTACACCGAGTATTTCTCCTTACACAATTTTTTTCATAGGATGAAACATATCCCAATAGTTTCGTGATACTCTAAAGATTCTATGTGCTATTTTTCCAGATTTTTCCTACTCCTTTTGGACTTCCAAAGCCAGGCCGAAAATCGCGGTCGGATTTAGGGTTCTCTCTCTCTCTCGCCGCCCTTATTGGGCGGGAGAGAAGGATCCATTGGGTCCAATTCCGACCCGGCAGTCCGGTCGACCAAATCCAGGTTTAGAGCGACATCGGACTGGGCCCGGTCTGGTGGTTTGTTTTTTTATTTTTATTTATTTTTAATTTATTTAGAAATGAAATAAATTCTAAAAAATTCGAAAAAAATTCTTAAAAATTTCTAAAAAATGCAGATATTATTTAATGAGTCATTGAAGTGTTTAATGTCTTATTGAATGATATTTAGCTCTGTTGTCATATTATGCTCTCTTTTTCTTATTGAAATTGTTTTAAGATCAAAATAAGTGTATATACTGATTAAATTAATTCTAAAAAATATGATTTGACAGTTTTATATTTATATCATTATTTCTGTGGCTTGCACAAGTTTGGAAATGCCTAGATGTGGTTATTTGCTTGAATGGGCTTATCTTATTGCATGCAAATTGTTTATGCATTCTTTTCTTGTTATTTATTTCATGATAAATATGATAAGCATGAAATTGAGAATTTAAAAAATTATATTTTATAATTTTATGATATAAATGTTATATCATATAATTACCACATATGCACACTTTAGTCATGTGATGATTTCTTGTGTGTGTGGTTGGTGATCATGGACTTATTTTTAATTATCTTGCATTGGTTATTTATTTGGCTATGTAATTAATTGGGGCCTGTGTGTGCCTCATCTCTCTCTCTCTACAATTTGATTGTAAATTTTATCTTTCCCCAATGTTTGTAGTCCCCTTGGTCATAGCCAAGGTTTCTTATTATGTAATGTGTATTCATTGGGTTTGCATACCCTGAACCACTTGTAATGACAAAAAGACGGCTCATGGAAGATAGCAAGGGCAAGGACCACTTAGAGAAGAAGTTTCTGAAGTGGAGACATACCACTTCTTGCATCTGATGCAAGCTTTTTAATTTTGCACCATTAAGGGTGTTTATGGTCCATGCTTAGGGATAAGTCCATGGTCACCTATTTTCTTTATGCATATTAGATATGTGGTTGTGTGCTACTACTTATACCTTAAGTATATGATATTCCAAAAGGTATGCTTATATTTATATGTAGCACATATTATGATGAGACTAAAATAAAAACCTCTCCTCATTTAAATTAGGTTGATAAGCGTGGGACATTAAGAATGACCCACGTAGCCTTCCGTTGTTATGATCTCGATGAGCCAATCTTAGATTGGGTGAGTTTGTTATGTTTCCCACAATGCTCACCCAGCAAGGGATAGGTGATCGTGGCCAAGGCTTAAAGCCGAACCTTGGGGTGGACCATTGGCATGGCTTTGTTGTGTTTCCCACAAGGGCTATGTTGAGAATCCATACCCATAACGTAACAAGTGTATTTAACCTAACCAGAGTATATGATTTGTTGTGTTTCCCACAAGGTCATAACTCTAGAGGCTAAAAGACTAAGAGTTGCAAGGGTTGCAACTAGTAAAAGTTGCCTACCTATAAGTATGGGATGATTTGTTGTGCTTTCCACAAGGTCATCACCATAAGGTTAATGGGATCTTAGTCCCCACTAGGACATCATCGAGATGTCTCGTCTTTGCATATTGAGGGTTATGCAAATTCACCAAAATTATTGGGAGCATAAAATTAAGATAAAATACCTTATCATAATTTTAATGAATATTTGCAATGTTATCTCATTTTAATTATATCTTATTGGCGAACCACCCATTGCGCAGCATACTCAATGCCAATAGGCTCACTGGTCCTAACTTCTCTGACTGGCTCAGAAATTTGAAAATTGTTCTCACTACTGAGCGAATAGCCTACATGCTTGAGAAGCCACTGCCAGATGAATCATCTGATGATGCTAGTGATGATGTGATTGTCACCTTCCAAAAGCACAAAGAGGATACATCTCTTGTCCAGTGCTACATGTTAACCTCTATGAGCAATGCGTTGCAGAGGCAACAAGAAAAGATGGATGCCATATCCATCTTGGCTAATCTTGAGGAGCTATTTGGAGCACATAGTTGGACGGATAGATATGCAATATTTAAGAATCTGTTCAGGACAAGGATGTCTGTGGGAACATCTGTGCAGACACACGTTCTCAAAATGATAGAGTGGGTGGAGAGGTTAGCTGAGCTTGGGTTCTTTATGAACAAGGAGCTGGCAATTGACCTTATCCTCCAATCTTTACCATCCTCCTTTTCCCAATTCATCATGAACTTCAACATGAATAAGTTAGACTGCTCTCTAGCAGAGCTTCTAAATATGTTGAAGACTACTAAAGGAACACTGAACAATGGGAAACCTCCTGTGCTACTTGTTGGTAAGACCAACAAGAAAAGGAAGGCTAATCATATGGGGAAGAAGGGCAAAGCTAAAGTCAAGAAAGTAGCTAAGAAGACAGAGCCCAAGAAGCACAAAGGACAATGCTTCCATTGCCATAAAGATGGCCACTGGAAGAGGAAATGCAAGTTGTACCTTGCAGAAAAGGCAAATGGAAAGCTTGGAGAAGCTTCTGTTATTTTTATCATTGATGTTAATTTGTTTTATAGATCTACATCATGGGTATTAGTTACTGGATGTGCATCTCATATCTGCAATGACTTGCAGGTGTTGACAAGTAGTAGAAGGTTGCAAAGAGGAGAGGTTGATCTGCACATGGGAAATGGTGCAAAGGTTCCAACATTGGCCATGGGACAAGCTCACCTCAAGTTACCTTCAGGAGATGTCCTACTATTAGATAATTGTTATTATGTTCCTTAATAGTTAAGAACATTGTTTCTATTTCATGCTTAAATAAATGTGAATTTATTGTGAGCTTTGGAAATGGAAGTAGTTCCATAACTATGAATGGTAAATTTTTTGCCAATGGATGTTTGATTAATGGTTTGTATATATTAGATATGAATGCTCCAACAATGTGTGTGAATGCACCTCTTAAGAGGAAAAGATTTGATATAGATCAAACTTTATTATGGCACCATAGACTTGGTCATATCAATGAGGAAAGACTTAAAAAGCTCTATAAGGATGGATGCATAAAGGTAAATGATTTTGAATCATTGCCCACTTGTGAGTCTTGCCTCATGGGTAAGATGACCAACTCTTCATTTAGTGGACATGAAGAGAGAGCTACTGAGTTGTTGGAACTCATACATTCAGATGTATGTGGCCCTATGTCAACTCAAGCTAAAGAAGGATATTCTTACTTCATTACTTTGATTGATGATTTCTCTAGGTATGGGTATGTGTACTTAATGAAGTATAAATCTGATGCCTTTGAGAAATTTAAAGAATATAAGAATGAAGTAGAGAAGCAACTAGGAAAGAGTATTAAGACTCTTCGATCAGATCGAGGAGGAGAATATTTAAGTACTAAATTCACACAGTTCATGAAGGACAATGGGATATTATCACAAAGGACACCTCCATACACTTCTTAGCTTAATGGAGTAGCTGAAAGGAGAAACCATACATTGCTAGACATGGTACGAGCAATGACATCTTTTGCTAAGTTACCTTTGTCTCTCTAGGGATATGCACTTGATACTGCAACTTATATATTAAATAGGGTACCTTCTAAGTTTGTTCTATCTACTCTATATGAGATATGGAAAGGGAAAAGGCCACACCTTAAACATATTTAGGTATGGGGTTTTCCGACCCACGTGAACAGGCATAATCCTGATAAATTGGAATCTAACACTGAGAAGTGTATATTTGTAGGATATCCTAGGGAAACCCATGGATATTACTTCTACCACCCTAATGACCAAAAGGTTTTTATTGCTAAAAGAGTTATATTCATAGAGGAAGAGTTCCTCTTTAAGGAAGATAGTGGGAGCATGGTAGAATTGGAAGAGGTTTCAGATCCACAACTAGAGGGCACTTTTGCTAGGGTACTTGATAAGTATTATACACAGGAGCCACGTAGGTCTACACATGTGCCCATCCAACCTGATAGATATATGGGACATATCTCTGATGGAAGGAGGAAGGTGCAATATATTGAGGATGATGATCCTAATACCTATGAAGAGGCAATATCTGATATTGACTTTAAGGAATGGAAATTAGCAATGAAATCTGAAATGGATTCCATGTATTCCAACCAAGTTTAGAACTTGGTAGATCCTCCAAAGAATGTTATACCTATTGGGTGTAAATGGATCTATAAAAGGAAAATTGGAGTAGATGGGAGGGTGGAGATCTTCAAAGCAAGATGGGTTACTAAAAAGGATATCGTCAGAGGTAAGGTGTCGACTATGACGAAATATTTTCACCAGTTGCTATGGTTAAGTCCATTCGGATTTTGCTTGCAATTGCAGCATACTAAGATTATGAAATATGGCAAATGGATGTTAAAACAGCGTTCCTCAATGGTAATCTTGAGGAAGAGGTGTATATGATACAACCTCAGGGATTTGAATCCCAAGAACATCCAAACAAAGTATGCAAGCTGTTAAAGTCCATTTATAGACTAAAACAGGCTTCCCAGACCTGGAATAAAAAGTTTGATGAGACAATCAAATCTTATGACTTCTTTTAAAATGAAGAAGAACCCTGTGTATATAAGAAGGCTAGTGGGAGTACTATAGTTTTCTTAGAATTGTATGTGGATGACATACTACTCATTGGGAATGATGTAGGTATGTTATCATCAATGAAAGCCTGGCTGTCAAACAACTTCTCCATGAAAGATTTGGGTGAAGCATCCTATGTTTTGGGGATTAAGATCTATAGAGATAGATCCAAAAAGATACTTGGCTTGACCCAATCATGTACATTGACACCATTGTCAAGAGATTTGGTATGGAAAACTCCAAGAGAGGTCTCTTACATATGAGACATGGAGTTTATCTTTCTAAGGAGTTATCCCCTAAAACTTATGAAGAGAGACAAGACATGAGTAGGGTACCCTATGCCTCAGCCATAGGATTATTGTTGTCCCAGTCATCTAATTTGTGTAATGTTTTTATTGTGATATTTGTGAGCAAAGATCATGGTGTCACAATAACAATAAATTAATTAGAGTTCCTCTCCTTTAACAATATTTGCATTGGTATTTTGGTGTCAGTCTCATTCTTTATGTTTGGAGATGCTTTAGATATTTTGTCATATTCATTGAGTGACTTGGTTTTCTTCTTGTCACAAATATTTTGATTTTTCTATGCAATAATGACTCAATTTCTACTGCCATCAAGAGAATGAATATGAAAAAATAAGATAATATAATAATATAAATAGTTTAATAATAATTTAACAATATATCATATAATATAATTTATAAATAATATAAAATATAATATAAATAATTCAATAATTTAAAATATATTATAAATAATAATACTAATATAAAATATATTAATATTAAGAATATATTACTATTAATAAAAATATAATTTATTAAATATTATATAGAATATATTACACAATATATTAAATCAAATGTAAAATAATAAATATTAAAAATATTAATAAATGCTATTATTTTTTCATATTATATAAAATATATTATACAATATATTTAATCAAATACCCTCCCCCCCCGAATGCCTCCACATGTCGCTACCATTTCCCTCTATTTTCCCTATCTCACTCTTTATCCCTCCAAATTCTAGCCCTGCTCATATTTCCCCCCTCCCACTACTACTTCCCACAAAACCTAGCCCCGCTCCTCTCCCCCCCTTCCCCCATCGTGAACCCATGGCCGCCACGACCAGCATCATCTTCTTCGTCTCCAACTGGAACTCCTCCAAGTTCACTAGCCCACGCCATCCTAGTCGAACTGTGCGAAGAGGGAGTAGTGGAGCTACACGACCTCATCATGGCTGGGCTTCGCATCATCGAGGCTGTAAGCACCCGAAACGGGATATCCGTAGATCTCCCCTTTTCCGGCCCCTACGCTTGCTTTGGGGTCTTGGTGGATGGGATGTTAGTGGTTGTGGTCGCCAGGAGCCAGAGGCCCCAAAATATAATAGAATGAAAAGAAATGAAATGGAGAATGAAAGTGACCGTCGTACCTTTGGAAGCGGGGATATTGTTGGGTTCTGACTTCTCCTCTTTCGGCCGGCCGAAAGAAGAGAGCTTAGTGAGTCCTTCGTCTTTGATCCGGTTGAAGCTCTGCCTCGGACGGATTTACCTACAAATGCCCATATGAAAACATAGAAACAAGTGAAAAGATCATTAGTTCTTGTGACAGTGTAGAATCATGCTCAAATTCAAATGTAAACATGAAAGAGGGAAGGAACTGACCGGATTGGGACTAAATCCCAACCCCTATTTGGAAGGTTTAAATATGCATGAAAATGCAAATGAGTGGCTTAATGCATGCTAAATAACATGTTAATGAAAGTTAAAATGAAAGGGGGGAGTAAAAGATCGACCGAAAAGGTAAATAAACTCAAAAAAATGCAAAACGGGGTCTGCCCCTGCTAGTGCCCCATATATGGGGCGCCTGCTGCAGGTGTCCCCTTGATGGGGCGCGTTGACCAAAGTCAAAGTGCCCTATTTATAGGGCACCAGGGACTGGTTTCGGCATATTTTCTTCCCTTCTTCGCGGCGTCGCCCCAGAGTGTAGGAAGACCTACAAGATGAAAGAAGGACTTCTTCAAGCAGACAATACTCAAGGGAAGCTAATGGAAGAGTGTTTTGGCACTAGATGTAAGGGAAATGGAGTGTAGAGGCCCTCAAAGTCTGAGAAAAATCATATTTCTGAAGAAGAAAACTGCAGGTTTTTGGGGTTTTTGGGAGAGGGCTTTGGATCGGTTTGAAGGCTTATGGGAGGTGTAGATGGCTTAGAAACGTGATGTTGGATGAGCTCTAGGGTGGCACGAAGTTGGAACCTCCTTCTAGTCCCAAATGGAGGTCTATTTATAGCCCAAAAGAGGGCACTTTGGCCATTTTCGAAAAACAGTGCCACACAGCATAGCGCCCTATATATGGGGAGCCAGCATCATGAGATATGTCAAATCGATTAGATGAGTCACTGCGAGGGGTTAAATCAGCCGGTCGAATCGATTTGATTTGGTGCCAGGCGCCCTGTTTATAGGGCGCCTGGTGCTCTATATATAGGGCGCCAGGTGCCCTGTGCCCTACATATAGGGCGCTAGGTGCCCTATATATATATACAGGGCGCCAGGTGCCCTGTATATAGGGCGCTTTGACCCTGGTCAACGCCTATCGATCTTCTTCGAAATGCGCCGAAAAACTTGATTTTTCCGGAAAACTCGGTTCTCTTGAAAGGTTACTCAAATATTATTCATGAAAACAAGAATTTAAGCTCTTCAACTAGGCCAAAATTGCGTGTCTACAGCTTGCCTCGCCTTGGCGTCGTCTTTGTAGGGGAGTGACACGAATGAAACGTAGGCGAATGTAGCGAAGCATAATGAGGCGTAGCAGAATGAAGTGGTAATGGACTGAAAAGGTGACACCAAGGTGTAGATTTAGACACGCCCTCATTGGTCTAGTTGAGTGGAATAAAACTTTACTGGACTCTGAGATTACCCTTTGTCTTATCGAAACCTTCCCTCTGGTTGATTGGTTAAAGAGAAGAATAGTACTGAAAGTAAATAACTAAAATCCCACGTGGGGGAGAATTGTTACCGGCCAGGACCTGAACTGCATGGTGTGCTGGACTCGGTAGAAATGCTATAAATTGCGCAAAGTAAAGAGGAGACAGCCAATCAACCAAGGTTGGGTTCTTCAAATTCATAAGGTTTTTCTCAACAATACCGGTTCAGTTCGACATGGAAAAAACTTCTTGTTTTGATGAAATCATAGTTAAAACCCGTTGGAAACCGATTCTCTGAAAAATCAAGAGCTTCTCTGGAGCTATAAAAGACCATTTTTAAAATGTTCATAATGGGACTGGAAGGAGGTTATGGCAGGATTAGGAAGCGGAGAATGGTCATGGTGGGATGATGAATGTTGGTGTATGAAATGATGCATGCTGGGTTTAAAGAAATACAAATAAGTATAAAAAAATAGTTGAAGATATAGGTTGAACATAACGGGTCAGGACATCTATGAAGAAACCGTCGTCCCTGCATATTCAACTTTGGCCTATCCGCAAGGCTAGGGAATGACTGAGCCCTCACTGATTTTATTGAAGGGGTTCTCAGGCTCAGCCCCCTCTAGACTTGAGGTCTTCAACATCTCAAATATTATTTATTTTGATAGATGCAATACTAAATGCAAGTCCTAATAGGGGTCGGAGTAGTCCACTTTTGTTTTTCAATTTTTGATTTTTTTGTTGTTTTTGCTTCCTCTGAGTGTCTGGGGATATGAAGCTAGCATGCCTTCTCCTATTCATGCATCCACTTGAGAGAAGATATTAAAACTTTATTTTGGCTTAGTCCCTTGCAAGGAGAGGGCAAAGTTGCCTTGATCTTTTGTCAAGGGACATAGGCCTTATCAAGGTAAAGATAGCAGAAAAACATAAGTATGCATAAAATAAAATATGCAAGACTGAAATTAAACATGAATGCAAAGACAACTAACCAGTCTAGAAAGCAAACTTTTAGGTGTTTTGAAATTTTTGATTTGTTTGGGTTTTGATGGTTTTATAATGTTTTTAATGTTTTGGAACTTTTATGATTTTTTTGGTGTTTTGAATATTTAATTTTTAGGAGTTTTGACTTTATAGATTTTTTTGTGTTTTTGAAGTTTTTGATTTTTTTGGTTTGGTGTGAAAGAAACGACCATCTCATCCTTTGCCTTGCTTGCCATAGGTGCCTCTCATTGTTACCTAAGGGTTAAGAGTAGGCATCACGTGTAAGAAAGTGCCTAGTCCGAGATCTTCTGACCTTCCGCCTTTGATAGGCTATGTCTCTTCTTGGATCCAGTCGGTCAACCTTACCCGCAAGGTTAAAGAGGGAAGATGATTGGTGGTAAGTCCTTAATAGGATTCGGGGGTGTCGAATTTGTTTCTCTACTAGTGCCCGCATCGCATTGCCCATTTGGGATTTGACATCCTCAGGTCCTTCCTTCTAGCCCTTTTCTTTGATGGCCCACATTCAAACAGGTCTTTTTTCTTTTGCTTGATTTTGACTTGAGGGGTTTATTGCCCATCTTTTGGAGCCTTTTTCTCTTTTTTTTGGGCTTTTGTTGGTACACATTCAGACAGGTCTATTCTTTTGCCGACCTGAGGGTTCATTACCCATCTTTTGGCACCTTTTTCTTCTTTTTAAGAAGTTAGACCTTCAAAGGCATTTTCCAACTAAGGCAATGGGTACTTTCGATACTCCTCATTCTAACCCCTTTCATCTATTCTGGACCGAAACGAGAAGAGAACGGGATTAGGTTGACATTCTTTTGCCAAGCGTTGCCTATCTTTCTCTCTGACTTCCGATCATCGGATCTCAAAACTAAGCGTGTAGTGTGTGCAGTATGATGCCTATCCTTATTTCCCTAAGTGACAAGTTGGTGCACCGAGCAAGCAAGCGTTAGATTATTCCTCACACCTTTGGATTTTATAGATTTTTTGTGATTTTTGTTCTAAGGGAAATATTTTTTAAGGTATACGCCATTCCAGGGATGAGCTAGTTCCTCTCCTTCTGCATTAGTCAGCTTATATGAATTACCAGGATAAACAGCAGAAATTACATATGGACCCTCCCAATTAGGTTGAAGTTTGGAGCGGGGACCGCCCGACTTAACGAATATTCTTTTAAGCACAACCTCACCGATTTCAAATTTTCCCTCCACCACCCTCTTCTGATAAAATCTTTTAAGTCTATTCTGGTAAGATCTAGCATGTTCGGCAGTGGCCAGCCTCCTTTCATCCAAGAGTTCGAGTTGCGCGAGAAGGGAATCTCGGCGTTCATCCATCGAGATGTCTTGATCGATATGGACTCGGAGGGAAGGGATGATTACTTCGTATGGGACTACCGCCTCCATCCCAAATGCCAAGGCATAGGGAGTTTGACCCGTTGGGGTTCGAATAGAAGTGCGGTAAGCCCATAGAGCATCAACTAACTTATCTGGCCAGTCCGCAAACTTGCTAGACTTACAAGTCCTCTTAATGATTTTTATCACGGTTCTATTGGTGGCTTCTGCTTGACCGTTGCCTTGAGAATAATATGGAGATGAATGATGCAATCTGATGCAATACCTGTTGCAAAGGTCACGCAGCTCCTGAGAGATGAATTGCGGTCCATTGTCGGTGATGATGTCGCCTGGGATCCCGAACCTGGCAATGATGTTGCGTTTGATGAAGGTGCATATTGTTGATGCCTTGATTTCCACGTATGCTTCCGCTTCCGCCCACTTGGTGAAGTACTACGTTGCAGTTAGGATGAAGGATTTGGTTTTGTTTGTGGAGTTTGGGTCACCGAGGGGTCCGATAACATCAAAAACCCACATAGCGAAGGGCCATGGGGCGTGAATCGGGTGAAGGGAAGATGCAGGAGAGTGAATCTTGTCGGCGTGAAGTTGACATTGATGATAGTGCCGGACAAAGATCGAGCAGTCTTCTTCCAGAGTAGGCCAGTAATACCCTTGCCTGATGATCTTCTTAGCGAGGGCTTGAGCATTTACATGGCCTCCACATACTCCGGAGTGTGCTTCTTTAAGCACCAATTCAGCCTCTTCTTCATCTACGCATCTTAATAGAACACCGGCCAAGCTCCTTTTATAAAGTACTCCACCTAAGATGGTGTATCTCTGGGAGACCCTTCTTATGGCTTTCTTCTCTTCGGCAGTTGATCCTGGTGGATATGTATGATCCTGATAGTAATTCGTAATCTCATGATACCGTGGTTTCTCACCCTCTTCTAATTCATCCAACTCGACCAAAGATACTTCTTCCTTTTGCTCAATGTACTCTTTCCTTTCAAACTCTTCTTTAACCTTCAAAAATTGTGCATCTTCTACTGCCGGAATGGTTCGTCGGTGGACATAGATCGTCCTAACCTGCCTGCCTAGCGGGACATATAGTGAAGATGCCAGGGAAGCGAGAGCTTCGGCAAGAATATTTTGAGCACGAGGAACATGAATGAATTCGAGTTTAGAGAATAACTTGATGTAACAGGCAGTGAGTTCTTGGTATGGTCTGAGCCCGGGATGAAATGTGTGGTATTTGGCAAGCACTTGGCGGAGAATCAACTGACTATCACCGATCACCCTTAGTTCAGTGACACCATAGAAGTGAGAAGCCTCCTGTCCGGCCAATAAGACTTCATACTCAGCTATATTGTTTGTTGCTGGAAAATGGAGCTGAAAAGCCTGTGGAATAGTGACACCTTCGGGTGACAGAAGAACAATCCCTATCCCTCTACCGTGGGAGTTTAATGCCCCGTCGAAATAAAAAGTCCATAGATTGGAAGATCGAATGGACATCCATTCTTCATCGGGAAATTCTGATTGGATAGGGTCAAAGATTGGGATAGGATGATGGGCAAGATGTTCAGCAATTGCATAGCCCTTGATTGCCTTCTGTTGAATGTAGGTGATGCTGAACTGAGAGAGGAAGAAACCCTCAAAGTTTGATCAATGTTATCTTTCTCTTTATATCGGATTTCATCCAGTTGAATCGCATTTTCTAAATACTCCGTAGCTTGGCACATTCTAAGCTTTTCTGATCTAACCGATGCATGTATCTTTCTGGAACTCTCCTACCTCTGATTTTTGTCCTATTTTTATTGGAAACTAAACCTAAAGAAGGAGGTAAATAAGAGGAGGAAGAGGAGGTGGATGGAGTGGAATTTATTGGAGAGGATGGAGGGCAAAGAAGGTCAATTAAGGATCTGGTGGCTCCTAGGGTCGAATGCCCTTCCGAGGCAAGTTGAGATGTTTCCTCGATCAAAATTTGAGTTTCGAGGAGGGCATTGTTTTTTGGGGAGTGCTAAACATAAAGACAAAATGGGCTTCAGGTGCCCGATTTGGGTTGAGATCAACTACGGGAGTCAGAGTAGGCGAAGATATTGATAAAGAGGGGAAGACTTCAAGTAATGTTTGATAAAGGGGGCTTTCGGGCCCAATGTTGACAGAAAGAGGTGATGGGCCAGTAGGCCGGATGATCATGGAAGAAGGTAGGTTCATGGACCCAATAAGAGGAGGATGTGGGCTCGGGGGCCTGGGTTTAGGAGATGGGCTTGAGGGCCCGAGAATTGGATGAAATGGGCGCAGAGGCCCGGATTCAGTAGAGGGGCTCGATGGCCCAAGAGCAACATGTGGGTACGCGGACCCATAAGTTGGGCATGACGGCCTAGGAATAGGGATCGGGCCAAGAAGCCCGGGGAGAGCATCACAGTGCGTTGGGGCGTCGGCCCTAAAATATGACATAATGAGGGAAGGCCCTCGTGGAATTGGTTGGACTTTTTCTCGAGTCGATTTGGCAATATGACCCTTGGGTGGGTCGACAGGTGGTTCAGCCTGGAGTGGTTCATTGCTTGACCCTTCTTCATCGATGGAAAACAAAAGAGATATTTCAGGATACACGTCATCTTCAGGGTCATCAGTTCTTCTTATCTTGTCCTGTCCTAGTTCTTGCTCCTCTTTGTTCTCAGCCAATTGAATGGTCTCTTTCTTGATGAAAAACTTTTGTAAGCATCCATAAAAGTATCTGCTTCTGAGATTCTGACCATTCGCTGTCGTTCCATCATACCCAACCCCGCTCTTTGGTTGTAACCTCACTGGATTGATTGGCTCAGCTATGCCTTGCAGTTCTTTGCCTAGTCCTCGGCCCTCCTGGTATCCCAAAATCTTCATTATATGCCACCCAATGGTTTCATTTTCCTCTCTTTTCCTTCTCCACACTTGCTTGGGTTGCCTACTCATTTCTGGAAGATTCAAGATTGTCAAAATTGGCTTGTTTGGCAACCCAAGGGGTGGTGGTGGAGAAGATGGATGGTCTAAGGGCATGCTCGTCACCTTAATCACTTGTCCCTTGTGAGGGAATTTAAGACACTGGTGATTGGTGGAGGCGACTGCCTCTAGTGCTTCCAAATAGGGCCGTCCCAAAATAGCTTTGTATGTCGGATCCATCTCAAGTATGTGGAAGTCAACAGTGACTGTTCGGCGTCCAAGCTTCACATTTAATGTAATCATGCCATCGGCAGGCTTTTTTGAATTGTCATATGCGATAACTGTTATTTGAGATGGCCGGACATCCTCTTTAGAAATTTCACAAAGACGTAATGTTTCTGGTGGCAAAACATTAATGGAGGCTCCGGTATCGACCAAACATGACTTAATGCCTACTCCGTTGATATGGACTGTGATGCATAAGGCACATTTCCTTATTTCCGGGTCGGCCAACTCTTCCTTTGTGAATGTAAGGGCCGGGTACTCACTTCTCGGGACAAGAACTGATGAGATCTTTTCTGGGGGGAGGCTCTCATTCACCATCACCCGCTGTAAGTATTGTTGGAGAACCTCTTGATGGACTCTGGATCTTTTGATCAACTCTAAGATAGAGATCCATGCCGGGGTTTTATCAAGATGTTTCAGCAAGTCATAGGATGTCCCAGGCAATGGTTCTTCGATGTGTTCTTCTTCTGCTTCTGGTACTAATCCTGACTGACCGGCCTGGGGAAAGACCCTTTGGAACATGCGCCCACTCCTGAGTACTGTGGCAAGTTGAGGAGTTATAGTTGAGGTGGTAGTGGTGGGTGGTGGGTTAGGTTGAATGATGGGAGCTTTTGCGATGGGTGTAATGATGGTGGTTTGAGGCATAGTAGGGTAGGTAGGTTATGAAGGTACAGTTGCTCGGGGCGGGATGATGATGGGTCCTAGTGGTGGTGATGTTTGTGGTGGATTAACCGGGTGGATTAGGGTCCGTCCCGATTGGAGTTTTGTGACTGGTAGTGTTATGATGGGTCGTGATGGTGCTCGGATAATGGATGTCCGGTTAAGAGTAATGGGGTTGGTTGATGTAGCTTGGGGTATAGAATGGACGGTTCGGTTGACATGCATGGCGGAGGTGGCTCCCTCAACTTGCCAAT
Source organism: Cryptocoryne crispatula var. balansae (assembly GCA_036172225.1). Classification (NCBI taxonomy): domain Eukaryota; kingdom Viridiplantae; phylum Streptophyta; class Magnoliopsida; order Alismatales; family Araceae; genus Cryptocoryne; species Cryptocoryne crispatula. The sequence goes on along the minus strand of CM069926.1, from coordinate 21,207,731 downwards.
TCTGGCCCCGATGATGATACTCCTCGGAAGAGATCAAGATGGGATTAACGTGTTGATTCCCCGGTGCGGGTGCATGTGGAGGTAGAGGGTTTTGGATAATCCCCAGGTCTGGGTTTTGTTGTTGTTGTTGCTGAGCTAGTGCGTGCTGCCGTTGAGGTTGATCTTTCACTGTTTTGATGTATTCCCCCATCTGGTCCCAGTAAATACTACCTTGCTCATTAAGGTCATGTATGTAGTCTTTGAATTGAAAACAATTTTCCACAGTGTGCCCAGGATATCTGTGAAATAGGCAGTATCGCTCTGTGTTGACATTTTGAGGCCACTCCAACTTCTCCCTTGGCAATGCAATTTGCCCTGCCGCCATGAGTGCATTAAACATATCCATGAGAGAGTACGGCAATGGCAGGTAATGGTTCCTCTTGGGTTCAACCTTTCGGGGTTCGTAGGCTATGGGAGGGGGTGCTTGGTTGTAGTTGGCCACTTGTTGCCGCGGTGGTTGGGGAACCGGGGCTTGCGGTCGCTGAGGGATCGGAACTTGTTGTTGACGAGGCTGGAACTGAGGTTGATGTTGAGGTTGACGAGGGTTTCTAAATGGTTGGTTTTGTTGAGGGTTCCTAAACTGGTGTTGATAATTGCTAGGTGGGTTCCCTACAACATTGAGGTTCTCGTTTGTCACTACGCCCTCGATCCTTTGGGCCGGTTGTGGTAAAAGTGGTTTTCTTGACAGCTCGGGGTCTAGGATCAAACAAGTTCATGATAGGTGAGTCCCTAAGCTGCATCTGAATGTACCGTGCCTTCTCATAGAGTTCACTCATAGAGGTGGGGTGATGCAAAGACAGCATATTCTTTAAGGCCGGAGTGGCATTGGTGATGATCATCTTCACTTGCTCCGGCTCTGAAATGGAATCAGTAAGCTTTTCTGCCCTTGACATCCACCTATCAGCATATCTGGCAAAATCTTCATCATTTCTCATTCTTTCGGCCATGAGGTCAGTGATGGAATATGTTGGTCTGACCCTGTCTTGATATCTCTGCAAAAATTTAGCTTTGACAGTTTCAAAGTTACTCGCCTCCAAAGAGTCAAGCGAGTAGAACCACTCTAAAGTTGAACCCTCTAATGATCTTCTGAAAAGAAAAGCAAGGGCCCTTGGATCATTTTGCCACATTACCGACTCATAAAGAAAGTCCTTGATATGAATGAATGGATTACCGGTTCCGTTGTAGCGACGGTATACCGGCATCTCAGAGGGAGGTAGATGAAAAGTAGGGAGGGAAGGAAGAGAAATTTCAGGGGCTACCTTTGTGTCAATCAAACGTCTAAGCTCTCTATACTGCTCATCCATGCGATTGATCTTGTTAATCATGGCCTGATCGACTGAAGGTTCCCTAAGAGGAGGAGGAGAAGTGGGTGCTTGATGCATCGGAATTGGGATTGGATGGGCCGAAGTGGCCGGATGAGAAGGGTACATTGGGGGATTCACCAAAGGGTGAGTAGGGTTGAGATGATTGGAAGAATGAACTAGTGGCCTAGAAGGAGCAACGACATTCAGATCAGGGTGATCTAAATTAGCTACCAGATGAGGGGAAATTGGGGCTACAAGCTCGATATAAGAATGGCCATGAATGGGCACATTGGGTTGACGTGCCACTGACCGAGGGGTAGAGATGTGAAGACCACCTTCGGGAGGAATGTGGTCGGCGGGCAACTTGCCCTTGAGGATGGCTTCAATAGCCTGAATTTGGGTAGGGTCAGCATGAGAGAATGCCTCCCAAAGTGAGTCTAGATTGGGTTAAGGAGAAATTTGACTAGGTTCGGGGAGAATTTCGGGTTCATTGACGGCACATACGGCATTAGGGTAGAAATAAAAATGGTCAGACTCCAACTGTAGTTGCTCGTATCTTTGATCCGCCATTCCGATAACTCGTCCTAACCTTAAATTCATAAACACAACAGAAAAAGAAGGTTGACAAATAAAAGCTCAAGGATTTTTTTGGTTTTGATTTTTGACCCCTTTTTTGTTTTGATTTTCTTTTGTTGGACAAGCAAGTTATCAAGGAAATTAACCTCAAGCAAATTTTTTGTTTTGGTTCTTTTTAGGTGATTTTGGGATTTTTGTTTAATTTTTAGTTTTTGTTTGCAAACAAGTAATAGCAAAGACTTTGGAATGATTAACGCAAATTTTTTTTTCAACCTAAATTAATGGCTTGTTAAGAGAAATATTGTCCACTCAAATAAATGGGTAGGACCCTATGCTCTCACAACGCCGAGCAATCTAAGGTTGTCACTCTTTTTACAACGATAGGTAATAGGTACTCCGGGTTTTGGGATAAAATGGTACAACCAGCCCGATCAGTGAAGAGGGAATCCTTCACGTCTGGGGACTTACGGAGGCCTTGATGGAAGCTACCTAGTCCTTCCGAGAGGGAATCCCCGGAGGAGGAGTTGGCAACCACCAAGAGGGGTGTTTGGATGTGTGGGGCTTTGGGAGGAGAGAGCCTCCCTTCTCGAATGTCCTAAAGAGACGGGTGAACCCGAAACTCCAATGCAAACTAAATGCAAGTGAAATGTCAAGGAATAAGAAGCAAGCAAGAAGAAAATAAAAGCATACAATGACTAATGAGATGTTGTAGGAAGCAAGTGAACAAGACAATGATATGAAATTAAACTAGGATGGAAGAAAGCACTAATTTAACTAAGCATGCTTTGAAAGATTTGCTAAAGGAGAACTAGACTTAGAAAGAAATAGGCAAGTATACTTAACAAGGGATGAAAGAAGATGATATCTAAAATACTAAGGTGAAATAAGTTGATTAACAAAGTTGGAAATCAGATCGGTATGCTTTTAAAAAGATAAACAGAGAGCAAGTAAACTTGGAAGAAACAAGATGATGCTTCAAGGAAACAAACAAGCATGTAAGCAAGTAAATAGCAATGCAAGGAAATGGAAATGGCTTAAATGAGAACTAAAGTGAAAATAAGCATGTTTTCAAGTGGACATTCTTAGGAAAGAAGAGAAGAACTCACTAAAGCAAAGTCGGTCCCACCGTGGTCGCCAAAAGGTGTAAGCACCCGAAACGGGATATCCGTAGATCTCCCCTTTTCCAGCCCCTACGCTTGCTTTGGGGTCTTGGTGGATGGGATGTTAGTGGTTGTGGTCGCCAGGAGCCAGAGGCCCCAAAATATAATAGAATGAAAAGAAATGAAATGGAGAATGAAAGTGACCGTTGTACCTTTGGAAGCGGGGATATTGTTGGGTTCCGACTTCTCCTCTTTCGGCCGGCCGAAAGAAGAGAGCTTAGTGAATCCTTCGTCTTTGATCCGGTTGAAGCTCCGCCTCGGCCGGATTTACCTACAAATGTCCATATGAAAACATAGAAACAAGTGAAAAGATCATTAGTTCTCGTGACAGTGTAGAATCATGCTCAAATTCAAATGTAAACATGAAAGAGGGAAGGAATTGACCGGATTGGGACTAAATCCCAACCCCTATTTGGAAGGTTTAAATATGCATGAAAATGCAAATGAGTGGCTTAATGCATGCTAAATAACATGTTAATGAAAGTTAAAATAAAAGGGGGGAGTAAAAGATCGACCGGAAAGGTAAATAAACTCAAAAAAATGCAAAACGGGGTCTGCCCCTGCTAGTGCCCCATATATGGGGCACCTGCTGCAGGTGTCCCCTTGATGGGGCGCGTTGACCGAAGTCAAAGCGCCCTATTTATGGGGCACCAGGGACTGGTTTCAGCATATTTTCTTCCCTTCTTCGCGGCGTCGCCCCAGAGTGTAGGAAGACCTCCAAGATGAAAGAAGGACTTCTTCAAGTAGACAATACTCAAGTGAAGCTAATGGAAGAGTGTTTTGGCACTAGATGTAAGGGAAATGGAGTGTAGAGGCCCTCAAAGTCGGAGAAAAAGCATATTTCTGAAGAAGAAAACTGCAGGTTTTTGGGGTTTTTGGGAGAGGGTTTTGGATCGGTTTGAAGGCTTATGGGAGGTGTAGATGGCTTAGAAACGTGATGTTGGATGAGCTCTAGGGTGGCACGAAGTTGGAACCTCCTTCTAGTCCCAAATGGGGGTCTATTTATAGCCCAAAAGAGGGCACTTTGGCCATTTTCGAAAAACAGTGCCACGCGGCATAGCACCCTATATATGGGGAGCCAGCATCATGAGATATGTCAAATCGATTAGACGAGTTACTGCGAGGGGTCAAATCAGCTAGTCGAATCGATTTGATTTGGTGCCAGGCGCCCTGTTTATAGGGCGCCAGGTGCCCTATATACAGGGCGCCTGGTGCCCTGTATATAGGGCGCTTTGACCCTGGTCAACGCCTATCGATCTTCTTCGAAATGCGCCGAAAAACTTGACTTTTCCGGAAAACTCAGTTCTCTTGAAAGGTTACTCAAATTATTCATGAAAACAAGAATTTAAGCTCTTCAACTAAGCCAAAATTGCGTGTCTACAGAGGCATCTCGAGCACCTGGAGGCTACGAAGCTCCTTGGCCACCTCTGTGTAGGATGTTCTTGCAAGCGAGGTTCTTGATTTTGCTTATGCTTGTTCTTGCAATTTTTGTTACTTGCTATTTTATGACTTTGTTTATTTTTTGAGCAGGGATGTTAATATTTTGATTTATTTGTTGGTTGTCTAAATTTTCCGTTTCTTTCCTCTATATCTCTCTGTTTTATTTGCTTACACTTGATTTGTCACATCAGTGTCTATAATTTTTTTGTTTCTTCACTTGAATTGTGCTTCTGATAAGATCAACTTCGCTTGAGGTACAAAATTTCATTTGGGGCATCTGCGATGCACTGTATGATAGAAATGTATGCCCTACAAGCTAATCATATGTGACATGATTTTACATTTCGTGTAATATCTTATTCAGTATAAATGGCATAATCTTCATTACTTGCACTATCTAGATGTGTCTATCGTAATGAAGTCCTAGGTTGCATGCAATGATGATTGAATCATGATGAGATTATGATAATGAGATCAATCATCTAGAAGCATGTACTCTAAATGTTCCTAGTTGTAGATCCTCGAGACGGGACATCAAAGATCTAATAAGACTGGTGTATATGACATCTTCTCATACGATGAAAATGACTAATCTCATTGGTCATCAGTGTGGGACACTGAGATACATGTACATGTGTTCATTAGAGGAATGAGTTCACTGAACTGACTAGTATAGAATCCCTGAATAGTATCTTACCGAACTGTCGATCAGGGTATTCTATCATCACGGTTGCACGGTTAGATCTTTGACCTGAGTCACCAAAGATATCTTGCCAGGCGTACCATGTACTTTGACTATTGACTTATGGATCACTTAATATTGTGGTCCTGTATAGTTAATGGATTGAATATATGGGAAACCCGGTGGAAGCAATTGAGTGGACAATAGGGAATCGTCCACTCTCGGTAGGAGAGAGAGAATGTCCTATGGATAGTACTCTAAATCCTTGGCCAAGGTAGATAGGATAATTGGAAAAGAGTTTTCCAATTGATCCAATTACCAGTACAAGATTCCATAGTGTCGGTATATTTAGGAGTTGATAGTCAATGCCTTACTCCTATCCGACCGGGACATTGGATGAACGAAGATTTATATCCGTGTGGTAACCGATGATGGAAAGGCTCTTTGGAGAGGAGTTTATCCCCGAAGCCATTTGGGATCATAGGATGTGACTTGTACCTTTTATGATCGGTAGGCCGTTAAATCTATTATAAGATAATAGATTTAATTTAAAAGAAGTTGTTCTTTTAATTAGGCCTCAACCAAATGGGCTATTGGGCCTAGTAGGTCATACACATAAAAGCTAATCCATAAGTTTGGGGCCAAGGGTGTTAATATAGAGAAAGGAGGGGTTTTTGTGAAAAACTCCAGATTCTCTATATAATAGTGAATTAAGCATGAGCCCCATAAGCCAAAGGCTGCAAAATTCGTCCCTACCTCTCTCCTTCACATTTTCCCATGCTGAAGACCGTCGAGAGTCGATGGGACTTCATCCAGGGCGAGTCGGAAGGTTCGACGAAAAGGAGAACCCGACTATGGAGGCGGCTCGTGTGGATACGACTAGAGGCCGCACACTTGAGTGGCTTGGAGAGCATGAGAATGCTCAATATTTCCATGTCTTTAGGGATTATTTGAATCCTGCAAAGGTATGTATTTGAAATCATTTCGAATACTGGTTTTGGAGACGTTGTTTGGTTCCGATCGAGACCAAGACAGTGATATACGAGGAATTGAAAATTTTCCGCTGCGTCAATCTGATTGGACCGATTCCCAACATTGTAGATATCCATCTTAAATGCACTGCATACAAATAGTGAACTCAGTTAATTGCTTGTTCATTTTAGCTAGTGTCTCTTTTACACAAAAGGGAACTCGGCTAGTCCTTCTCTAAATAACTTTATTTTATGTGTCTAGATTTTGGAAAGCTCATGACATGGGGTTCAACGGATGATCTCGGTTAACATTATTTAATTTCTGGAAGCATGACGTTTTTAACCATGACCCGTCTTGTTATCTTTCTTCTATACCCTTTATATTTATAACTTCGTGTGCATAGGAAAAACCAGGAGCCTTTCCTCTTCCAACTGAGAAGTCTGCAGCAGGGTGGGCTCATTGTGCTGCGGTTACAGGCATCTAAATGTCAGCCTTTGATATGAATTTACACTCACCGGACTTCAATTATGCTTTCCTTTATTTACCAGATTGTGTAGACCCGAAGGATTAACTTTTGTGACCACAACTTATGCTAAAATAGACTTATGAACATGTGTAGAATGAAAACTTGACATAATAGATCTTCCTAACTTCTAGTAGGGCTGTGGCAGTGTACTTATCATGTTCAACTAGGACATAGATGGCTGCTTTGAAACCATTGGACTGAAGGAAGTTGGCATTGGTTTGGTTTGATTTAGTTTGCTTTTGGATTGAATTGATTTGAATTAAATTTGTTGGTTAAAATTAGGTTGGATTTGGTTTAAATTCAATTTAATTTGAGTTGAATTTGGTTTGAATTCTTTTAGTTTAAATTGATTTGAGTTTGCTTGGAATGGGGTTGAATTTTGAATTTTGACTTAAGAAGTTTGATTTAGATTAATGCTTGACAGGATGAAGATTTGTCTTTGGATTTAATGAGTTTGTTAAAGTTTGCTTGGAAATTTGATTTGGTTTGTCTTAAGAAGTTGGGTTTTGCTTATGAGTTGTCTATTAATTTAAGTTCAATTTAATCTGAGTTAAATTTTTTGATTGGAATTGATTTAACTTGAGAGATTTGATTTGGCTTATAGTTTTGATTTAAGTTAATTTTAAGGCCTGCTTAAGATTTGGATTAAAGCTCCGATTGAGATTTTGATTTGGATGTATGTTATTAGGTTGGTGGGTCACGTTCATTATCTTGGGAATTTGTTGAATGAATTTTCAGATTTAAAGCTTCTGTCTTGATTTCTATTAGTTTTCTTTGATTTTATGTTATTTGGGTTAGATTAGATTTGGTTGAAATTTGATTTGAGTTTGGCTTGCTTGGGCAGTAGCTTGCAGATTATTTAGGTCATGAGTTTCTTATTGGTTTAATTTCAATTTGGTTTGCATTGGAATTATTTGGTTAAAGTTGATTTTGAATCTGACTTATGATATTAGATTGTTATATTTCTAGTTGAAATGTATGTTGTTTGAATTTGACTTGATGTTTATTTTGCTTGGATTATGCATTGAGCTTGAAGCTGATTCTTTGAAGTATTTCAATTTTTAATCGCACAACTTTTCAATTTACATATTTATGTGGGCTCTTTCTGATTTGGTGTTTGATGGATTTAGGGGAAGTTTGATTTGTATTCAATTTGATTGAAATTAATTTTGGTTTGGTTTAAGAGATTTGATTTTGTTCAAATTTTGACCGGGGTTGGTTTAATTTGAGGAAGACTTGATTTAGATTGGGTTTGAGAAGATTTAATTCAATTTGATTTGTAATGTTCTATTTGTGATCTTGTTTGACATTTGAATTAGATTTAATGTTGGCTAGAGTTGGTTTTGATCCAGGCTTGTCATTTTTTTATTGTGTTTGCTTGATTAGGATGCTGTTAGTGGATTAAGACTTGATTGAACTTTTATTTGAAAGATCTTCAATTTTTTTTGATCCTACAATTTTCAGATTGCAAATGATGTCTAGGATTTGATTTGGATTTGGTCAATCCAAAGGGATCTGGGTCTGACTGTTACAGATTGTGTTGTTTTTTTATTTCATATGTTTGGAAAAACTAAATTGTAGATTTATTTAAATTCATATTCTAACAGAAAGTTCTGCTTCAGATGTGGCTCATTGAACATTAGTCCTTACTTGTTGAATTTAGATTTCAGCCTTGTTTGCATTTCAGTTAACTCTTTGCTTCTTTTATTATTTGGTTGACTGCATGATGGATTCTGGGCACCAAGTCCCCCGGCTCATTGGTTCCATCTACCCTCCGGATCTTAGTTCTCCAAATTGTTTCATTAACTCTCTGATTAGATCAGACTTCAGATCAACCGTGATGCATCTAGTGAAGGCTATTGCATGTGGTGGACCCCATAGTATTGTTGTAACTGGTCAGTAATCATTACTTTCTCTCATGCCTACCTATGCTTTCTATGCAGTAACCAAATACACTTTTAAGAGTCTGTTTGTCTTTGGATGACATAAAATATGGCATGCAACTTTTAGCTCTCCATAGAGTGAGTTCAGATAGAACAAGAAGCTCTAAAACTGATTCACCATAATCTTTTCTCTATTAGCTGGCATGATCTTGTAAAGGAAAATCAATCATGTGAATGGAAAATCAACCTCTTTTTTAAGTTCTGTGAGCTAACTCCAGAATCCACAGCGTGATCTTTTTTAGTATAATCCTTAAGTTTGAGTTAAGATATCTTTCTACACATAATAGACTTACAATGTTATAATGCTTGACCTCTTTTTGGATTATTATCATGCACTTCTAAGCCATTTCCCCATTGTCATAGATGCATGAGCACTGCTTACATTTGGTTGGGGACTTTATGGGTCTCATCTATTTCTCATGCCTAAGCATATTGGATAGTTGTTAGAGCATTATGTCTTGATATTATTAGTCATTGGTGGTGCTAAATTTGTCTTTTAATGTTCCTAGATTGTTTCACAAGCTTACTATTTTTTTCTCAATTTTAATTTAATACTTCCACTTTTGGCTTTTGGAAAAGCATGTTAAATCAGTTGCTGATGTTACCTGATGATATTTGTTTTTAAGTGGCGCATTAATTATCTACTATTTTTTTCAATTGAATTGATACTAATTTGTAGAAAACCAAATAGATTGTTATCCTATGACTTGCCATGTAGGATTGTTGAAGTGCTCTGCTTATGCATCTTTGGTTTCTTTTACCAAGTGCTTTTGGTACGCTTAAGAAGTAAGATATATGCTTAAGCATCCTTTAGTGGTATGGTGGAATGACCCAAGATAATGAATCCTACATTGATTATTAACATAAATGTTAGCATTCAGCATGATATAAAGTTTATGAAATTGGATCCAAGTATATACATGAAGAAATTTTGTTTTTAGTACTTGACCTATACATGACTCATTACATTTGATGATAAATAATAAAGCTTTTCTCACATACATATTTTTGAACATAACTCAAAGGTCATTTTCCATTAAACAATAAGGTAATTACAGACAAGCTTCTACCAAGACAGTAGATGAGAGAGCTAAGAAAACACTAGGAGAATGAAAGCTACAAGAGAAGCATTCTGAAATTTTTTCACATATATATATGTATAGATAGAGAGGAAGGATGGCAACAGGAAAAGGGAGGGGATATTTTGAAAGAATGGTAAAGAAACTCTGACCCACATTTCCTTTGCCCAATCATGGGGAATGCAGATGTTTTAAATATAATAATGTTTGACCATAAATTGGTGTTGAACCAGTAGTAGCTATACACAAGTTAAGCACTTAAGTGGCAAATAAGTCAACTTAGAGGTGTTTTGGCACTAAAGCAAGCACTTTGGGCACTTTGTAATGGCCCTAATAAAGCGTTTCATCATCTTGGGCCATAAAACACCTTGGCGCTTAAGCATCTACTTTTATGAAGTGTCAGTTGTTCTTGTTAAGAAGCCAAATGCCTCTCTGTTCTTTAAAGATGATCATAGGCAAAGAATATATGATGCTGTAGGAACTCATATCATATGGTTCAGATAATATGTAAGTTATTTTAGTTGTATATTTATTTATTGTTTACAAAGATTATAATTTTTTTGTAATCTTTTTAATTTGCCATTAGACGTTACTTTTGATGACATATGATTAATGAAGATTCTCAATGGTTGACAAAGTATTCTGTTTCAAAGTGGATACATGGATTTGTTCAATGTAATTTTGCTGGTCGTCATGCAACTGATACTCTTAAAAATTGTCTATTTTAGCTTCATGGTTGAAGTTTGAAAACTTTTAACTCACTGTGTTGTATATTTATAAAACAAGTTACTTTTTAAATTATATGTTTTTGTGCAGTCAAACTGTCGACTGTCTTTGCAAGTTTAATATTTGTGAAAAACAAATTGTTTAGGTTGACTGTTGCAAGCAAGTTATGAATGTTATAATGGTTTTAGTTTATGAAACCAACCAGATTTTAAATGGCTGAATTTGTGAATGTTTAAGGTTTCTTTTAGGGTGTAATTAATGAGCAGGGTTGATTGTATGATTCGTATGATGGTTGTGAATGTGTGTTGCACAAGGATGTCATTTGTATGGATTTACTTATGGATCATTTTACGTAGGTAAATGTAACACCAACATCAAATGTTCATTTTACCAAAAATTCGATTTACCTACAGACTTTCCCTTAGGGATGTCCATAAAGCTAGAACATGTAGGTAAAAGTTTTTCCTATGGCCACTATTTGTATGTATAGATTGGTACTATACCTACGGGCGTATGTGTATCCGTAGGTATAGTACATGTACTATACCTACAGATAAGTCCGTTGGTAAAACTTTCACCTACATGTACTAGCCTTATGTACGTCCCTACGGGAAGGTCCATAGGTAAATCAAATTACTTACGGGAAAATGGCATTTACCTACGTATTTTTTGCATAGGTAAATGTCAAGTTTCTTGTAGTACCATCATTCCCGTTGATCGTCGAAGCCCTTGTCTCGGTTACCCCCTACTTTGCCGAGAACACCTGCCCGAGGCCCTGCCACCGTGAGCCCCCTCCTTCCTTCCCTTGCCTTCACCTTGGGTCTCCATCCAGCTACTGTTGCGGCCACTGCCGCTGTGAGTGCCATCCATCACCATCGATCCCCGATGTTAGTCTCCCCTATTCCAGCCGGAACCACCCCTGAAGGGGAAGCTATTTCACCGTCCGCAGCCACCCTCCCCTCGCTACCACCGCCGGCTTCCAACCCCCACCTAGTTGTCATCGTGAGTCGCCGACCAGTCCACTGCCGTAGCCACCACTGTTTGTTGCCGCTCGGAGCTATCCTGTTGCCGTCGATCACTGCGCGCGAGCCCCCTCTTTTGCCGGAAACCATCACCACCGGGAGTCCATCCTCGCCACTGCCACTGGCCTTCGCCCACCCTTGCCGTCGCCGTCGTGGACAGCATCGCCCTCATCATCCACCACTGATCGCTGCCGCTGCCTCGCCTGTGTCGTCGACCGCCGCCGTCTCCTCTCCACGGCCACCCCTACCACGAGCGCCGCGCGCATGTGCGCGGACGCACCAGCCGGCGACTCGGCCCAACCCAGCCCCAGCCCAACAGTGAGTTGCCTGGTCCAACTCTAGTCTGACCGGTCGGTTCAGCCGGTTCAGCGGCCCGGTTCATCATTTCGGATATTTCTTAATATAAATAAGTCAAAAAATCAGAGAAAAAGCCATAAAAATAGCATAAAAATTCATAAAAATTCATAAAATTTATAGAAGCTTCCAGGTAGGTTTCTTAAGCTTGTATATTTATTTGACCCCATTTAGATAACAAAATATGCATAATTTAGTTTATGGACGTTAAGTTGACTAGATTTTGACTTTGAACTTATGCTTAATGAGATTCTCAAAATCTTTGAAATTAGAAACTTGAAATTGATATTTTATATATTATGAAACATGTTTAACATGATTCTAGTTGGTTAAAATATTTTTCATGAGATTTGACCCTATGTTAATTATGTATGTGATTATATGCTAAATTGGATCTAGAATTGAAGGTTAATTTTGTGTAGACTTGGAAAAATCATGGGTCATAAAATTATACCTTTTTGAACCCATTTAGGTTAGATTATGGTTGCTTACACCAAAACTTAATTTGTTTAGTTTATGCCAAGCTTGATTTAGGTTAAGTATCTTGTATATGTATTCAAGTATGTCTAGTTTGGCTTGTCATTACATGTGTGTAGACTATGTAAAATATATTTAGTTTGGTTTCAAATCATAGATTATACTATGCATGGTTAGTTGTGTTGATCTAGTCACGATGAGTATGAGTTTTCATTTATAATAGATTTAATTAAGTCGAGTTATGATATGTCTTGTCTGGTTCGTTATGAATGTTATGTCTTACATGAAGGGTTATGAAATTAGATCGTTATGTCATCTATGCATAGTATGGTCAAGTATGGCATGATTCGAATTTATGTGATAAACTCTTGATATGGCATGCTATGAAGGCTTCACTAGCCTATGTTAGTCAATTGCTCGTGGGTAGCGGATAACTTAAATGAATCCGTCCCTCCCACAGATTCCGAATTACCGTGATTTTCCCTTAGTGTCACCACTGCCTAGGTTCACTTTGGGCTAGCTCATTATATATTACTGCTATATATATTAGAGCTGGTGGAAGCATTCTGTACATGTGAAGCAAGATGACCAATTCATTGCTATTTGGCTATGTGTTTTAAAAAGGATATGAAAATTATGTAACTTGTGTGTCTTGTATAGATGTTAAATCATGTCATGTTAGAAAAATAAGATTTGTCTCATTTTGTTTTTGTCATGTTAAGTTAAATTTTGAGGTCATTTATTTGATATTTGTCTAGTTAGTATGATCTTGTGTGTATTGATCTAGAATTGTATAGCATTGGCATGATCTTTTCCTTAAAGATAATCATAGTTTGGTTATGCGTTATAGATAAATATAGAAGACATGTTATTATCATTCATATTACATCTCAATCTAGATATAATCTATCATTGCTTGATTATATGTTAGTTATTCGATTGGCAAGAAATGAGTGTAAATCCTACGAGACCCTAGATTCACCCCGTTGTGGGTTAAATTTTTCAATAGATTTTGAAGATTTAGGAGCTTGAAGATGAGGTTAAGGTGAAACTATATGAATTAAAGTCATCTACACTTGGAGATGAGAGATGTTCTTTACTTAGGTAGTTGATCTTGGTTGTTTTTGAGCAAGAAAGATGTTAGATTTAATAGTATGGTTCTATCCTCTTGCTTTGATGAATCTTATGAAAATGATTGTTTACGCCCTGTTTGGTAACACTATTAGATACCTCTGTCACTATCAATTTTAAAATTGATATTAATAGGAATCATTTAGAGGTGTTTGGTTAATTGTATCAATTTTAAATTTTGTAATGCAAACAAAGCATATTATGTAATACAAGTGTCAACTTGTATTACTTTTGATATTCCAACATTTGAAAATATTAATATCAAAATTGATATAGTACCAAAAATGAAACTCTAACTAAACAGGGCATTACGTTTAGATTATGGAATTCAAGTGTTGGGTTTCATCCCACTGTCATGATGGTTGTGTATATCCGCTACACATTTGTGGTTATGTTATTTAAAATTCTAGGTTGTGACAGTTGATCCCCTTTCTTGGGTGTCACCACACTACTTAATTCATTATGTCCCAATTTTTTAGCTTCCTATTGGATGATCTAGCACATGTTAATGATATTTCATTTCTAGCAGAATGGATCCTACCAAGAGCTGTGGCAAGTCTATCAACATTAGAAAATTTTGCTATCACCGCTGTTCTCATTGTATTATAGACGATGGGCTCATCCTTTTATTATTTCTTGGACAACACAAAGTTTGATACTCATTTAGAATTCTATCGTTGATCTATTCTTGTTCTCCATTTAAACAGTTCGATGCACAAACATCACTAGTGAAGAAAACATAAAATTAACTATGAAACACAGATATTCAATGCTTGATTCAAACACTAAAAATAAAACCAAATCGGTAATTTGATTTAATTTTGTTTGATTTGGTTCTCAGGACCTTTAAAACCAAATCAAATCAATAAACTAAACAACTTGAATTAGATTAAATATTTTATTTTATTTTAAATTTATTAATAATATTTATATATCTTTTCTGAAAAAAAATTTCTTCAAAACTTTTAAGAGAAAACTAATGAATTGTAGAAATATATACAGGGCTGTTTGATACATAATAAACTTGGGGATAAAGTTGATTTTTTTTCCAAAATTTAGGGGGTCAAGCAAATTTATCCACCAAAAAATCTAGTACCAAACTTAATGGGGGTGTTTGGTTGCATGATAATAGAGATTTTTATTTTAATTTTTAAAAATTTTAATAAATTTTGTTAAAAAAGATATTTGACAACTATGACAATTTTATGTTTTGAAAGTGATTTACCTCTTAAAGAAAAAAAGAGTTTCACTTTTTTCTTTTTTCTTGTGGTCCTCCACTTTGTTTGGTCATGTATGGTAGTTACTCTTTTTTGTTATCACATCCCTCCAAATATGATAATTTTATGTCATGAGTTGGTTCACTTTTTATTTTAATATAACTTTTTATCATGAAAGTGTACAAGAAATTATCATGCAACCAAACACCCTATAAGGGTCTATTTGGTATAAGAGGTTTATCGCCAAATTTTAGTGGATAAAAAAATTTATCTTTTAAATAATCGGGTACCAAACTGTCCTAATAGAACATAGTTTGAAACAAATAAAATAAAATTACACATTTACATATATATAGTATATCACAATAAAATATAGTTTGAATTGGATCAAATCAGTTCAAATCAAATTAATTTGGTTTGAGTTAATTTGACTTGATAGGTAAACTCGTTTCCTTTGGTTTAAAAAAATCTTAAAAAACTAAATCAAGGCACACTAGTGACACCTTTGTTATGAAGCACAGAAGCATCAGTTAACTCCACGTTCCATCGAAGCCCCGGCGATGCGACCCCCAAACAGCTGGTGTTCAACTTTCTCCGATATAAAATGGCAAAAAAAAAAAGTTTCTCCAATGATTTTATGGACATATTCAAATTGGAATTTTATTCCAAAAAATGCCCTTCCGGTCCCTGGCCGTCATCAGCTGGTAGAGCACAAGGTGGAGAATTTGTGCAAATCGTCACAAATAGGCAAAATTACCTATACTAAAGATGTTTTAAATTTACCAAATTAAATGAGAGGCCAGAATGGCTTGGCAGCGAGCATCAAAATTTTGCTGTCCCAATTCGAAACAAGATTCACTTGATAAAAAAACAGCTTGTATAAATAGATTTTTTTGGGTCTATCCAAAAGACATGAATATGTTTAAATATCACAATTGTGTTACCGGAAATAGAGATCAACATTGCAGCTCTCCGTTGAAAAGACATTGTGAGAAAATGAGAATATCCAGCTCCTTTTACTGAAAAAGGCCAGAGAATCTATTTTCGTCACAAGGCGTCATTTGGTATCGGGATAAAATTAATGGGGATAGGGATAAACCAATCTTTGTGGTTAATCCTATCTCCACCATGTTTGGTTTAACTTATGATAAGTTTAAGGATAATTGTAATGTTTTGTTTTTTTTATATAGGTTAATGGAGTTTTTGTTAAGTTGAAAGTGTGTTATCTCCAGCATGTTGAATATCATATTTCTGAATGATTTCAGCCCCTTTAGATAACTTTTCTAGTTAGTCTATTGATATTTCCTTTGAGTACTATTGTTATATAATTATGGTGATAGGATAATTCAACTAGACTTTGTTTAGTTAGCTTACCTAACTCATTTTTCCAGCCATGATTATGTCATTAAATAAGGTGTTAAGGTCTGATTTTTTTAGAGTCATATCATATTGGGTTGAACGTGTGATGTAGTTACATGTTAGCTCGCATTTAATCTCATCATTTTATGGTCTTAGCATCATGAATAGGTTATGTAGTTGTGGTTTCTCATGTTATTTTTCATTGGTGCTACATTGTCATGGCATGGCATGATTGATATGGATGCATGATACATTGAAAATTGTGAATGGAAAATTGAGCTACACCAGACTAGTTAGTCGTGACTCGAGGGCAGCGAGGGGTTAGAACCGTCTGGTGCATCCTTTGATCCCAGATCCTGCGGGCATCCTAAGTGCCACCACTGCCTAGGTGCACAATAGGATTTCGATTAGTATATGGTACTTTTATATATGATAGATCTGGTGCTAGCTAGTTGAGGTGGCAAGACGACGCTTTCCTTGCCAATAAGAAAAGATGTAATTTCTTTTTAAAGAATAGGTGCATGTTTGCATAGTATGGCATAGTTGGTTTGGTGAGGTAGTTTATTTTTGTCATTTATCACTTTGTGTTGCACAGGGTATGTTTGAAATGTCTCATTTATAGTATATTGTCTTGTGGAGCATATACTAGATGTCTATGCATGTAGGTGTCTATGTTTATTCAGTCTTTTTAGAATATATCAAAGTTTATATAGGTTCTGGTCATCATGGGCATAAGGCTGGTTGGTGGTGTAAAAGATGTGATTTAAGTCAATTGTTAATGTATTGACTAGTTTTACTTATATGCCTACAAAGGGTGCAAGTCTGGGTATTTATTTAAATATTATTTTAGGGCCTTTTGGCTATCCGATCTGGCGGATGATAGAGTGCCTACTGAGTCATTTTATATGACTCACCCCGTGGTTTAATTATTTCAACAGGTCTTAAAGAGGAGGAGGAGAATACCGAGGCGGTCTTGGAAGAGACGTCAGTGGTGGAACAGGATTACACTGACCTTGGAGACGTTTGATATCCGTGTTCTCGGTGTTCGAGATGGTTGTTTAGTTGTTATAACATTTATTTTTTTTTCAGTATTTTATGGTGTCTCAATTGGAGTTGTTTAGATTGTTTAATATGGGACTTTTAGTTATGTTATGTTGTTTTATTTGATCATAGAGTTGTGAATGATCTTGTATGTGATTTGTTGTTGAGTCAACTTTACTTATTGGATGATGGGTGTGATGTTGAATTAGTTTATGTTAATTTTGGTTGTGTCAAGTGATTGTGTTTTTGTTACCAAACCTACTTATTTCTGAGTTTTATCCTGCTGTCATAATCCGGAGAAAAAAAATCCGCTGCGTTTTTCGAGTTGTGACAATAATCCTATCTTATGTTTGGTATGTTAACAATAAATTTGAGGATAACCTTAGATTTTTATATTTTTATCTTATTTTTATATTATCTTATTTTATTACCCATAACATATTCATAAACATCTTAACCAACTTACATATCTATATAGTAAATTTAAAATATAAATTAAATATAAATTAAAATATAATTAAAAATATAAATTTAAAATATAAATAATATAATTTTAAAAATATGGCAGTGAAAATCATATTTAAATTTTGTTTTTAAATTTTGATTAAATTAAAAAATATTACAACTGAATACCCTACAAGTCGATTTACATCTAGTACTTCGTATATATTTTCTTAAATACTTCATAAGTCATCTATTCCATATCAATAAAAATGGTAAAAGCCATGTATAAATAACTCAACTCAACCAACAATTGGTTGTTTAGCTAGCATTAATATAGAAACACCATTCTCAAAAAGATTTCAGATAATGAGTTTAGTTGTAATGACACAAATTTCAGTTTGTGAAGTTTCTCGAAACAAGTAAACATTCATTTCATAAAAAAGTATATACACAAATAAGAAGATACAAATAGTCCTAGAAACCTCTACATCAAGAAAACATCCTTGACCAAAATTGATGCTTGAATAGAAAAAAGAAAAATAGAATGAAAGATGCATCATCTCTCTCCCAAGCATGACTGGCAAAATATCATTTTTCAACTAGCTGCAATATAATTGAAAAGCTCCTAACATACACTGGATGTTTGGATTCTTCGTCTCCTATCTTTACCCAAGGTTGACAGTAAACCAATCTCTTGTTGCTCCACTTTCACCAAATTGGTCTGTTTAGCTTTCCACTCTTTCTCAGTTCTCTCTCTGATAAAAGCAAACGTGGTGAGGTTAGATGCAGTGCCATCAAGCAAAAAAAAGATCATCTCATGTATGATTTGGATATCTTCAACATTCTTTATCAGTAGCTTAATACCAATCCAAGAGAAAAAAGCATGTTAATCCGGCATAAAAAGCCGTAGACACAATATACAAAGCATAAAAAAACATATAACCTTCTTGTGCTGCTTTCTATACATTGCTGTCCAGGTTAGCTTGGCAGGCCTAACAAGGTTATGGAAGTATAGCTTGCATTTCCAGGGTATATCTTAGCAATATTCCAGGGTCGTGGAAATGCACTACAAGGGTATTTTTTGGGGTTAGTGGTGCCCTTTTTGTTCAAGCACAGTAAAATTACCTTCAAAACAGAGCACCCATTAAGCTTAGGATTCGTAGCTTAACTTGTGAACGGATATTGTTCTTGACCCTTAAATTTTGCACCAACACTGAGAATAAACATGGTAGATTGATGGGGATTGAATTATGTTAAAGCATTTGCATATAGAACAGGTAAGTCAATTCTTTTTGATGCAGGCCATACCTCTGGCGTAAGATTGATGGATCTGTTCAAAAAAACTGCCCAAGAATGAAATAAATGAGCGCCAGCGCCACTGAATATGAATAAAACATGTAATGTGTCAACATATAATCCCAACAACAACGTTAAATGATTCTAATTAGTAAAAGCATATAAATCAATTAAATGCTCACATGACGAGAAGCATATGGATGAGCTTAAATATGAAATATGAATGTGATTATCGCTTTCACATACTTTAATTTTTGCACTGTAACTTTAGTTGTGAGTTATGACCTGTAATTTCCTAGATAATATTACGTGGTATGGACATATCTTCATCAAGCAACTCCCAGAACTTTATAGCTAAAAAAATAAAAAATATTAAATTTAATTTTCATTTACAAAATACAAGGGCACACCACAGTAGCAAACTAACATTGTAGCATGTGGATTTGCCATTAAGGCCACAGTCTACTTCTTACATATATTTCGCATCCAAGAAAACTAAGACTGATGGGGTGTTTGGTTGCATGATAATTGAGGTTTTTATTTTAATTTTTAAAAATTGTAAGAAAACTTGTTAAAAGAGGTGTTTGACAACCATGACAATTTTATGTTTTGAAAGTGATTTTCTTCTTAAACAAAAAAAGAGGGTCTCACTTCTTTCTTTTTTCTTGTGGTCCCCCCACTTTATTTGGTCATGTGCGGTGGTTACTCTTTTTTGTAATAACATCCCTCCAAACATGATAATTTTATGTCATGAGTTGGTTTACTTTTTATTTTAATACATTTTTTTATCATGAAAGTGTACAAAAAATTATCATGCAACCAAACACCCCATAAACTTATAGATCAGAAAATGAACCCTTCAGCATGAATACTACCAACTTATTATTTCTTTCATGTAGTAGAATATTCTATCATGTGTTAAAAATTCTTGTATGAACAGGAGAACAAGAAAGGTCTGGAATTATTGAAAACAGCCGTAGAAAAGGCTGGCTACACTGGCAAAGTGAGACCCTATTTCTAAGTTAATTTCACTTGTACCATCAATCCTTGTCGGAAAGAAACTATTGACCTGGTTGTCTTATATTCCTTTCGTAGGTTGTCTTATATTCCTTTCGCTGCATCAGAGTTCTACGGTGACAAGGATCAAACTTGCGATCTTAATTTCAAGGAAGAGGTAAATGGCACCTAGTTATCTCTTCCATCTTGGTTGCTTAATGTCCATATGTATGATTAAACTTCTTATCTACGTCTTTGTGGTTCCAATTTTATAATGGGAATGCCATTCATGTGGGCATCGCAATTTTTAGTTTTGGCCTTCATTATTTAAAACAAAGTAAGCAATTCAAAGAATAACCATAGCAGGTGGGTGTTTTACTGCGTAAACTCTGTCTCTCCCTCTATGATTCCCCCTTTTCTACTGCTCCTCTTCCTCCTCTCGATCGTCGCACTATCTGCCCAAGAACAGAGGAATAACACCCACATCCTGGAGTGTTATTCCCTTCAATGCGAATACAGAGTCCCCATCAGATATCCCTTCTAGAACGCCACCATCGATGCCAGCTACTGTGGGTACCAACGCTTGGAGGCCGTCTGCAAGGAAGGATACCCTATCTTCAACCTGGACCGGGACTTCTACAGAGTTGACGTTGTTAACTACAACAAGAGAATCATCACCCTCCAGGACGCCGATTTGCTGGGCTCTGACTACCTATACCGTCAGGGATGTCGCCACGGAGGCCATATCCTCTGGCGAGCATAGGAAGAGAAGGGATGATGAAGGAGCCAACTTACTGTCTAAGAAGGAGATGAGAGAGCGAAGCTTGATGCAGTCGTTGGCGGAAGAAGAATGGGGCTTCGTGTGGAGTCTCCTGGTTCTCCGTCACTGTGAGATTCGTTGGAGCTCCGGCCACCACACGAGAGTTCAGCCCCGGGCGCAGTGCGAGATTCCACCCTGCGAGAGTCCAATGTGAGATTCGTCGGAGCCCCAGCCGCTGCCGCGAGAGCTTCGCCGTGCGAGAATCGTATCCCCGAAACATATACCCTATCCCACTAAAAAGAGGAAATGATTTATTTGTGAGTTTAACCACATTTTCAAAGATAAACTGGATTAAATTAAACCAGGTTAAGATAAATTTTATTTACCTAACAAACAAAGGATTAAGGATAAATCAGGTTTATCCCAAGTTATCCTTGTACCAAATGTGGCCTAAAAGAATAAGGGCACCCCATCCGCGCCTATCCCATTCATCTACCTCTCACAAATTAACGGCTGTGTACGTGTTAGGAAAAACATGTCCATGGTGCTCACTTTGGTAAATGTTTCTGGGTCATTAATTCCACTTTGGTAAACGTTTCTGCGTACGTGTTAGGAAAATCATGTCATTCCGTGTTCGCAATCAGCATATATATATATATATATTGTTTGGTGTTCTAACTAAGAACTAAATGTCGCTTTAATAAAAAGCATTACTATTAGGCACCTATATAGTACCAAATACCATAAATGAAGACTAATCTGTGTATTCCTGTGTTCATTTATTGTTTTAAGTACTGCTTGTTATCAGCAAACCCACTGTAAATATACACTTCTGTGCATTTCTGCGTGTCTTTGCTGTTCAATAATTTTCATCCATCATTTGGCTCGGCGTATGTTGTTGTTGCTGCCGTAATGTTGTTTCTTTGTTTCCTTGTGGGGATGACAAATATATCATGGAGGTGCATCAATGACCACATCAAAACTTGAACAAAAACCTCAAAGAAAAGAAAATAACGACAGCCCCCGCCCCCACAAAATAGAGATACAAATCAAACAACAATATGCAGGTAAAAAGAGACTCAAGAAACTATAAAAGCACTCCAGGAAAGGGCTTAGGAACTGATCATTTCAACGAGAAATAATTGCCCAATCCCGCAGTAGGCAAGGTATGGTGTAGAGCATTTAACCCAGGTCATGAAAACCTCTTCAAATTGTCACTGATTTATTCCTCGCGAATCAGATGCTTCACAACATATTAGAAAAAAAAGCATCGCAAAATAGAGAATCCACTCAATAAGGTTAATTTCACAGCAGACGCATGGAAGATTAAGTTCAAAATATACACTTTGGAAGATAAGATCATTGCAAGGTTCTTGCACAAATTGTCAAAGGTAATAAATAATTTTGAGATAAAATTTAATCTAACACAGTTTAAAATAGTATTTTCAAAAGTAACACACCACACAAAATTTCAAAATTAACATAGTTTTTGCAAAGTGCTGTGCTAAGCGAAGTCGCTACGTTATGTGACGACTTCACTATTGAAGTCGTTAGATTACGTAGCGACTTCCACTATACGTCCGATTGTCACGTCCCCGATTTCACAACAGGCATAGCAGAATAAATTCGGGTACGGGACCGGGAAAATAACCCCTTAACTCTGTCAGTTTGGAAAAAATTAATAAATAACAGGTCCCATTTCATAAAAATAAATAATTCCATCTAAATATAAATCATACTTTATTTCAATATAAACAATTCATAAACTAGTTCTCTAATCCTCTTCAGCACTAATCCTGATTCACTATGCTTCTACTACGTTAAACCTGATTACCTGAAAAATATTAAAAGATTTGGAATGAGTCACACGGACTTAGTAGGACTTATACCCAACTTTCCTGATATACTAATCAAAATTTAAATGATAATGATAAATGATAAATCTCACAAATCACATTATAACATAATTACTAAATTAATTATCAAGATTCTATTATTTAGTTAGGTCCTTTCTAAAATCAAATAACCGAGTGTACCTAACTCTACATGAACCAAACTGACGATAACTTAACCAACTAAACTATTCTTTATGCCATGCCACCTGAACTTACATGAGTCTACTGTGTATGCTTTAATACCATTTCAATTCCATTTGTCTGAGTAAATCATATACTATACTTGGAACTCTCAACTCCAACTCTAAATATATATAAGAAGTACCATATAGTAAGCTACATCCTTAGTACATTTAGGCAGGGTGTACTTAGGATAAACTGCGGTATCCGAGATCGAAGGATGCACCGGATTTCACTACGTTATCTGCTACCCAAGGACCACTAATCATAGGATGGAGGAACCTCACAAGTAAAAGCCATATAATTACTCAGACCAAATTAATTCAATCATCTAGATATACAAATTCACTGAACTAGATATGCCAATTATCAAGTCATGCACAACAATTCAATTATTTCAACAGTTCATGCAATAAACCCAATCAAGAACAATATGCAAGTTTACCAGATCATGCACATGATTCAATTATACTTCAATTCATGCATTTGACCTAATCAGAAAAGAATATACAACATAATTAGACAGGTTAACTTCAATTGATTACAATTCAATATCAATTCATCAAATAATGCACTTTACCCCTTTATGCCACTATGAATATATGTTAATTACTTATGCTAAGGAATTATCATGTCAATTCAAATTCTAATTCAATTTATCAATTATTAATAATTAAGAGTCATACATAACATGAACCGGATATAATTATAATCTTAACAAGTAATAACTCAATTTCTATATTTTAATACAAACAAAGCAATTGATCATCACAATATTTAACTAATTTATAAGATTGCTAAACCATGATTACTCATATTTATGACTAACAAAGCTAGTTCATGAAAATAAATGCAATTACACATGAGTGACATGATTGACATTTAAATAATCTCATGCAGATAATTAAATATTTAAACTACCATTTATTCACTAATTTCTAACTATTTATCTAATGAACACATTTTAACACTTTAATTAAAATATCGAGATGCTCTGGAAAGTTGAGATGCCTACCTCGAGAAAATTAGTAAATTCTCAAGTTCAGAAGAAGTCAATTGGATGCTTGACCATGGAATGGCGACAACTACACTAATCAGCAACGTCAAACTGAAAGAATATTAATTTTTAATAAACTGTCAATATATATATCCAAAGATAAAATAAAAAATATAAATAGCGAGGCTCACCTCGGTAGATCAACGGGAAAACGACACACTGTAGGTGGGTTTGTCGCACGGCAAGCAGGCGACCGCGGTGACGATGATGATCGCGTCACGGGAGAGAGAGAAAAAGAGAGACAATGAGAGAGAGTGAGGAGCGGGTGATGCGGGAGCTGAGATGGTTCTTGGGCGCATGACAGCACGAGAGAGAGAGAGGCGTTAGAGGGGGTGCACAGTGGTACCCATTGGCATGTGCACGAGAGGGAGACAGGGGGTCAGCAGGGTAGCGGTTGGCAGTGTAGCTGGCTACGCCCAGCAGCTATGCCTGTGGTGCACAGCGGATGATGGGAAGCGAGGCTACCGCGTTCGTGCGGGTGCATGCGAACGAAAAGAGGGAGAGTCGAGGGGGTTCGGACAGTGCACCACCAACCGCTGGCGAGTGCCTACCATTGGCTAGCGCAAACGAAGACGAAGGGGGAGAAATGGCAGCGCATAGCACCTTCGGCGCACGGCGATGCTGCCGTGCGCACAGGACAAGCGGAGACGGCCGAAGCCTTCACGCGCAGACTCGTGCAGGATAAACCCGCGTAGGGCACGAGGTGCGGGAGGCGAAGGAAAGAGAGAGAGAACAGGGAGAGGGATAAGTAGGAGAGAGAGAGAGAGAACAAGCAGAGAGAGAGAGAGGTAGTAGAGGGGAGAGAGAGAGAGAGCGTGAGAGAGTGTGAGAGAGAGCGAGAGGGGGCGAGAGAAAACGGACCGCACAATGTGCCGTTCCCAGGTGGCGCTGTGCACCGTGGAATGCCGCGCGCGAAACGCATGTGGGCGCCGCACGGGAGGCATCGCGCAGGACGTGGTGAACCTGAGGGCAGGGAAGAGAGAAAAAGAAGGGGGAGAGAAAGGGAAAAGTGGAAGAGAGAGGGGGGAACAGAGAGGGAGAGAGCGGTGGGGGCGGGGTTGAAGACGACGATGGTTGGCGACGACTGTGTGGCGATGATGACCATGGCGCGTCGATGAGCAAGGAAGAAGAAGAAGAGGAAGGGAGGAGTTGGCAGCGGCAACCTCGCGATGGTGGTTCACGGTGGCGATGACAACGACGGATGAAGAAGAAGAAGAAGAAGAATAAGAAGAAGAAGAAGAAGAAGAAGAAGAAGAAGAAGAAGGAAGGGGGAATAGGCAACTGAGCCGGGGGGCGACAACCATGGCGATGAAATGGCGAGGGAGGTGCCAAGCAACGACAAGGCGACGATGAACGAGGAGGAGAGAGCGAGCAAGCGGCGGGGGGGGGGGGGGGGGAAGAAGAAGAAATAAGAGGAGAGAGACGGCGAGAATGATGTGTGATCCTTCAGTATCTAGAATTCGGATCACCTCAGGACCCCTCCTAAGGTGACTCCCTCAGTTGCCTATCCCGTCGCGCCACGTACGCATCGGAGCACTACACCAAACGTTCATCACACGGAGATGGTAATGCGGACGGGATACAACCCGGACACGGCGACCGTCACCCTGCCGTTCGCGTCTGACGCTGCGACCATCATTACATTGACACACCTCGTTAATGTGATAAGATCAAAATTTTGGGCGCGCGAGGTAAGAGTTTGAAGAGGCTTCTTTCCTGTGGAGTCCGGCGGTGGTCTTATTTGTAGTGCCGTCTCCGTCGTCTCCCCTTCGTCCAGAGCTTCAGTGGTGTCCTCCGGCGTTCTCAGGGAGGTCCTCCGGTTGGAACTCCGGCATTCCCTCCAATGTTCGCAGTGTTATCGGTCGCAGTTCCCTCCGTCGGCACTGCCCTAGTTCCAACGGTGCGTTCGTAGTGCCCTCCATCTTCGACTACTATTGTTCTCTCTAACAGGTATCATCGTGCTTACATAGTAATTTTCATATTTAGAATATTAATGGCGTCGAGTAGGGTTTTTGTGAAATTGTATCTGCCAGTCGGGGAAGTTAGAGGGAAGACGATTGTGTTGTAGCATTTGTGGTCGATGACCCTCCTTGAGTTCAATGTTGACAATGATTGTTTACCAGTAGCACTGATTAGAGGAAAGTGACACATGAGGAGTGATAGAGAAGAGACGGCATGACTATTGGGCGGGAACGACTGAATGTAGAAATTTATACCCAGTTCTTACACATTTTTGTGTGTCTATCTATATATGTTCATGTAATGTTTTGTCTAAACTGAGTGGGTCCATTGAGTGGAGAAGTTAATTGAAATGAAATGTAGATTACATTAATTTACCGTGAGTGGATCAATTGAGTGGGAAATAATGTCTGAAATTGGGGCTCAATAACATATGTAGAGGGTCAGTAACCTATCAAAATGGGGTTCAGTGGGCTATGTAAAGGGTTAGTAACATATGTAAAGGGTTAGTAACTTCTGAAAAATGGGTTCAGGAGGCTATGTAAAAGGGTTAGTAACATATGTAAAGGGCTAGTAACTTCTAAAAAATGGGTTTAGTAGGCTATGGAAAGGGTTAGTAACATATGTAAAGAGTTAGTAACTTCTATAGAGGGGGTTGAGGGGGCTATGTAAAGGGTTAGTAACATATGTAAAGGGTTAGTAACTTCTGAAAAATGGGTTCATAGGACTATGTAAAGGGTTAGTAACCAATTTAAAATGGGTTGAGTAGGCTATGTAAAGGGTTAGTAACATATGTAAAGGGTTAGTAACTTCTGTAAAATGGGTTCAGGAGGCTATGTAAAGGGTTAGTAACATATGTAAAGGGTTAGTAACTTCTATAAAATGGGTTGAGGGGGCTATGTAATGGGTTAGTAACATATGTAAAAGGTTAGTAACTTCTGTAAAATGGGTTCAAAAGGCTATGTAAAGGGTTAGTAACTTCTGTAAAATGGGTGGAGGGGGATATGTAAAGGGTTAGTAACATATGTAAAGGGTTAGTAACTTCTGAAAAATGGGTTGAGTAGGCTAAGTAAAGGGTTAGTAACATATGTAAAGGGTTAGTAACCGGTTAAAAATGGGTTGAGGGGGCTATGTAAAGGGTTTTTAACATATGTAAAGGGTTAGTAACCTCTAAAAATGGGTTTAGGAGGCTATGTAAAGGGTTAGTAACATATGTAAAGGGTTAGTAACTTCTGTTAAATGGGTTGAGGGGGCTATGTAACGGGTTAGTAACATATGTAAAGGGTTAGTAACTTCTGTAAAATTGGTTCAGGAGGCTATGTAAAGGGTTAGTAACATATGTAAAGGGTTAGTAACTTCTGTAAAATGGGTTCAGGGGGCTATGTAAAGGGTTAGTAATATATGTAAAAGGTTGGTAACTTCTGAAAAATGGGTTGAGGGGGCTATATAAAGGGTTAGTAACATATGTAAAGGGTTAGTAACCGGTTAAAAATGGGTTCAGAGGGCTATATAAAGGGTTAGTAACTAGTTAAAAATGGGTTGAGTAGGCTATGTAAAGGGTTAGTAAGATATGTAAAGGGTTAGTAACCGGTTAAAAATGGGTTCAGGGGGCTATGTAAAGGGTTAGTAACATATGTAAAGGGTTAATAACTTTTGTAAAATGGGTTCAGGGGGCTATGTAAAGGGTTAGTAACATATGTAAAGGGTTAGTAACTTCTGTAAAATGGGTTGAGGGGGCTATGTAAAGGGTTAGTAACATATGTAAAGGGTTAATAACCGGTTATAAATGAGTTTAGGGGGCTATTTAAAGGGTTAGTAACATATGTAAAGGGTTTGTAACTTTTGTAAAGGGGGTTCAGGGGCTATGTAAAGGGTTAGTAATATATGTAAAGAGTTAGTAACTTCTGTAAAATGGGTTCAGGTGGCTATGTAAAGGGTTAGTAACATATGTAAAGGGTTAATAACTTCTGTAAGGAGGGTTCGGGGGGCTATGTAAAGGGTTAGTAACATATGTAAAGGGTTAGTAACTTCTGAAAAATGGGTTGAGTAGGCTATGTAAAGGGTTAGTAACATATGTAAAGGGTAGTAACTTCTGAAAAAGGGGTTCAATGGGCTATGTCAAGGGTTGGTAACATATGTTTGTATTATAATGAACATATCTATGTTGTTTGATTGAACCTATTAGACTGGGGTTCAGTAGTTTATGTATTTGTGTTCTTTCCGTCAATTGTTCCTTGATTTATTTATTCATTATTTTAACATTCCATTCATATTTTATAGACATGGGTCAAAAAATGAAGGTTGTATAGCATAAGTTGCCTGTTGGTGAGGATCCTTCCGGTGTGAAGGACATTAAGAAGTATGTGCAACACAGGTGTATCATTTCTCACTATGTGGATATGGTTGCACAAGTTAACTTCTGACAAAGTCATTTGGAGTTATTAGCAAAGGCTCCTTTTGGTATATTCTAGGGCCTCCCAAACTAAACATTTAGTAATGACATATTCAGGGAAGTCCTTCGGCTACATTGTGGTGGACAGGTGTTCAACTTATATGGACACGATGTTGAGCTAACTATCGGTGATGTTAGTCTAATTCTGGGTTTACCAGACAAGGGTGAACCCATCGATTTACAGGGCAGGCCACGACACTCAACTCTAGACAAGTTTGTGTCAGGTGGTGGCCTGCATCGGGACGACAATTTCAAGGTCCTAAAAAGGATTGCCACTTCTGACAACCCATATGATGTGCAGAGCACTGTGAGCTTGTGGGTTGTCATCATGTTAGCTTGCTTTCTTATTCCTAGGTCTAACTTTTCTTGTTCCCGAAATGTTCTTTATTATTTTAAAGATATTGAATCAATAGGTAGATATAATGGAGCTGCTTGTGTACATACCATTCTTTTCGAGAAGCTCAGAACGTATGTTGCTAACCTGAAAGATAATAAATCACCCTACTTGGTTGGGTGTGCCACTATCATTCCTGTAAGTACATTAATGTCCTCTTGAACTAGCTTCACCAATTTCTTTCTTACATATGAATGTAATAAGTTCTCTGACAGTCCAACATAGTATTTTGCTCCTTGTTGCAGGCATGGTTCTTTGAGCACGTCTATGTCATTGAACCTTTTATTGCCCGAACTATTCCACGCCTTCTAAAGTAGAATACGAGGATGCTCAAGAAGACATTGGACTTCTTGGTGATTTTTAACAATTTGGCGAACCACAAATATGAGGTGAGGATGTGAAAGATGTTAACCCTTTATATGTGCCATTTCAATACAAATCCTCAGCTGCGTTAACATGTTTTGCGATATTGCTGCAGGTGGTGTTGTCCCTCTCCCCAAACGTAGAGGAGGGACACCTCATTACAGGAGAACAATCACAACACACACAAGGCACATATGAGGGATATGACGAGGGTGCTAGAGCTGAGGAGGGTGGCAGAGCCGAGGAGGGTGAGAAGGAAGAACACACCCTTCAGCTTGTGCTACAGAGAATGACAGCCCTTGAACAAGAGTTGCAGAGTGAAAGAGAAAAAAGAGAGGCTCTTAAAAATAAATTTAAAGAACTCAAAACTCAGCAGAGCACAGGGAGTACGAGCAAGAGCAAGAAGGATGCGGAGGAGGATCCGCATGAGGCCATGGACGCCTCTGAAGC
Organism: Cryptocoryne crispatula var. balansae; assembly: GCA_036172225.1. Classification (NCBI taxonomy): domain Eukaryota; kingdom Viridiplantae; phylum Streptophyta; class Magnoliopsida; order Alismatales; family Araceae; genus Cryptocoryne; species Cryptocoryne crispatula. The sequence continues at coordinate 21,178,437 of CM069926.1, read as the reverse complement.
AAGGCCGAGAGAGTCCTGTGCACTCTCTTTCAATCTTAAGAGATGAGGTCTGTAGCTTGAGGACCGATCTGACAAAGGAGAAGGAAGAAATAGTTAATTTAGAGACATCTGTTGGCAAGGGTATGCATGCGGTGAGCATGTTCATGGATGAGACTATAAACATACTAGAGGACTTTATGGTTAGAAATGAACAACTGTCTTCCGACAAGGTTCATGACATAGTCTCCTCCTTGGTCTTGAGGGTGAAACACAGGACAAGAATCGAGTGAAAGCCGTCCGACAAGGTCGCAACAACATCATTTTATATCTGAAAATGCCCGACACAAACACCTTCAACTATGGCAGACCCTCAACACTCACCGGGTATTGTTCACTTGTAGACTATTATGGAAGAAGAAGTAGAACAAGAGGGGAAGGGGAAGGGGAAGGGGAAGGGGAGGGGGAGGGGGCAAGTAAAGAAGGCCCCCACAGCCAGTGGGACAAAGAAGACCACAAAGAAGACGACAGCAACGGAAGTTGGGATCACCACAGGAACGACAGTTTTGAACAGCATTCCAGAAGACATATTTTTATTGTGCGAGGAATGGCTAAACACCGCGCGCAATAGGTTAGTGTGATATATTGTTACTAATGCCTTTACATATGTTATCATAGTTATATGTTACTATCTTGCAGAAATAGGGATGATGCAGCTTACATCACCTGCTGGAATGCTACCGTATTGAACGGTGATCTGAAGGACCTGTTCTACATCAATAGGTTTACGTTCATGGGCGACATTGAAGTATACTGGGAGATGTTAATAGATGATGTGAAGCAGAACCTAGGATTCTACAGACCTTGTAGGTTTTGTCCTTGTTTTCTCTCCACGTACCAAACTGATGCAAACTTACAATGGGGTAGGGTGAAGGGTAACATCCAACAGACCTTGAAAGAGAAGACAGCCAACAGATTTAGGGCCATTGAGAGGTACTTCTTCATCTGCCATCATTCTAGCCATTTCATGCATATCGTTCTAGACACAGACAAACAAAGGTGGGTAGTCTACAATTCAATCATAGCCAATCCTCGGTACACAGCTGGTGCGTGGAACATGATTCAATTCTTGATGGCAATGATTGTGAATATATTTCGAGTTCCTGACATTGAAGTCTGGCCCACCAAGTTAAGGGAGAGTTGTCCACAACAGCCCAGTGGGTGGTAAATGACCTTTTCTTTCCATATGTTACCAATTCCAAAGAAGTATCAACTTTTCTCTTATTGACTATATTCCTACATTTTCAGCGTTGAATGGGGGCTATATGTCATGAGGTTTGATAAACGTCTTGCCAGGAAGGTCAAGCAGCCATGGTGTCTACGTCAGCAAGAGATGTTGGAGACAAGAGTACAATTGATATGCTACTTGATGGAGAAGATGTCAAACCACTGATCCCTCCCTTTCCTTCCTCGGACCCCACTTTAAATTGATGAATACATTGACTGTACTGTTGTCGACTCTGAAAATTTGACGGGGTCCTCTCCTCTTCAGGGAAGTCCGTGAATCCAGATCGTCACCTCAAGAGGGGATGAGAAAGAAAGGAATAAAGCTCGGAAAGCAACTCTCACCTCGGTCCCACACTCACATTGATCCCCGAACTTTCATCCCTTGGCATCGCTCGATCACCAAAGAGATGGTTCGGGTCATGTGGGAGGAGGGTGAGAAGAAATAAATTAAGACATGTGGTCGCCAGGAACCGTGGGTTCCGATTCATAGATTTAAAATGACCGTGTGTACCTTAGCGTGAAGAATGTGAGTTAAAGCTTCTCCTTCTTCGGCCGGCCGATGAAGAAGAGTCCTCACCGCGGTGGGTGCTTGATATTCTGTGCAACTAGAAAAACAAACAAGTGAAATAGACAATTAGAACTAAACAAGGTGGAGTATATGTAAAGAGACTAACATGAAACACACAATTGACTAGAAACTGAACGGATTCGGGTTATCACTAACCCTTTTTTTATTTTCGTAATAACAGAATAAAAAGTAATGCAAAAAAATGTAAAAAAATGATAGGAGGATGGATAATCACTAAATAAAGAGATAGGAAAAAGAACTGAAAGATTCTGAGTTGAATTGAGAAAGATATAGCCAAATATGGGTTGTCGAAAAAGCCGAGCAGCAGTATCTGCCAGGCGCGACTTTGCTTCTGCGCTCGTCACGACCAGCCCCGACCTCTGAATCAAGTGCTGTCGATTGAAAACAGAAGAAGACTTGGAGAGAAAGAACTTTTATGAAGATAGCTCAGGTTGCAGACGTCCACACACTTCTGTAGAGGCCGAAGAAGAGAGACATGGCAGATCACCTGCAGAACAGCCTTCCTCTCTCTTGATCCAACTTTTATCTCTCTAAAAACTCTAAATTCTCTCTCTAAAAATCACAAAATTAATGCAGGAGGGAGGTTGGTTGTCTTGAGATGCCTGGGGGGTCGTGCCCATGCCCGTGGAACGACCAGAATTGGAGTTAATTTATAGGAGAACAGACGGCGTTATCCGGGCTAAAAAATAGGGGCCTTGCGCCCCACCCCTGGGCGCATGCGCCCTGGTTCAGGGCGCATGCACCCCAATGAGGGGCGCATGTGCCCCCCAGTGAGGGCGCACAGGCACAAATCCCGAGAAAAAAGGTCTTATCCGATCGGCGGTTCAGTGGTAGAGTCCCGGTGAAAAACTGGGTCCCTCGTGCCTCCAGGGTAGGGCGCATGTGCCCTCAAGTGAGGGCACGAGGTCACGTGCCTCACTGGTAGGGCGCATGGGCACGTGCCCTGGGTCCCGGGCGCATGTGACCAGGAACCCGGGCGCATGGGACTGGTTTCGCGCGTCCTTCTTCCGGAAGCCATTGCGAACACTCCCGAACTCGGAATTCGACGCCGTTTGTTGCGTTGGAAAGATAACAGGCCAAAGAAGCTTTCTATTGTATCTTATCAGACATAACACCCTCCGAAACTTCAGAATTTTATCCGGAAGTTAGGGCAGTGAACAGAAGATCCGATACAGGTCAAACTGGAAAGGCACGGTATGCAAAAAAACTTGTTCGGGGTGTGAATATGACCATAACCTTCAATGCATGATCATTAGGCATTGGTCATTCAGCCAACTTCCGTGTTTACACGCTTTACGTGTGGCTTTCGCTCGAAAATTATGGCTTTTTGCGGAAAACATCAGAGAACGTCCGATTTCTTTCGGCGAAGCTCCAAATCAACTTTTAAAGACCTGGCATCATTCTAAGGTCAATCACACATGTTACCCTATAAAACATGAGTTTTATGCTCTGAATTAGGCGAATTTGGCGTGTCTACAGCTTGCCTCGCCTTGATGTCGACTTTGTAAGGGAGTGGCATGTAATGAAGCGGAGTGATTCGAAGTGAACTGTAATGGAATGCAAGTGAACGTAGATGAATGTAGCGGAATGGAATGGTGATGGACTGAAAAGGTGGCATCAAGGTGTAGATATAGACACGCTTATCTACCTGATCCAGCAAAATGAATCTCTCTGAGTATTCTAGATCGCTTTCATGTTCAATCAAAACCTCATATAATTGACTGGTAAAAGACATGCCCTTGGCACGAGAGATGAAAAAGTAAATGATAAAGGATAAAAGGATGTAGCCAACCCTCAGCGTGGTGAGGAGTCCTCGAATTCGTAGGTTCATCATCAGCCAGCAACCCAAACTTTGCGGTGTTCTTGTACTGTGATGGGCTAAAGTTTTTAAAAGAGAAATTGATCTTAAAATGAAAAGAATACCAATCCATCAAATTTGGAATCTCAAGTTCATTCAAGTTTCACCAAAATACTCAGTTTAATTCTGAGTGGAATAATCTCAAATTTTAAAAGGGTTCGTTTAAGCAAAACAAAATTGCTCGGGTATCGTGAAAACCATGAATCATGTTCTGGCAGAAAACCCGGTATTCGGAAAGCGACAAAACAGATTTAAGCCATAGGGAGATTGAAAGATAACGGTGGGACTAACAAAGAATGATGGGAAAGAAGAAACAATGGCATGACAAATATGACATGGTGGGTAAAATAAAAGACACGGTGGGATCAAAGAAAGGAAAGAATAAAATATGGTGGAACAAAAAGAAAGTAATAAAACATGAAGAGATAAAATTGGTAATAATGAAGAATGAAAAAGAGATGGATATGAACACATAGAAAATTATGTAGAAAATAGTTGAAGATATAGATTGTCTATTGGAGGTCAAGACACCCGGTTAGGAACCATCGTCCCCCCAATGTTCAATTTTGGCTTATCCGTGAGTGTGAAGAAATGACCAAGCCGTCGTAGATTTTGTTGAAGGGGACCTCGGGCCCAATCATCTTCACTCTCAAGGTCTTCAACATTAATGCATATAATATGTATCAAATGAACCTAACAAAACTAGGTGACAGATAGTAGGAGTGATGTGAAGTGCAAAAATGAAGTGATGGTTATGATGTGAGATTGATGAGAATGTGGATTTGAGTGAAGTCTTCAGGCATGGTCTACCGACTTGCATCGACTGCCTGATTCATCAGCATCTCTGGTCCATCCTTGTCTTGCCTTCTGACGGAATACAACACCATGAGAATGTTCAGCAGAGTGGTACTTCCTCTCTTTTCGCCACAAGGTTGGCATGACGTTTTCTTGGGGAACACTGATCTCGCCAATTCACCTGTTAGGACTAAAAAGGTTGCCTGCACATTTCTGGTTAGTACCCAACAGGCGAAATTGTCATATGAAGCATATTGTTCCGGAAATGAACAATTGAAGATTTTACTATTATAACCATCATTTGGATGTCAAAACAACATTTTTGATGATGGTTCCTTTAGAAAAAATGTCATTTTTAACATTATAGAAAATTTCTGAATTTTTGAGATTTTTCTGAATTTTTCGAATTTTTTGGTCCATGTGCCCCCGATCGGGGGCACCTGGCCATGCGCCCTGGGGTGGGGCACCTGGCCATGAGCCCCCAGATGAGGGCACATGTGCCCTGAGGCATTTTTTTTTTAGAAAAAAATTGTACCTGATCGCCCTTCTCTTTTTGCTTCTTCAACTCCTGAAAATACTTAATGAAAATGATTAAATTTTTATCATAACTCATCCCTTTGCCTGTATATCGTATGCCTTGATTTTGAGTCAAAGGGAGGAGCCTTTTTAACAAGGTGGAATAAAACAAATGACTTAAATGAAATAGGGGTAAGGGTTAAGAGAACTTACCTGCCGTGATGTGAATCCTCTCCTCTCCTGTATTGAAATGCTTGTAACACTTGACAGAAGGGGATTAAATCTTCATCACGACTCATCCCTTTGCCTATTATGGTCAACTTTGACTTTGGTCAAAGGGGAAGAGCCTTTTTAACAACGTAATTAAAGCAAAAAGGATATGCAATGTTGGAATGGAAATATGCATGACAATCAAATAAGAATGGATGTAACTAAGGCAATGATCATGGCTGAGCATTTTTTTGGATTTTCTTGAAAACAATCATTTTTTCGAATTTTTGAAATATTCAAATTTTTTGGATTTTCGAAATATATAATTTTTATTATTGAAATATTCATCTTTTTTTGATTTTTGGAATATGCAAATTTTTTATTTTTAAAATATTCATCATTTTTTTGGATTTTTGAAATATGTATTTTTTTGGATTTTTGAAATATTCATTTTTTTGGATTTTTGAAATATTCACTTTTTTTTGGACTTTAGAAATATTCACTTTTTTTTGGACTTTGGGAATATTCACTTTTTTGTGGAGAAAATGCTAGTATTTGAGACAAGTCATCGGTCTTTGGGGTTTGTCAAGACTCAAGTGGTAGATGCCACGTGCAAAAATAAAGTTCCCTACCTAGAATCCTTCTAACCTTCTTCCTTTGATCGGCTTGGATTCCACCTGGACTTGGTTGGTTTACCATTCCCTAGGGATTTAAGGAGGAAGAGTATAGAGGAAGTCCTTGATAGGGTTTGAAGATGTTGAGAGGGATTTCTCTACTCTCACTCAAATTACCCATTGGGTTTCGGCCTCTTTGGGTTTCTCTTTCTTTTTTGCTCTTTTCTATGTGGCACATATTTGGACAGGTTTTTGACCCGTGGGGACATTGCCCATCTTTTAGTGTCTTTTATCTTGACTATCATTTTGGGTACTCATTCAGACAGGTTGATCATTTTTCTTTTTTCTAACCTGAGGGGTTCATTGCCCATCTTTTGGCACCCTTTTGTACCCTCTGAGACGGCCTCCTACTAGGGTGGGAGTGTTTTTGATACTACCCCTCTCTAATCTTCTCTCCCTATCTTGGACCGAGTAGAAGAGAATAGGGTAAGGGTACTCCTTCCATTTCTAGATTTTTGCCTTGCCTTTCGCAAGTGTCGGGTTGTCTGGATTCTAGGATTGGGAAGTGTTGTGTGTGTAGGATGGTACCTACCCTCGACTTCTCACGAACAACCTAGGATCGATGACTTGAGATTATACCAGTGGTTTCTCCATTTTTTATGGAAAGTACTTTTTGAGATAAAATCCATTCCAAGGATGATTCAATTTTTCTCCATCTGCATTAGTCAATTCATATGCATTACCTGGATACTTTTCAGTGATTACAAAAGGCCCTTCCCTGTTAGGTTGCAACTTGGAGCGGGGACCCCCTGGCTTAACGAATATGCGTTTGACTACCATCTCACCGATCTCGAATTTTCTCTCGACCACCTACTTTTGATAAAACCTTCTAAGTCTGTTTTGATAAGTCCGGGCATGCTCGGCGGCGGCTAGCCTTCTTTCATTCAAGAGTTCAAGCTGTGCAAGGAGAGATTCTCTTCTCTCATCAACAGGAATATCCCTGTCGAGCTGAACTCGGAGAGATGGAAGTAATACTTCGTAGGGAACCACTGCTTCCATCCCATATGCCAAAGCATACGGCGTTTGTCCAGTGGGAGTCCTTACAGAAGTACGATAAGCCCATAGAGCATCTACAAGCTTATCAGGCCAGTCGGCAAATTTGCTAGACTTACAAGATTTCTTGATGATTTTGATAAAGGTCTTGTTAGTGGCTTCTGCTTGACCATTGCCTTGAGGATAGTATGGTGATGAATGATGCAATGAAATGTAATACCTGTTGCAAAGATCATGCAGATCTTGAGAGAGAAATTGTGGCCCATTATCGGTGACGATGTCGCTGGGGATCCCGAACCTTGCCAGGATGTTGTGCTTGATGAAGGAGCAGACTGTTGATGCTTTAATCTCCACGAATGCTTCCGCTTCAGCCCACTTTGTGAAGTACTCTGTTGCCGTCAGAATGAATGATTTTGAGCGCATTTCGGAGTTGAGGTCACTCAAGGGGCCAATGATATCAAAGGCCCACATGGCGAAAGGCCATGGGGCATGAATTGGATGAAGGGAAGATGCGGGTGAATGAATCTTGTCGGCATGGAGTTGACATGAATGACAATGCCGGACAAAGATGGAGCAATCTTCTTCTAGAGTTGGCCAATAATACCCTTGTCGGATGATTTTCTTAGCAAGGGCTTGGGCATTCACATGACCACCACAAACTCCAGAATGTGCTTCCTTCAGCACCAACTCAGCTTCTTCTTCATCAAGACATCTGAGTAAGATTCCACTTAGGCTTCTCTTATAGAGCACTCCTCCTAGGATTGTATACCTCTGGGATACTCTTCGGATTGCCTTCTTTTCTTTGGTAGTTGATCCAGGTGGATATGACTGATCTTGGCAATACCTCGCAATCTCGTCATACCAAGGTCTCTCACCTTCTTCTAATTCTTCGAACTCAATCAAGGAGATTTATTCTTTATGTTCTAAATATTCCTTTCTGTTGAACCTCTCCTTAACCTTTAGAAAATGTCCATCCTCAATTGCTGGAATTGTCCTCTTATAGATGTGTATAGTCCGCACTTGCCTGCCTAGCGGGACAGATAGAGATGAAGCTAGTGAAGCTAAGGCATCGGCGAGGATATTCTGAGAGCATATGGACATGGACAAAGGTGAGTTTAAAGAATAGCTTGATGTAGCAGGTGGTGAGCTCCTGGTAGGGTTTGAGGTTTGGATGGGAAGTTCGGTATTTGGATAGGACTTGGCGTAGGATCAATTGACTATCACCTATCACCCTCGGTTCGGTGGCACCATGGAAATGAGCGGCCTCCAGCCCGGCCAGCAAGGCTTCATACACAGCTATGTTTTTGGTTCCTGGAAAGTTAAGCTAAAAAGCCTATGGAATGGTGACACCTTCAGGTGACAGAAGGACAATACCTATCCCTCTACCATGAGAGTTCAGAGCCCCGTCAAAATATAATGTCCAAAGATTGGAAGATTGGACTGACATTAGTTCGTCATCCGGGAACTCCGACCGGACTGGGTCAAAGACGGGTATGGGATGATGGGCAAGGTGTTCAGCAATAGCATAGCCCTTGATTGCCTTCTGTGGGACATAAGTGATATCAAATTGGGATAAGAAACTCTGCCATCGCCCTAACTGATCAGTCAAGACTGTCTTCTCTAACAAAAACTTAATGGGATTGATACGAGCAATGAGCTTGACTTGGTGAGCAAGGAAATAGTGTTCGAGTTTCTGAACCACCCAAACAAGAGCAGCACAGGTCTTTTCTACTACAATGTACTTCAGCTCACATGCATCAAACATCTTAGACAAGTAATAAGTAGCTCGTTCTTTCCCTTCTTCATCAACTTGTGCAAGGACTGCCCCAAGAGAGTTCTCAAGAACTGAAATGTAGAGGACCAAGGGCTTGTCGGGAATTGGTGGTCTAAGTACAGGGGGACTTGCCAGGTATGTTTTCAACCCATCAAACACCTCCTGGCACTTCGAATCCCATTTAAACTCGGCCGCCGCCTTGGTTAACTCATAGAAAGGTTTACACCTTTGGGAATGTTGTGAGATAAACCGGCGGACAAATTGTAGCCTCCCAATCAATCCTCGAAGCTCTTTCATATTCTTCGGAGGAGGCATACCAATGATTGCTTTGGCCTTGTTTGGGTCGATCTCTATGCCCCTTTTGCTTACTATGAACCTAAGTAGCTTTCCTGATGAAACTCCAAACGTGCACTTCTTAGGGTTCATTTTTAGCTTGTATTCTCTAGCTCATTGCAAAACTTTCCTTAGCACTTCAGAATGATCTTCCTGACTCTTGGACTTGATAACCAAATCATCCACATACACCTCTACAAGGGTGTGCATCATGTCATGAAAGATAGCCATCATAGCCCTCTGATATGTAGCACCAACATTCTTTAACCCAAAGGGCATGACAACATAGCAATATGTTCCCCAAGGTGTAGTGAATGAGGTCTTCTCTTGGTCCTCCTCAGCTAACCGGATCTGATTGTATCCAGAATAGCCATCCATGAATGAAAGCATTTCAAATCCAGCTGTGTTATCAACCAAAACATCGATATGAGGTAAAGGGAAATCATCCTTAGGACACGCTCGGTTCATGTCCCTGAAATCTATACAAATCCGAATTCGTCCATCCTTCTTCATAATAGGGACTATGTTAGCCACCCATTGCGGATATAGGACAACTTTAATAAATTTTTCTTGGTGTAGTTTGTCGACCTCTTCTTTCATTTTGAGTGCAATATCAGGATGGAACCTCCTGAGCTTTTGTTTAACCGGGGTAGTTCCAGGTTTCAAGGTTAATCTATGTTCAACCAGTGAATTATCTAATCCCGGCATATCTTCATATGTCCATGCGAACGTGTCCTTATATTCCTCCAAAACTTTGATCAAACGTTGTTCTTCTGAGGGAGTGAGGTTTGCACTAATGAGGATAGTCTTAGGATCTTCCAGGGTTCCTAAATTTAATTCCTTGGTCAGTTCATTCCCTGTGGCTGATGGTTCTTCAAATCTTCTAAGTCCAGATGCATATGCATCAGCCAAGTCCTCGATTTCATCCTCGGATTCGGGATCCTTCTCTGATACCACCTCATATACTCCCAAAGTATGATCTATGTTATGCTCATCCTCATATCGGATTTCATCTAGCCGGATGGTATTCTCTAAAAAGTTTGGCGACCTTGCACACTCTACGCATTTACGTGTCAATTGTTGCAGATACCTATTTGGAACTCGCTTACCTCTGACTTTCCTATTTCCTAACCTAACTTGACCTACTGAAGATAAAGCTGGAAAGGTGGTATTTACAGTGGAGGGAGGAACGAGTAAATCGATCAATGATTCAGAAAAGAGGGATCCCTGATTGGGAGCACCCTCTGGGATGAGTAGAGACGTCTCCTCGATGGAAATGTGAGTTTCAGAGAAGACGTTTTTTTTTTGAAATTTCAAGTAAAAAGATAGAATGAGCCTGAGTGACTCGAGGCTTGCTAGAAGATGACTGAATTAATAGAGAGAAAAAATTAAGAATAAAGGGGAAAAAGGGGCTCGTAGGCCCAATGGTAACAGAAAGTGGACACATGGGTCCAAAACTGATGAATAAAGTAAACGGGTACGTGGACCCGATCATAGAAATAAATGGGCATGTGAGCCCATGTTGGAAAAAGCCCTCAGTTCTGAAATTGATGAGGGAAGTAAATGGGCAAGCTGGCCCAATAAGAGTGGAAGATTGAAGAGGGCATACGGGCCCAAAGTGGGTAAGTGGGCCCTGAAGCCCATCCAAAAGATCTAGAAACAAAGGTACGAGGTTCAACCATGGGATTGTTGTATTTGGGCCTCGTGGAATGGTTTTGACTTGGGTAACATGCTTAACTATATGATCCAAGATTGGTCTGCCCTTGGGTGGTTCTTGATACTCCTCCCCACTTGAGAACAAATGAGTTAAAGATAAGCACAGGTCTTCCAAGTCTTCTTCTTCTTCATCTGGAGCCTTTCTTCTCTTGACAGCTATCACGGAACTTTTTCCATCTTCAGCCATCATCATGGTCTCCCCTTTGATAAAGAAGGTGTGGAGTCCCATGGCATATCTTTGCTGGAAGATCCTCCTTGGGATGGAACCCTCTTCATATCCCAGCCCCTGCCTGCGTGGCCTTTTCACAGTTTCAATTGGCTGAGTGATCCCTTGAAGATCCTTGTTTAAACCTCTTCCAGGCTGATAGCCCAATTTCATCATCATCCGCCATCCCAGTGTGTCTGGTAGAAAGGCGGTCATACATCTGACTTCTGGTAAATCTCCCATTGAGATCTGGGGCTGTATTGACAGACCTAGGGGTAAAGAAGCATCGTTCAGCTCGTCCCTTATAGGCATGCTAGTCACCTTGACCACCTGTCCTTTAAAGGGAAACTTTATGCACTGGTGGTTTGTTGAAGCCACAGCTCCTATTGCCTCCAAGTATGGCCTCCCAAGTATAGCCCAAAAAGTTGGATCCAATTCTAGAATATGAAAATCTGTTGTGACCATACATGGTCCAAGTTTGACTTCTAGAGTGACCACCCCATGTGCAGACTTCTTGGAGTTGTCATAGGCCGTCACCATGGCACATGATGGCTTGATTTCTTGCTCAGAAATGCCACACAACTGCAAAGTTTCTGGCGGCATAACGTTGATCGAAGCTCCAGTGTCAACCAAACATGATTTTACTTCGACATTGCAGATGATAACAGCCACATGCAAAGCATATCTCCTAAATTCTAGATCTGCTAATTCTTCCTGAGAGAAAGTGAGTGTTGGGTGCTCACTTCTATGGGCTAACACTGTAGTGATCTTCTCAGGTGGGAATCTCCTGCTGTAGAATCTCCTGATGCACCTTTGCAAGTACTGCTGTAGAATCTCCTGATGCACCTTTGATCTTTTGATCAACTCAAGTATGGAAATACGGGCCGGTGTTTTATCTAAATGATTTAACAGATCATAGGCTATGCCTGGCAATGGTTCTTCCACTTGTTCCTCCTCCACTGGATCCTGCGGTTGAGTACTGGCTTGGGGAAAGAGCCGCTGGAACATCCTCCCACTTCGAAGCACCGGGGCTATTTGGTGGTCGGGTAGAGGTGACGGGTTAACTGGGGTGGATTGTGGTGGAACAGGTGGTGTAGATGCAGGAATGATAGGTAATGGGATCGATGGTTCTGGGATGATGGGGTTAGTTGGTAGAGGGGTAGGATCTGGAGGTGGTAGTGATGGTGATACCGGTGGCCTAATAAGAAGAGGCCGGGGTGCATAAGTGGTTGATGAGTTTAATGAAGGTGTAGGTTGTGGGATTGGTTGTGGTGTTGGTGGTATGATAGGTTGGAGTTTTGGAGTGGTAGAGCTCATAGGCTGGGGGTTCAGGTTTGGTGGTGATTGTGGTGGTCGGATGAGCAAGGGTCGGTGTGTAGCAATGGTTGAAGGAGGTGTAGTTAGAGAGGGGGCTGGCCTAATGATGGGTCAGCGAGAAGAAGTGGCGGCCAGTGGTTGGGTTATTGAGCTTTGTGGTAGTTGTGGAGTAGCAGGTGCACGGATTATTTGTCTAGGAGGGTTCCTAGCAGGAGGCCTAGCTGAGTTGATAGGCATGGTTGCATTTTGGTTTTCTAGTTGCCAACCTTGAGCACGACTGGCATCTCCCTGGAAAATGGAGTGTACTAGACAAATTCCTGGGTTTGGAAGTGTTGGTGCCGGTGCTGGAGCGGGAGCATGTAATGGGAGCGGATTCTGGACAATCCCCAAGCCAGGTTGTTTGTTGAGGTTGAGCCGGTGGACGCTGCCACTGCTGCTGCCTAGCCTTCATAGCTTGTATGCATTCCCCCATTTGGACCCAATCAATGCTTCCTTGGTCATTTAGATCGTGGATGTAATCCTTGAATTGAAAGCACACTTCTACAGTGTGACCAGGACACCGGTGGTAAGCACAGTATCGGGACATATCTACATTTGTTGGCCAAACCTTTCTTTCCTTGGGCAATTCCAACTGTTTTTCTGCCATGAGTACATTGAAGATGTCGGTCAAGGAGTAAGGGAGTTGCTGGTAGTTATCTCTCCTAGGACCTCCCCTTCGTGGTGCTTGATTGGATGGTGGCTGTGCCCTATTGTAGGCAGGTTGACGAGGTTGCTGGGGTTGTGCTACTGGTTGAGGGGGTTGTTGTGGTTGTCGTGGTTGTTGTGGCCTAACCTGTTGTTGAGGGGGGTAATATGAAAGGTTTTGTGGTGGGTTTCTGTACTGGTTTTGATGGTTCCCTCCCTAGTTCCCCACAGTGTTTATTGCTTCGTTGTTAACTACTCCTTCGGTTGTAGGACCAACTGGTGCAGAGGGGGTTTTCCTGAGGTTTCTAGGTTTAGGATCAAAAGGGTTTATCATGGTGGCATCCTTGAAGTTGGCTTGAAAGTATCGGGCATTGTCATTGAGTTCATTCATTGTGGTAGGACGGTGCATGATCAAGACATTCCTCAAGGCAGGTGTAGTGTTGCCAATAAGCATCTTCACTTGTTCCCCTTCAGAAATCACATCTGTCAGTTTCTCTGCCATTCCCCTCCAGCGATCAGCAAACTTTATGAAGTCCTCTTCGGGCTTCATCTTCTCAGCAATCAAGTCTGTAATGGAGCATGCTGGTGCCACCCGGTCTCTATATCTCTGCAAGAATTTGGTTTTGACAATATCGAAGTCTCCTGCCTCAAAGGAGTCGAGTGAGTAGAACCATTCCAATGCAGACCCTTCTAATGATCGACGGAACAAGAAGGCAAGAACCCTACGATCATCTTTCCAGAATGAGGATTCATAGAGAAAATCTTTAAGGTGGAGAAAAGGATTGCCAGTACCATTGTAGCGGCGATAAATTGGTAGCTCAGAAGGTGGCAGGTGTAGGACTGGCAGAGAAGGAATAGAAATCTCAGGCACTGACTTTGAGTCCAGGCGACATCTCAGCTCTTCATAACGTTCATTCATCTGGGTGAGCTGATCCATGATTGCCTGGGTGAGAGCAGGTTCTTGGTTTGCTGGTTGGGGTATGTGGTTAGAGACATGATTTTGGAATTGAGGAGCATGACTTGGCAAATTTACTGAAGATTGTCCCTTGACTTGATGGGTCAGGGTAGCAACATGGTTGAAATAAGATGGTTGAATAAATGAGGGTTGGACCACAGATGGTTGAACTATAGATGGTTGAATGAGTGGTGGTCGAACCAGAGGACAAGGAGATGAGGCAACTTGGTTAACTTCAGCCTGATCTGAGGCCATTTTTCCCTTCACCATGGATTGTATGCGGGCATAGGTTTCTGGGTCGGTATAGAGAGACAACTCCCTACAGAGTTGTTCGACATCACAAGGAGCAGATGGTTGAGGGACCTCTTGCGCTTCTGACTCAAATAATGGATTAACACGACCATCTGACGGATTTGGTTGATGACCCATCTCATGTTCTCGATGTTCAGCTTGTTCCGCCATTCCAACGTGCCTTCCAGACTTTAGTTGCATTGAACTTTAAGGAGAAAGTAAAACAAACAAGTTGACAAAGTAAACAAAGAACTTTTTTTTTGGTTTTTTTAGTATTTTGCAAAAAGTTAGAGGTTTGAATTTTTGTTTGACAAGCAAGTTATGCAAAGATTTGAAAGCAAAATTACGCAATGATTTTGATTAAACCTTAGGTTTATGAATTTTGTTAAGAATTGTTCTCTCAACAAATGGGTTAGGATCCTAACTCCAATATCCAATGACCTAGGTTTCACACAAACTCACCACATGTAGGTAACGTAAGATGCTTCAGGTTTTGGGGAGTGGTACAACCAACCCGATCGTGAAGAGGAATACTCCACGTATGAGGAATTACGGAGGCCTTGATGAAAGCCAACCAAGTAAACTAGGAAGGAATATCCCAGAAGAGAGGTCAGAATCCACCAAGAGGGTGTTTTGGATGGGAGTGGTAAATGGGAGAGTGAGCTCCCGCTTCAAAAAAGTGTAAAAGAAGGAGGTAGAGAGAAGGAGCAGAGAATGCAATCAAGTAATAAAATGAGCAAAACATGACCTTAAATAAACAAGCAATCAACACTAGACAAGCAATTAGAAACTAGACAAGCAACTAGAAACTAGAATCTAGACTTGTTTCTTATG
The DNA here is from genome assembly GCA_036172225.1 of Cryptocoryne crispatula var. balansae. Lineage (NCBI taxonomy): Eukaryota > Viridiplantae > Streptophyta > Magnoliopsida > Alismatales > Araceae > Cryptocoryne > Cryptocoryne crispatula. The sequence continues at coordinate 21,163,430 of CM069926.1, read as the reverse complement.
TGAGCCAAATGGAGATAGTGAAAAGTGATGGAAAGAAGAGGGTTCAGATCTGATAACCAAGCAAAAGGGTGGTCCACATGGCGACCGATGTGGGAAGTGGGGTAAAAAAGTAAAGGTGGTTCATGTGGGAACCGGTTTTGGGTAAAAAGGGGTGGTTCACGTGGGAACCGGTTTGAATGGTAAAAAGGGGGCCACGTGGGGCCAATTAAAGGTGAATAAAGATCTGATCCAAGTGGGGATAGATCTGAAGGAAAGTGGTTTGGTTCACGTGGGAACCGAAGTAAAGAAAGAGATTGGTTCACGCGGGAACCAGTTTAAAAGGAAAAGGATGGTTCACGTGGGAACCGGTTTAAATAAAATGCAGAAATTAAATGGCATACTTGGCAGTTCAGATCTGATGAAAGATGGGTGAAATCAGAAATTTTGAGATGGCATGAAGTTTAAGAGAGGTGGAAAGAAGGAAAGGCTCACGTGGGAACCGGTCTAGAACTAGAACTAGTTGCAAACAAAACACTTAGCACCCACAATTAAAGACATTGCTTGTCCCACCGTGGTCGCCACAAAGTTGTCGACTCTGAAAATTCGACGGGGTCCTCTCCTTTTCAGGGAAGTCCGTGAATGCAGATCGTCACCTCAAGAGGGGATGAGAAAGAAAGGAATAAAGCTCGGAAAGCAACTCTCACCTCGATCCCACACTCACATTGATCCCCGAACTTTCATCCCTTGGCGTCGCTCGATCATCAAAGAGACGGTTCGGGTCATGTGGGAGGAGGGTGAGAAGAAATAAATTAAGACATGTGGTAGCCAAGAACCGTGGGTTCCGATTTATAGAATTAAAATGACCGTGTGTACCTTAGCGTGAAGAATGTGAGTTAAAGCTTCTCCTTCTTCGGCCGGCCGATGAAGAAGAGTCCTCACCGCGGTGGGTGCTTGATATTCTGTGCAACTAGAAAAACAAACAAGTGAAATAGACAATTAGAACTAAACAAGGTGGAGTATATGTAAAGAGACTAACATGAAACACAATTGACTAGAAACTGACCGGATTCGGGTTATCTCTAACCCTTTTTTTTATTTTCGGAATAACAGAATAAAAATTAATGCAAAAAAATGTAAAAAAAATAATAGGAGGATGAAGAATCACTAAATAAAGAGATAAGAAAAATAACTGAAAGATTCTGAGTTGAATAGAGAAAGATATAGCCAAATCTAGGTTGTCGAAAAAGCCAAGCAGCAGTCCAGGATCTGCCAGGCGCGACTTTGCTTCTGCGCTCGTCACGATCAGCCCCGACCTCGGAATCAAGTGCTGTCGATTTAAAACTGAAGAATACTTGGAGAGTAAGAACTTTAATGAAGAGAGATCAGGTAGCATACGTCCACACACTGATGTATAGGCTGAAGAAGAGAGACTTGGCAGATCACCTGCAGAACAGCCTTCCTCTCTCTTGAACCGACTTTTCTCTCTCTAAAAACTCTAAATTCTCTCTCTAAAAATCAAAAAATAAATGAAGGAGGGATGTTGGACGTCTTGAGATGGCTGGGGGGTCGTGCCCATGCCCCTGGAACGACCGGAATCGGAGTTAATTTATAGGAGAACAGACGGCGTTATCCGGGCTAAAAAATAGGGGCCTTGCGCCCCACCCCTGGGCGCATGCGCCCTGGTGCCGGGCGCATGCGCCCCACTGAGGGGCGCATGTGCCCCCCAGTGAGGGCGCACAGGCACAAATCCAGAGAAAAAAGGTCATATCCGATCGGCGGTTCAGTGGTAGAGTCCCGGTGAAAAACTGGGTCCCTCGTGCCTCCAGGGTAGGGCGCATGTGCCCTCAAGTGAGGGCACGAGGTCACGTGCCTCACTGGTAGGGCGCATGGGCATGTGCCCTGGGTCCGGGCGCATGTGACCAGGAACCCGGGCGCATGGGACTGGTTTCGCGCGTCCTTCTTCCGGAAGCCATTGCGAACACTCCAGAACTCGGAATTCGACGCCGTTTGTTGCGTTGGAAAGATAACAGGCCGAAGAAACTTTATATGGAATAGGATCAGCCATCAGACCCTCCAAAACTTCAGAATTTTATCCGGAAGTTAGGGCAGTGAACAGAAGATCCGATACAGGTCAAAATGACTCCAACGGCAAATCGGAAAGGCACGGTATGCAACAAAACTTGTTCGGGGTGTGAATATGACCATAAACTTAAATGCTTGATCATTAGGCATTGGTCATTTAGCCAACTTCCGTGTTTACATGATTTACGTGTGGTTTTCCCTCGGAAATTATGGCTTTTTGTGAAAAACATCAGAGAACGTCCGATTTCGTTCGGCGAAGCTCCAAATCAACTTTTAAAGACCCGGCATCATTCTAAGGTCAATCACACATGTTACCCTATAAAACATGAGTTTTATGCTCTGAATTATGCGAATTTGGCGTGTCTACACTCAAGTGTTGTAACATTTCAAATCTATGGTGAATTTATTGGGTGGTACTTATAGTGCATCGGTTGTTAAACATGGTCGTTTTATTTAGATTGGATTTTCAATTCAATTCCTCTATTTTTCTTAATCATGTGCTGTTCTATTTAACCCTTTACATATGCTACTGAACACATTTGTAATCGGTTACTAACCCCTTACATATGTTAGTGAACCCATTTTTAATCGATTACTAACCCCTGTACATATGTTACTAACTCTTTACATACGTTACTGAACCCATTTTTAATCGATTACTAACCCTCTACATATGTTACTAACCCCTTGCATACGTTACTGAACCCATTTTTTATCGGTTACTAACCCTCTACATATATTACTAACCCCTTACATATGTTACTGAACCCATTTTTAACCGGTTACTAACCATCTACATATGTTACTAACCCTTTACATATGTTAGTTTTTTTTTTAATCTGTTACTAACCCTTTACATATGTTACTAAGCCTAACTTAGGTGGTTACTAACCTTTTACATATGTTACTAACCCTTTACATAGCCCTCTAAGCTTATTTTTAGGCGGATGCTAACACTTTACATATGTTACTAACCCTTTACATAGGTTACTAAGCTTATTTTTAGGCTATTACTAACCCTTTACATATGTTACTAACCCAGAGCGTACTGTATAGCCCATGGAAAACCCAGAGCGTACCATGTAGCCCGTGAAGAGGGTAGTTCATGAAAAGGTGTGCAGTCGGTCAATAGTGACGTTACGTTTTTTTTTTTCAAAAGACCGCCTCTCCCATTTCTCCATCGTTTATCCTCTGCCACCTCTTCCCTGGGAATACATTTCAAACTTCGGTGCTACGACGAGTGGCGACTCAACGCGAGTTCTTCCCTCTCCTCCTTCAGTAAGTAGGTTGCTACACCTGTCTAGCTCATTTTCCTTTATACTGAGGTTTAATGGACCGAGTAGTAGCAGTGGAAAAGGGGAAGAACGTTCTCTCTAGTACTGCAGCTCCAAAGAGGCACTGCACAATTTTGTTGGATGCAAAAGTTGTGCCGAGTACCAGTAAAAAACAACGGAAAATTTCGCCCACAAGAAAAAATAGTGCCATTTGCACTACAAGTTGTCCCCTGCAGAAATTTGAAAACTGTGCGATGAACGCAGATGGGGGCAACATTGAACTTCAATGTACTGATGACCGCGCATGGCTTCAGATTGTCCTTCATTTCTTCAACGTATTGTAAGAGAAGAGTAAGATGGCTGGGTCGAAGTGCCCGTGTATGTCTACTAGGCTAGACATTAGAATCTTTACGGCTCTGAGGAACAGCGGTATCACACAATTGACAAAGTATTTGGGCGATGTCCCAGGGGTCGAAATTGAGGACAAATTTTGCTATAGGGGACAGCTCATGTGCTCCAATCTTCACTGCAACCCAATCTGTGGCATCGACAGCATGATGCACAGAGGGTTCAGAGTTGCTACATGTGTCATCGCTTCGGGCGCTTACAGTATGCCCTTTCAAGTTATCACCTTGACAGGATGTTTTAACATTTTTACCCTTGGCCATCCATTATGTGTGGTCGGCCAAGTTCACCAAGCATCTCTGATTTTAGCCTCTTTTTTTCTTTTCTTCCTTTTTTATTTAGGGAATCAAAGCTTTTCTCAAGCCATATGTGAGAAGAATGAACCAAGTTAAAATTGGAGGCAACTCAACATGGGGTTTCGACAAGGGATATGAAACTGACACAAAGGGGGTTTCAGGCTTGCCTGTGGCATAAGGTTTGGAGACTACAAAGGGTCCAGTAGCGAACCTCAAAGGGGCTGTCCTTTTGAAAGCTTTGCACAAAGGGAAAAGGTAAGGGACTCAATGGAGCAAATAGGGAGTGTCAGAGGGGCTGATTTGACATAGTGTACACAAAGGGTAAGAATGACATGTCATAAAAGGACGAATGGAAGTCTTGAAGGAGCTGAAATTCTATAGGAAAGCTACACCAAGGATAGCAATAAAAGGTCATAGAGGGACCAATGTGAAGCCTAAAGGGGCTAGAATGTTTTGAAAATATACACAAAGGGTGGCAATAATAGGTCACAGAGGGACCAGTGTGAAGTCTCAAAGGAGTTGGATTTTAAGGAACACTTGCATAAAGGGAAGAGATAGGAGGCAACAAAGGGACTAATGGGAAGACTCAAAGGGGCTGGATTTTAAGAAAGGCTTGCATAGAGGGAAGGAATAGATAGCCATAGAGGGACCAACAGGAAACCTTAGAGGGGCTGGCTTTTTAGGGAAGGCTTGCATAAAAAGAAGCAATAGAAGGCCACTGAGAGACCAATGGAGAGCCTCAAAGGGGCTGATTTAAAGGTTTGAACAAAGGGAAGGACTATCGCAAAGGGGTGAATGGGAGCCTCAAAGGGGCTAATAAGAGTGGATCTATGCAAATGGCATAGGTAGAAGGCCGCAAAGCAGCAAGAGATGAAACCTTAAAGGGCCATTCTGATAGGTTTGCACAAAAGGCTAGAATGAGAGAGGCTATTGAAGCCAAAGTGACATTTGCAATAGCCACACTGCATGAACGAGTGGTCAAGGCAGCAAGTTGTGTAGGCTACCAAGATCAGGGTTATCAAGGTAGTAAGGGTTTTAGGGCCATACGGGACAAAATAACCAAGATGGTCAAAGTGTTGGGAGTCATCTGGAATGGGGGGCCAGATGGTGTGTGAGTGTGTGTGTGTGTGTGTGTTTTGGGCCATGTGGGCTAAAAAACCAAGGCTAGGGAATATTTTTGTAAACACCAGGATCAAATTGATTAGGGTGGTGGGAGTTCAAAGCACCGCTAGGTCTAAATAGAGATGAGTGATAGAGGCTTGTAGCACCATAATTGGAATGGTTAAAATGGCAATGATTTTCTAAAATGGTTATGAAAAGGAGGACCTAGGGCAATAGTTCAGGAATGGCCCTCAGCATGGTCGAGGCCAGGGTTTCAGCCCAGAAGGGCTTGCATTCGAGCATTGTGGATGACGAAGCTCAGGAGGTAGAAGCTCCGCTGAGGAAACACTTGTATTTGGTAGCCACATTTGTTTAAGGACCAGGGTGTCGACTCCAGTAACGAGTTCCGGATTGGCACCTCAAGAGAAGGTGATGATGGAATGGAATATGGGAAAAATGGGAGTGAATTGGAAAACACTCGGAAAGCAGTAAAATCCTCACCTTAACCCCACACTCACATTTATCCCCGAACTTTCATCTCACGGCGTCGCTCGAGCACCGGAGATGGTTCGGGTCATGTGGGAGGTGAGGGAGGAATAAATGAGTTAATGCATGAGAAGATTGAAGAAGTGGTCGTTAGGAGCCACAGGCTCCGCTTTATGTAATGAAAATAGAAATAAGTTGACCGCATGTAACTTAACGCGGGAGATAATGTGTGGGTTCAACCTTCTTCTTCTTCGGCCGGCCGATGAAGAAGAGTCCAACCGATGCTAGCTTGATGTACCTGTGCAACTATTAAACAAAGAAGACAAGAAAAAAAAAGTGAAGGGAGGATTAGAATTGAGTGAAGTTTAGTAACTGTAAAAACAATAACACAAAAGGGCAATTAGAAACAAACTCACCAGATTCGGCATTAGCCCTAACCCCTTTTTTGGTTTTTCTTATGATGTATGAAATAATGCAAAAATGAATAAAAATAATGCTTAAATATAAACTAAATGATTTGAATGAAGAGTTAACAAAGAGAATATGAATGGTTAAAGACAACACAACCCAGGCAAAGTGGCAACCGGGTTGGACACATTCAATGTAAATTGCGCAGCTCTGATGCAGAGACCGTACCGAATAGCACCAATGTCAAAATAAAGTGATGTTTGTTTAAAAATAAAGAGGACTCACCGAGGGTCATTTTTTATGAATACAAGTTTGGTTGAATCTTATGATAAGTAATCTGAATTTACCTGATAAGCTGGATCTTGGACAGTGAAGTTCTGGAAACTCCAAGCACAATGTTGATGTAGGACATGCTATGGGCACCACAGATATCTGAATTGAATGATTCTTGTTTTAATCAACGGGAAAAAATTTCTATGAAGGATGTATAGGCTGAATTCACCATTAAATGTATTGAAATTGACTGAGAAGACGATGACCTAGAAAAGAAGACTTCGGATATGTCTGTGCAACGCCGGTGTTGAAGCCGTAACAAGCTGAGGGAATGTCAGAATTGATCTATGTTTGTTTGAAATAAAATATATCTTGATGAAGCACACTTATTTTGAAGGAAGTAAGGCCAAAAAATGACTATAAAGATATGTAGATGCCGATGATCAGCAGTGCAGCACGTCGGAGCATAGACCAGCTTCTTCTTCACTTTGAGATGATCTCCGATCACCAGGATGAAGAGAGGACGATTTGGGGAGGTTGGGATGAGCCTAGGATGGCTGGAGGACAAGTATAGGAGTGTTGGAGGATGGGGATGCCCTTCTTAGGTCGTTCATATGAGTCTCCCTTTATAGGGGATGAAAAACAGGTCAAAAATAGCAAGTTTTGATACATCCGACCATAGGTTGGATTTCCTCCAATTAATGTTGCTAATTTTCATCTTGAGACATCTAGAAACTTACCCAAATGATTGAGAGGTATTTTAAATCTTGTATAACCTTTTCCATGTTCAAAATATGTCTCCACTTGAAGAGAAAACAAATCTGGTCTAAAAATAGCAAGTTTTGATGTATAAGACAACAAGTTGGATTGTCATCATTAAATGATGCTAATTTAGACCATGAAACTTCCAGATACTATACCAAGTAATATGGAGGAGGAAAAAGGAAGGTAAGGTCATGAATTGGTCAAATATGTGGCCAATGGCTTGGGCTTGCATGCAATTGGGCTTGATCGGTGCTGCGTGCGAACAGAACTGCACGTCTGACTTCTAAAAGGCGCTGCAGACAAATGGTAAATTAGAATTAAATTCTATTTGTTGCATTGAAAAGAGGACTCGTAGAGAAAGATTATTGATGCTGAAGATTTCTTCATTGGACGCCCACATAATCCTGTGAAAAATTTTAAAGTAGAGTATATGCTAAGAAAAGCATAATCTGGCACACCACCAAGAGTCTCTTGTTCGGCAAACACGGATTTGATTAGAGATCCATAACTCTTCCTTTGATTTCTAGTGAACTCATCGGCTCTTCCAAAAGAATGATTCAACTTGATTTTGATGGTTTAAAAGAGGTGTTGCCAATGGAATAAGAGTTTAAGCCCCAAATAAGGCCAAATTGGCGTGTCTACAACTTGCCTCGTCTTAATGTCTGCTTTTCATGGGAATGTTATGTAGTGAAGCAAAGTGAAACGTAGAGGAATAGAGAAGTGAAATGAGTTGTAATGGAATGCAGTGGAGCGAAATAGCGATGGATTGAAAAGGTGGCATCAAGGTGTAGATATAGAAACGCTCAACGACCAATTTTGGCAAAGAGAATCTCTTCAAGTCTCCTAGTTAACCTCCATGTTTCACCAGGCCTTCTTACATCTAATTGGTAAAAGATGTGCCACGGGCACGAGAGAAGAATAGCCAACCCCCAACATGGTGGGGAGTCCCTGAATCATGGGTTCGTGGGTTCATCATCAGCCAGCAACCCAATCTTTGCGGTGTTCATGTACTTTGATGGGCTAAAGTTTAAAAAGCGAATTGGTTTGTAAAATAAAAGAATACCAATCAAGCATATTCAGGCTCTTAGATTCATTTAAGTTTTCTAAGAGACAAGATTCAATTCGGAATGGAATGATCTCGAATTCCAAAAGGCAAATGTTGAAGCTCAGACCGTGAAGATAGTGACAGTGCAAGTTCTGATTTAATAGGAGGCCCTTGGTGGGATGAATTGACTGCCAGGGTGGGATGAATAGCAAGAAGGGTTGTAGTGGTCACAGTGGGGATAGAAATGAAAGATTTGGAGGCATAAGGTGATTACCGAACACGGTGGGATTAACAAAAGCGATGGGATAAACACGGAGGGATTAGAAAACACGGTGGGATATTAGAAAGATTAGAATTGGGGTACATGCTACGAAAATGTACCAGGTGAGAATGGTGAGAAAGTGATGATCATGATGAGATGCATGTAATGACAATGCAAAATACAATGCAATTAATACTACATGATGCATGCTAGGCTCAAGAAAAAAAAACAAAACTTAACAATTAGTTGAAGATATAGATTGTCTATAAGGTCAAGATACCCATTTGGGAACCATCGTCCCTCACAGCACAAATTTGGCCTATCCGTCAGCACAAAGAATGACCCGACCGTCATGGATTTTGATGAATGGGATCTCGGGCCTGGTCTTCTTTGCATTCACGGTCTTCAACGTCAATGCATAAAACCTAATATATGCTAAGAAAGGAAATGATAATGGTGAGTTTGCAATGTGATGACATTGAGGTGGAGATCTAGATTCACGAACTACCCTAAAATTAAGAGCCCTATTGTGTCTTTTGGAGTCAACATCTTTGTGGTGACCACGGTGGGACAAGCAATGTCTTTAACCATGGGTGCTTAGTGTTTTCTTGCAACTAGTTCTAGCTCTAGACCGGTTCCCGCGTGAGCCTTTCCTTCTTTCCACCTTTCTTAATTTCATGCCATCTCAAAATTTATGATTTCACCCATATTTCATCAGATATGTAGTGCCAAGTACCTCATTTAATTTCTGTCATTTTATTTCATCCGGTTCCTACGTGAACCCACCTTTGCTTTTAAAACTGTTTCCCGCGCGAACCAACTCTCTTCTACAAACCGGTTGCCACGTATGTAGACACGCCAATTTGGCCTTATTTAGTGCTTAAACTATTATTCCATTGGCAACATCTCTTTTAGACCATAAAAATCATGATGAACCACCCTTTTGAATGAGCCAAGGTGATTATTGGAAATATGAGAATGATTTGATAATTTCTAATCAAATCCGTGTTTGCCAAACAAGAGACTCTTGGTGGTGTGCCAGATTATGCTTTTCCCAGCATAACCTCTATTTGAAAATTTTTCATCGGATTATATGGACGTCTAATGAAAAAGTATTCAACACTAAAAATATTATTCTCTTAGTTATATTTTCAATGCAACAAACGGCATTCAATTCTGATCCCCCATTTGTCCGCAGCGCCCTTTGGAAGTCATATGCGCAGTTCTATCCGCACGCAGCACCGATCAAGCCCAATTGCATGCAAGCCAAGCCCATTGGGCACATATCTGACAAATTCATGACCTTACCTTCTTTTTTACTCCTCCATATCACTTGGTAAATTATCTGGAAGCTTCATGGTCGAAATTAGCATCATCAAATGATGGCAATCCAACTTGTTGTCTTATACATCAAAATTTGCCACTTTTAGACTAGATTTGTTTCCTCTTCAAGTAAAGACATATTTTGAACATGGGGAAGGTGATCCATGGTTTCCAATCATTCTAAATCATTTGGGTAAGTTTCTATATGCCTCAGGGTAAAAATTATCAACATTAGATGGAGGAAATCCAACCTATGGTCGGATGTATCAAAACTTGCTATTTTTTGACCTGTTTTTCATCCCCTATAAAGAGAGACTCATATGAACGACCTAAGATGAGTATCCCCATCATCCAACACTCTTATCCTCGTCCTTCAGACACCCTAGGCTCATTCCAACTTCCCCAAATCGTCCTCTCTTCGTCCCGGTGCCCAGAGATAATCCCAAAGTGAAAAAGAAGTCAGTCTATGCTGCGACGTGCTGCACTACTGATCATCGGCTTCTACAGATCTTTCTAGCCATTTTATAGCATTACTTAATTCAGAATAAGTGTGATTAATCAAGATATATTTCATTTAAAACAAACTGAGATCAATTCTGACATTCCCTTGGCTTGTTACGGCTTCTACACCGGTGCTGCACAGACAGCCCCGAAGTCTTCTCTTCTAAGTCATCATCTTCTCAATCACTTTCAGTACTTTTAATGGTGAATTAAGCCTATACATCCTTCATAGAAATTGTTCCCCGGTGAGTCCTCTTTCATTTACAATAAAAATCATTCAATTTAGATATCTTTGGTTCCCATAGCATGTCCTACATCAACATTGTGCTGGGAGTTTCTTGAACTTCACTGTCCAAGATCTAGTTTATCAGGTAAATTAAGATTACTTATCATAAGATTCAAGCAAACTTGTCTTCATATCAAACCACCCTCGGTGATTATCTTTATTTTTAAACAAACGGTACTCAATTCTGACATCGATGCTGTCTATTACGGTCTCTACATCAGAGTCGCACAGTTTACATTGAATCTGTCCAACCGAGTTGCCACTTTGCCTGGGTTGTGTTGCCTTTAATCATTCATATTATCTTTTCTAATTCTTCATTCATATCATTTAGTTCATTTTTAAGGATCATTTTCATTTTTTTGCATCATTTTATACATCATAAAAAAAACAAAAAAAGGGGTTAGGGCTAACCCTGAATCCGGTGAGTTTGTTTCCAATTGCCATTTTATGTTATTGTTTTTACAAGTTACTACGCTTCACTCAGTTCTAATCCTTCTTCACTTGTTTTGTTGTCTTATTGTCTTCTAGTTGCACAAATACATCATGCTAGCACCGGTTGGACTCTTCTTCATCGGCCGGCCGAAGAAGAAGAAGGTTGAACCCATATCCCAATCTCCCACGCTAAGGTACACACGGTCAAATTAACTCAATCTTGTTTTTATTCCATAAAGCGGAGCCCGCGGCTCCTGGTGACCACTTCTTCTCTTTATTCATGTTCTAAGTTATTCTATTCCTCACTCTCCTCCCATATGACCGAAACCGTCTCTGGTGCTCGAGCGACGCTGTGAGATGAAAGTTCGGGGATCAATGTGAGTGTGGGAACGAGGTGAGGACTCTTTACCACTTTCCGAGTGTTTTCCAATTCACTCCCCTTTTTCCATATTCTATCTTTCACCTTATCTTGAGGTGCCGATATGGAACCCATTTCTGGAGTCGACAGCTTTTTGGCGACCACGGTGGGACAACCAATGTCTTCAACCGTGCTAGCTTGATTGATCCGTGCAACTAGTTGTTTTCCATCTTGGTTCCTGCACGAACCGGCTTGTCCTTTACCTTTTCCTTGTCAATTTACCTTTAAACTTGATGTTTACTTTTTCTTTAAGATTGTCCCCCATGTGGACTTGACTTACTTATCTTTAATTTCAACCTGGTTCCCGCGTGAACCACTCTTTTCTTTTTCTAAACCGGTTCCCGTGTGAACCAACCCACTTTCAGATCAGTCCCCACGTGGACAACCCTTTTTCACCACTTTCAATTGGCTCCATGTGTCCCTTCTTCATTTTTCCAACCAAACAAACCGGTTCCCGCGCGAACCACCCCATTTTCCTTCAAAAACCGGTTCCCACGTGAACCACCTTTCTTTTCCAACTCGGCTCCCACGTGAGCCACCTTATTTCCAAATCGGTCCCCGCGTGGACCATCCTTTTACCTTCATTTCAGATTTTTCCTCACTTGGACACTCCATTACAAGCCGGTTCCCGCGCGAACCACCTTTTAGTTGCTAGTTACTTGTTTACTTTATCATTGCTTGTCTTGATTGCATTCACTTGCTTGATTTATTAGCTTCCTTTCATTTCATGTTCTTGCATTTTGATTGATTCTTCTCCTCCTACCCTCCATTTTTATTTTTGCATTAGCTTTTGCATCGGGTACCGGACTTTCTCCGATTCGTAGGGCATTCGAGGCGGGGGCTCTCTCTCCCAACACACCCTCACCCTCCAAACACCTTCTTGGTGTATTCTTACCTCTCTTCTGGGATATTCCTTCATAGTTGATTTGGTAGTTTCCATCAAGACCTCCGTAAGTCCCCATCCATGGAGTATTTCTCTCTGCACGATTGGGCCAGTTGTACCACTTTCCCAAAACCCGAAGAACCTAAGTACCTACCCATGGTGATTGAGTGATAACCTTAGGTTTTGAAGATTGAATCAATAGGAACCATACCCATTTGAGTGAACAATTGCTAACAATCTATCTAATCTAAGGTTTCAAACCAAAAATTGTCGAGTAGTCATTTTAAAAACCTATTTGCATAACTTGTTTGTTCACAACAATTGAAAACAAAAACAAAAAATATTCTTTCAAAACGCCTAAAAAAAATCCCTTTAATTTTTGTGTTCAACTTGCTTGCCAAACAACAAAATTAAAAGCAAATCAAATTAAACAAAAAACAAAGCATAACCAAACAAAATCCTCTTTGCATTTACACCTTTTATTTGCTTTCTTTCAACCTTTTTGTAAGAAGATCGATAGGATGCCCATGATGCTAAGGTCCGAAAGACATGTTAGGATGCTAGACTACTACAAGACGGGCCACTACGAGCTACAACAACCTATGGTCCAACCAGAGGGCCATGTCAATGCCATTAGGGAGCCTGAAGTTCAAAATCCTACTCATCCACCTACTTCACTTAGTGTGGAACAAATCCTCCAGGGTCTATCCCTCCATTTAGATCCTAAATCCTTTTCACTTGTTCAATCTTTAACAAAGGGCAAGTTTCCTGCCAATCAAGATCTGGTTGAGGGAAATCAAGCCCCCTCACCACCTCAATCGGCGACTAGGCCCCTCATCATCAACTCTCCTACACAATCTTGCCATGCTACCTTGCCTAGTCACCCTGTTGTGGGTCACCCACCTAATTCCATGCTAGTTCCTACTTCCAACCCTCCTCTTCTAACCCATTCATCTAAATACCTTGCACCGGTGGCTCAGTAACCCAGCCTCACTCAAGCATTCATGGACAAACTCAACCAAATGGATGAGCACTATGAAGAGTTGAGGCATCGTTTGGACTCGAAGGCCATCTCTAAAATATCTACTCCATCTTTCCCAGTCCCACATATCCTTCCATCACAAACACCAACCTACCATCGCTACAATGGCTCAGGTGATCCCTTCACCCATGTCAATGATTTCTTGAGCAAATCATCTCGTTGGCTAAATGATCGAAGAGCTCTTGCTATTCTTTTTAAGTGATCATTGGATGGTGTAGCCCTAGAATGGTTCTTTTCACTAGGAGAAATAGAAATATGGGATTTTGAAATTGTCAAGGAAAAATTCTTGCAACGATATGGGCTGGGCTATTTAATAATTGGGAAAGCAAAAAGAGACATGGAATTAATACAATATCATGATGAATTGAGGCCCATGGTCGAGAGGAGCATTGATGCTATGAACCAACCTAGGAGCCCTCCGCAATCCGATCTAGATCATCATCATCGGCCAACTCCTCGACGCCAGTTGATTAGGCCACCCATGCCCCAACCTCAGCCAGTCATGCAATCTGTGCGATTGGCGAAACCAACTGTGCACAATCAAGTTCCTCTTGTTGCTTGTGCAAATACTCCATTACTTCAACCTGCTTTCCAGCCTTTGACTCCACCAACATTTCTTAAGGTCCATCGGCCAATCATCCGACCATTGGCTTCTCAGCCTATTCCAACAACAACCCCTCGGCTAGCCACGCAAGCCTTGGCCCCTCAACCCACTTCACCAAAGGTCCCTCGGCCAATCATTCATCCTAGGTCGATCGAGCAAACCCTGGCTTCTCAACCAATCCCACCGCATAGGGATCCTCCTCAGTTGGTTACACAACAACCAATCATTTCTTCTATTACTCTTGCCTCAACAAAGGAATCAATCACTCCTACTATTTTTGCTCCTACTGTAGTAGAAGATTCAAACACTTCGACCCTTAAAGCTCCTGCCCTGGCAGAGGAATTCTCCAACCATTTGTGCTCCTGCCATGGCAGAAGAATCAGCTTCACATCATGTCATTGCTATATCTCGAGATCAAAGTCAGCCAGTAGAGGAGGTTGAACCAAACCCTTCGATACTTCCAGAATCCCCTAGACTAGGCATGCCCCCTTTTATAGAACAACCTAAGGAGAAGCCTACTGTAGGGAGCTTAGATGAGGAGATCACAAATTTAGTTGATTGTCAAGGACTAGGCAAGGATTTTCCATGTATAGATCAAATGTTGCCATCATTAGAATTGATCCCTGAAGTTGGAGAGATAGAATTGACCCCTGAACGAAAAAATGAAGGGATAGAATTGGTCAGTGAAATGGAAAATGAATCGACAAGCCTCCAGAAGGGCATAGACAAAGGGATACTGGGACCTCCTCCAGATAGGTAGGCAAATCCGTTAGCATCAATCTTAGGGCCATGACTCTTACCCCATTCTTCTCCTAAGCAACAATCCAGCCCATGGGCCCACGATCGATCAATCTTAGGGCCACGACCCTTTCTTTATTCTCCTCCAAATCAATGATTGGGCCCATGGGCCCACAATTCCTCAATCTTAGGGCCATTTCCCTTTCTTTATCCTTCTTACAACCATCAATCAGGCCCATGGGTCAAAAATCTGTCAATCTTAGGGCCATGGCCCACACCCCATCCCACTCAATTGGGCCCTTATGCCCCATTTTTGGACCCTTATGCCCCATTTTCGGGCACTTATGCCCATTTTCATCAATCGGGCTCTTATGCCCCCTTTCATCAACTGGGCCCATGTGCCCCTTTCCATCAGCCGGGCCCATGTGCCCCCTTTATCCAACTGATCCCATGTGTCTCCTTTAATCAACTGGGCTCTTATGCCTCTTTTCTTCAACCGAGCCCACGTGCCCCTTTCCTTCCATCGGGCCTACATGCCCCTTTCCTTTCATCGGGCCCACGTGCCCATAATTCTCCCCAATTAGGCCCATGTGCCCTTAAATTTTCTAAATCGGGCCCACGTGCCCACAATTCACTTCAATCGGGCCCACATGCCCATAATTCACCTCAATCGGCCTCACATGCCCATGTTTTTCTACAACCGGGCCCATGTGCCCAAATTTCTTTTAAATCGGGCCCACGTGCCCACCTTCTATCAACCTCGGGCACACATGCCCACACTCCTTCAACTTCAGGCCTGTATGCCCCCATTTCTTCACCATTGGGCCCGCGTGCCCAAACTTCTTCGAAATCGGGCCCCCATGCACCCTCTTCTTCAATTTTGGGATTATGTACCCATACTCTTCAATGGCGTCTGCGAGCCCATCACAAATCACAATCTTGCTCCCAACCATCTAAATCAGGCTGGTGTGCCCTCTCTTTTCGTTGGGGCCCTCAGGCTCAACCTCCAATCGGGTCTTTAAGCCCATCACCTCCAATCGAGCCTTCATGCCCATCAACATCAACCGGCCTCACTAGCCCACATTCAAATCTTGGGCTCACGTGCCTCTTGATTCTGACTACTCCTAGGCCTTCAAGCCCACTTTTAACTCACGGGCCTAAGAGCCCATTTTAACTCACTTTTGTTTCCAAGCATGTTTCTTCCTTTTTGAATTCTCTTTCTTTTTCCAAGTTTTACTTTCAATAAAAATCAAGGGTAGAGAAATTTCCTGGGTGATACCACAATCTTTGCCTTTTACATCATTAATTTTGACTCCACCATGCTAAATCAGATCCTCCACATTTTCACTTCATCCTATGACTATGAATCTTCAATCCAATGCAATATGGTGCATATCAACAGTGGAAGCAGTTGGGCAAAGCAAGGCAAGGCATGGCAGACAAGGCAAGGCAAGCACAAGCAAAGCCGTCATTAGTAATGAACTTCTTCTTCTCTCAGGTATTACATGAAATTGCATTCATCATCATTATGTCATCTTCAAAGCAATATTTTTAAAAAATAATTTTGAATTTCACATGACAATTTTAATTGAGAGAAATTCATGATTGACGACATTTGTAGCTACCTTGTTCTTATTAAACAAATTCTTTACTTTACAAGGCATGTTTTCAATTGATTAACCTATGGAATGTAATCTACCTCAAAAAAATGGAGAGAACTACTAGTATGACTTAAGTCCACATGTTCTAGGTTGTTGTCTAGGAGTCGAGGGTAGATACCATTCTACACACACAACACGTCCTAATCCCAAAATCCGGATGACCCAACACCCGAGAGAAGCTAAGCAAAGCTTAGAGATGGAAGGAAAACCCTTACCCTACTCTCTTCTATTCAGTCCAAGATAGGTGAAGGGGATTAGAGGGGTAGAGTATCGAAAGCATCCACCACCCTAGTAGGAGGCAAGTTGTAGACACGCCATCCGGAACCCGTTTCTGGAGTCGACAACGTAAACCAACATTTATTTTCAGCCATTCAAATCAACTTCTTTTTTATATTTTGCTGCAGGTTATCACCCTCAAATTGGTCACCACATGACCCTCTTTTATTTCCATTTGCCATTTAAACCAGTTCCCGCTTGAACCACCCTTTTTCCTTTTAAACCGGTTCCCGCATGAACCAATCTCTTTCTTTACTTCGGTTCCCACATGAACCAAAAATTTTCCTTCAGATCTATCCCAACTTGGATCAGATACTTATTCATCTTTAATTGGCACCACGTGACCCTCTTTAATCATTTAAACTGGTTCCCGTGTGAGCCATCCCTTTGCTATCCAAAATCGGTTCCCGCATGAACCACCTTCACTTTTATCCCGGTTCCCACGTGAACCAACTTATTCTTACATTGGTCCCCACGTGGACCACCCCTTTTGCTTGGCTATCAGATACGAACCTTATTCTTTATATTACTTTTCACTATTTCCATTTAGCTCACATAAGAAACAAGGTCTAGATGCTAGTTTCTAGTTGCTTGTCTAGTTTCTAATTACTTGTCTTGTGTGATTGCTTGTTTATTTAAGTTTGTGTGTTGCTTATTACTTGATTTTATTATCTGCTCCTTCTCCCTACCTCCTTATTTTACATTTTTTCCTTTTGAGGTGGGAGCACACTCTCCCATTTACCCCTCCCATCCAAAACACCCTCTTGGTCGATTCTGACCTCTCTTCTGGGATATTCCTTCCTAGTTGACTTGGTTGGCTCTCATCAAGGCCTCTGTAATCCTCATATGTGGAGTATTCCTCCTCACGATCGGGTTGGTTATACCACTCCCCAAAACCTAAAGCATCCTATGTTACCTACACGTGGTGAGATTGTGTGAAACCTAGGTCATTGGAGATTGGAGTTAGGATCCTAACCCATTTGTTGAGAAAACAATTTTTAAAATTCATAAACCTAAGGTTTAATCAAAATCATTGCATAATCTTGTTTTTAATTCTTTGCATCACTTGTTTGTCAAACAAAAATTCAAAACTTTAACACTGTTGCAAGATACTAAAAACCAAAAAAAACTTCTTTGTTTGTTTTGCCAACTTGTTTGTTTTACCCTCTCCTTGAAGTTGAAGGGTGACAATGTAATTATGTTATGGAAGGCACGTTGGAATGGAGGAACACGCTGAACATCAAGAGCACGAGATGGGTCACCAACCAATTTCGTCAGACGGTCATGTTAATCCCTTGTTTGAGTCAGAAGTGCAAGAGGTCTCTCAACCATCTTCTCCCCGTGATGTTGAACAACTCTTTAGGGAGTTGTCTCTTTATGCTGACCCAAAAACCTATTCCCGTTTACGATCCATGGTGAAGGGCAAAACTACCTCTGATCAAGCTGAAGCCAATCAAGTTGCCTCATCTCCTCGTCCTATGGTTCGACCACCACTCATTCAGTCATCCTTTGTTCAACCACCTATTGTTTAACAATCTATAATTCAACCATCAATAGCTCAACCATCTGTGGTTCAACCATCATTTGTCCAGCCACCCTATTTCAACCATGTTGCTCCCTTGGCTCACAAGTCATGAAACAATCTTTAGAGAATTTGACAAATCATACTCTTCAATTCCATAATCACACATCTAACCACATACCCCCACCAGTAAACCAAGAACCTAATCTCACCTAGGCAATCATGGATCAGCTCACCCAAATGAATTAACGTTATGAAGATTTGAGAGTCACTTGGACTCCAAGACAATTCCTGAGGTCTCCATTCCTTCTATGCCAGTTCTTCACCTACCACCTTCTGAACTACCAGTTTATCGCTGCTACAATTATACTGGCAATCCTTTTCTCCACCTTAAAGATTTTCTTTATAAGTTTTCATTCTGAAAAAATGATCATAGTGTTCTTGCTTTCTTGTTCCGTCGATCACTAGAAGGGTCTGCATTGGAATGGTTCTACTCACTCGACCCCTTTGATGCAAGAGATTTTGATATTATCAAGACCAAATTTTTGCAAAGATACAGAGACCGGGTGACACCATCATGCTCAATTACAGATTTGATTACTGAGAAGATGAAGCCCAAGGAGGACTTCATAAACTTTGCTGATCGCTAGAGGGGAATGGCAAAGAAACTATCAGATGTTATTTCTGAAGGGGAACAAGTGAAGATGCTCATCGGAAACACCACACCTACTCTCAGGAATGTTTTGATCATGCACCGACCTACCACCATGAATGAACTTTATGACAGTGCCCGATACTTGCAAGGCCACATCAAGGATGCTACAATGATAAATCCATTTGATCCCAAACCTAGACCACCTCTGTATTAGTTGGGCATATGACCGAGGGAGTAGTTAACAATGAAGTTATGAACATTGTGGGAAACCAAGAAGGGAACCATCAAAACCAGTATAGGAACCCACCATAAAACCTTCTTACCACCCCCTCAACAATAGGTTAAGCCACAACAACCACAAAAACCCCCTCAGCTAGTAGTGCAACCCCAGCAACCTTGTCAACCTACCTACAATAGGGCACGACTAACACCCAATCAAGCACCACAAATGGGAGGTCCTAGGAGAGAGAATTATCGACAACTCCCTTACTCCTTGACCAACATCTTCAATGTACTCATGGCAAAAAAACAATTGGAATTACCCAAGGAAAGAGAGGTTTGGCCAGTAAATGCAGATATGTCCCGATACTATGCTTACCACCGGTACCCTAGTCACACCGTGAATGTGTGTTTCCAATTCAAAGATTACATCCACGATTTGAATGACCAATGCAGCATTGATTGGGCTCAAATGGAAGAATGCATACAAGCAATGAAGGCTAGACAGCAGCAGCGACAACATCCACCAGCTCAACCTCAACAACAACCTGGCTTGGGGATTGTTAAGAATATGCTCCCATTTAATTGCTCCCGCTCCGGCACCAGCACCAGCACATCCAAACCCAGGAATTGGTCTAGTACACTCCATTGTCCAGGAAGTTGCCAGCCATGCTCAAGGTTGGCAGCTAGAAAATCACAATGCAACCATGCTAGTCAACCCAACTAGGCCTCCTGCCCGGAATCCTCCTAGATAGATAATCTATGCACCATATACTCCACAACAACCACCAAGCTCAATAACACAACCACTAGATGCCACTTCTTCTCACTGACTCATCATTAGGCCAGCCCCTCCTTAACTACACTTCCCTCAACTATTTCTACACACTGGCCCTTTCTCATCCGGCCACCACAATCACCACCAAACCTGAACCCCCAACCTATAAACTCTGTCACTCCAAAACTCCAACCTATCACACCATCAACCCCACAAGCTACCACGTTACCAACACCTTCATTAAACCCATCAACCACTCTTGCACCCCAGCCTCTTCTTATCAGGCCGCCAGCATCACTATCACTACCACCTCCAAATCCTACCCCTCTACCCACAAACCAAATCATCCCACAACCACTAATCTCATTGCCTACCATACCTTCACCTACACCACTTGTTCCCACCCTAGTTAACCCATCACCTCTACCCGACCGCCAAATAGCCCTGGTGCTTTAGAGTGGGAGGATGTTCCAGTGGCTCTTTCCTCAAGCTGGGACTCAACTGCAGGATCCAGTGGAGGAAGAACAAGTAAAAGAACCCTTGCCGGGTGCGACGTATGATTTGTTGAAACATTTGGATAAGACACCAGCCCGCATCACCATACTTGAGTTGATTAAAAGATCAAAAGTGCACCAAGAAATTTTACAACATTATTTTCAAAGGGTCATGCTGAATGAAGATCTCCCACCTGAGAAGATCACTACAGTGTTAGCCCCTAGAAGTGAGCACCCAACACTCACATTCTCTAAGGAGGAATTAGCAAATCCAGAGGTAAGGAGATATGCCTTACATGTGGCTGTTATCATCTATAATATTGAAGTGAAATCATGTTTGGTTGACACTGGAGCTTCTATCAACGTTATGCTGCCAGAAACTTTACAGTTGTGTGGCATTTCTGAACAAAAAATCAAACCATCTTGTGCCATGGTGACAGCCTATGACAACTCCAAGAAGTTCGTACGTGGGGTGGTCACCCTAGAAGTTAAAATTGGACCATGTACGGTCACAACTGATTTTCATGTTCTGGAACTGGATCCAACTTTTCGGACTATACTTGGCAGGCCTTACTTGGAAGCAATAGGAGCTGTGGCTTTAACAAACTATTAGTACATAAAATTTTCCTTTAAAGAACAAGTTGTCAAAGTAACCAGCATGCCCATAAGGGACAAGCTAAATGATGCTTTTTCGTCCTTAGGACTATTGATGCAACCCCAAATCTCAGTGGGAGAGTTGCCAGAAGTTAGATGCATGACCGCCTCTCTACCAGACAGTGGGATGGCAGATGATGATGAAATTGGGCTATCAACCTGGAAAACGTTTGGGCAAGGATCTTCAAAGGATCACCTAGCCGATTGAAACTGTGAAAAGGCCGTGTAGGTAGGGGTTGGGATACGAGGAGGATTTCATTCCAAGGAGGGTGTTCCAGCCAGGATATGCCATGGGACTCCACACATTCTTTATCAAAGGGGAGACCATCATGATGGTTGAAGATGACAAGGGTTCCATTATAGTTGTCAAAAGAATGAAGGCTCCAGATAAAGAAGAAGACTTGGAAGATCTGTGCTTATCTTTGACTCGTTTGTTCTCAAGTGGGGAAGAGCACCAAGAACTACTCAAGGGTAGACCAATCTTGGACCATCCTGTCAAGCAAGCCACCAATCAAGTCAAAACTATTCCACGAGGCCCAAATACAACAATCCTATGTTTAAACCTTGTAACATTTTTTTAGATCTTTTGGATGGGCTTCCGAGCCCACTTTCTCACTTTGGGCCCATGTGCCCTCTTCAACCTTCTATTCTCACTGGGCCTACTTGCCCATTTACTTCCCTCAGCAGCTTCAAGACTGAGGGCTCTTCTCATCATGGGCTCACATGCCCATCCATTTCCAAAATCGGGTCCACGTACCCATTCAATTTTCTCAATAGTTTTGGGACCATGTGCCCATTTTTTGTTAACATTGGACCCACGAGCCCCTTTTTCCCCTTCATCTTTAATTTTTTCTCTCTGCTAATTCCATCAACTTCTAGCAAGCCTCGAGTCACTTAGGCTTAGTCTATCTTCTTACTTGAAAATCCAAAAAAAATGTCTTCTCTAAAACTCAAATTTCTATCGAGGAGACGTCTCTACTCATCCTAGAGGGTGCTCCCAATCAGGGATCCCTCTCTTCTGAATCATTGATCGATTTACTCGATCCTTCCTCCACTATAAATACCACCTTTCTAGCTTTGTCTTTAGTAGGTCAGGTTAGGTTAGGAAATAGGAAAGTCAGAGGTAAACGAGTTCCAAGTAGGTATCTACAACAATTTGCATAGAAATGCATAGTGTGCAAGGCTGCCAAACTTTTTAGAGAATACCATCCAGCTAAATGAAATCTGATATGAGGATGAGTATAACATAAAACATACTTTGGGAGTATATAAGGTGGTATTAGAGAAGGATCCTAAATCTAAGGATGAAATTGAGGACTTGGCTGATGCTTATGTATCTGGATTTAGAAGATTTGAAGAACCATCAGCCACAGGGAATGAACCACCGAAGGAACTGAATTTAGATATCCTGAAAGATTCTAAGACTATTCTCATCAGTGCAAACCTCACTCCCTCAGAAGAACAACGTTTGATCAATGTTTTGTAAGAATATAAGGACACGTTCGCATAAACATATGAAGATATGTCGGGACTAGATAATTCATTTGTTGAACATAGATTAACCTTAAAACCTAGAACTACCCCAGTTAAATAAAAGTTTAGGAGGTTCCACCCTGATATTGAACTTAAAATGAAAGAAGAGGTTGACAAATTACACCAGGCAAAATTTATTAAAGTCGTCCTATTTTCACAATGGGTGGATAACATAGTCCCTGTTATGAAGAATGATGGACGGGTTCGGATTTGCATAGACTTTAGGGACTTGAACCGAGCGTGTCCTAAGGATGATTTTTCTTTGCCTCATATCAATGTTTTGGTTGATAACACAACTGGATTTGAAATGCTTTCATTCATGGATGGTTATTCTTGATACAATCAGATCTGGTTAGTCGAGGAGGACCAAGAGAAGACCTCGCTCACTACACCTTGAGGAATATATTGCTATATTGTCATGCCCTTTGGGTTAAAGAATGCTAGTGCTACATATCAGAGGGCTATTATGGCTATCTTTCATGACATGATGCACACCCTTGTAGAGGTGTATGTGGACGATTTGGTTATCAAGTCCAAGAGTCAGGAGGATCATTCTGAAGTGCTAAGGAAAATTTTGCAACGAGCTAAAGAATACAAGTTGAAAATGAACCCTAAGAAGTGTACGTTTGGAGTTTCATCAGGAATGCTACTAGGGTCCATAGTAAGCAAAAGGGGCATAAAGATTGACCCAAACAAGGCCAAAGCAATCATTGGTATGCCTCCCCCGAAGAATATGAAAGAGCTTTGGGGATTGATTGGGAGGCTACAATTTGTCCACCAATTTATCTCACAACACTCTCAAAGGTGTAAACATTTCTATGAGTTAAGCGAGGCGGGGGCCGAGTTTAAATAGGATTCAAAGTGTCAGGAGGCATTTGATGGGTTGAAAACTTACCTCACAAGTCCCCCTGTACTTAGACCACTAATTCTTAACAAGCCCTTGGTCCTCTACATTTCGGTTCTTGAGAACTCTCTTGGGGCAGTCCTTGCACAAGTTGATGAAGAAGGGAAAGAGCGACCTACTTACTACTTGTCCAAGATGTTTGATGCTTGTGAGCTGAAGTACACTGTGGTAGAAAAGACCTATGCTACTCTTGTATGGGTGGTTCAGAAACTCAAGCATTGTTTTCTTGTTCACCAAGTCAAGCTCATTGCTCATATCAATCCTATCAAGTTTCTATTAGAGAAGATAGTTTTGACTGATCGGTTAGGGCGATGGCAAAGCTTCTTGTCCCCATTCGATATCACCTATGTTCCACAGAAGGCAATCAAGGGCTATGCTATTGCTGAACACCTTGCCCATCATCCCATACCCATCTTTGACCCAGTCAACTTGGAGTTCCTAGATGACGAACTAATTTTAGTCTGATCTTCCAATATTTTGACATTATATTTTGACAGGGCTTGGAGCTCTCATGGTAGAGGGATAAGTATTGTCCTTCTGTCACCTGAAGGTGTCACCATTCCACAAGCTTTTCAGCTTGACTTTCCAGCAACCAACAACATAGCTAAGTATGAAGCCTTGCTGGCCGGGCTGGAGGCTACTCACTTCCATGGTGCCACCGAACTAAGGGTGATAGGTGATAGTCAATTGATCCTACGCCAAGTCTTATCCAAGTACCGAACTTCCTATCCAAACCTCAAACCCTACCAGGAGCTCACCACCTGCTACATCAAGCTATTCTTCAAACTCACTGTTGTCTATGTCCCCCGTTCTCAGAATATCCTTGCTGATGCCTTAGCTTCATTAGCTTCATCTTTATCTATCCTGCTAGGTAGGCAAGTGCGGACTATCCACATCTGTAAGAGGTCAATTCCAGCAATTGAAAATAGATGTTTTATAAAGGTTAAAGAAAGGTTCAATAGAAAAGAATACTTGGAACACAAAGAAGAAATCACCTTAATTGAGTTGGAAGAATTAGAAGAAGGTGAGAGACCTTGGTATGATGAGATTGCGAGGTATTGCCAAGATCAGTCATACCCACCTGGATCAACCACCAAGGAAAAGAAGGCAATCAGAAGAGTATCCCAGAGGTATACAATCCTAGGAGGAGTACTCTACAAGAGAAGCTTAAGTGAAATCTTACTCAGATGTCTTGATGAAGAAGAAGCTGAGTTGGTGCTAAAGGAAGCACATTTTGGAGTTTGTGGTGGTCATGTGAATGTCCAAGCCCATGCTAGGAAAATCATCCGACAAGGGTATGATTGACCAACTCTAGAAGAAGACTACTCCTTCTTTGTCCGGCACTGTCATTCATGTCAACTCCTTGCCAACAAGATTCATTCTCCCGCATCTTCCCTTCATCTAATCCATGCCCCATGGCCTTTCTCCATGTGGGCTTTTGATATCATTGGCCCCTTGAGTGACCTCAATTCTGAAATGCGCTTAAAATCATTCATTCTGACGGCAATGGAGTACTTAACAAAGTGGACTGAAGCGGAAGAGTTCGTGGAGATTAAAGCATCAACAGTTTGCTTCTTCATCAAGCACAACATCATTGCAAGGTTCGGGATCCCCAGTGACATCGTTACCGATAATGGGCCGCAATTTCTCTCTCAAGATCTGTGTGATCTTTGCAATAGGTATTGCATTTTATTGCATCATTCGTCACCATACTATCCTCAAGACAATGGTCAAGCAGAAGTCACCAACAAAACCTTAATTAAAATCATCAAGAAATCTTGTAAGTTTACAAGTTTGCCGATTAGCCTGATAAGCTTGTAGATGCTCTATGGGCTTATTGTTCTTCTGTAAGGACTCGCACTAGAAAAACCCCACATGCTTTGGCATATGGAATGGAAGCAGTGGTCCCCTACAAAGTATTAGTTCCATCTCTCCGAGTTCAGCTTGACAGGGATATTCTTATTGATGAGAGACGAAAATCTCTCTTTGCATAGCTTGAACTTTTAGATAAAAGAAGGCTAGTCGCCGCCGAGCATGCCCATACTTACCAAAACAAACTCAAAAGGTTTATCAAAAGAGGGTGGTCGAGAGAAAATTCAAGATCGGTGAGATGTTCATTAAAAGAATTTTCATTAAGCCAAGGGGTCCCTGCTCCAAATTGCAACCTAATAGGGAAGGTCCTTTTGTTATCACTGAAAAGTATCTAGGCAATGCATATGAGTTAACTATTGCATATGGAGAAAAATTGAATCATCCATGGAATAGAGTGTACCTCAAAAAGTATTTTCCATAAAAATGGAGAAACCACTGGTATAATCTCAAGTCATCAATCCTAGGCTATTCATGGGAAATCAAGGGTTGGTACCATCCTACACACACAATACCTCCCGATCCTAGAATCCAAACAACCCGATACTTACAAAAGGCAAGGCAAAAATCTAGAAACAGAAGGAGTACCCTTACTCTATTCTCTTCTACTTGGTCCAAGATAGGGAGAGAAGATTAGAGAGGGGTAGTATCGAAGAAAACTCGCCACCCTAGTAGGAGGCCATCTCGGAGGGTGCAAAAGGGTGCCAAAAGATGGGCAATGAATCTCTTAGGTTAGAAAGAAAAATGATCAACCTATCTGAATGAGTACCAAGAATGATAGTCAAGGCAAAGGGCACTAAAAGATGGGCAATGTCCTCATGGGTCAAAAAACCTATTCAAATATGTGCCACATAGAGAAGAGCAAAAAAATAGGAAAAACCCGAGGAGGACGAACCCCAACGGGTAATTTGGGGTGTGAGTAAAGACATCCCTCTCAACATCTCCAAACCCTATCAAGGACTTCCTCTATACTCTTCCTCCTTAAACCCCTTGGGTAGGGTAAACCGACCGAATCTAGGTGGAATCCAAGCCGATTAAAAGAAAAAGGTTAGAAGGATTCTAGGTAGGGAACTTTATTTTTCACATGGTATCTACCACTTGAGTCTTGGCAAACCCCAAAGACCGATAAACTATCTCAAATACTGATATTTTCTCCACAAAAAAATTGAATAATTCAAAAAAATTCAAAAAAAAAGTTTGAATTTTTCAAAAATCCAAAAAAATTGAATATTTTAAGAAAATTCAAAAAAAATGTTTTCAAAAATCCAAAAGAATTGAACATTTTTAAAGAAAACCCCAAAAAATGCATCTTTTTTTAGTTTTGTCATGATCATTGCCTTAGTTGCATCCATGTTTATGTTTCTGTCATGTGTATTTCTATTTCAGCATCGTACGTTCATTTTGGCTTTAATTACCTTATTAAGAAGGCTCTTCCCTTTGACCTAAGTCAAAGTTGACCATAATAGATAAAGGGATGAGTCATGGTGAAGATCTAATATTCTTTTTTCAAGTGTTTTAGGGATTTCAATGTAAGAGAGAAGGATTCTCACCACAATAGGTAAGTTCTCTTAACCCTTACCATAATTTTTATTTAAGTTATTTATTTTATTCCATCTTGATAAGAAGGCTCCTCCCTTTGACTCAAAATCAAGGCAAACAATATACACGCAAAGGAATGAGTCATAATGAAAATTTAATCATCTATGATAAGTGTTTTTAGGAGCTGATGAGGCAAAAAGAGAAGGACCATCAGGTACAATTTTTTGTAGAAAAAAAAATTGGACCAAGACACATGTGACCTCATCTGGGGACACATGGCCAAGTGCCATATCCCCCAGGAGAATGGGAGCATGCGATCAGGGGCACATGAACCAAAAAATTTGAAAAATTCAAAAAAATCTCAAAAAATCAGAAATTATCTATAATGTTGAAAATGACATTTTTTCTAATGGAACCATCATCAAAAATATTGTTTTGAGCTCAAAATAGTGGTTCTAATAGTGAAAACTTCAGTTGTCTATTTCTGGAAAAATATGCTTCATATAGCAATTTCGTCTGTTGGGTACTAATCAGAAATGTGCAGGCAACCTTTTAAGTCCAACAGGTGAATTGGTGAGATCGGTATTCCAGAAGGAACGTCATGCCAACCACATGGCAAAAAGAGAAGAAGCGCCACCTAGCTGAACATTAACATGGTGTTGTATTCCATCAAATTGCAAGACAAAGATGGACTAGAGATGCTGATGAATCAGGTAGTCGATGCATATTGATAAACCACGCCTGAATACTTCATTTAGATTCACATTCTCATCCTCACATCATCACCTTCATCTATCACATTCTCATCTTCACATCACTCCTACCATCTATCATTTAATTATTTTCATTTAATATGTATTATATGCATTGATGTTGAAGACCTTGAGGGTGAAGATGACTGGGCCTGAGATCCCCTTCAACAAAATCTACGATGGCTTGGTCATTTCTTCACACTCACGAATAAGCCAAATTTGAATATTGGAGGGATGATGGTTCCTAATCAGGTGTCTTGACCTCAAATAGAATCTATATCTTCAACTATTTTTTACATAATTTCTATATTTTCATATCCATTTCTTTGTAATTCTTTATCATTACCAATGTTGTCTCACCATGTTTTAGCCTGTTATCCCATCATGTCTTTTAGTTTTTATCTCACCATGTCTTTTATTTTTTATCTCACAATATCTTTTTGTTTTATCTCATCGTGTCTTTTATTTATCCTACCATGTCTTTTATTTTATCCTACAATGTCTTCTATTTTATCCCACCGTGTCTTTTATTTTATCCCATCGTATCACGTTTGTCATGCTATTGTTTCTTATTTCCCATCATTCTATGTTAATCCTGTTGGGAATCGGTCCAATCAGATTGGCGCAGCGGAAAATATCTGATTCCACGCATATCATTGTCTTGGTCTCGATCAAAACCGAATGATGTCATCAAGACCGGTATTCGAAACAGTTTCGAACACGTACCTTTGTGGGATTCAAACAATCCCTAAAGACTGGAGAAGATCGAGCGTTCTCACGCTCGCTTAGCTACTCAAGTGTGCAGCTTCTAGTCGTATCCACACGAGCCGCCTCCATAGTCGGGTCCTCCTTCGCGTCGGACCTTCCGACTCGCCCCGGATGAAGTCCCGTCGACTCTCGATGGCCTCCAGCATAGGAAAACGTGAAGGAGAGAGGTAGGGATGAATTTTGAAGCACTTGGCTTGTGGGGCTCATGCTCAATTCGCTATTATATAGAGAATTTGGAGTTTTTCATAAAAACCCCTGCTTTCTCTATATTTACACCCTTACCCCCAAACTTATGGATTAGCTCTTATGTGTGTGACCTACTAGGCCCAATAGCCCATTTGGTTGAGGCCTAATTAAAAGAAAAACTTCTTTTAAATTTAATCTATTATCTCATAATAGATTTAACGGCCTACCGATCATAAAGGGTACAAGCCACATCTGTAAGCACCCGAAACGGGGATATCCGTAGATCTCCCCTATTTCCGGCCCCTACGCTTGCTTTGGGGACTTGGTGGATGGGATGTTAGTGGTTGTGGTCTCCAGGAGCCAAAGGCTCCAAAATATAGTAGAAAGGAATAAAAATGAAATGGAGAATGAAAATGACCGTCGTACCTTTGGAAGCGGGGAGATTGTTGGGTTCCGACTTCTCCTCTCTCGGCCAGCCGAAAGAAGAGAGCTTAGTGAGTCCTTCGTCTTCGATTCGGTTGAAGCTCCGCCTCAAATGGATTTACCTAAAAATGTCCATAAGAAAACATAGAAACAAGTGAAAGGTTCATTAGTTCTAATGAAATCATAGTATCGTGCTCAAATTTGAATTCAAACATGCAAAAGGAAAGAGACTAACCGGATTGGGACTAAATCCCAACCCCTATTTAGAAGGTTTAGATATGCATGAAAATTCAAATGAGTGTCTCAATATATGCTAAATGACATGTTAAGTGGCTCAATATATGCTAAATGACATATTAATGAGAGTTAAAATGATAGGGGGGAGTAAAGGATCAATCGGAAAGGTAAATAAACTCAAAAAAATGCAAAACGGGGTCTGCCCCTACTAGTGCCCCATATATGGGGCGCCTGCTGCAGGTGTCCCCTTGATGGGGCGCGTTGACCAAAGTCAAAGTGCCCTATTTATGGGGCACCCGGGACTGGCTTCAGCAGATTTTCTTCCCTTCTTCGCGGCGTCGCCCCGGAGTGTAGGAAGATATCCAAGATGGAAAAAGGACTTCTTCAAGCAGACAAAACTCAAGTGAAGCTAATGGAAGAGTGTTTTGGCACTAGATGTAAGGGAAATGAAGTGTAGAGGCCCTCAAAGTTGGAGAAAAATCATATTTCTGAAAAAGGAAACTGCAGGTTTTTGGGGTTTTTGGGAGAGGGTTTTGGATCGGTTTGAGAGCTTGGAGAGGGGTTGTAAGGCCTTGGGAGTGTTGTGGTGGATGAGAGAGTTTGGGGGATGCCCTTAGTGTGTCTTAAACCCTCCAAATGGGGGTTCTTTTATAGGCAAGAAGAGAGCAACTTTATCTACATAACTGTCCCAGCAATCTGTCCAGTTAGTCAGACCAGGTGCAGGTGCCCCACCAGTGGGGCGCCTGGCGCCCTGTTTATAGGGCGCCTGGTGCCCTATTTATAGGGCGCTTTGACTTGGTCAAAGAGCCCCATCAAGGGGGCACTAGGCCCAGTTTGGCCGAAACGCGCAGGGAAGTTCCGATTTTCCGAAAAATTTGGTTTCCTTGAAAGAATACTTATAAAAACAAGAATTTAAGCTCTCCAACTGGACCAAAATTGCGTGTCTACAATATCCTATGATCCCAAATGGCTTTAGGGATGAACTCCTCTCCAAAGAGCCTTTCCATCATCGGTTACCACACGGATATAAATCTTCGTCCATCCAATGTCTCGGTCGGATAGGAGTACGGCATTGACTGTCAACTCCTAAATATACCGACACTATGGAATCTTTTACTCGTAATTGGATTAATTGGAAAACCCTTTTTCAATTATCCTATCTACCTTGGCCAAGGATTTAGAGTACTATCCATAGGACATTCTCTCTCTCCTACCGAGAGTGGACGATTCCCTATTGTTCGCTCAATTGCCTCCACCCGGTTTCCCATATACCCAATCCATTAACTATACAGGACCACAATACTAAGTGATCCTTAAGTCAATAGTTAAAGTACATGGTACGCCCGGCAAGACATCTTTGGCGACTCAGGTCAAAGATCCAACCGTGCAACCGTGATGATAGAATACCCTGATCGACAGTTCGGTAAGATACCATTCAGGGATTCTATATTGGTCAGTTCAGTGAACTCATTCCTCTAATGAGCACCTGTACATGTATCTCAGTGTCCCCACACTGATGACCAATGATATCGGTCATTCTCATCATATGAGAAGATATCATATACACTAGTCTTATCGGATCCTTGATGTCCTGTCTCGAGGATCCTACGACTAGGAACATTTAGAGTACATGCTTCTAAATGATTGATCTCATTATCATGATCTCATCATGATTCAATCATCATTGCATGCAACCTAGGACTTCATTACGATAGACACATCTAGATAGTGCAAGTAATGAAGATTATGCCATTTATACGGAATAAGATATTACAAGAAATGTAAAATCATATCACATATGATTGGCTTGTAGGGCATACATTTCTATCAAATCCCACTATTATCTTTCAATCCCACTATGGCCTAATTCTGTTTTGTCATTTTTTGAATAATCGGTTTTTCTGCCAGAGCGTGATTCACGGTTTTCACGATACCCAAGCAATTTTGTTGTACTTAAATGAACCCTTTTAGAATTTGAGGTTATTCTACTCATAATTGAGCTGAGTATTTTGGTGAAACTTAAATGAACTTGAGATCCCAAATATGATGGATTGGTATTCTTTATTTTAAAATCAATTTCTTTTTTAAACTTTAGCCCATTACAGTACAAGAACACCGCAAAGTTCGGGTTGCTAGCTGATGATGAACCTATGAATTTGGGGACTCCTCACCATGCTGAGGCTTGTCTACCTCCTTTATCTTTTAAATTTTCATCACTCATGCCAATGGCACATTTTTTACCAATCAATTATATGAGGTTTTGATAGAACATGAAAGCGATCTAGAATGTTTAGAGAGATTCATTTTGCTGAGTTTGGTAGATAAGTGTGTCTATATCTACACCTCATTGCCACCTTTTCAGTTCATCACCATTTCATTCCGCTACATTCATCTATGCTCACCTGCATTCCATTATAGTTCACTTTAAATCATTCCGCTTCATTACGTGCCATTCCTTTACAAAGCTAACATCAAGGCGAGGCAACCTATAGACACGCCAAATTTGACTAATTCAGAGTATAAAACTCATGTTTTATAGCATAACACATGTGATTGATCTTAGAATGATGCCGGGACCTTTTAATGTTGATTTGGAGCTTTGCCAAATGAAATCAGGCGTTTTCCAAAGTTTTATGCATAAAGCCATAATTTCCAAGCGAAAGCCACACGCAAATTTAAAATTGGCTGAATTACCAATGCCTAATGATCATACATTGAAGGTTATGGTCAAATTCACACTCCAAACAAGTTTTGTTTCATGCCGTGTCTTTTCCGTTGGTCGTCAGAGTCATTCCAACTAGTACCGGATCTTATTTTCACTGGCCTAACTTTCAGATCAAATTCTGAAATTTTGGAGAGTGTGATGGCTGATTCGTTATTTAGAAAGCTTCATCGGCCTGTTATCTTTCCAACACAACAAATGGCGTTGAATTTCGAGTTCGGGAGTTTCCGCAATGGCTTCCAGAAAAAATACATAAAGAATCAGTCCCATGCGCCCTGGTCCCTGGGCACATGTGCCCTAGATCTAGGGCACATGGCCATGTGCCCCCACCCTGAGGCACATGGCCATGTGCCCCCTTATCGGGGGCAGAAGATAACTAGTTTGTGACCAGGACTCTACCTCTGACCAGATCGGATCGAATTTTACAACCGAATCAAACCGACTTTGTTGGGAGGATTGGATGCACCCCCTCTAGCGGGCACATGCGCCCAGGGCCAGGGTGCAAGGTGCCTATTTTTCCGCTTTGGATCGTGACGTTTTTATCTTATAAATTGAGACCGATTCCGGTCATTCCAGAGGTTGGTTCACGACCCCGTGGGCATCTCAAGATGTCAAAGCTCTCTCCTTCATTGAATTTGTAATTTTTAGAAAGAGAATTTTGAGCTTTTAGAGAGAGAGAAGTCGGTTCAAGAGAGATGAAGACTGGTCTGTAGGTGATCTGTCAAGTCTCTCTTCTTCGGCTTCTACAGCAGTGTGTGGACGTCTTCTGCTCGAGCTCTCAACATCAAAGTTCTTCCTCTTCGAGTCTTCTTCTATTTGAAATCAATTCCACATGATTCAAAGGTCAGGGCTGGTTGTGATGAGCGCTGAACCAAAGTCACACTTGGCAGATCCTGGACTGCTACTCGACTTTTTTGACAACCCAAATTTGGCCATATATCTCTCTATTCTTATCATAAATTTTCTGTTCCTTTTCCTATCTCTTTGTTTTGTGATTCTCCATGCTCCTATCATTTATTCACATTTTTTACCTTAGTTTTAGTATGTTAGTCCGAAAATAAAAAAGGGGTTAGAGATAACCCGAATCCAGTTTGTTTTTTTTCAGTTGTGTGTTTTATGTTATTTTCTTTACATATACTCTACTTTGTTTAGTTCTAATTATATTTTTATATATTTGTTTATCTAGTTGCAAAGGAAATCAAGCACCCACGTGTTGAGGACTCTTCTTCATCGGCCGGCCGAAGAAGGAGAAGCTTTGACCCGCACTCTTCCTGCTAAGGTACACACGGTCATTTTTATTGCATAAAGTGGAACCCGCGGTTCCTAGCAACCACATATGTATTAATTTCCTTTTTCTTATCCTCCTCCCACATGACCTAAACCGTCTCTTCGGTGATCGGGAGACACCGAGAGATGAAAGTTCGGGGATCAATGTGAGTGTGGGACCGAGGTAAGAGTGTTTTCCGTGTTTTCTTCCTTTCTTTCTCATCCCCTCTTGAGGTGGCGACCCAGATTCACGGACTTCCCTAAAAAGGAGAGCCCCATTGTGTTTTTCAGAGTCAACAAAGACCTATGCTGCACTAGTTTAGGTAGTTCAGAAACTTAAACACTATTTTCTTGCTCATGAGATCAACCTTATTGCTTGCATCAATACCATAAAATTTCTTATGGAGAAGACTATTCTAGCTGATCGATTAGGGAATTGGCAGAGCTTTCTTTCACAGTTTGATATCACCTATGTCTCCCAGAAGGTGATTAAGTGCTATGCCATTGTCGAACATCTGACCCAGCACCCTATAGCCATCTTTGACCCAGTCCAGTCGGAGCTCTCGAATGACGAACTAATGTTGATCCGATCTTCCAATCTTTGGACATTATATTGTGATGGGGCTCTAAATCCACTTGTTAGGGGAATATGAATCGTTCTTCTATCACCTGAAGGTGTCACCATTCCACAGGCATTTCAAGTCGACTTCCCAACAACCAATAATATAACTGAATATGAAGTCTTGCTGGCCAGGCTAGAGGCCGCTCACTTCTATGATACCACTGAACTGAAGATGATAGGTGATAGCCAACTAATTTTGCACCAAGTCCTGACCAAATATCGAACTTCTCATCTTAACCTCAAACCCTACCAAGAACTCACCTCTTGCTACATCAAGTTGTTTTTCAAACTCACTTTTGTCCACGTTCCTCAAGCTCATAATATTCTTGTTGATGCCTTAGCTTCCTTAGCTTCATCTCTATCAATCTCGCTAGGCAGGCAAGTGCGGACTATCCATGTCCGTAGGAGGTCAATGCCAACGATTAAGGATGGACAATTCTGAAGATTAAAAAGATATTTGGTAGTAAGGAATACCTAGAGCAGAAAGAGGAGATCTCTCTAGTTGCGTTGGAAGAACTAGATGAGGGTGAAAGGCCTTGGTATCATGAGATTGCAAGGTATTGTCATGATCAGCCTTATCCACTTGGATCCAATGCAAAAGAGAAGAAGGCCATCAGAAGTGTATCCTAGAGGTATGCCATCTTAGGAGGGGTGCTCTACAAGAGGATCCTTAGCAGCATCTTACTTAGATGCATTGATGAAGAGGAAGTAGAGTTGGTGCTTAAGGAAGCACATTCTAGGGTCTGTGGGGGCCATGTCAATGCTCAAGTTCTTGCCAAAAAGATCATCCAGCAAGGGTATTATTGGCCAACCCTAGAAGAAGATTGCTTTATCTTTGTCTAGCATTGTCACTCTTGCCAACTCTATGCTGACAAGATCTATTCTCCCACAACTTCCCTTCACTCTATTCATGCCCCATGGCCCTTCGCCATGTGGGCTTTTGGTATCATTGGCCCTCTAAGTGATTTTAACTCAAAAGTCTGCTCCAAATCCTAACGGCTATAGAGTACTTCACCAAGTGGGCAGAAGTGAAAGTGTTCATGGAGATCAAGGCATCAACACTATGCTCCTTCATCAAGAACAACATCATCGCCAGGTTCGGGATTCCAGCTACATCATCATCGACAATGGACTATAATTTCTCTCTCAAGATCTGCGTGATCTTTGCAATAGGTACCACATCGCATTGCATCATTCATCTCCAAACTACCCACAAGGCAATGGTCAAGCAGAAGCCACCAATAAAACCTTGAATAAGATTATCAAGAAAACCTATAAGTCTAGCAAGTTTGCGGATTGGCTAGATAAGCTTGTAGATGCCCAATGGGCTTATCGTATTTCTATGCGAACCTACACTGGTCAAACCCCATATGCCCTCGCATATGGGATGGAAGTAGTGGTTCCATATGAAGTACTCCTTCCATCACTCCGAGTTCAGCTTGACAGGGATATCCTGTCGATGAGAGACGAGAATCTCTCCTTGCACAACTTGAACTCCTAGATGAAAGAAGGTTGGCCACATCTGAGCATGCCCGGACTTATCATAACATACTCAAAAGGTTTTATCAAAAGAGGGTGGTAGAGAAAAAATTCAAAATTAGTAAGATGGTAGTCAAACATATATTCATTAAGCCGGGTGGTCCCCCCTCCAAGTTGCAACCTAACTGAGAAGGGCCTTTTGTTATCACTAAAAAATATCCAAGCAATGCATAAGAGCTAATCAATGCTGATGAAGAAAAATTGAATCATCCATGGAATAGTGTTTACCTTAAAAAATATTTTTCTTGATAAAAAATAAAGAATCTTTGGTATGATATTAAGTCATCGGTCCCGTAGTGTTCGTTAGAGGACAAGGGTAGACAACACTTTGCACACACAATACCTCCAGATCCCAGAATCCAGACAGTCCAACACTCTAAAGTGGCAAGGCAGAACCCTGAAGGGGGAAAGGCACCCTTACCCTATTCTCTTCTATTCGGTCCAAGATAGGTGAAAGAGATTAGAGTAGGATACTATTGAAAATGCTTGCCACATTAGTAGGAGGCCATCTCATAGGGTGAAAAAATATGCTAAAAGATGGACAATGAACCCCACAAGTTTAAACAAATATGGGTATGTCTAAATGAGTACCCAAAAAAGTAGAAAAATGAAGAAAAGGCACTAAAAGATGGGCAATGACCCCACAGGTCAAAAACTTGTCTAAATGAGTGCCACATGTGGAAAAGACCTGAAGAGGCCAAACTCCAACGAGCAACTTGGGCATGAGTAGGGAAACTCTCCTTGACATCTCTAAATCCTATCAAGGACTTCCTCCAATATCCTTCCATCTTAAACCCCAAGGGTAGGGTAAACTATCCAAATTTTGGGGGAACCCAAGCCGATCAAAAGAAGAAGGCAAGAATGATTCTGGGTAGGGAACCCCATTTTCCACGTGGTGTTTACCACTTGAATCTTGATTAACACTCAAGGACCAATGAATTATCTCAATACCAAAACATTCTACACAAAAAAATCTAGAAAATTTTTTGAATATTTTCAAAAACTCAAAAAAAAAAATATTTTAAAAAATACAAAAAATTGAATATTTTAAAAAATTCAAAAAAACATCGTTTAACTTGGCTTAACCTTGATTTTTGTTTTTGCATGCATCTATGTTTATTTTTATGTCTTGCATGTTTCATTTCTGCATTGCATATTTATCTTTGTTATCACCTTGTCAAGAGGGCTCCTCCCTTTGACCTAAGATAAAGGTGGTCATACTAGGCAAAGGGATGAGTCATTGTGAACATCTGACCATGTTTTATCAAGTGTTTCAGAGACTTTGAAGTAAGAGGGAAAGATTCTCTTTGTGATAGGTAAGTCCTCTTAACCCTTGACAAACTCGCAAGGGGCCAAGATAGAATGCAATATTGGCTATCTTTTTGAGTAATGTCAAGCAGATTGAACAACACTGAAGCAAGCAAATAAAAAATATAAATCCATCATCAAGCACTACAACAATGAAGAAAAGCTGCTACAACAATAGAATAGTGACCAAGTATGCAGTGGCACCACTTGTGTGGCTCTGACTCTACCCCTACTGGCTCTAGCCATGGTGACTTTGGCTACAAAGGGCACCACCACTCCTGTGTGTGCCGCTCTGATGGGAGCTACTCTGATGCATATGACTTTAGCTCGACTGAGCATGGATGCCCTGGCAGTAGACCTACAATGTCGCCTCCGCTGTCGCCAAACGAACCTATGACTGCAGTTACATCTGCTCCAAGGACCGGATGGTCTAACTATGTTGGCACTCCATCTTGTGCATGGCTCTCTCTTGCTAAAGACAGAGATATGAGATGACCATCTGTGAATGAAAGGCAGCCAGGGTAGACCGCCATGTCTCCACCTCGGTCTCCAAGGACTAGATGTGGGTAGATGAAGAAGCAACAGCACCCTGAAGCTCGGTGACCTGGAAGAAGAGAAACATAAGCCAAGAAGATCAACATTCAGAAAAGAGAATCAATTAAGGATACCTCTACCTCCTTGGTTGCCACTTGCCAGGGTCTCCTTCGCCTCGCTCAGACGCTGGCGAAGCTCGACCACTTCTTCCCTTGACAATGAAGGAGGTGAACCCTCGGCACGGGCCTTGCACTACAAGAAAAAAAGAGAACATGTCGAAGCTAGGCAAGTGGTACAACAAAAATGGAAGTCAAGGCTAAATCTTTACCTCAGTCTCCAAAGTGGTGCGAAGAGAAGCTACCTCCTACCATAGACCAACTATCTCCAGCCTTTGGCACTATATTAAAGCCCGAGCTTTCTGAAATGTCACAGAGGTTAAAAGAAGCAACAATGCAGATCAGGTTAAAGGCAAAAGAAAAAAATGTTACTTGACCCTCGAGGATGAATAGGTGTCCATATGCCTCCTCGTAGCGGAGAAGGTAGTCCAGGATATCCTATGCCTAGACAATAACTACCTCGCCGCCTTCATACCATATGCAATGGAGGCCTGGTACTTCTCCACCTAGTCCACTAGAAGGATCAAATGCCTAGGATGGGCCCTGACTAGTGGAAGATGAGGAGGAGGCTCAAACAAGTCCTGCTCCAAGCATAGGGGGCACACCTAGAAGCAAAGCCACAACAGTGCCAGCTCGTTAATGTAGAGCAGATGAAGATCCCAACCAAAGACACAACCCAAATTAGCAATCCAAGGCTGAAGGTGGTCATCGATCACGAGATGGGGCCGCAAACACACCTGCAGAAAAGAGAAGCATGATTATCAATTCATCAGAATAAGATTAATGCATTAATTAAATATACCTTAGTGTGTGGGAAGCAGAACTTCTGTGCCCGGATGGATGCTAGTTGACTCTGGTGGCCCTTAGAAGGGTGGATAGGCTCCCAACGAGCATCAAAAGGAGGAGATCTAGAAAGGATTGATGTACTCGGCCCAAGGAAAAGTAAAGATAGCTCCAGACATACAAAAGGCACAACTCGTCAGGCAACACAAACATAGAAGAGTAATATAAGCATAAAGAAAAAAGAAGCTACCAGAGTCACCTAAAGTAAGGAAGAGAGGCTGGCAATGGAAACAGAGCTCAACATAAGCAAAAGGCCACAAAATAGGTGAGCAAGCATCGCTGCTCCCCATGCATACATTCCAACCTGGTCTAGGTCAGCAAACAATGGAAGAAACCACAAATGAATGCGGTCTATCTTTGAGCCCAGCAGCAGGCACCCAAAGAAGAAGAGGAAGAATTGACATAGGTCCACATCTGCCTCCACAGTGCCAGGTAAGCCAGTAAAAGCTGTCGCGGCCTGACCGACCATGAGGCAGATAAAGCTATTATGGCTCTCGCCCCAAACTTGCTCGACATCTACCAAGCCCACCATCTTGCCAGCCTCTAGTCTGGCAATGGTGTGTAGACCCTCCTCCGGGTCAAACTTGGGCTCTTAGGCAAAGAGAGCCCAAAACTCCTCAGAAAAATCCGAAGAGGTGGCACACACCACTGGCCTACCGTCAACACATATTCCAGTGATGTGTGCACTCTAGGGACGGCACCATGTGTTCCCAAGGAATGAGAAAAATGAAGGAATATGGGTCCTATGACTCACAGAGGACATGCACTAGAGGTAGGTTCTCCTAGAAGGGGGTCACTCGGAGGAGGGTCTAAACCCCATCTCCTCCAACTGAACCTACTGAAAGTCTAGAAGGCCGAGGTAAGCTGCATGCACCAAGTCCCACGAGATCCAGGATTTCACCCAGGCTTGCAAGAAATTCATTTCATTAGTTCATTCAATTATATTGTTGAAATGCAAAAGAACTAATCATTAAGTGCAAGGCAAAAGAAAATATACCTCGCGGTAAGTCGGGAGGTCAACCTCCAAGGACTCGAAGTCATGATGACGAGCACGTCTCGACATCTGCATCAAAAGGGAAGTTAACATCACATCATCCCATGGATAAAAACACTAGTTAATTAATTAACAACTCAGTTATTTGATTAATTATTATTTTTTAAAAAAATTTCATGCCAAGCTCGCCCTCAAGGTGAGGGCGTGCCCTCAGAACAAGGGCATGGTCACCACACCCTTGCCTCCCTTGGAGACCGCACCCTCCCACTCGGACCGCAATGACCGCATCACCCTACCGAGGGTACGGTGACTGTGCCTCTGGGTTGAGGGTGCGGTCAATGCCCTGCATTGACCGCATTTCCCTCAACCCTCAAATTATTGTTTTCACGATATCTTGAGTAAATGAACACGGAATCATGTGAAACTTGAACCAAATCGAAGAGCAAGTATTGATCTACATTTCTTGTAACAAGGGCACTAACCTTGGAAGGTGTCTAAAACTCTGAAAGTGAGCTGGAACTGACAGAGCTTCTAGGCGAGGAAAGATAGTGTGTAGGATGAAATGAAGAAATATTAACCTTGAGAGGTATTTATAGAGCATAAAAATGTAAAAATAGGAGAAAATTATAAAAATCACTCAGGGTTCAAAAAATCGAGCTGATCGTGAAGCCACCGAAAGAATTTCAATTCGACACCCGGTTTGCCCTAAAAAATTTTGTAAAGAAAATTTCTCTTTTAATTCCCACGAAAAATCCCACTTTTCACATAACATTGAATGTCTCAGGTTCTAAAATAGCTAGACATATTGGTACTTTTTATGATCACTAGCTAACATTTTCTGGGTTACAGGAGAAAATTTTATGCATTTTTTAACCAAAAATAGTTAAAAATGTTTTTCCAGGTTTAAAAATGACAAAAATGGTAAAAATTTTAAAAGGTGCCATGCTGCTAAGAAATTTGAGTTAATCAAGGAGCCTCCGAAATAAAATTCATCGGATTCACAGTTTGCTCTGAAAAATTAGTCGAAGAAAAAAGGCACTTTAAAATCTTTGGAAAATGCTTCATTTCATATTAATAAACATCCATGTAGTTGAAAAATAATAAGGCAAATTCATCATAATTGTCAACACTTGTCTTTGATTTTATGAAACAAAATGAATTTTCATTGAATTTTCACTCTAATTTTCTATATAAAATGTATTGTTTATTCAAAAATAACAACAATTTTTTTGACAAATAAGAACAGGAAATAGGACCTCAGGCAAACAAAAGCTTTAGCTTAGAGATGTAATGGCACTTTTGACTAGGGTCTTCCTCGACCAAGAGACCCTGCATCACACCCAACTCATCTCCTACAAGGCAACTGTTGAAATTGCCGCCTCCTCATCGTCTACGGAACCAGTTGTCTGCCCTTGATGGATGGTAGGTGGGACAACTTGGGCAACTCATGGCAAGGCAAGCCGATCTGACAATGGCAGTGATGGGCAATGTACAACACAAAAGTTGAACCAATGATCAAGCAGAGGTCTACGCCGAGTGTAAAACACACCTGGAAATATTTCTGCATCATGACAACGTTCATGCCACTCTGGCCTCTTCTTCATTGAAGCACACTTGTTTGCGACCCTCTTGCAGAAGCGTATGGGAAAAAGGGGCTGCGATGAAAAAGCTACAATCTGAGAGCCACCTCACTGGTTGGATCAAACTTAAAGTGGAGATCATCCTAGCAAGCCAGTAGAAGAGCACTGCCAAAGGAAGGATGGCCCACGCATGCTGTAGACAGTCTGCAGTACAAGAAGCCTAGAACAAAAGGACCCAGCCATGTGCCACTCTAAATGCCACTGATGCACAAAAGCTAATCAGGCTCCAGGAAGCCATCCTTTACAGGGAACAAGAACATCGTGGCATGGCAAGTCGTGAATCCTGTCGCACCTCATAGAATCCAATCTTCATCCAGGCCAAGAGCCATCAGAAGAGATATCATCCAAGGCACCAACTTGGGAATGCTGATTCGCTTGCCAGCCAGCAAGGAACCAATCTACCCAGCCTTGATGAAATCCTACAAGAATTGAGCTAGAGAGTGATCTAGAAGGAATGAACATTCCATCAGTTTCTTCCTTCTAAGTTCAAGGAACGCTAAGAAAGAGCTCCGCCTCCTCAAGAAGAATTGTGCACTCAATGCTGCTAAACACGAATGTGTGGGTGTAGAGATGCCACAGCTCAACGAGAGCTCCCATCAAGCCGAAGTTGAGTGAATAGATGGAATACTGCTTAGCATGGATCAAGAGTCTAGCCAAGCCCCAATCTCGAAGGGTTGCTCTGACCAACAAGCCGAGGATTGTAGACACATCAAATTGGCTTGATTCGGAGCCCCAGACTCTTATTCCATAGGCGATATTCTTATTTGACCGTTATATAATCTGGATTACCTCGTGGACATGAGCTGAGGACATTGGTGGAGCCCCTTGTGAGTTGAGAATGGACCAATGATTTCTGGAATTATGCCGAAACCTTCAAGCGAGAGCCGCGCGTGAACCATAAAAAGACGAAGCCTACTCGATGACCAACCTTGAATGGTCTGTAATTGAAGGTCTCGGGAGTCCCGCATGTGTTCCGTAGCATTCAGGGTTTCCGAGAAGTCATTTCGGTAGGCCTCGGTCAATGATGGCTTTCGTTACAGCTTTTTCAATATGTACTGACATGGCTATCCCGGACCACGCGTTAGGCCTTTCCGGTCATCACCAGGTCTTTTAGGGTCATTCGGGTAGATTCTAGCCGAATATTTTCATCAACCGGGGCCATACAGCCATTTCGGTCAATTTTAGGGTTTCCCGGCTTTTCCGAGTTTCGGTTCACGTTTACCGGGTTAATCTCAGATTTTTTGATGACTTCGGGTTTTCTGATCGTACCGGACTTGTTCGGTCGTCATTTTAAGTCATCCCGAGTTGACTCGAGATTTCTGACCGGAACCGTGCTCTTTCGGATCTTCGCCATGGGTTTCGGCTTTCCGCGAGAGGGTAAACCGGTAGAAAGCCCCTTGTGAACATCTCGGGAGTCATGCCGGCTGGTTTACCGACTTGAGGAGGAGCGATTGAAGGCCCTCTTTCTAATGCGACAAACGGGAGCCAAATCGGACATCCCATTTGCAAGATACGGCTCGCAGAACACACGCGTAGGATAGACTGTGTACCGCGCCCCCACTCCGCTTGAAAGGGGAGGGCGCGCTCTGCGCGCCCTCAACCCGGCTCAAACCGGGGGCACGTCCTGCGCACCCCCGGTTCCTTTGAAAATCGGGGGCGCGGTCAGTTTCTTTAAATCGCAAATTACCCCGATTAGCACCTTCTAAACCTGATTTTTGGAAGGTTTCCGGCACTGATTTTTGATCATTTGTACCGCGCCCCCGGTTCAGGGGCGCGTTACGTATGTCAAGTCAATTTTTAGCAATTTCCGGAAGATTCCGTCGATTTTTAGCAATGAGACGCGTAACGCGCCCCCGCTCCCTTTGAAACAGGGGGGCGCGCAGACCACGCCCCCGAAGTGAGGGCGCGCCCTGCGCGCCCTTGGTTTAAGGGCACGCCCTGCACGCCCTCGTCCCCTTTGAAGAGTGGGGGCGCAGTTGGTCCAGTTTCCATTTTTTTGCACCGGCTTCCTTCCCCTGTAAATTGAGGGCCATTCCAAATGACCCAAGGTTAATCCCCCATGCCTAGCTCGTCCAGAGGTTGTCCAAGCTCTTCTCCAAAGCCGTCCCGATTTCCAAATGCAATCCGACATTGAGAGATCGATCCCAAAGTGGAGGAGAAGGCTCGATCTGGGCGTTCTGCATCAACTAACCTCATAGACTTCTGCATAAAATCCGGGACTCTTGATGCAAAAGTCTTCAACATAGAAGTTGTTCCTCTCATCGTCCTCTTTCATCTCCAACTGATGTCACTCAATTCCGACTTGCTGTTCGTTCGTAGCAGTTGCTACACTGAGGGCGCACATCCAGGTTCTGTTTTCTATATCCACCCACTTGCATAATTTTTACAGACTTCTAAAGGAGTATTTCGGAGAAATCATCGACATAGGAACTCTTCCTCTCCAAGTTCTATGTCTACTCCAACAAACAGCACTCGATTTTGACATCGGGGTCATCCGTAGCATCCTATGCACCAAAGTTGCACCAGAAGGGTGAAAAGCTACCCGAACCGGCCTTATTCAACCAACTCGGCTTCAACTTAAGCCGATCCATTCCATAAGCTTTCTCAACTCTTTTAACTCAGTTTATTTACTGTTTTAAAGCATTTTTATTTCATTTGCATCATTTTTACATAATAAAAAATACACAAAAAGGGGTTAAGGCTCACCCCGAAGCCAGTGAGTCCAATTCCAATTGCTTCTTTCTCATCTTCTTACTACAGTTACTACACTTCCCATACTTTTAATCATTTTCTTTCACTTGGTTTATTGTTTTAGTTGCACAGGTCTATCAAGCTAGCATCGGTTGGAGACTCTTCTTCATCGGCCGGCCGAAGAAGAAGAAGGTTGAACTCATA
Organism: Cryptocoryne crispatula var. balansae; assembly: GCA_036172225.1. Classification (NCBI taxonomy): domain Eukaryota; kingdom Viridiplantae; phylum Streptophyta; class Magnoliopsida; order Alismatales; family Araceae; genus Cryptocoryne; species Cryptocoryne crispatula. Next base: position 21,119,878 of record CM069926.1, on the reverse strand, counting down.
TCCCGATCTCCCGCGCTAAGGTACACGGTCAAATCAACTCATCTCTTGTTTTTATTCTATAAAGCGGAGCCCGTGGCTCCTGGCGACCACCTTTTATTTATGTTCTAATTTCATCTCTTCCTCACTCTCCTCCCACATGACCTGAACCATCTCTGGTGCTTGAGCGACGCCGTGAGATGAAAGTTCGGGGATCAATGTGAGTGTGGGACTGAGGTGAGGAGTCTTTACCGCTTTCCGAGTGTTTTCAATTCACTCCCCTCTTTTTCCCATATTCTATCTTTCACCTTCTTCTCTTGAGGTGCTGATCCGGAACCCATTTTCGGAGTCGACAAGGATGTCAAGCAAGCCAGTAAGCCAAGGAGGAGAACAATACCAGCGAGGCCCTAGAAAATTTGGGTAATCCTGCACTGAAATATGAGGTAAGAGAAAATGCATTGGAAGAAAAAAAACAAGAGTGTGAAAGCTAAAATTGGCTTCAAACTCACCAAGTTGGCGTTGATTCTGGCCTTCAAATGACCCAGGACACTTGAAATACCTCTAACCAAGCTAACATGTTGTTTTATCAAAGGAGGAGCCATCCTGGGTATTGGTAAGATGTTTTGTCATCCTGTAGGGAGTTTATATAGGGAGGATTGGTCCCGGTTTGAACTAAAATCATATCCAGATCAAAAATGAAAACTGGGACTGAACGTGTCCCCAAAGAGGGGATGCAGTGGCCGTGCCCCCGATCCAAGGGATCATAGACTGTGCCCCCAAACTAAGGGTGTGATGGCCACACCCCTGGTTCAGGGGCACGTTCAGTTAAATTCATGAAAATTCACCAAAAATTTTGAGAAAAAATTGATAATCAAATTTGTTCATGTTTTGAATTATTAAGGCCAAGTGAACATCATTGTCCCTTCGGAACTAACATTTTGTTGAACGACAAGAATTGTTCATAGAAAAGGAAGAATGGACATGGAAAACCCCATAAGGAGCCAACTAACATATAAGTCGTCAGTTGTATATCATTATCTTATGTATTAATGTTGAAGATCATAGGTGCGAAGGAGACCAGACCTGAGATCCCCTTCATCATAATCTACAACGGAAGGGCATTCTTCATGCACACAGATAAGCCAAAATTGTGTAGTGAGGGATGATGATTCCCAATAGGGTATCCTAACCTCATAAACATTCTATATTTTCAACTAATTGTCAAGCAAGTCTTGTTTATGTTATTTTTTAAGCCCAACATGCATCATGTAGTATTTGTCTCATTGCATTTTGCATTGTCATTGCTTACATCTCATCATGATCATCACCTTCTCACTGTGATCTCTAAACCCCACTAGGCGCGATCTCTCATTATTTACCCCAATTATGATCTTTCCTATATCCCACTCTGTTCGTTAATCCCACCGTGTCCATCACCTATCATAATCACCTTTTTGCTCTGCTACGTCTTTTGTCTCTATCCCACCACAGCCATTACAATACTTTTTTGCTATTCATCCCACCGTAGCATTCGTCTCATCCCACCATGGATACCTATTTGATAATCATTCCTATGTCATGATTACCCTCATGGTCAATTGATTAAGCTTAAATAGGTTGAATTTCAGAATTTGGGATCATTTCATTCCGAATCAAATCTTGTCTTTTGGAAAACTTAAATGAATTCGAGAGCCTGAATATGCTTGATTGGTATTCTTTTATTTTACAAAACAACTCTCTTTTTTAACTTTTAGCCCATCACAGTACAGGAACACCGCAAAGATTAGGTTGCTAGCTGGTGATGAACCTACGAACCCATGATTCGAGGACTCCCACCATGTTGGGGGTTGGCTATTCTTCTCTCATGCTTATGGCACATCTTTTACCAATCAGATGTAAGAAGGCTTGACAAAACATAGTAGATAATTCAAGAAACTCATGAAATTCTCTTTGCCAAATTTAGTCAATGAGAGTTTTTATATCTACACCTTGATGCCACCTTTTTAATCCATTGCTATTTCTCTCCACTACATTCCATTACGATCTATTTTGCTTTGTTACATTTTTCTACATTTCACTTGGCTTTGCTACATATCATTCCCTTGCAAAGCCGACATCAAGACAAGGCAAGCTATAGACACACCAATTTGGCCTTATTTGGGGCTTAAACCCTTATTCCATTGGCAATACTCTTTATCTGACCATTATCTAATTTAGATCACCTTTTGGAGATGAGCCATGGACGTCAGTGGAGAGCCGCGTACGTTGAGAATGGATCGAAGATTTTCGAAGCATACCGTAACCTTCAAGCGACAGCCACGCATCAATTGTGAAAACATGAAGCCTACTCAATGACCGAATGATCCACAATTGAAGGTAACGGAAGTCTTGCATAAATTTTACAACATTTGGGTTTCCGACAAGTCATTTCGGCAGTCGCGAGTCTATAATTGCTTTTATCATGGCTTTCTGATCCATACCATCACGGCTATCCTAGATCACTTGTTAGGTCTTTTCGGTCATTACCGGACCTTTCCATGTCCTCCGGGTTGACCCTAGCCATATATCGTCACCAACTGGTGTTGTACCATCATTTCAGTTGATTTTAGGGTTTCTCAATTAATCTTGACTTTTCCGAAGTTTATTACACGTTTACCAAGTTATTCTTGACTTTTTTGATGATTCTAAGTTTTTTGATCATACTGGACTTGTTCGATCATCTTTTTAAGTCATCCTGAGCTGACCCCAGGCTCCTTGATCAAAACGGTGTATTTTCGAATCACCACTCTGGCTTTCGGCATCCTCAGAATCGTAAACCAGAGGTTAACATCACATGCAGAAGTTTGGGGATGTGTGCTGGCTACTTTATCAATTTGGAGAGCTGCATTTTTGAGTCCTCTTTCTAACACAACAAACAGGAATCAAACAGACGTCCTGTTTGCAAGTTACGACTCACAAACGAAGCACACACAGGAGAGAGAGTGGAGCGCGCCCCCGAACCTGGGGCGCGGTCTGCATGCCCTCAATGTGAGGGCATGGTCTGTGCACCCACATTCTGAGGGCATGGTCGGTTCCAAAATCTGAAATCTTCTTTCCTTTTGGAATTTTCAAACTGATTTTTGGGAGGTTTCCCCACTTCAAAACATTTATTTTGACTGCGCCCCTGAGTCGGGGGCGCGTTCATCTTGTCAACTATATTTTTAGTAATTTTATAGAATTTTCCATTGATTTTTAGAAGTAATGTGCTGAACGCGCCCCCGAAGTGGGGGTGCACTGACCGCGCCCTCACCTTGAGGGTGCAGCCTGCACGCCCTCGAGTTGAGGGCGTGGTCTGCGCGCCCCCAACCTGGGGGCACGGCCATTTTCTTTCTATATTTTGCACTGGTCTTGCATCTCATATAAATTGAGGGTCATTCTCAATGACCAGAGGTAACTGCGCATGCTCTATCATGTCTAGAGGTCATCCAAGCTCTTCCCCAAGTTCTCTTTCACATTCTACTCTGATCCGGTGGTGAGAGATCGACCCCAACACGAAGAAGGAGGCTTGATTCATGCTCTCTACATCAACATTCTTTATCGACCACTATAGAATTCTAGGGAAGTGTGCTGCCAAAGTGGTCAACTAAATAAAGCTGCATATCGACGTCCTCTTTCATTTTCAACTGACGGCACTCAATTCTAACATGTAGTTTGTCTGTGGTGATTGCTGCATCAAGGGTGTGCAACCAGGTTCTGATTTCACATCCTTTCACTTCCAGAAATTCTACAAGTCTGTACAGGCATATTCTAGGGAAATTGTCAACATATGATATCTTCCTTTTCAAGTACCTTGCCTGTAGAAATAAACATCACTCAATTCTAACATTGGTGTCAACTGTAGCATTTTATGCACCAAAGTCACACCGGCAGGACTCTGCACTCACCTGAGAGTAGGCCATTCAAACCGGCCTCTTTTGCTCATTCCGGGTCTGATCTGAACCATTCTACTCTCTAATATTTTTTATTTCATTAAAATAATATTTATATTATTTTAATTTATTTTTGAATTATTTTTTTATTATCCAAAAATATTAAAAAAGGGTTAGGGCTCGTCCCAATCTGGTGAGTTTGAATCCAATTGCTCCTTTTCTTATCTTTCTTCTTACAGTTTCTACACTTCTAGGTATAATCATTTTTTTTCACTTGGTTCATTGTTCTACTTGCATAGGTTTATCAGGCTAGCAGCAGTTGGAGATTCTTCTTCATTGGCTGTCCGAAGAAGAAGAAGGTTGAACCCGTATACTTGTTTCCCGCGCTAAGGTACACACAGTCAATTCTCTCTTATTTCAATTACATAAAGTGGAGCCCACGATTTTGGGTGACCACATCTTTTATTCCTTCATGCATTAAGTTCCTTTATTTCATTCTCACTCTCCTCTCACATGACTCGAACCGTCTATCTGGTGCTCGAGGGACACCGAGAGATGAAAGTTTAGGGATCAATGTGAATGTGGGACCGAGATGAGAGAGTTTTTCACGTTTTACTTTTTTATTTCTCATCCCCTCTTGAGGTGGCAATATGGATAATGACAAACTCATTTTTAGAGTCAACAGTCACCAGGAACCATGAGTTCCACTTTATGTAATGGAAATAAAAACCGTGTGTACCTTAGCACAAGGGAGATTGTATGCGAGTTCAACATTCTTCTTCTTCAGCCGGCCGATGAAGAAGAGTCTCCAACCGATGCTAGCTTGATGTATTTATGCAACTAGATGATAATAAGACAAGAAAACAAGTGAAGAAAGTTGATTAGGACTAGGTGAAGTGTAGAAACTATAAAAGGAAAGATAAGGAAAAGAGCAATTGGATTTAAACTCACCGGATTGGGGCAAGCCCTTACCCCCTTTTTCATATTTTTGGATGATAAAAATGATGTAAAACTGAATTAAAATGACCTAAATATTCTCTAAATGAAATATAGAATATTAGAGAGTAGGATGGCTTGGATCGAATCCAGAACAAGCAAAAGAAGCCGGTTTGGATGGCATGCTCTCGGGTGAGTGCAGTGTCCTATCGGTGCAACTTTGGTGCATAAAATGCTACGGTTGACCCCGATGTCAGAATATAGTTTCATATGTTTCTACAAATAGAGAACTTGGATAGGAAGAGATCATATGCTGACAACTTCTCCAGAATGTGCCCGTATAGACCTGTAGAATTTTTGAAAGTGAACAAATGTAAAATCAGAACCTAGTTGTGCGCTCTTGATTCAACAATCACCACAGACAAATGACATGTCGGAACTGAGTCACATCAGTTGCAAATGAAAGAGGATGCAAAGATGCAGCTTTCTTATGTTGACCACTTTGGTAGCATGCATCGACGAATTCTTTAGAGGCCAATGAAGAATGTTGATATAGAGAGCATGAATCAGGCCTCCTTCTTCACGTCGGGGTCGATCTCTCACCGCCGGATCAGAGTAGAATGTGAAAGAGAGATTGGGGAACAGCTTGGATGACCTATGGACGTGCTAGAGCATATGTGGTTAACCCCGGTCATTGAGAATAGCCCTCAATTTATAGGAGAAATAAGATTCGTGCAAAACATAGAAAGAAAATGATTGCGCCTCGGGTTGGGGGCACATAGGCCAAGCCCTCAGGTTGAGGGCGCGCTTGAGGGCATGGTCAGCATGCCCCCACTTCAGGGGCACATTCGGCATACTATTTCTAAAAATTGATGGAAAATTCTATAAAATTGCTAAAAGTACGGTTGACAAAATGAACGCACCCTTGACTCGGGGGTGTGGTCAAAAAAATGTTTTTAAGTGGGGAGGCTTCCCAAAAATCGGTTTGGAAGGTCCAAAATAGGGTAAGTTTCTAGTTTTTTGGAACCGATTGTGCCCTTGGACTGGGGTTGTAGACACGCCAATTTCGCCTAATTCAGAGCATAAAACTCATGTTTTATAGGGTAACATGTGCGATTGACCTTATAATGATGCCTGGTCTTTTAAAAGTTGATTTGGAGCTTCGCCGAACGAAATTGGATGTTTTCCGATGTTTTCCGCAAAAAGCCGTAATTTCCGAGCGAAAGCTACGCGTAAATCGTGTAAACACGGAAGTTGGCTTAATGACCAATGCCTAATGATCATTCATTGAAGGTTATGGTCATATTCACACCCCGGACAAGTTTTGTTGCATTCCGTGCCTTTCTGGTTTGCCGTCGAAGTCATTTTGACCAGTATCGGATCTTCTGTTCACTGCCCTAATTTCCGGACAAAATTCTGAAGTTTTTGAGGGTGTTATGGCTGATCTAATTCTATATAAAGCTTCTTCAGCCTGTTATCTTTCCAACGCAACAAACGGCATCGAATTCCGAGTTCGGGAGTGTTCGCAATGGCTTCCGGAAGAAGGACGCGCGAAACCAGTCCGATGCGCCCGGGTTCCTGGTCACATGCGCCCGGGACCCAGGGCACGTGCCCATGCGCCCTACCAGTAAGGCACGTGACCTTGTGCCCTCACTTGAGGGCACATGCTCCCTACCCTGGAGGCACGAGGGACCCAGTTTTTCACCGGGACTCTACCACTAACCGACGATTGGATAAGAACAAATTTTTCGGGATTTGTGCCCATGCGCCCTCACTGGGGGGCACATGCTCCCTTCAGTGGGGCGCATGCGCCCACGGGTGGGGCGCTAGGCTCCTATTTTTTAGTCCAGATGACGCCGTTCGTTATCCTATAAATTAACTCTGATTCCGGTCGTTCCAAGGGCATGAGCACGACCCCCCAGGCATCTCAAGACGTCCAACCACCCTCCTGCATTGATTTTTTGATTTTTAGAGAGAGAATTTCGAGTTTTTAGAAAGAGAAAATTCGGTTCAAGAGAGAGGAAGGCTGTTCTGCAGGTGATCTGCCAAGTCTCTCTTCTTCGGCCTCTACAGCAGTGTGTGGATGTCTTCTGCCAGTGCTCTCTTCATCAAAGTTCTTCATCTCCAAGTCTTATTGAGTTTGCAATCGACAGAACTTGATTCCGAGGATGGGGCTGATCGTGACGAGTGCAGAAGCAAAGTCGCGCCGGGCAGATCCTGGACTGCTGCTTGGCTTTTTCGACAACATAGATTTGGCTATATCTTCCTCTATTCAACTCATAATCTTTATGTTCTTTTTTATATATATTTATTTAGTGATTCTACATCCTCCTATCATTTTTTACATTTTTTTGCATTACTTTTACTCTGTTAATCCGAAAATAAAAAAAGGGGTTAGAGATAACCCGAATCCGGTCAGTTTTTAGTCAATTGTGTGTTTTTATGTTATTCTCTTTACATATACTCCACTTTGTCTAGTTATAATTGCATATTTCACTTGTTTATTTGTCTAGTTGCACAAAATATCAAGCACCCACACGTTGAGGACTCTTCTTCATCGGCCGGCCGAAGAAGGAGAAGCTTTAACTCACATTCTTCACGCTAAGGTACACACGGTCATTTTAATTCTATAAATCGGAACCCACGGTTCCTGGCGACCACGTTTATTTCTTCTCACCCTCCTCCCACATGACCCGAACCGTCTCTTTGGTGATCAAGCGACGCCAAGGGATGAAAGTTCGGGGATCAATGTGAGTGTGGGACCGAGGTGAGAGTTGCTTTCCGATGTTTTATTCCTTTCTTTTCTCATCCCCTCTTGAGGTGAAGATCTGGGTTCACGGACTTCCCTGAAAAGGAGAGGACCCCGTCAAATTTTCAGAGTCGACAGCTTTGTGGCGACCACGGTGGGACATGCAATGTTTTCAACCGTGGGTGCTTAGTGTTTTGTTTGCAACTAGTTCTAGTTCTAGACCGGTTCCCACGTGAGCCTTTCCTTCCTTCCACCTTTCTTAACTTCATGCCATCTCAAAATTTCTGATTTCACCCATCTTTCATCAGATCTGAAGTGCCAAGTATGCCATTTAATTTCTGCATGTTATTTAAACCGGTTCCCACGTGAACCATCCTTTTCCTTTTAAACCGGTTCCCACGTGAACCAATCTCTTTCTTTACTTCGGTTCCCACGTGAACCAAAACCCTTTTTTCCAGATCTATCACAACTTGGATCGGATCTTTATTCACCTTTAATTGGCCCCACGTGGCCCTCTTTTGATCATTCAAACCGGTTCCCACGTGAACCACCCCTTTTTACCCAAAACCGGTTCCCACGTAAACCACCTTTACTTTTTACCCCAGTTCCCACATCGGTCCCCACGTGGACCACCCTTTTGCTTGGCTATCAGATCGGAACCCTCTTCTTTCCATCACTTTTCACTATCTCCATTTGGCTCACATAAGAAACAAGTCTAGATTCTAGTTTCTAGTTGCTTGTCTGGTGTTGATTGCTTGTATATTTAAGTTCATGTTTTGCTCATTACTTGTTTTATTACTTGATTGCACTCTCTACTCCTTCTCTCTACCTCCTTCTTTTACACTTTTTTTGAGGCGGGAGCTCACTCTCCCATTTACCCCTCCCATCCAAAACACCCTCTTGGTGGATTCTGACCTCTCTTCTGGGATATTCCTTCCTAGTTGACTTGGTTGGCTTTCATCAAGGCCTCCGTAATTCCTTATACGTGGAATATTCCTCTTCACGATCGGGTTGGTTGTACCACTCCCCAAAACCCGAAGCATCCTACGTTACCTACACGTGGTGAGTTTGTGTGAAACCTAGGTCATTGGAGATTGGAGTTAGGATCCTAACCCATTTGTTGAGAGAACAATTCTTAACAAATTCATAAACCTAAGGTTTAATAAAAATCATTGTGTAATCTTTCTTTCAAGTCATTGCATCACTTGCTTGTCAAACAAAAATTCAAACCTCTAACTTTTTGCAAAATACTAAAAAACAAAAAAAAAGTTCTTTGTTTACTTTGTCAACTTGTTTGTTCCTTGAAGTTCAATGCAATTAAGGTCTGGAAGGCACGTTGGAATGGCGGAACAAGCTGAACATCGAGAGCATGAGATGGGTCATCAACCAAATCCGTCAGATGGTCGTGTTAATCCATTGTTTGAGTCAGAAGCGCAAGAGGTCCCTCAACCATCTGCTTCTCGTGATGTCGAACAACTCTTTAGGGAGTTGTCTCTCTATACCGACCTAGAAACCTATGCCCGCATACAATCCATGGTGAAGGGCAAAATGGCCTCAGATCAAGCTGAAGTTAACCAAGTTGCCTCATCTCCTCGTCCTCTAGTTCAACCACCACTTATTCAATCACCCTTTGTTCAACCACCTGTTGTTCAACAATCTATGATTCAACCATCGCTAGCACAACCATCTGTGGTCCAACCCTCATTTTTTCAACCATCTTATTTTAACCATATTGCTCCCCCAATCCACCAAGCCATGGGACAATCTTCAAGTCATGCTCCTCAATTCCAAAAACATGTCTCTAACCACATACCCCAACCAGTAAACCAAGAACCTGCTCTCACCCAGGTAATCATGGATCAGCTCACCCAGATGAATGAACGTTATGAAGAGCTCAGATGTCGCCTGGACTCCAAGCCAGTTCCTGAGATTTCCATTCCTTCTCTGCCAGTCCTACACCTGCCACCTTCTGAGCTACCAGTTTATCGCTGCTACAATGGTACTGGCAACCCTTTTCTTCACCTTAAAGATTTTCTCTATGAATCCTCATTCTGGAAAGATGATCGTAGGGTTCTTGCCTTCTAGTTCTGTCGATCATTAGAAGGGTCTGCATTGGAATGGTTCTACTCACTTGACTCCTTTGAGGCAGGAGACTTCGACATTGTCAAGAAAAAATTCTTGCAGAGATACAGAGACCGGGTGTCACCAGCATGCTCCATTACGGATTTGATCGCTGAGAAGATGAAGCCCGAAGAGGACTTCATAAAGTTTGCTGATCGCTAGAGAGAAATGGCAGAAAAATTGACAGATGTGATTTCTGAAGGGGAACAAGTGAAGATGCTCATTGGCAACACTACACCTGCCTTGAGGAATGTCTTGATCATGCACCGTCCTACCACAATGAATGAACTCTATGACAGTGCCCGATACTTGCAAGCCCACTTCAAGGATGCCACCATGATAAACCCTTTTGATCCTAAACCTAGAAACCTCAGGAAAACCCCCTCTGTACCAGTTGGTCCTACAACCGAGGGAGTGATTAACAACGAAGCAATAAACATTGTGGGGAACCAGGGAGGGAACCGTCAAAACCAGTTCAGAAACCCACCACAAAACCATTCCTATTACCCCCCTCAACAACAGGTTAGGCCACCACAACCACGACAACCACAACAACCACCTCAGCCCGGTAGCACAACCCCAAGCAACCTCGACAACCTACCTACAATAGGGCACCGCCACCACCCAATCAGGCACCACGAAGGGGAGGTCCTAGGAGAGAGAACTACCAGCAACTCCCTTACTCCTTGACCGACATCTTCAATGTACTCATGGCAGAAAAACAGTTGGAATTGCCCAAGGAAAGAGAGGTTTGGCCAACAAATGTAGACATGTCCCGATACTGTACTTACCACCGGTGTCCTGGTCACACTGTAGAAGTATGCTTTCAATTCAAGGATTACATCCACGATCTGAATGACCAAGGCAGCATTGATTGGGTCCAAATGGGGGAATGCATACAAGCTATGAAGGCTAGGCAGCAGCAGCGGCAACGTCCACCGGCTCAACCTCAACAACAACCGGGCTTGGGGATTGTTCAGAATCCGCTCCCATTACATGCTCCCGCTCCAGCACTGGCACCAGCACATCCAAACCCAGGAATTGGTCTAGTACACTCCATTGTCCAGGGAGATGCCAATCGTGCTCAAGGTTGGCAACTAGAAAACCACAATACAACCATGACTGTCAACCCGGCTAGGCCTCCTGCTAGGAACCCTCCTAGATAGATAATCCGTGCACCTGCTACTCCACAACTACCACAAAGCTCAATAACCCAACCACTGGCCGCCACTTCTTCTCACCGGCCCATCATTAGGCCAGCCCCCTCTCTAACTACACCTCCTTCAACCATTGCTACACACCGACCCTTGCTCATTCGACCACCACAATCACCACCAAACCTGAACACCCAGCCTACGAGCTCTACCACTCCAAAACCCCAACCTATCATACCACCACAACCAATCCCACAACCTACACCTTCATTAAACTCATCAACCACTTCGCACCCCGGCCTCTTCTTATTAGGCCACCGGTATCACCATCACTACCACCTCCAGATCCTACCCCTCTACCAACTAACCCCATCATCCCAGAACCACCAATCCCATTACCTACCATACCTGCACCTACACCACCTGTTCCCACCCCAGTTAACCCATCACCTCTACCCGACCGCCAAATAGCCCCGGTGCTCCGAAGTGGGAGGATGTTCCAGCGGCTCTTCCCCAAGCCGGAACTCAACCGCAGGAGCCAGTGGAGGAGGAACAAGTGGAAGAACCATTGCCGGGCACGGCGTATGATCTGTTAAAGCATTTAGATAAAACACCGGCCCGTATTTCCATACTTGAGTTGATCAAAAGATCAAAGGTGCCCCAGGAGATTCTACAGCAGTACTTGCGAAGGGTCATGGTGAATGAAGATCTCCCACCTGAGAAGATCCCTACAGTGTTAGCCCCTAGAAGTGAGCACCCAACACTCACTTTCTCTCAGGAAGAATTAGCAGATCCAGACTTTAGGAGATATGCTTTGCATGTGGCTGTTATCATCTGCAATGTCGAAGTGAAATCATGTTTGGTTGACGCTGGAGCTTCTATCAACGTTATGCCGCCAGAATCTTTGCAGTTGTGTGGCATTTCTGAGCAAGAAATCAAGCCATCCTGTGCCATGGTGACGGCCTACGACAACTCCAAGAAGTCTGCACATGGGGTGGTCACTCTAGAAGTCAAACTTGGACCATGTACGGTCACAACAGATTTTCATATTCTAGAATTGGATCCAACTTTTCGAGCTATACTTGGGAGGCCATACTTGGAGGCAATAGGAGCTGTGGCTTCAACAAACCACCAGTGCATAAAATTTCCCTTTAAAGGATAGGTGGTCAAGGTGACTAGCATGACTATAAGGGACGAGCTGAACGATGCTTCTTTACCTCTAGGTCTGTCAATACAACCCCATATCTTAGTGGGAGAATTGCCAGAAGTCAGATGCATGACCGCCTCTCTACCAGACACACTGGGATGGAGAATGATGATGAAATTGGGCTATCAGCCTGGAAGAGGTTTAGGCAAGGATCTTCAAGGGATCACTCAGCCAATTGAAACTGTGAAAAGGCCACGCAGGCAGGGGTTGGGATATTAAGAGGGTTCCATCCCAAGGAGGATCTTCCAGCCAGGATATGCCATGGGGCTCCACACCTTCTTTATCAAAGGGGAGACCATGATGATGGCTGAAGATGGCAAAAATTCCGTGATAGCTGTCAAGAGAAGAAAGGCTCCATATGAAGAAGAAGAAGACTTGGAAGACCTATGCTTATCTTTGACTCGTCTGTTCTCAAGTGGGGAAGAGTGCCAGGAACCACTCAAGGGCAGACCAATCTTGGATCATCTAGTTAAGCATACCACCCAGGTCAAAACCATTCCACGAGGCCCAAATACAACAATCCCATGGTTGAACCTCGTACCTTTGTTTCTAGATCTTTTGGATGGGCTTCACGGCCCACTTACCCTCTTTGGGCCTATGTGCCCTCTTCAACCTTCCACTCTTATTGGGCCAGCTTGCCCATTTGCTTCCCTCATCAACTTCAGAACTGAGGGCTTTCCTCAATATGGGCTCACATGCCCATTTATTTCTATGATCGGGTCCACGTACCCGTTTACTTTTTTCATCAGTTTTGGACCCATGTGTCCACTTTCTATTACCATTGGGCCCACGAGCCCCTTCTTCCCCTTTATTCTTAAGTTTTTCTCTCTATTAATTCAGTCATCTTCTAGCAAGTCCCGAGTCACTCAGGCTCATTCTATCTTTTTACTTGAAATTTCCAAAAAAAAGATGTCTTCTCTGAAACTCACATTTCCATCGAGGAGACGTCTCTACTCATCCCAGAGGGTGCTCCCAATCAGGGATCCCTCTTTTCTGAATCATTGATCGATTTACTCGATCCTCCTTCCACTGTAAATACCACCTTTCCAGCTTTATCTTCAGTAGGTCAAGTTAGGTTAGGAAATAGGAAAGTCAGAGGTAAACGAGTTCCAAATAGGTATCTGCAACAATTGGCACAGAAATGCGTAGAGTGTGCAAGGCTGCCAAACTTTTTAGAGAATACCATCCAGCTAGATGAAATCCGATATGAGGATGAGCATAACATAGATCATACTTTGGGAGTATATGAGGTGGTATCAGAGAAGGATCCCGAATCCGAGGATGAAATCGAGGACTTGGCTGATGCATATGCATCTGGACTTAGAAGATTTGAAGAACCATCAGCCACAGGGAATGAACCGACCAAGGAACTGAATTTAGGAACCCTGGAAGATCCTAACACTATCCTCATTAGTGCAAACCTCACTCCCTCAGAAGAACAATGTTTGATCAAAGTTTTGGAAGAATATAAGGACACGTTCGCATGGACATATGAAGATATGACGGGATTAGATAATTCATTGGTTGAACATAGATTAACCTTGAAACCTGGAACTACCCCGGTCAAACAAAAGCTCAGGAGATTCCACATTGATATTGCACTCAAAATGAAAGAAGAGGTCGACAAACTACATCAAGCAAAATTTATTAAGGTTGTCCTATATCCGCAATGGGTGGCTAACATAGTCCCTGTTATGAAGAAGGATGGACGAATTCGGATTTGTATAGATTTCAGGGACTTGAACCGAGCGTGTCCTAAGGATGATTTTCCTTTACCTCATATCGATGTTTTGGTTGATAACACAGCTGGATTTGAAATGCTTTCATTCATGGATGGCTATTCTGGATACAATCAGATCCGGTTAGCTGAGGAGGACCAAGAGAAGACCTCATTCACTTCACCTTGGGGAACATATTGCTATGTTGTCATGCCCTTTGGGTTAAAGAATGCTGGTGCTACATATCAGAGGGCTATGATGGCTATCTTTCATGACATGATGCACACCCTTGTAGAGGTGTATGTGGATGATTTGGTTATCAAGTCCAAGAATCGGGAAGATCATTCTGAAGTGCTAAGGAAGGTTTTGCAACGAGCTAGAGAATACAAGCTGAAAATGAACCCTAAGAAGTGTACATTTGGAGTTTCATCAGGAAAGCTACTTGGGTTCATAGTAAGCAAAAGGGGCATAGAGATCGACCCAAACAAGGCCAAGGCAATTATTGGTATGCCTCCTCCGAAGAATATGAAAGAACTTCGAGGATTGATTGGGAGGCTACAATTTGTCCGCCGGTTTATCTCACAACATTTCCAAAGGTGTAAACCTTTCTTTGAGTTAACCAAGGCGGGGGCCGAGTTTAAATGGGATTCGAAGTGCCAGGAGGCGTTTGATGGGTTGAAAACATACCTGGCAAGTCCCCCTGTACTTAGACCACCAATTCCCGACAAACCTTTGGTCCTCTACATTTCGGTTCTTGAGAACTCTCTTGGGGCAATCCTTGCACAAGTTGATGAAGAAGGGAAAGAACGAGCTACTTATTACTTGTCTAAGATGTTTGATGCTTGTTAGCTGAAGTACACTGTGGTAGAAAAGACATGTGTTGCTCTTGTTTGGGTGGTTCAGAAACTCAAACACTATTTCCTTGCTCACCAAGTCAAGCTCATTGCTCGTATCAATCCCATTAAGTTTCTGTTAGAGAAGACAGTCTTGACTGATCGGTTAGGGCGATGGCAGAGTTTCTTATCCCAATTTGATATCACTTATGTCCCACAGAAGGCAATCAAGGGTTATGCTATTGTTGAACACCTTGCCCATCATCCCATACCCGTCTTTGACCCAGTCCGGTCGGAGTTCCCGGATGACGAACTAATGTCAGTCCGATCTTCCAATCTTTGGACATTATATTTTGACGGGGCTCTGAACTCCCATGGTAGAGAGATAGGTATTGTCCTTCTGTCACCTGAAGGTGTCACCATTCCACAGGCTTTTCAGCTTAACTTTCCAGCAACCAACAACATAGCTGAGTATGAAGCCTTGCTGGCCGGACTGGAGGCCGCTTATTTCCATGGTGCTACCGAACTGAGGGTGATAGGTGATAGTCAATTGATCCTACGCCAGGTCCTATCCAAGTACCGAACTTCCCATCCAAACCTCAAACCCTACCAGGAGCTCACCACCTGCTACATTAAGCTATTCTTCAAAATCACCTTTGTCCATGTTCCCCGTTCTCAGAATATCCTCGCCGATGCCTTAGCTTCACTAGCTTCATCTCTATCTGTCCCGCTAGGCAGGCAAGTGCGGACTATCAACATTTGTAAGAGGACAATTCCAGCAATTGAGGATGGACGTTTTCTGAAGGTTAAGGAGAGGTTCAACAGAAAGGAATACTTAGAACATAAAGAAGAAATCTCCTTGATTGAGTTGGAAGAATTAGAAGAAGGTGAGAGACCTTGGTATGACGAGATTGCGAGGTATTGTCAAGATCAGTCATACCCGCCTGGATCAACCACCAAGGAAAAAAAGGCAATCAGAAGAGTATCCCAGGGGTATACAATCCTAGGAGGAGTGCTCTATAAGAGAAGCCTAAGTGGAATCTTACTCAGGTGTCTTGATGAAGAAGAAGCCGAGTTGGTGCTGAAAGAAGCACATTCTGGAGTTTGTGGTGGTCATATGAATGCCCAAGCCCTTGCTAAGAAAATCATCCGACAAGGGTATTATTGGCCAACTCTAGAAGAAGACTGCTCCATCTTTGTCCGGCATTGTCATTCATGTCAACTCCATGCCGACAAGATTCACTCTCCCGCATCTTCCCTTCATCCAATTCATGCCCCATGGCCTTTCGCCATGTGGGCTTTTGATATCATTGGCCCCTTGAGTGACCTCAACTCCGAAATGCGCTCAAAATCATTCATTCTGACGGCAACGGAGTACTTCACAAAGTGGGCTGAAGCGGAAGCATTCGTGGAGATTAAAGCGTCAACAGTCTGCTCCTTCATCAAGCGCAACATCTGGCAAGGTTCGGGATCCCCAGCGACATCGTCACCGATAATGGGCCACAATTTCTTTCTCAAGATCTGCGTGATCTTTGCAACAGGTATTACATTTCATTGCATCATTCATCACCATACTATCCTCAAGGCAATGGTCAAGCAGAAGCCACTAATAAAACCTTAATCAAAATCATCAAGAAATCTTGTAAGTCTAGCAAATTTGCCGACTGGCCTGATAAGCTTGTAGATGCTCTATGGGCTTATCGTACTTCTGTAAGGACTCCCACTGGACAAACCCCGTATGCTTTGGCATATGGGATGGAAGCAGTGGTCCCTTACGAAGTATTACTTCCATCTCTCCGAGTTCAGCTCGACAAGGATATTCCTGTTGATGAGAGACGAGAATCTCTCCTTGCACAGCTTGAACTCTTGGATGAAAGAAGGCTAGCCGCCGCCGAGCATGCCCGGACTTATCAGAATAGACTCAAAAGGTTTTATCAAAAGAGGGTGGTCGAGAGAAAGTTCGAAATCGGTGAGAAGGTAGTCAAAAGCATATTCGTTAAGCCAGGGGGTCCCGGCTCCAAGTTGCAACCTAACTGGGAAGGGCCTTTTGTAATCACTGAAAAGTATCCAGGTAATGCATATGAATTGACTAATGCAGATGGAGAAAAATTGAATCATCCATGGAATGGAGTTTACCTCAAAAAGTACTTTCCATAAAAAATGGAGAAACCACTGGTATAATCTCAAGTCATCGATCCTAGGTTGTTCGTGAGAAGTCAAGGGTAGGTACCATCCTACACACACCACACTTCCCGATCCTATAATCCAGACAACCCGACACTTGCGAAAGGCAAGGCAGAAATCTAGAAATGGAAGGAGTACCCTTACCCTATTCTCTTCTACTCGGTCCAAGATAGGGAGAGAAGATTAGAGAGGGGTAGTATCGAAAACACTCGCCACCCTAGTAGGAGGCCGTCTCAGAGGGTGCAAAAGGGTGCCAAAAGATGGGCAATGAACCCCTCAGGTTAGAAAAGGAAAAATGATCAACCTGTCTGAATGAGTACCCAGAATGATAGTCAAGGCAAATGGCATTAAAAGATGGGCAATGTCCCCACGGGTCAAAAACCTATCCAAATATGTGCCATACAGAAAAGAGCAAAAAAGAAAGAAAAACCCAAAGAGGCCGAACCCCAATGGGTAATTTGAGTGAGAGTAGAGAAATCCCTCTCAACATCTTCAAACCCTATCAAGGACTTCCTCTATACTCTTCCTCCTGAAACCCCTTGGGTAGGGTAAACCGACCAAATCCAGGTGGAACCCAAGTCGATCAAAGGAAGAAGGTTAGAAGGATTCTAGGTAGGGAACTTTATTTTTTCACGTGGCATCTACCACTTGAGGCTTGACAAACCCCAAAGACCGATGAATTTTCTCAAATACCAGCATTTTCTCCACCAAAAAAGTTGCATATTTCAAAATTTTAAAAAAAATGCATATTTTAAAAACCCCAAAAAAATGCATATTTCAAAAAAAACAAAAAAAATGCATATTTCAAAAACCCGAAAAAAATTCATATTTTAAAAACCCAAAAAATTGAATATTTCAAAAACCCAAAAAATAGAATATTTCAAAAATTCAAAAAAAACACATATTTCAAAAATCCAAAAATAAATAAATATTTTTGAAAATCCAAATGATTGTTTTCAAGAAAATCCAAAAAGAAAATTTTGCTTAGTCATGATCATTGCCTTAGTTGCATCCATGCTTATTTGATTGTCAAGCATATTTTCATTTCTGTATTGCATATCCATTTTTTTACTCTAATTACCTTGTTAAGAAGGCTCTTCCCTTTGACCTAAGTCAAAGTTGACCATAATAGGCAAAGGGATGAGTCCTGATGAAGATCTAATCTCCTTCTGTTAAGTGTTTCAGGCATTTCAATACAGGAGAGGAGAGGATTCACACCATGACAGGTAAGTTCTCTCAACCCCCATTTCATTTTAAGTCATTTGTTTTATTCCACCTTGTTAAGAAGGCTCCTCCATTTGACTCAAAATCAAGGCAAATGATATACAGGCAAAGGGATGAGTAATGATAAAAATTTAATCATTTTCATTGAGTATTTTCAGGAGCTAAAGAAGCAAAAAGAGAAGGGCGATCAGGTACAATTTTTTTCTGAAAAAAAAAATTTGGCCTCAGGGCGCATGTGCCCTCATCTGGGGGCACATGGTTAGGTGCCCCACCCCAGGGCGCATGGCCAGGTGCCCCCGATCGGGGGCACATGGACAAAGAATTCTAAAAATTCAGAAAAATCTCAAAAATTCGGAAATTGTCTATAATGTTAAAAATGACATTTTTGCTAAAGGAATCATCATCATAAACTTTGTTTTAACTTATAAATGATGGTTCTAATAGTAAAATCTTCAGTTGATCATTTCATGAACAATCTGCTTTATATGACAATTTCGTCTATTGGGTACTAACCAGAAATGTGCAGGCAACCTTTTAAGTCCAACAGGTGAATTGGTGAGATCGGTGTTCCGGAAGGAACGTCATGCCAGCTCTGCGATGAAAAGAAAGGGAGCGCCACCTAGTCAAATATTATCATGGCACTGATGAATCAGGTGGTCGATGCAAGTTGATAGACCACGCCTGAAGACTTCACTCAGCTTCGCATCAATCTCACATCATCACCAACACTCCATTTTGCACTTCACATCACCTTTTACCATTTGTCACCTAGCTATGTTAGGTCCATTTGATACATATTATATGCATTAATGTTGAAGACCTTGAGAGTGAAGATGACTGGGCCCGAGGTCCCCTTCAACAAAATCTACGACGGCTTGGTCATTTCTTCACACTCACGGATAAGCCAAAATTGAACATTGGAGGGACGATGGTTCCTAATCGGGTGTCTTGACCTCCAATAGACAATCTATATCTTCAACTATTTTCTACATGATTTTCTATGTTCACAGCCATCTCCTTTTCTTTCTTCATCATTACCAATTCTATCTCATCATGTTTTCTCTTTCTTTTATTCCATCATGTTTTATTCTTTCTTTTATCCCTTCATGTTTTATTCCTTTCTTTTTATTCCATCATGTTTTATTCTTTCCTTTCTTTTATTCAACCGTGTCTTTTATTTTATCCCACCGTGTCATGGCAATTGTCATGCCATTGTTTCTTCTTTCCCATCATTCTATGTTAGTCCCAACATTATCTTTCAATCCCACTATGGCTTAAATCTGTCTTGTAGTTTTCCGAATACTTGATTTTCTGCTAGAGCATGATTCATGGTTTTCACGATACCCGAGCAATTTTGTTATGCTTAAATGAACCCCTTTAGAATTTGAGATTATTCCACTCAGAATTAAACTGAGTATTTTGGTGAAACTTGAATGAACTTGAGATTCCAAATATGATGGATTGGTATTCTTTTCATTTTAAGATCAACTTCTCTTTTACAAACTTTAGCCCATCACAGTACAAGAACACCGCAAAGTTCGGGTTGCTGGCTGATGATGAACCTAACGATTCGAGGACTCCTCACCATGCTGAGGATTGGCTACATCCTTTTATCCTTTATCATTTACCTTTTTCATCTCTCGTTCCAAGGGCATATCTTTTACCAGTCAATTATATGAGGTTTTGATAGAACATGAAAGCGATCTAGAATACTCAGCGAGATTCATTTTGTTGGATCGGGCAGATAAGCGTGTCTATATCTACACCTTGATGCCACCTTTTCAGTCCATCACCATTCCATTCTGCTACATTCATCTACGTTCACTTGCATTCCATTACAGTTCACTACGAATCACTCCGCTTCATTACATGTCATTCCCTTACAAAGCCGACATCAAGGCGAGGCAAGCTGTAGACACGCCAAATTCGCCTAATTCAGAGCATAAAACTCATGTTTTATAGGGTAACATGTGCGATTGACCTTATAATGATGACGGGTCTTTTAAAAGTTGATTTGGAGCTTCGCCGAACGAAATCGGATGTTTTTCAATGTTTTCCGCAAAAAGCCATAATTTCCGAGCGAAAGCCACGCGTAAATCATGTAAACACGGAAGTTGGCTTAATGACCAATGCCTAATGATCATGCATTGAAGGTTATGGTCATATTCACACCCCGGACAAGTTTTGTTGCATTCCGTGCCTTTCTGGTTTGCCGTCGAAGTCATTTTGACCAGTATCGGATCTTTTGTTCACTGCCCTAACTTCCGGACAAAATTCTGAAGTTTTGTAAGGTGTGATGGCTGATCTAATGCTATATAAAGCTTCTTTGGCCTGTTATCTTTCCAACGCAACAAACGGCGTCGAATTCCGAGTTCGGGAGTGTTCGCAATGGCTTCCGAAAGAAGGACGCGCGAAACCAGTCCCATGCGCCCGGGTTCCTGGTCACATGCGCCCGGGACCCAGGGCACGTGCCCATGCGCCCTACCAGTGAGGCACGTGAACTTGTGCCCTCACTTGAGGGCACATGCGCCCTACCCTGGAGGCACGAGGGACCCTGTTTTTCACCGGGACTCTACCACTAACCGACGATTGGAAAAGAACAAATTTTTCGGGATTTGTGCCCATGCGCCCTCACTGGGGGGCACATGCGCCCCTCAGTGGGGCGCATGCGCCCAGTGGTGGGGTGCAAGGCTCCTATTTTTTAGTCCAGATGACGCCGTTCGTTCTCCTATAAATTAACTCTGATTCCGGTCGTTCCAAGGGCATGAGCACGACCCCCCAGGCATCTCAAGACGTCCAACCACCCTCCTGCATTGATTTTGTGATTTTTAGAGAGAGAATTTTGAGTTTTTAGAGAGAGAAAAGTCGGTTCAAGAGAGAGGAAGGTTGTTCTGCAGGTGATCTGCCAAGTCTCTCTTCTTCGGCCTCTACAGCAGTGTGTGGACGTCTTCTGCCAGTGCTCTCTTCATCAAAGTTCTTCATCTCCAAGTCTTATTGAGTTTTCAATCGACGGAACTTGATTCCGAGGTCGGGGCTGATCGTGACGAGTGCAGAAGCAAAGTCACGCCTGGCAGATCCTGGACTGCTGCTCGGCTTTTTCGACAACACAGATTTGGCTATATCTTCCTCTATTCAACTCAGAATATTTATGTTCTTTTTTCTATATCTTTATTTATTGATTCTACATCCTCCTATAATTTTTTACATTTTTTTGATTTAATTTTACTCTGTTAATCCGAAAAAAAAAAGGGGTTAGAGATAACCCGAATCCGGTCAGTTTTTAGTCAATTGTGTGTTTTTATGTTATTCTCTTTACATATACTCCACTTTGTCTAGTTCTAATTGTCTATTTCACTTGTTTATTTTTCTAGTTTCACAAAATATCAAGCACCCACACGTTTTGGACTCTTCTTCATCGGCCGGCCGAAGAAGGAGAAGCTTTAACTCACATTCTTCACGCTAAGGTACACACGGTCATTTTAATTCTATAAATCGGAACCCACGGTTCCTGGCGACCACGTTTATTTCTTCTCACCCTCCTCCCACATGACCCGAACCGTCTCTTTGGTGATCAAGCGACGCCAAGGGATGAAAGTTCGGGGATCAATGTGAGTGTGGGACCGAGGTGAGAGTTGCTTTCCGATGTTTTATTCCTTTCTTTTCTCATCCCCTCTTGAGGTGACGATCTGGGTTCACGGACTTCCCTGAAAAGGAGAGGACCCCGTCGAATTTTCAGAGTCGACAGGGGTGTGCTGACTACGCCCGCGGTCTGAGGGCGCATAGATCATGCCCTCACAGTGAGGGCGCACTGACTGCTCCCCCAGTTCGGGGGCACATTCAGTTTTCTCTCCTGTGCGCCCTACGTCCGCAGGCCATAACATGCAAACAGGATGTCCGTTTCAACTCCCATTTGTTTTGTATGAAAGAGGACTTGCAAACATAGCTCCCCAAATTGGTAAACTAGTTGGCACACATCCTAAAGCTTATGTACGGGGTTTTAACCTCAAATTTATGATTCCGTGGATGCCAGAAGCTAGAATGGTGTTCTAAAAAAACACAATTTTGATCAAGGAGCCTAAGGTCAGCTCAGGATGACTTAAAACGATGATCAAACAAGTTTGGTATGATCAAAAAACTCAATATCATCAAAAAAACTGAGAATAACCCGGTAAACGCAAAACAAACCTTGGAAAAGTCAAGAAATAACTGGGAAACCCTAAAATCAATTGAAATGACGGTATAGCACCACTTGGTGACAATTTATAGCTAGGGTCGACCCGGAGAATGTGGAAAGGCCCGGTGATCACTAGAAAGACCTAACACGTAGTCCAGGATAGCCGTAATGGTACGGATCATAAGGTCGTGATAAAAGCCGTTATAGACCTGCGACTACTAAAATGACTTGTCGAAAACCCAAATGTCGCAGAATTCACGTAAGACTTCTAGACCTTCAATTATGGATCATTAAGAGTTGATCATTGAGTAGGTTTCGTGTTTCTATGATTAATGCACGGTCCTCACTTGAAGGTTATGGCATTACTCCAGAAATCTTCGGTCCATTCTCAACTTACAAGGCTCTCCATTGATGTCCCTTGCTCATCTCCACTACGGGTGCAAACGAGTCGAGCCGAGTTGAGTAGTATGGTGTTCAAACTCAGCTCATTTATTTTACAAGAGTTCGAGTTCGATCTCGAGTTTTAGCGACTATATGAAACCCTTGTTCAAGCTTGGTTCGTTTATTAATCGAGCCAAGTCGAGGTCAAACTCGAGTAGTAATCAGACTAAAATTCAATTCACATTCAAGCTTAAGCTATATAAAAATTCATTTATAAAACTCAAAATCAATGAAAAGTCATTTGTGAAACTCTAGATTTAGCTCATTTATAAAACTCAATCTAAGTTTAAACTCATTTTTTGAATTACTTAATATATTTAAGTGATAATATATAATTATTAATACTCATAATTTAATTTTAAAAATAAATATATAATATATTATTTAATCGAGTTGCTCGGGAGTTTATCAAGCCGAGTAGGAGTATGTTCAAGCTCAGCTTGTTTAATGAGTTGAGCTTTATTTTTTGTTCAAGCTTGTTTATTTAACATAATAAACGAGCCGAGTCGAGTTTTTATGGAGCCGAGCTTTGAGCTACTTGTTGAGTGCATTAGTTCATTTGCACCCCTAGTCTCCATAAGGTGGTCTGGGTCTGATAATAGTTAGATAAAGAGTATTGCCAATGGAATAAGGGTTTAAGCCCCAAATAAGGTCAAATTGACGTGTCTACAGTCAAGACCATAATGCCTCCAATTTTGCCTTTGATTCAACCTAAGGCTCTTAGTTCCCTTCATATGATCAAGACTATTATGGAATGATTTATGTTGATTTATTAGACACTTCAATCCGATCCACCTATGGGTATGATAACTATAGTGATTATTGGGGATCTAATGTTAGGAAAATTGTCCGAGAGAGTGACGAGCATAATTGTCATGTATATTTGTACCATACTATATACTCAACTCGAATGACATGGACGTAAATTTTATAGAAAATATAAATCAAGTATGATTAGAATAAAATCAATAAATTATTTTTTTAAACTATGTTACTTATTTTTCTTTGTAATCTTTTGTCATTTTTACCAATTTTTTGATTTTTTTAAAAATATAAAATAAAATAATAGGACGTGATTGGGTTGCGACCCGGTTTGACCGGTTCGGTATAGGTCCGACTGACCCAGTCACTACCCTAGACCCCACCTTCCTTGGTTCAATTTTTTTGTTTGATATTATAAAACACAAAAGTTGACCACATGATCAGGTTGATTGTGTTCATATAACTTTTTTTTTAATTTGACATCTTCTCGTGTAATTTGACAATGTGTTTATTCAAGTTTAATAGATATAAAATATTCGCACTCTAGATTAGGTAAAGGTTTCATGTTAGATTCACAACAAGTTAAAAACCTTAGTTGAGTCTATGAAAAAAGATTTATTTTTATTATACTTTTAATTTTATCCCTATTTATATGTTCAATTATATTTTAAATTTATTAGATGACTATGTAAGTTATTTAAGAAGATATTAATAAAAATAAAAGATATGTCAATATAGGATAACCAAGATAAAAGTATAAACGCTTATGTTTATTTTTAAATTTATCATTGTCATATCAAACATAGGATAGTGTTATCATAGAAATCTATCTTAACCCAAATGAAATATAACGAGGATAGAGATAGTCACAAAGAATGTAATATTCCGAGTTTTTATAGTATCATTTAGACTATTATCATAGTGTTTTTAATTATTTTCATAGGGTGCTTACATTATTTTTCTAAGATGTTTATATTGATACATAAATATTTTTATTTTATTTATATTGTGCCTTATTAATTTAGTAGATTGTTATATTTTATTTATGTTAAGTGTTATTTAATTATTTAATCTCTCTTCTTCTTTCTCTTCTTTTTCATCCCCTATTTATGTCCTCCTTTAGATTATTTTCTTTTTTTTTCTCTCCTCTCTTCGGTACCGTAACTTCTTCACCGCCGCCTTCTATTTTTTCTTCCCTATTTCCCCTCTTACGAAATCGTTTTCTTCTCCTCCTCCTCACCAATGCCTCATCGTCTTTCTCTCTCTCAAACCCTAGACGTGCCGTCGCCGTTCTCTCACTCTCTACTCACGTTGACATCTGCCGTCCACGTGCGCACTCGGCACCATCGCCGCTTGCTCTCTCTCTCTCTCTCTCTTCGCCGCCACCGAACCCGCGGCCACCCGCCCATGCCGTCGCTGGCGCAGCACCATGAGGCCACCGTCCCACCCTTGCGCCGCGCGCATTAACTGCGGCTGTTGCCGCCATCACCGCCGCTCACCGTCGTCCGCGTGCAACCATTGCCATCATCGTCAACCCCCACACCAGCTTCATGCAGCCGCCCTTGAGGTGCCGATCCGGAACCCATTTCTGGAGTCGACAGCTTTTTGGCGACCACGGTGGGACAACCAATGTCTTCAATCGTGCTAGCTTGATTGATCCGTGCAACTAGTTGTTTTCCTATTTGGTTCCCGCGCGAACCGGCTTGTCCTTTACCTTTTCCATGATCATTTACCTATAAACTTGCTGTTTACTCTTCCTTTAATATTGTCCCCCATGTGGACTTGATTTACTTGTCTTTAATTTCAACCCGGTTCCCGCGTGAACCTCTTTTCGTCTTATAAAGTGTTTCCCGCGTGAACCACCTTTCTTTTACAACTCGGTTCCCGCATGAACCAACTTATTTTAAGATCGGTCCCCGCGTGGACCACCTCTTTACAGCACCATCATATTGGCCCCACATGGCCCTTTTTTCATTTTTGTCATTATTTACACCGGTTCCCACGTGAACCACCCCTTTCTTCATTAAAACCGGTTCTTGCGTGAACCAACTCACTTTCAGATCGGTCCCCGCGTGGACCACCCTTTTTCACCACTTTAGATTGGCCCCGCATGGCCCTCCTTTCCTTTTTCCAATCAAACAAACCGATTCCCGCGTGAACCACCCCTTTTCCTTCAAAAACCGGTTCCCGCGTGAACCACCTACTTTTTCAAAACTCGGCTCCTGCGTGAGCCACTTTATTTTCAAATCGGTCCCCTCATGGACCATCCTTTTACCTTTACTTCATATTTTTCCCCACTTGGACACTCCAACACAAGCCGGTTCCTGCGCGAACCACCTTTTAGTTGCTAGTTGCTAGTTACTTGTTTACTTTATCATTGCTTGTCTTGATTGCATTCACTTGCTTGATTTATTTAATAGCTTTCATTCATGTTTTCATATTGATTACTTATTCTTATCCTACCCTCCATTTTTAATTTTTGCATTAGTTTTTGCATCGGGTACCGGACTTGCTCCGATCCGTAGGACATTCGAGGTGGGGGCTCTCTCTCCCAACACACCTTCACCCTCCAAACACCTTCTTGGTGGTTTCTTACCTCTCTTCTGGGATATTCCTTCCTAGTTGATTTGGTGGTTTCCATCAAGACCTCCGTAAGTCCCCATCCGTGGAGTATTCCTCTCCGCACGATTGGGCCGGTTGTACCACTTTCCCAAAACCCGAAGAACCCAAGTACCTACTCGTGGTGATTGAGTGACAACCTTAGGTCTTGAAGATTGAAGCAATAGGAACCATACCCATTTGAGTGAACAATTTATAACAAGCTATCTAATCTAAGGTTTCAACCCAAATATTGTCGAGTAGTCATTTTAAAACCTTGTTTGCATAACTTGCTTGCTCACCAAAAA
Organism: Cryptocoryne crispatula var. balansae; assembly: GCA_036172225.1. Taxonomy (NCBI): domain Eukaryota; kingdom Viridiplantae; phylum Streptophyta; class Magnoliopsida; order Alismatales; family Araceae; genus Cryptocoryne; species Cryptocoryne crispatula. Next base: position 21,093,585 of record CM069926.1, on the reverse strand, counting down.
TTGAAAACAACCAAAAATTTCTTCTTTCAAAACACCTAAAAAAACAAAAAAAAACCTCTTTAATTTTGTGTTCAACTTGTTTTTCAAACAGCCAAATTGAAAAAAAAAATTCAAACAAAACAAAACATAACAAAAAATTTTCAATTGTGTGATTTGCTTGCTCTCTTTTTTAACCATCCTAGAAGAAAGATCGATAGGATGTCCATAATGCTAAGGTCTGGAAGCCACGTTGGGAGGTCGGACTACTACGAGCTGCAACAACCCATGGTCCAACCAGTGGGCCATGTCAATGCCGTCAGAGAACCTGAAGTTCAAAATCCTACTCATCCACCTACTTCACTTAGTGTGGAACAAATCCTCCAGGGTCTATCCCTCCATCTAGATCCTGATTCTTTTTCACTTGTGCAATCTTTAACAAAGGGCAAGATGTCTGCCAATCAAGATCCGGTCGAGGGAAATCAAGCCCCCTCACCACCCCAATCGACAGTCAGGCCCCTCATCATCTCCTCTCCTAGGCAACAATGTCGTGCCTCTAATCACCCTGTTGTGGGGCATTCATATAATTCCATGCCAGTTCCTACTTTGAAGCCACCTCTTCTAACCCATTCATCTAAATACCTTGCACCAATGGCTCAGGAACCCAATCTCACTCAAGCATTCATGGACAAACTCAACCAAATGGATGAGCACTTTGAAGAGCTAAGGCACCATTTGGACTCGAAGGCCATCCCTAAAATATCTGCTCCATCTTTCCCAGTCCCACATATCCCTCCATCACAAACACCAGCCTACCATCGCTACAATGGCTCAGGTGATCCCTTCACCCATGTCAATGATTTCTTAAGCAAATCATCTCGATGGCTAAATGATCGAAGAGCTCTTGCTATTCTTTTTAAGCGATCATTGTATGGTGCAACCCTAGAATGGTTCTTTTCACTAGGGGAAATAGAAATATGGGATTTTGAAATTTTCAAGGAAAAATTGTTGCAACGATATGGGCCGGGTTATTCAATAATTGGGGAAGTAAAAGAAGATGTGGAATTAATGCAATATTCTGATGAATTGAGGCCCAGGCTTGATAGGAGCATTGATTCTATGCACCAACCTAGGAGCCCTCTCCAACCTTGTCCAGATCATCATCTTCAGCCGACTCCTCGACACCAGTTGATTAGGCCACCCATGCCCCAACCTCAGCTGGTCATGCAACCCGTGCTAATGGCGAATCCAACTGTGCACAATCAAATTCCTCTTGTCGCTTGTGTAAATACTTTGTTACCTAAACCGCTTCCCCAACCTTTGACTCCACCAACATTTCCAAAGTCCCCTCGGCCAATCATCCAGCCCTTGGCTTCTCAACCTATTCCACCAACAACCCCTTGGCCAATCATCCGGCCCTTGGCTTCTCAGCCTATTCCACCAACAACTCCTCAGCCAACCATCCAAGCCATGGCTCCTCAACTAATTACACCAATAGCTCCCCAGCCTGAACTGACTTCTATGCCAGCACCACTTCAATCAATTCCTCAACATAGGGTTCCCCCTCAGTCAGTCAAACCACTTGTTTCATCTGTTGCTCCTGCCATGGTAGAGGAACCAGTCACTCCGATCATTCATGCTCCTATTATGGTATATGATTTAGTCACTCCAACCCCTCAAGCTTCTACCTTGGCAGAGGAATTAATAACTCCAACCATTTGTGCTCCTGCCATGGCAGAAGAATCAGCTTCTCATTATGTCATTGCTATATCTCAAGATCAAAGTCAGCTAGTAGGGAAGGTTGAACCAAACCATTCTACCTTTTTGGAATCCCCTAGACTAGGCATGCCCTCTTCCATAGAACAACATCCTGAGGAGAAGCCTGCTATAGAGAGCTTAGATGAAGGAATCATAAACTTAGTTGATTGTCAATCCAATGATTGACTAGGCAAGGATTTGTCAGGCATTGATCAACTGTTACCATCATTGGAATTGATCAATAAAGATGGTCAGATTGAATTGACCCCTGAACTGGGAAGTAAGGAGACCGAATTGGTCATTGAAATGGGGAATGAATCGACAAGCCTCCTAAAGGATGTAGACCTTAGCAAAGGGATACTAGGACCTCCTCCAACTAGACAGGAAAAATCCTCGAAATCAGTCTTAGGGCCACAACCCTTGCCTCATTCTTCTTATAAAGAACAATCGAGCCCATGGGCCCACAATCAATCAATCTTAGGGCCACGACCCTTTCTTTACCCTTCTCTCAATCAAATATCAGGCCCATGGGCCCATAGTTCCTCAATCTTAGGGCCACCACCGTTTCTTTATCATGCCCACAACCATAAAATGGACCTATGGGTCCCCAATTCTTCAATCTTGGAGCCACCACCCACACCTCATCCCACTCAATTGGGCCCTTATGCCCCATTTTTTGGCCCTTATTTCCCATTTCCGGGCACTTATGTCCCTTTTCGTCAATCGGGCTCTTATGCCCCTTTTTCCTCAACTGGGCCCTTGTGCCCCTTTCCATCAGCCGGGCCCACGTGCCCCCTTTATCCAACCGGGCCCATGTGCCCCTTTTAATCAACCGGGCTCTTATGCCCCTTTTCTTCAACCGGGCCCATGTGCCCCTTTTAATCAACCGGGCTCTTATGCCCCTTTTTTTAAACCGGGCCCACGTGCCCCTTTTAATCAATCGGGCTTGCATGCCCCTTTCTTTCAACTGGGCCCATACGCCCCTTTTCCCCAACTGGGCCTACGTGCCCCTTTCCTTCCATCAGGCCCACGTGCTCATAATTCTCCCCAATCGGGCCCATGTGCCCTCAATTCTTCTAAATCGGGCCCACGTGCCCACCTTCCAACAAACTCGGGCACACATGCCCACACTTCTTCAACTTCGGGCCTGTATGCCCCCATTTCTTCACAATCAGGCCCGCATGCCGAAACTTCTTCGAAATCGGGCCCCCGTGCCCCCACTTCTTCAACTTTGGGATTACGCACCCATACTCTTCAATGGCGCCAGCGAGCCCATCACAAATCACAATCTTGCTCCCAACCATTTAAATCGGGTCCATGTGCCCACTCTTTTCATTAGGTCCCTCGGGCTCAACCTGCAATCGGGCCCTTATGCCCATCAACATCAACCTGCCTCTCTAGCCCACATTCAAATCTTGGGCTCACGTGCCTCTTGATTCCGACTACTCTTGGGCCTTCAAGCCCACTTTCAACTCCCGGGCCCAAGAGCCCATTTTAACTCACTTTTGTTTCCAAGCATGTTTATTTCCTTTCAAATTCTTTTTCATTCTCTAAATTTTACTTTCAACAAAAAAAATCAAGGTAGAGAAATTTCATGGGTGATACCACAATCTTTGCCTTTTACATCATTAATTTTGACTCTGCCATGCTAAATCATATCCTCCACATTTTCACTTCATCCTATGACTATGAATCTTCAATCCAATGCACTATGGAGCATATCAAAAGTGGAAGCAGCAAGACAAGGCAAGGCAAGCACAAGCAAAGCCGTCATCAGCAATGAACTTCTTCTTCTCTCAGGTATTACATGAAATTGCATTCATCATCATTATGTCATCTACAAAGCAATATTTTTTTAAAAAAAAATGATTTTTAATTTCACATGACAATTTTAATTGATAGAAATTCATTGTTAACGATATTTGTAGCTACCTTGTTCTTATTAAGCAAATTCTTTACATTGCAAGGCATGCAAACAATTGATTCACCTATGGAATATAATCTACCTAAAAAATAGAGATAACTACCAGTATGACTTGAGTCCACATGTCCTAGGTTGTTGTCTAGGAGTCGAGGGTAGATACCATTCTACACACACAACACATCCCGATCCCAGAATCCGGATGACCCAACACCTGAGAGAAGCTAGGCAAGGCTTAGAGGTGGAAGGAAAACCCTCATCCTACTCTCTTCTATTCGGTCCAAGATAGGAAAAGGGGACTAGAGTGGGAGAGTATCGAAAGCATCCACCGCCTTAGTAGGAGGCCGTCTCGAAAGGTCCAACATCTCAAAAGAAAAGGGTGTCGAAATATGGGCAATGAACCCCACAGGTTTAAACAAATATGGGCCTGTCTGAATGAGTACCCAAAAATGCATAAAATGAAAAAAGGCACCAAAAGATGGGCAATGACCCCACAAGTCAAAGCACATGTCCGAATGTGTGCCACAAAAATAGGTTTGTCAATAAAGAAGAAAAGACCCGAAGAGGCTGAACCCCAACGGGCAATTGGGTGTGAGTAGAGAAATCCCTCTCGACATCTCCAAAGCCTACCAAGGGCTTTCCCTCAATTCTTCATTTTTACCCCCAAGGTGTGGGCGAACCAACCAAATCAAAGCTAAACTCTAGCCGATCAGAGGTTGAAGGTTAGAAAGATTCTGGGCAAGGAACCCCATTTTGCACATGGTGTCTACCAACGAACCTAAAAGAATAACCAAGTGATGAGAACTTGTGTCAATACTGATTTTTCTCTCACAAAAAAAAATTTTAAAAATAAAATTCAAAAAAAAGTTGAATATTTTCAAAAAAACTTCAAAAAAATTTAAATATTTTCAAAAACTCAAAAAAAGAATATTTTCAAAAATTCTAAAAAATTGAATCTTTTCACAAAACTTCTCCCAAACAAAATTTTTTTAAAAAAAAATATAATTCATCACCATGCTTGGTTTGAATTCTTGTCTTTACATTCTGCATATTTGCTGCTTTATTTTTACACCCTTAAGAAGGCTATTACCCCTTGACAAAGGTCAAGGCATACTGCAACTTGCAAGGGGGATAAGCCGCATTGTTGTTCTAATCTCTTCCTTCTAAGTGTTTCAGGCACAAGAAAAACTTTACACCCCTTGACAAAGGTCAAGACATACTGCAACTTGCAAGGGGGATAAGCCATATTGGCATTCTAATCTTTTTTTTCGAGTGTTTCAGGCACGAAGAACAAATGAGGAGAACTACACAACAAGGCAATGCTCGCCACTTCCCTTCCCTGAGGATTCTTAGGAGGAGGTGTCACCATAACCTCGGCTTCAACTTTGCCGAGGAGCATTTTTCAAGATTTCAATAAGGCGATGCTCGCCACTACCCTCCCTTGAGGATTCTCAGGAGGAGGTGTCATCATAACCTCAGCCTCAACTTTGCCGAGAAACTTTCACTCTGTGTCCTCATTAGGACACATGAACTCTTTTGTGAGAATGCATGTCATCACATTGCAAACTCACTATTATCATTTCCTTTCTTAGCATATGTTAGGTGCATTACTATTTATTTTATGCATTGATGTTGAAGACCGTGAATGCAAAGAAGACCAGGCCTGAGATCCACTTCATCAAAATCCACGACGGTCGGGTCATTCTTTGTGCTCACGGATAAGCCCAAAGTTTTTCTATGAAGGACGATGGTTCCCGAATGGGTATCTTGACCTCATAGACAATCTATATCTTCAACTATTTGTTATACAATTTTTTTTTTGTTTTCTTGAGCCCAGTATGCATCATGTAGCGATAGTTGCATTACATTTTGTGTTGTCATTGCATACATCATTTCATAATCTTCACCTTCTCACCCTCTTGTATCTTAATTTCAATCATTCTGAATCCCATCATGTTTTCTAATCCCACTGTGTTTTCTAATCCCACCGTGTTTTCTAGTCCCACCAACCTTTCTAATATCCCACCGTGTCTGTTAATCCCACCATGTTCGGTAATCACCTTGTGCCTTCAAATATTTTATTTCTATCCCCACTATGGCCACTGCAACTCTTTTGCTATTCATCCCACCATGGCAGTCACTTCCTCCCGCCAAGGGCCTCCTATTCGATCTAAACTTGCACCGTCATGGTCTGTACTTAAACATTTGCCTTTTGGAATTTGAGATCATTCCATTCCGAATTGAATCTTGTCTCCTGGAAGACTTAAATGAATCTAAGAGCCTGAATGTGCTTGATTGGTATTCTTTTACTTTTTCAAAACAAATCACTTTTTAAACTTTAGCCCATCACAGTACAGGAACACCACAAAGATCGGGTTACCGGCTGATGATGAACCTACGAACCAATGTTTCGGGGACTCCCCACCGCGTTGAGGGTTGGCTATTCTTCTCTCGTGCCATTGGCACATCTTTTACCAATCGAACATAAGAAGACTTGATGAAACATGGCGGTTAACTAGGAGACTTGAGGAGATTCATCTTGCCGAATCTGGTCGTTGAGCGTGTCTATATCTACACCTTGATGCCACCTTTTCAGTCCAATGCCATTTTGCTACACTACATTCCACTATGATCCATCTCGCTTCGCTACGTTTTCCCTACATTTCTCTCCGCTACTCTACATGCCATTCCCTTGCAAAGCCGACATCAAGGCGAGGCAAGCTGTAGACACGCCAATTTGGCCTTATTTAGAGCTTAAACCATTATTCCATTGGCAACATCTCTTTTAGACCATCAAAATCATGATGAAACACCCTTTTGGATGAGCCAAGGTGCTTATTGGAAATATGAGTATGATTTGCTAATTTCTAATCAAATCCGTGTTTGCCGAAAAAGAGACTCTTGGTGGTGTGCCAGATTATGCTTTTCCCAGCATATCCTCTATTTGGAAATTTTTCACAAGATTATATGGACGTCTAATGAAAAAGTATTCAACATGAATAAATCTTCTTCTCTGAGTTATCTTTCCATTGCAACAAACGGCATTCAATTCTGATCTCCCATTTGTCTGCAGCACTTTTTGGAAGTCAGATGCGCAGTTCTGTCCGCACGTAGTACCGATCAAGCCCAATTGCATGCAAGCCCAGCCCATTGGGCACATATCTGATCAATTCATGACCTTACCTTCCTTTTTCCTCCTCCATATCACTTTTTATAGCATCTGGAAGCTTCATGGTCGAAATTAGCATCATCAAATGATGGCAATCCAACTTGTTGTATTATACATCAAAACTTGCCATTTTTAGACTAGATTTGTTTCCTCTTCAAGTGGAGACATATTTTGAACATGGGTGTTGGCATCAAATTTTTCCTCTTAGCTTGCTTGATACAAGTTTCAGCAATGCTGAAGCCGGTGCAGAAAATATGACACAGATTCGAAAAATTCGTGAATAGATGATGTAAATAGGCTTTGGAAATGCCTTGGCATGGCCTTACATGCTACAAATGGCCAATATAATGTGTTCATTACATAGCCCCGTTCAAGAGCTTCGCAACGGTGCCCAAAACATGAAAAACGGACACCGAAAGGCCGAAATGACCATTTTTCCCCTGACACTTTGGGACAAATTGGAACTCTAACATGGAATTCCAACTTTACCACATTGTCAAGATTGGATAGAGCTAGGAAACGCTCTAAACAGATCGAAAATCCGACTCCCGGATGAAGAGATATGCAAGAAAGAGCAAATCCGGACGGAAAGCCGTATGTTCTCGCACCAGGGGCATAATGGTCCGATTAGCTCTGGATCGACCCATGGGCTGAAAATTTCAATTTTCATGACCCAAAATTTGATCTCATGAATATTGATGCATGAAAAAAAAATTTGGCTAATGGGAGAAGGTAATTGCACTCAGATACAGTTTTCGACATTATCGACGGCCGAGATCGCACCGATCAGAAAAACTAGCTAAATTAAGAGATCCGTTGCAATTAAAGTGATCTCAACCACACATCAGGATGGAGCATAAGATCAATGGCCATCAGGGCATGATCTGGAATTTTTTGAAGTCAATTTGAGATTTATTTAATTGGTTTTGGTCGAAATTAATGCTAGCCGTTGGATCGGGAGCACTCTGATTAAACCAGGGTTAAACCTAACCCAAGATGGGCTAACCCAACCTGTCATGGCCGAATCCCATCCTCCCTCATCTGATGTGTGCGCAAGAAGCCCTAGAAAATAGGGGAGGGAGGCGCACCCACCTCCTCCTTCCTTGGCTAGTGGGTCCCACTCAACCACTTCTCTCAACCACCTCCCATGGCTTACCCCTATCTCTCCCTTGGTTTATCTTCATCCTAACTAATCCTACAACTAACCAAGCTTATCCTCATCCAAGCCTTGGTCGAATCAGCCTTCTTTCCACATGTCATGTGCGCACACCTCCTTGAAAGGAGGAGATGGTGCGCACCCTTCTCTCCCTCTCTTTCTAGTTGGCGCATAATCATCCTCAACAACCAACTATGGGCTATCCTTATCATTCCCAACCTCCCTTGAGTTATCCTTATCTCCTCTCAACAACCTCCAGCCTTATCTCCTCCTGGAGATGGCGCCCGTCAGCCCCTATAAAAGCCCCCTCAGCTGGCCATGTGCAGGACAAGCTGATCACCCTGCAGAAGCCCTGCCTCTCCTCCCTCTACCCTGCTCCAAGAGAGCTTATCCTTGCTTGGACGTCTTCATCAGCAAGTCATAAACCTCTCCAGCCCCCCTGTGGTGTTCCAAGTGAAGAAGAAGAAGGAGAAAAGGCCTCCCTTCAGCAGGTGCGCCAGCAGCAGCCCAATCGGTGGTGCACCGATTCCAACAGCAGGTGTTCCTTCTTAGAGCACTGATTCTAGCCCCATTTTCAGCAACAAAAGAAGAAGAATAAGAAGGGTATAAGGCCAGCCAGCTTCTCCTTCAATCTCCAACAAGGATTGTGCAAAAAAAGGTGAGGGAAGATGTAGTACTTTCTAGTTCTTTTCCTCCCCTCTTCTTTCTCTTCCCCTCGGCCTTCTCTATGGCCATTCAAGAAGCTCCAAAAACTCAGCCTTGTTGGTACCACCTAAATCTCATGTTCAACTTACCAATGTTGGTTCCACAAGCCATCAAAAATCAGCCTCTTTGAGCCCCTCATTTCATACCCCTTGCTGTCCATGTGTACACAGCCCATAGGTGGTCTGTAAACAACCCATTTGGCATCCCCAAGCAACACCATGTTGTCACCTAACACCATGTCTCTTGTTGACATCCCTCTAGAAGCCAATTAGGCTCCTGAACATGCTCCTAATCAGGCTATGTTTGACCATCCTTGCTGCCCAAGTGGACAAACTTCAGAAAACACCCAAATCAGGCCCCTCTGATGGCTAGGAAACCAGTACCTACTTATCCTCTCTGATGGCCATCTAAACAGCACCCAATCAGCCCTATTCTCTACACAGATCCCTTACCCATTGAGGAGGATGGAGTGATGTCCCGGGCATTCTTGGATCCACAAGATGGGCCAAGTCTCCCCGGGCGGGCTCTTGATCCCTTGTTTTGGCTGGAGGAGAGGGTGATGTCCTGAGAATTCTTGGAATCCGTACGACGGGTCAAGTCTCTCTCAGGCGGATTCTCAACTTCAACCAAGATAGCCCATTTGTGTGGCCTTCCTTATTTCAATACCAAACAGCCCCTTTGAGGCATTGAAATCCTTTTCAACATGCCCTTTGTGCAGCACCTAATCAACCCTTCCAAACTTGCCTTAAACTCGCCCCTTGTGCAGTCCCCTTTCCAACTCTTCCAAGAAGCACCCCCACAGATCCATTCCAGCCCCTCTGAGGCTTCCTTTGCCCACTACTACAGCAAGAAGGCAAACACTAGAAATCAAATTCTGCAGATTGTCAAAGCATGCCATTCTGGCCCTTGGAGATCAAAACAGGTGCTGCGAACAAGTGCAACAAACCGAGGCTACAACAGGTCCTTGTAAGGACCAGGTTGGGGGTGACAGCCTGATCCCCCTTGGCTCACATGATGGGTCAAGGGCATGAGAAGGTGGCTCTCGATTCTGGTCCAAACAAGGTGTAAAACAGGCCAACCGGGCCATGGAGACATGAAGCATGAATTGGGCCAACCGGGCCAACATGACATGAAGCCGGCCTTCTCAGGCCATGAGACATGAAGACCAGCCCATTGTGCTGATGAAGCTGGCCCATTGGGCCTTGGACACCTAAAATAAACCTTAATTAAATCTGAAGGCGAAATGCCAAAATTAAATAAGGAGTTAGTCCACAACTGGACGCTTCATTGGGCGGCTCATCCGGCATGCACCGGAACGTTGACCCGGGCGTAGGCATGGGACAAGCTTCCCACTGCAGACGGACCCTTCCCACTACTTGGAAAGTCAAATGACTATGCCTTGTAGGACGGGTAAAATTCCACACCGATTGGAAAATAAGGCGGCATGCTGCCAAAATTTTCCCAATCAAGTGGTATTTTACACCAAGGGAGGGACATTCACACATTTGCACCATTGACAACATTGAGCATGGCATATGAACTGCCACATCTGATGTACACCAACATGAACATGAATATTCAATGAACATTTCAAGTACCGAGTTGATTGCATGTGATTGGGCATCGACACTAGCCCGACAGACCGGATGTGATGCAAACCGAACAAGAGTTAACCAAATTTGAAGTTAACTTAATTAAATCTGAAAATACATTCAAACCAACCTTAAAACATGCTTAAAACAAATCATTAAAGCTTTAACATCCAACAAAAATCAGATTTAATACAATCTGGAAAAATTGATTCAATACATTTAATCTATTTGAATTCAAATGCTTAAACAAGTGCAAATCAAACCAATTGAAAAGAACACATAAAGAAAACATTAAGGTATATGAAATTCATCTTAAAACATGCCAAATTCATATCATTAACAATATTAAATTTAAGTTTAATAAATTTGAACCAAACTTCAAAACATTTAAAACATACTGAACACACCCGAATCGGTATTAAAACACCAACCAACATGAGAAAATCACATGAAAATGACTCAACACATTGTCAATTAAATTTAAACAAGTCAAAATTGATAAACACATCTAAAATATCAAGTTCAAACAAAAATAAAATAAACTTCAACCAATTGAAGTAAAACAAACCAAACAATTAAAACAAGCACAAAACACTTCACATTCAAATCCAAGTCAAATGGAAATCTGAAATTTACATTTCAAATCACATCAAAATCAATTCTTAAATCAAACATAAATCAACTTCAAACAAAATATAATCAAACTTGTTTGCATCTCATCGGGCCTAAAAGGCCGGGGCCCTTTGTGTTCTTTATATGTTGTGGATGTGCACGCTCTCGTCAAACAAGATCGCTATGGCAGTTAATCAAGGGTGTTCGAGTGTTTGCTCGATGTAAATGAACATTGGATATTCGCACCATCTAATGGAGAGAGGTCAAAAAATATTTTCACAGAACCCGAACCTCGGTTCTATACTCTTCTAATATCACCTGGACTATCTAGTAGTTTTTATGGTCTATCACCTATTTTACTAGAAAATTCAGGTACGATAATTTCAACATTCAAAAAACAAATCTTTTAAACACATTTATAGAAACAAAACGATTCCGGAGGTTCCCACAATGGGGAAGGTGATCCACGGTTTTCAATCTCTCTCAATCATTTGGGTAAGTTTCTAGATGCCTCAGGATGAAAATTAGCAACATTAAATGGAGGAAATCCAACCTATGGTCCGATGTATCAAAACTTGCTATTTTTTGACCTGTTCTAATCCCCTATAAAGGGAGACTCATATGAACGACCTATGTCACGCCCCGGATTTATCACCATAATAAGCACGCACGGCGGAAAACACGGTAATTCCGGAAATGCGACAGTTGGGTTTTGATTAATAAACCCATAATCGGAAAACAACCTGATTTCCATTTCAACACAAACTTTACAACTTGTGACCGGAAACCGGTTCACAAATCCGAGTACATAGCACAACAGAAAAACCGATATATTATATTCACAAAATTGGCTAACATAGGCATCCAAAAATCCGCTTCATACGGATTAACCCGATTCAACTATATCGGGTACAAAAGATTGTACTAACCTGGATAAGAAAATTTACACCTCGCCCGAACCCGGAGTAGAAACCATATCTCCAACAAACACCTCTTCAGATGATGGGTGCTCAAAATCAGCTGTAAAACAACATATAAGGAAGGGGTGAGTCGAACATGACTCAGTAGGACTTATACCCAACTATCATATTATAATAATCAGATCCTAAATGGTAATTAATTACGTATATACAAATATCAACATTTTGTCATTAATATATATACACTAATTATCGGGGTTCAAATTATCTAATTCAGAATCTTTTTAAAACTCATTACCCATTAAGCCTGACTCTACAAGCACCTATCTAACTTTTCTACCTTACCACACATCTACACTACATCCATGCCACCTGGACTTCTATATGCCTATTATTTTTCCATTTGTCTGAGTAGATCATATACTCTACTTGGCAGAACTCACTCCGGCTCTAATATATATAGAAGTACCATATAGTAATGCTAAATCACATAGTACGTCTAGGCAGGCGCGTACTTAGGGTAAACCGCGGTATCCGGGATCGAAGGATGCACGGATTGATTTAATCTCCTCGCCGCACGGGCCACTAACGTAGGCCGGAGGAGTAAATGTTCCATCACATGCATTCTAGCATCAACAACATTTCACAAGTAAAGCTATATAATTACTCAGACAATGCACATTAAATTATACAGATAAACAGAACCACTGAATCAGAAATGCCATTTTTGAGAAACCAGATACACAACCCATCAATTCATGTAGAGCAAGTTCCATAATTCACAATTCCATGCAACAGACCCAATTATAAATAATTCACATCACATTGAACATGCTAATCACAATTGATCTCCATTTAATATTAATTCAACAATTTATGCACATTATATGATCAAGAAACTATTAATCATATTTCTTAATTATCATGCCACCAACTTTCCTTCCAATTTAACTATTAATTATTTAAAATCTTTCTAAACATGAATCGGATATATTTACAATCATACAAGTCACAATTCAATTTTTTTTAATATATCAATACATGCTGTTTCTTTCAATCAAACACAAAAATATCTAATTTAATGATTACTAAACATTAATTAACAAAATTGACATCTATCTAATACAATTCATGAAAATAACTAAAACTATGCATGAATGTTATGAATGACACACAAATAATCCCATGCAGACAATTAAATAATTTAATTATTATTTATCACTAATTTCTAACTATTTATCTAATAAACACATTTTAGCAGGTTAATTAACATATCAGTATGCTAAGGATAAATTTAGATGCCTACCTCGAAGAGAACGATATATCCCCGAATCCAGAAAGCCCACACCGTTTTAATCACGGAACGACCGAGGCGAGGGTGGTACCGGACTATCCTCCAATCCTACGATAAAAAAAACGATATCTAGATCAATCAACCACTTAATTTAAATACTTATACAATTAAGAGGAGAGGGTAGGAGGGGTTTAAATAGGAGAATGAGAGAGGACGAGAGGGAGAGAGAGAGCGCGGGAGAGAAGCGAGGGGAGAGAGAGAGAGAGAGCGCGAGGGGGGGGAAGAGAGGAGAAAGAAGCAGGAGGGCGGCGCTTGCGCCCCCCCCCCCCCCCTCGCGGCGCAGCCGCATGCGCCAACGGCGCATCTGCTGCCCGCCCCCGCAGGCACGAGCGCGAAGCCGCGCGTGCGCGGCTTAAACCCGAGAGAGGAGGGGGGAGAGAGAAGGGAGAGAGAGAGCCCAAGAGGGGGGGAGGGAAGAGAGAGAGGGCGGGAGAGCGCGGCGGAGGGGGTGCGAGCGGGAGAGAGAAGAGCGGCGTCGGCCGCGACGAGGAAAGAAGAAGGAGAAGAAGAAGAGGGAGAAGGGCATCGGCGACGGGGGCATCGGCGTCGACGACGGCAACGACCGCGGCAGCGGTGATGGCGGGACGAGGACAGAGGAAGAAGGAGAAGAAAAACAGGGGCGACATCGGCGTCGGCGTCGGCGACGACGAGGGGAGAGGGGGAGAACAGCGGCGCCGGCTGCGCTTGTGGCGGCGACCACGGCGGCCGCGACGACGGAAGAAGAAGAAGAAGAAGAAGAAGAAGAGGAAGAGGACGCTGGACCAAGGAGACAAGGGCTACGACGGCGGTGGCAGACCGAGAGAGGGGTGTGCCCGTGCGGCAGCGGCGAAGTGGGGCGGCGATTCAGGTGACGACGAAGGCGACGGTGGGAAGGTGAGGCGGTGTCGACGAGGGCGGCGAGGCGGTGTCCGGTGGAAGAAAACGGGACGGAGGCGGTGGGAGAGAAGATTCTGGAAGGGGAGGGGACGTGGCACGGGGTAAGGATTTTTTTTTGTTTTTGTTTTTGTTTTTTTTTAAACGCCATTCATTTTTTGTTCACGGTATTACATTCACTCCCCCTTAAAATAAAATTTCGTCCTCGAAATTTCTAATGAAACTTACCAAATAACTGTGGATACAATCGCCTCATCTCTTCTTCGATCTCCCAAGTAGACTCCTCAGAAGAATGATGCTTCCATAGCACTTTAACCATAGGAATACTTTTCTTCCTTAATTGATTCACCATTCGATCTGTGATTCTAATCGGTCTTTCCTCAAAAGTCAAATTCGGCTGCACATCGATCTCTCTAAAATCAATCACATGGGTCGGATCCGGCACGTATTTTCTTAGCAAAGAAACATGGAACACCGGATGTATCCTTGCCATGGTCGGTGGTTGAGCTAACCGATATGCAACCTCTCCAATACGCTTCTCGATCTGGAACGGGCCTATATATCTCGGGTTTAGCTTCCCACGCCGTCCAAATCTGATGACTCCCTTGGAAGGAGATACTTTTAAGAAGACATGATCCCCTTTTTCAAACTGTATATCACGGCGCTTCAAATCAGCATAACTTTTCTGGCGATTTTGGGCTGTAAGCAATTTCTGGCGAATCACTTTGATTTTCTCGTTACTATCCTGCACCCAATCAGGTCCAACTAAACTTTTATCTCCAATTTATTCCCAGCATAAAGGTGACCTACATGGCCTTCCATATAAAGCTTCAAATGGTGACATCCCAATACTTAAATGATAGCTATTATTATAAGCAAATTCGATCAATGGCAACTGTAAATCCCTGCTCTCCTTCCATTGACCATCGATCTAGGGATGATAAGCTGAGCTAAACTTGAGCTGTGAACCAAATGCCTCTTGTAAACCTTTCCATACCCGTCCCGTGAAGCGGGGATCTCGATCAGATACAATGGAAATCGGTACACCGTGATACTTGACTATGCCGTCAAAATATATTCTAACCAAGCTCTCCATCGACTGGGCTTCCCTGATCGGCAAAAAGTGGGCTGCTTTAGTAAGCCGGTCCACGACCACCCAAATGGCATCATGCTGCTTCTTGGTTTTAGGCAACCCAGTTACAAAGTCTATAATAATGTGTTCCCATTTCCACTGCGGAATCTCCAAGGGCTGAAGAGGTCCTGCCGGTTTCCTGTGTTCTGCTTTAACTTGCTGGCAAACTAGACATCTAGATACATATTCCGCAATATCCTTTTTCATTCCTTCCCACCAGAACTGTCATTTAAGATCTTGATACATCTTGGTTGCTCCTGGATGAATAGCATACTGTGATTTATGGGCCTCAGTCAAGATCTCCTGTCTCAACTCAGCATCATTGGGCACACACAGTCTGCCTTGATATCTTATGGTTTCATCTTCATATTTTGAAATTTCTGGTCTTTTTACCAAATCTTGGACTTCCTGGTCTCCAATTTGAGCCTCTTTTACTTTGTCCACAAGTGCTGATCCAATGGAGAGTTGTGCCATAAATGGTGCTAAACTGTCAGCTGCCATAGTAGGTGAGCAATCAGCTATCATTTTCATGCTCTCCCACATCTGGTGCAGTTGCATAGCCATAAGTTTCTTCCTGCTTAAAGCATCTGCCACAACATTGGCCTTTCCAGGATGACAATGCAGGCTAAAATCGTAATCCTTCATGTACTCTATCCATCTTCTTTACCTTAAGTTAAGGTCCTTTTGAGTAAAAATATACTTTAAACTTTTATGATCTGTGTATACCTGGAAAGTCTCTCCATATAAATAGTGTCTCCATACCTTTAATGCATGAACCACTGCAGCCATTTCCAAATCGTGCACGGGATAGTTCTTTCAGTGAGGCTTCAACTGTCTAGAAGCATAAGCTACCACTCGGTCATGCTGCATCAGGACACAGCCCAACCCGACTCTGGAAGCATCAGTGTATATGACAAATCCACCTGAACCAGATTGGAATACTAGAACTGGCGTTGTAGTCAGCTTTTCCTTCAAAGCTTGAAAACTTTCTTCGCATTTTTCAGTCCATTTGAAACCTCCTTTCTTGGTCAAAGCAGTTAGTGGAGCATAAATGGTTACAAAACCTTTTATAAATCGGCGATAATAACCTGCTAAGCCAAGAAAACTTCTCACCTCTGTGGGATTAGTTGGCCGTTCCCAGTTTTGCACTGCCTCAACTTTGGTTGGATCCACCTGTATACCTGCCTTAGAAATAATATGGCCCAAGAAATTCGCACTATGAAGCCAGAATGCGCATTTACTAAATTTTGCATACAGCTGCTGCTCTCTCAAAGTCTGCAGAACAATTCTCAAGTGTTGGCAGTGTTCTTCTTCGCTGGGTGAATAAATCAATATATCATCAATAAACACCACCACGAACTGGTCCAAATATTCTCGAAAGATCTGGTTCATCAAGCTCATAAATGCCGCAGGTGCATTGGTCCGTCCGAACGGCATTACCAAAAACTCATAATGCTCGTAACGTGTCCTGAAGGAAGTCTTGGAGATGTCTTCTTCTTTAATTCTTAATTGGTTATACCCTGACCTCAAATCAATCTTAGAAAATATTCTTGCATTTTGAAGCTGATCAAACAAGTCATCAATGCGAGGCAAAGGGTATTTGTTCTTGATAGTTAACTGATTCAGTTTCCTGTAATCAATGCACATTCTTAAAGAGCCGTCTTTCTTCCTCACAAATAAAAATGGTGCACCCCATGGAGACACACTGGGACGTATAAATCCCTGATCCAGTAACTCTTGTAATTGCTTCTTCAATTCTTTTAATTCTGCTGGTGCCATTCTGTATGGTGCAATAGAAATGGGTGCTGCCCCTGGAACGAGATCAATAGCAAAGTCGATGTCTCGAACTGGCGGCAAACCTGGCAGCTCCTCAGGAAACACATCAGGGAACTCTTTAACTATAGGTACCTCCTCTAGTGATTGCTTATCCTCTGACTTGTTGATTTTGGTGACACAAGCCAGATATGCTTCACATTGCGTCCCCATCAGCTTAGAAGTCCTCAATGCAGAAATTAACATCCGTGTCTTGCCATAGTTAGGACATTTGTACGAGAAACTATCATATCCAGGTATTTGAAAGGTCACCTTCTTCTTGAAGTAGTCAAGAAGAGCATGGTGGTGTTCCAGCCAATCCATTCCCAAAATAACATCGAACCCTTCCATTTCTAGGACAAATAACCTGGCCCTTAGGATATTTCTGCCAATCTCAATGTCACACTGGGGTATGCAAAAAGAAACTTCTACCATTTTTCCCGATGGCACACTAACGCTAACAGGTTTGCATTCTTCTACTGGGTGCTTGCAGAATTTAAATAAAAATGTAGCAAAGCGGAATGATATGAAAGAATATGTAGCACCAGAATCAAAAAGAACTCTGGCATAAAAGCCAGCAACTCGGAGTGTACCTTCTGCTGCAGTTGCTGCCTCAGGAAGGTCCTGACGCTCCATAGCAAATACTTTAGCCTGGGTGTTTCGTGGTGGCGGCTGTGGTGCTCGAGGTGCTGCATATGGCCTCTTCAGTAATGTTGATCGTTGCTGTGGTGCCGAGTGCTGTGGAGGAGTAAAACGTGGCTGAGGTGCTGGTAGGAGGGGTGGCTGGCGTCGAACCCCATCCTTAGCTTGAGTTCCCGCTAGTGGTAATGCCATACCTCCTCTTCGTCTTGGGCATTCAGCTATTCGATGACCTATCTTTCCACAGCCAAAGCAGGCTCCAGTCCGACGATAACATGCCCCGAGCGGGTGATGGTTTCCACAAAGACGACATGGCAATTCAACTTCTGGCATCTTTCTTTTACGATCTACCCCCTGTTGGGGTAAAACACGAGCTGGTACCCTTTGATGCTGCGATGGTGGCCGATAAGTACCCAAGCTCTCTTCTACTCTGCAAGCTGCCTCGTAGACTGCTGCCATGCTGCGCCATGCCTTGGAAACCAAACGATCCCTGATAGGTCCTCTCAACCCATCCACGAATTTCTTGGCTCTTTCTTTCTCATTTTCACACATATTTGGTGCATATGCTTCGAGTTCCACAAACTTATTTTCATACTCCATAACTGTCATACTGCCCTGCTCAAGAAGTAAAAACTCGCGCTTCTTGGCATATCTAACATGCTCAGGGATGTATTTGTCCTTAAAGACTTGGACAAAATCATCCCAGTCAATCTCTGCCTCGGTGACACCGGCGTAGCGAGTGCGAAGCATCGATTCCCACCATGCCCCAGCAGATTGCTGAAGTATATGGGCTACTAATCGAACCATGTCCTCTGCCGAACACTGCATTGCTCTAAAAAGCTTTCCAACTTCCCTGAGCCAGTCTTCTGCCACTGCGGGTTCCCGTTCTCCTCTGAATGCAGGCGGATTCATCCTTCCAAACTCTTCTAGGGTGCTTCCTTGAGGTTGATTGGCTCTGACTTGTGTCTGCTGCGTCATTTCTTGCTGGGTCTGGACTTGGGCCTGGACTGTCTGGAATAGCTCGTGGATAGCACCTAAGATGCCTGCTACATCTGGTATCTGGCCTCCATTCAGACTGGGATTTTGATTACGCCGGCCCGGTTGACTTCCCTCCACCACTGGGATATCCTGCAGATCACCAGTCACATGCCTACGGCTACCTCCTCGAGAAGCCATCCTGTTACAAAAATCCAATCGCCTATTAGTTACTGACAACACATACATTCCATAAAATTAGTCAATAACTGACATCCGATTCTTAAACTAGATCCAATCCGAACCAGGCATTGTTTACCTTATCCAATTATTGTATCCAGGCAGATCAATAATGATCTTAAGATCGGATAATTGCTCTGATACCAACTTCTGTCACGCCCCGGATTTATAACCATAATAAGCACGCGCGGCAGAAAACACGGTAATTCCCGAAACGCGACAGTTGGGTTTTGATTAATAAACCCATAATCGGAAAACAACCTGATTTCCATTTCAACACAAACTTTACAACTTGTGACCGGAAACTGGTTCACAAATCCGAGTACATAGCACAACAGAAAAACCGATATATTATATTCACAAAATTGGCTAACATAGGCATCCAAAAATCCGCTTCATACGGATTAACCCGATTCAACTATATCGGGTACAAAAAAGTGTACTAACCTGGATAAGAAAATTTACACCTCGCCCGAACCCGGAGTAGAAACCATATCTCCAACAAACACCTCTTCAGATGATGGGTGCTCAAAATCAGCTGTAAAACAACATATAAGGAAGGGGTGAGTCGAACATGACTCAGTAGGACTTATACCCAACTATCCTATTATAATAATCAGATCCTAAATGGTAATTAATTACAGATATACAAATATCAACATTTTGTCATTAATATATATACACTAATTATCGGGGTTCAAATTATCTAATTCAGAATCTTTTTAAAACTCATTACCCATTAAGCCTGACTCTACATGCACCTATCTAACTTTTCTACCTTACCACACATCTACACTACATCCATGCCACCTGGACTTCTATATGCCTATTATTTTTCCATTTGTCTGAGTAGATCATATACTCTACTTGGCAGAACTCACTCCGGCTCTAATATATATAGAAGTACAATATAGTAATGCTAAATCACATAGTACGTCTAGGCAGGGGCGTACTTAGGATAAACCGCGGTATCCGGGATCGAATGATGCACCGGATTGATCTAATCTCCGCTGCCCACGAGCCACTAACGTAGGCCGGAGGAGTAAATGTTCCATCACATGCATTCTAGCATCAACAACATTTCACAAGTAAAGCTATATAATTACTCAGACAATGCACATTAAATTATACAGATAAACGAGAACCCTTTGAATCGAAATGCCATTTTGAGAAACCAGATACACAACCCATCAATTCATGCAGAGCAAGTTCCATAATTCACAATTCCATGCAACAGACCCAATTAGAAATAATTCACATCACATTGAACATGCTAATCACAATTGATCTCCATTTAATATTAATTCAACAATTTATGCACATTATATGATCAAGAAACTATTAATCATATTTCTTAATTATCATGCCACCAACTTTCCTTCCAATTTAACTATTAATTATTTAAAATCTTTCTAAACATGAATCGGATATATTTACAATCATACAAGTCACAATTCAATTTTTTTAATATATCAATACATGCTGTTTCTTTCAATCAAACACAAAATATCTAATTTAATGATTACTAAACATTAATTAATAAAATTGACATCTATCTAATACAATTCATGAAAATAACTAAAACTATGCATGAATGTTATGAATGACACACAAATAATCCCATGCAGACAATTAAATAATTTAATTATTATTTATCACTAATTTCTAACTATTTATCTAATAAACACATTTTAGCAGGTTAATTAACATATCAGTATGCTAAGGATAAGTTTAGATGCCTACCTCGAAGAGAATGATATATCCCCGAATCCAGAAAGCCCACACCGATTTAATCACGGAACGACCGAGGCGAGGGTGGTACCGGACTATCCTCCAATCCTACGATAAAAAAATGATAACTAGATCAATCAACCACTTAATTTAAATACTTATACAATTAAGAGGAGAGGGGAGGAGGGGTTTAAACAGGAGAATGAGAGAGGACGAGAGGGAGAGAGAGAGCGCGGGAGAGAAGCGAGGGGAGAGAGAGATAGAGAGCGTGAGGGGGGGGAAGAGAAGAGAGAGAAGCAGGAGGGCGGCGCTTGCGCCGCCCCCCCCCCTCCCCTCGCGGCGTAGCCGCATGCGCCAACGGGGGTGCGAGCAGGAGAGAGAGGGCGTCGGCCGCGATGATGGAGAGAGAGAGCGGAGGAGGGAAGAGAGAGAGAGGGCGGGAGAGCGCGGCAGAGGGGGTGTGAGCAGGAGAGAGAAGAGCGGCGTCGGCCGCGATGAGGAAAGAAGAAGGAGAAGAAGAAGAGGGAGAAGGGCATCGGCGACGGGGGCATCGGCGTCGACGACGGCAGCGACCGCGGCAGCAGTGATGGCGGGACGAAGACATAGGAAGAAGGAGAAGAAAAATAGGGGCAACGTCGGCGTCGGCGACGGCTAGGGGAGAGGGGGAGAACTGCAGCGCCGGCTGCGCCCGTGGCGGCGACCACGGCGGCCGCGACGATGGAAGAAGAAGAAGAAGAAGAAGAAGAAGAAGAAGAAGAAGAAGAAGAAGAAGAAGAATAAGAAGAAGAGGAAGAGGACGCCGGACCAGGGAGACAAGGGCGACGACGGCGGTGGTAGACCAAGAGAGGGGTGTGCTCGCGCGGCAGCGGCGAAGTGGGGCGGCGATTCGGGTGACGACGAACGCGACGGTGGGAAGGTGAGGCGGTGTCAACGAGGGCAGCGAGGCGGTGTCCGGTGGAATAAAACGGGACGGAGGCGGTGGGGGAGAAGATTCCGGATGTGGAGGGGACGTGGCACGGGGTAAGGATTTTTGTTTTTTTGTTTTTTGTTTTTTTGTTTTTTTAAACGCCCTCCGTTTTTTTTTCACGGTATTACAACCTAAGAAGGGCATCCCTATCCTGCAGCACTCCTCTCTTCGTCCTCCAGCCACCCTAGGCTCTTCCCAATCTCCCCAAATCGTTCTATCTTCGTCCCGGTGCCCAGAGATCATCCCAAAGTGAAGAAGAAGCCGGTCTATGCTCCGACGTGCTGCACTGCTGATCATCGGCTTCTACAGATCTTTATAGTCATTTTCAGGCCTGACTTACTTCAGAAGAAGTGTGTTACATCAAGATATATTTCATCTCCAACAAACAGAGATCAATTTTGACATTCCCTCTGTTTGTTACGGCTTCATCACCGGCGCTGCACAGACAGATCCGAAGTCTTCTCTTTTAAGTCATTGTTTTCTCAGTCAATTTCAGTACATTTTATGGTGGATTTAGCCCATACAACCTTCATAGAAATTGTTCCCCGGTAAGTCCTCTTTTATTTACAATAAGAATAATTCAATTCAGATATCTGTGGTTCTCATAGCATGCCCTACATCGACATTTTACTGGGAGTTTCTGGAACTTCACTGTCCAAAATCTGGTTTATCAGGTAAAATCAGATTACTTATCATAAGATTCAAGAAAACTTGTCTTCATATTAAACAATCCTCGGTGAGTTATCTTTATTTTGTAACATACATCACTTTATTCTGACATTGGTACTGTTCGTTATGGTCTCTGCATCAGAGCCGCGCAGTTTATATTGAATCTGTCCAACCCGGTTGCCACTTTGCCTGGGTTGTGTTGTCTTTAACCATTCATAATCTCTTTACTAACTCTTCATTCAAATCATTTAGTTTATATTTAAGCATAATTTTTATTCAATCTTGCATCATTTCATACATCATAAAAAACCAAAAACAGGGGTTAGTGCTAACCCCGAATCCGGTGAGTTTGTTTCCAATTACCGTCTTGTGTTATTGTTTTTACAGTTACTACACTTCACACAGTTCTAATCTTTCTTTCATTTATTTTCTTGTCTTATTCTTTACTAGTTGCATAGGTACATCAAGCTAGAATTGGTTGGACTCTTCTTCATCGGGCGACCGAAGAAGAAGAAGGTTGAACTCACATCCCAATCTCCCACGCTAAGGTACACACGGTCAAATCAACTCAATCTTGTTTTTATTCCATATAGCGGAGCCCGCGGCTCCTGGCGACCACCTTTTTATTCATCTCCTCCTCACTCTCCTCCCACATGACCCGAACCGTCTCCGGTGCTCGAGCGACACCGTGAGATGAAAGTTCGGGGATCAATGTGAGTGTGGGACCGAGGTGAGGACTTTTTATCGCTTTCTGAGTGTTTTTTCGATTCACTCCTCTTTTTCCCCTATTCTATCTTTCACATTCTCTTGAGGTGCCGATTCGGAACCCATTTCTGGAGTCGACAGTCACGTCATCAGATTATTCCACTGTGCAAGTTAAAATCCGGGACGTGACAAAGAATGACTTATCTCTATCATCTTTATTATTATCTCGGTATCAAATGAGCCATCAATTATTACTAAAGTTTAGTTAGTGTGTTCTTTCTTCAAATCTCTTATTTGTGTATTTATATCTTGTTGTCATTTGTCAGGAAAAAATTTGCTGCATTTTTCAGTCATGATAAAAATTAAGTACATTTTTAAGGTAATAGTTAGGCATGAAGTTAAAGGTAGTGTTTGTTTTGACATATCTAAAATTCAAAATTTTTAATTTTATATCTAACATCTTGTGATAAAAATACTTAATTTAACTAAGATGTTTATGTATTTGATCCTTTTAGTGCGTAAAAGTTACATTGCATATTTACCTTCTAACCTTTAATAAAAGGTTATGCCTAAAAAATAAAAAAAGTCTGGGTTGCTTGGTTGCACCATAAATTTGTATACACTTTCACGATAAAAAATTATATTAAAAAATATGAATTTGTCAATAACATAAAGTTGTCATGAAGAGATGTGATAACAAAAAAATGGATACCATATATGGCAAAACAAAGTGGGGGGTGCTGCAAAAAAAAGTAAGATCTTCTTTTTTAATCTAAAAAGAGAAATTAATTTAAAAACATAAATTTATAATAATTTATATATACATTTTTTTAGCAACTTTTAATATAAAAATATAGAATTGTAACAAGAACTCAATCTATCGTTAAACCGAACATCTCATATAACATACAATTTAATTTTAAGAGTTTTATTTAGACATAAGTAATGTGATTAGAGATTAATTAAGGCACATAATCAAATGCAAACGTTATCGCATTTCTTAGCTCTTTCGATGAGAAGTCGAGGGACCAGGGGGACGGACATGGCTCCATCTAAGTGCCACCCTTTTCGTCCCGAGGCAGTGGGTTATCCCGCGTCGCTGCCAAATTGGTGTACATGACTTGGCCTTGTCCCCCGCCCAGTGGCGGAGTGGAAATCCGCTCTCCATGGGAGAGCCCCCTCCTGGGTTCGATCCCGGGAGCGCCTTTGGGCGTCTGCCGCGCGGATGTGGTCGGTGACCACTGCGACATGTTCAAAACGAACAAGACTTAGGGTGCATTTGGTTACCCGTAAAATTTGGTTCTACGCCTTGTTTTCGGGAAAACATATTCAGTCATTTTATTTGTTTACCCGTAAAACAATAGTCAACGTAAATAATTTTCTTTGACCAGCTGATTTTGGCATCCCACAAATTTTGCCGGATACCATTTTCCAGAGTACGTTACGTGCTTAACACTTCATCTCTGCTCTTTTAATGAGAACTGTTTACCTTTATGATAATATTATATAAAATTGATGGACATGTTAAAAGCATCATGAATATAATTTTATATAACAGTAAAATATATATTTTAAAAAAATACGTTAACAATACTAATTATGGTCATAATGTATGATCTATAAATATGAAAGGTTACAATCTCAATAAAATAAAAATTTATCGATCTAAATTTAAATATAACAACACAATATTACATATATTCAAATATTAGTAAAATAGAATTTTAATAAAAATATTCCTATTAGCGATTAATGTTATAAATTATTTTTTTAAAATTATTTTATAATGATGAATCTGGTTGAACATAATACAGTGATAAAATATTTTTATTTTTTATAAAATAATCATGCAAAATTATTTGTGTGCAACAAGAATTCTTAAAAACTTGATTGATATCTACGATAATTTTAATATCA
The DNA here is from genome assembly GCA_036172225.1 of Cryptocoryne crispatula var. balansae. Lineage (NCBI taxonomy): Eukaryota > Viridiplantae > Streptophyta > Magnoliopsida > Alismatales > Araceae > Cryptocoryne > Cryptocoryne crispatula. Next base: position 21,068,762 of record CM069926.1, on the reverse strand, counting down.
CCCGAGAGAAAATGATTTCGAGAATATATTTTCTATCGTACCAAATGACAGATTTGGATATACTTTTCATGCAAAAGTTATTCCTATGAAATATAAATTCCTCGGTTTCACTTTTACGGCTATCCAAATGCACCCTTAGCCTTCACCAAGAGACTCTACAATAGGGGGTGTAAAAAAATTTAATATTTTAATTATTTGATTTTATTTATAAAAATTAATGTATTCAATTTTTTATATCTGATAGTTATTAAAATATCAAATATTTTGATTTTATTTTGAATTTTTTAATTTTGATACAATATTGACATATATCACAAAAAGTAATCTAAATAGAAATAAATAATATTAACTATAGCATGTAAAATAAAAAGGTAAATAATCAAATATATTATATCAATTTGTTATAAGTATCTTTAATTTATTAACTTATATTAAATAAAAATTAAAATTATTATATATTTTAGATATTATGAAATCCAGTTCCGATACCAAACTGAAACATAATGGTTCCAAAATAATTCGTGTCAAATCAAAATACCCTAACTCATAGAAATCAAGATCTCGGATATAGATCACACCGAAGAATCGGACCGTTCGCTGTCCCGCCCGGCAAGGATGAGAACGGGCAGGTCCTGCGGTAAAACGTCACAGTTCTCCTTTTTATGGGGTAGGCTTGCTGGCCGTCCTCGAAAGGCAAGAGTAGCCGTGACGGTGCAAGGTTGCTGTCAGAAATATTGGAAGGCCCCGCAGTAGGCTGGCGTTTTTATGTGCATGGAATCCTGTTGAATGAATTGAATGGCCGCCAAAAGGGGTTGCGAGTGAAGGTGTGGGCCAACCGGCGGCGCTTGCCTGTACCTGGTTGGCAGCTCCAGTAACTGCTGCTGCACCAAATCTCGCGGGAGGAGGAAGGTGAAGATTACTTAGCTCCAGATGGAAGTTAAGGGGAATTAGCAAGAAAACGCAAGAGGGCCAGAGCAAGCTCTCCCATATGTACTATGCAGCATGCTTGTGTCAGATGAAAAAAACTGCTATCGATACATACATTTATTATGTGTATGTATATACGTACACTCGGTAGGCGTTACACTTCGATCCAGTTAGGACCATGATGGGCAGTTGAGCTCCGAAGCCCAATTAGGTAGCTTATGCCCTGTTTGGTTAGAGTTTCATTTTTGGTACTATATCAATATTGATATTAATATTTTCAAATGTTGGAGTATCAATATCAAAAGTAATACAAGTTGACACTTGTATTACATAATGTGCCTTGTTTGCACTACAAATTTTAAAATTGATATAATTAACCAAACATCACTTAATGGTTCCTATCGATATCAATTTTAAAATTGACAGTGATAGAGGTGCCTAATAGTGTTACCAAACAGGGTGTTAAGTGGAGGTGAAGTGAACTTTTGTTTAGCTGTTACAGCTGGGATTAGTTGGTAGAACGGGAAGAAATTTTTTTTGGCATGACTGTGCTCTTTAATCATAATGTCCCGCACCTGAATGACATGTATGATATGTGGTACCACTCGACTTGGTGAAGGTGCATTCAGCCCCACCCTATTTATGCAGATCACATGAAGATGCAATTTCATCTTGGTCTCCCTCTAGCACTCATAAATACAAAGTTGTGGGGCTTTCTGAAGGTTTCTGGAGGGATTGGGTTTTCCTCCTCCTCCCACCTTAGAAATGCATTTGCTGTAGGTATCATTTACTGATGCTCGAGATAGGTGAGCTGCCACCTGCATTGCTCGAAGCCTTCAACGCGCGCCCATCAACCCTAATATTTACCCTTGGCGCATGGTTGATTGCTGACAGTCCAAGATAGATACATACATAGATGGATATATTTTGACAGAGCAACAGTATATATTCCCTAGCTATATGTAACTGATACAGTGAAATCTTAAGCCCAAATCCGATAGAGGCGCGTACAAGGCGGAGCCGTGCAGCCATTAAAGAGAAAAATTTTAAACTGACATGTTTTAAAAAATAATTTACGGAACTAACAAATTAAAAAATAAATTTCTAAAAATAACATACTTTCGTCAAAGCAACTTTGTCATGTCAAAGTGAAGTTGCTACATATTGCCCTGTTTGGTAATACTATTAGGTACATTTATCACTATCAATTTTAAAATTGATATTGATAAAAACCATTAAGATGTGTTTGGTTAATTGTGTCAATTTTAAAATTTGTAGTGTAAACAAAGCATATTATGTAATACATGTGTCCACTTATATTACTTTTGATATTGATACTCCAACATTTGAAAATATTAATATCAATATTTATATAGTACCAAAAATGAAACTCTAACCAAACAAGGCATATAGTAGCAACTTTCACTATTTTTTTCTGTCAATGCAAATCCCTGCGTAATGCCCTGTTTGGTAACATGATTAGGTACCTCTATCACTAACAATTTTAAAATTGATATTGATAGGAACTATTAAGAGACGTTTGGTTAATTGTATCAATTTTAAAATTTGTAATACAAACAAGGCATAGAATGTAATACTAGTGTCAACTTGTATTACTTTTGATATTGATACTCTAACATTTGAAAATATTAATATCAATATTGATATAGTACCAAAAATGAAACTCTAACCAAATAGGGCATAACGTAGCAATTTCACGTTTTTTTCCTTTTTTGTGAATTGTTCCGGGTAAAATCAGCGACTGTCCCCTCATATTATAAAATAATTTTTAATTATAAAATTATATATATATCATATCTATATTATTTTAATATAAAATACTAACATGATAATATATAAAATCATATATAATAATTTTAATATTTATTTTATCATAAAATAGTTTTAATATAATTAATAATTTAAAATTTTGAAAACATAATTTAAATATAAAAATTACATGTAGTAATTATAAATGTAATATTTATTTCCTAATGTGATAAATATTTTAAAAAAAATCTTTTAAAATATAAATTTAAAATAACATAAAAGTTTTAATAGTATTCTTTATATTTACATTTATTTAAAATTATATTTTTGTATTTTTATTAAATTAAAAATATATTAATAAATTATTTTATAATAAAATAAATATTACATTTATAATTACTATATGTAATATTTTATATTTAAACTTATATTTTTAAAAAATTAATATGTATTCTATTAAAATATTTTTTATTATAAATTAAAATTTACAATTATTATATATTATATTAATCATATATTCTATATTTAGTATATTATTTTAAAATAATATAGAAAAAATATGTGTACTTTTTATTATTAATAATTATATCATAATATTAGGAGTGGAAGTGGCTGAACAATTAAATGACTTTCACCTATTGTTAAAAAAAAGTGAAGTCACTATATTTTGTAGCGATTTACATTGACAATCAAAAAAATAAAAAAACAAAAAATTGCTACTATATGCAGCGACTTCATTTTGACAGGATAAAGTAGCTATGAACGATAGCGACTTTGACGAATGTGTGTTACTTTTGAAATTTTTTTATTATGTTAGTTAAGCAAATTATTTTTTAAAGTGTGTTAGTTTAAATATGTTCTCTCCATTAAACTACCTCCACCAATGCTTTCAGCTAACTTATTAGCAGACGGTGTTGTATATAAGTTATTACGTTGTTTACACTAGTTTATGTAAGGAATCGATTCAATCAGATTGGTGTAGCGGAAAATATTCGATTCCTCATGCATCATTGTCTTGGTATCAATTGGAACCGAATGATGTCGTCAAAATCGATATTCGAAATAGTTTCGAACACGTACCTTTGTGGGATTCAAATAATCCTTAAAGATCAAAGAAGAACGAGCTTTCTTATGCTTGTTCAGCCACTCAAGTGTGCGGCCTCGAGTCGTATCTATATGAGTTGCCTCCAAAGTCATGTTCTTCTTCGCGTTGGACCTTTCAACTCGCTCCGGATGAAGTCCCATCAACTCTTGATGGCCTCCAACATAGGAAAACATGAAGGAGAGATATAGGGATGAATTTTGAAGTCTTAGCTTGTGAGTCTCATGCTTAATTTGCTATTATATAGAGAATTTAAAGTTTTTCACAAAAATCCTTCCTTTCTTTATATTTACACCATTGCCTCCAAACTTATAGATTAGCCCTTATGTGTGTGACCTACTAGGCCCAATAGCTCATTTGGTTGAGGCCTAATTAAAAGAACAACTTCTTTTAAATTAAATCTATTATCTCATAATAGATTTAGCGGCTTACTAATCATAAAGGGTACAAACCACATCCTATGATCCCAAACGGCTTCGGGGATGAACTCCTCTCCAAAGAACCTTTCCATCATCGGTTACCACACAGCAATCCATCCATCCAATATCATGGTCGGATAGGAGTACGGCATTGACTGTCAACTCCTAAATATACTGACACTTTGAAATCTTATACTCGTAATTAGATCAATTTAAAAACTCTTTTCCAATTATCCTATCTGCATTGGCCAAGGATTTAGAGTACTATCCATAAGACATTCTCTCTCTCCTACCGAGAGTGGACGATCTCCTATTGTCCGCTCAATTGTCTCCACTAGGTTTCCCATATACTCAATCCATTAACTATATAGGACCACAATACTAAGTGATTCATAAGTCAATAGTCAAAGTATATGGTATGCCCGGCAAGTCATCTTTGGCAACTCAAGTCAAAGATTCTACTGTGCAACCGTGATGATAGAATACGCTGATCGACAATTCGGTAAGATACCATTTAGAGATTCTATACTGGTCAGTTTAGTGAACTCATTCCTCTGATGAGCACCTGTACATGTATCTTGGTGTCCCCACACTGATGACCAATGAGATCGGCCATTCTCATCATATGAGAAGATATCATATACACTAATCTTACCCGATCCTTGATGTCATGTCTCGAGGATCCTATGACTAGGAACATTTATAGTACATGCTTCTAGATGATTGACCTCATTATTATGATCTCATCATAATTCAATCATCATTACATGCAACCTAGGACTTCATTATGATAGATGCATCTAGATAGTGCAAGTAATGAAGATTATGCCATTTATACTGAATAAGATATTACAAGAAATGTAAAAGCATATCACATATAATTGACTTATAGGGCATACATTTCTATCAGTTTAAAGGTAGTTGATTGCCATTCATTCGGTGGTATCTCCCTCGAAGAAGTAGTGGCGAAGAAACACCAATCAAATCATATCGATCTGACCATATTCAAGAGACATAGGGGAACAACCATTAGGCTGATGTTGTGGCTCTCAAATTTGAATATGTTCTTAACTATTTAAGAAAATGATCCTATACACATTGAAAGATAATTAGTGCAGCTCAACAAGAAGGCAAAAATGGCCCCCAATAGTTTTCTACGATAGTTTAAACATAATCACTCAACCATTGTAAAAAGTATGTTACAAATGGTACATACTAGCTATGGTGAAATGACTGCCATTGCTATTAAGACTTCATGCCATGCTGCCACCGCAAGGAACATGCCAACAACGAGTAGAAGCGGACACAAATGTCGGCAACAGTTAAAAGGTGCTAGTAAGGCACAAACACATGCGTTGTAACCTAGGGGATGTTTTTTAACTGAATCAATGATGGCTCTAAGTTGTGGCTAGTATTAAGTAGAGATGGCTAGAGTTGCTGTCAGTATTAAGTGGCGACAACCAAAGTTATCACTAATTAGTAGGGCAACAGACATTAAAAAAATAATTTATCTTATGAAAATTAAAAATCTATGAATACATGGATTTGTACATCACCGTAACTTGTAAATAAATTAAAATGGGTTCATAATTACTCATAACATATACATTTTATTTTATTCTATTCCATTCATTACATTCAACATATATATTTTCTCCACATTCCATTCAAATAAATTCATTCAAACACATTCAAACAAGTACATTTTATCGAATACAATTAACATGTGCATTATATTCAAATACATTCACACTACCTACACATACACAATTTAAATAGATTTACAATGACATATTCATGCAACATGTAACATTTATACAAGTAATTTGAAGTATATACAACCATGATCAACTTATTTCATTTCAGCTCATACAACTAAATATAGCCATTCATACAAATCAAGTTGAAGTACATACACACGTTAATAACATGATTAATAGATAACAAGGCATTTGTTACATGTAACAGAGATGTTTCTATGACATAAAAAATATACATCATAAAAAATAAGAAATATGTCACTCATCCTCTCCATACGACCCCTCATCCTCATCCTCCGCATCCTTCTCTTTGTCGTTTCTATTCTCTACTCTCTCCTACCTATGATGCCAATGTCAATGGATCAACTGATCTCGATAATTAGACAAACCCAAGTTGTTAAGTTAGGCAATCAAACTAATCATCAAATGACTTTTGCTATCTAGTAGTTGCTGCTTCAAAGTAAAAATATTATATTCTATTCTCAAGCCTCTCCACTTTCTCCATAAACACATAAGCTATGTAGCTTGTAGCACATCCATTAGTTTCACCATATTAGATGGTGCAAGTCTGTCTTATCCCTGCACATCGGATCCATCATAGCCAATCTCTACCCATGACGGTAATAAAAATGTCATCATAAGTAAAAGGTGATGATACCTTAGCATCTTAGGTAGTCATCAACTGTGTTATATTATTCTAAAACAAATATACTATTAACATTTGAACTTGAAAAGAAAAATTAGATTAAAAATTATGATTTAAACCAAATTATCATTAATTGATGACTTTCTTCGTTGTCTCAAACAACAATTCCATTAAACACTTCATGAGTTTGTGTCATCTGAAAGATCTCTGGACATGTGAAAGAACTACCTTCCTATGATATCTAATATTATAATTTTAAATTAATCTAAAGCATTCTAACTCAACACAAAATTAATATCAATCAATAAATACTTATGAAATCTCTTTTTAATTTATGAATGTTAATCATCCCTTTTCTATAAGACATATATAGATGAGTTCTATTACTTTCATTTTTGTCATGAAGGACCTACAATAAAATTCATAAGATTTTAAAAAATAGATGAGCACCACAAAATAAAAAGAGAGTTTTTACATTATGGTCATCTTGCATCCATATGTCACATATATGACGTCATTGATCTAAATCAATCTATGGAGACACAATCTGATATGCCTCCTCTAGTGGATGTCCTAACAAATATTGAAGTTAAAATAAATATTAGTAATAATAAGTAACAATAAATAGAGCTAAAAAATTTCATTACTTTTTAAAATTATTTTCTTTATTTTTTTGCATCTCACCCATGTGTCAATATTTATGCATTGATAGAAGCATCCGGTTGAAACCTAAGTATTACTGCATAATAATTGTATTCAAACACGTTAACATTTTTTGAAGAAATATTTCTAATAATTAGTATCTACTAAAAGAATAATATATTTACTTTAATATATTAATGTAATTTTGATACCATAAATTATAATGTGCTATGTTACATAATCTAAAGTAAGATATAAAATCTTAAGCATATTAGCCAATAGCCAACCCCTTACCAAATCGACTGCCATAGTTAGTTTAGGTGTTAATGCCCACACAATGTATATGCTTTTGCAAGACCACTCCCATGCTTAGTAGTTGCAACTAATGAAACAAAAAATAACATATTAATAATTATTATATATGTATAAGTGTTTGAAATTTGTGGTAGATATATACCTGAAATATGTGAAGATAGACCATCAGAATGGTGAGGTGCTAGAGATAGAGAAGCCTGAGAAGCACCTAGTTAAGATGGACCCAGGTGAGTAGCATCAAACTCAGATGGATCTAGTCGAAGTTGAGATCGAATCTAGGATCCGACAGGCTAAGAGCTTGATCAACTTGGTGAGACCTATGCCCGAAAAGATCATCAACTCTTATTGAATTTTGGCATCTACCACATAGTAAAAAATTATTATTATTAACTTACAATATAAAATTTAATAAAATTTTATAAATTTTAACTTCTATTAGTTTAGGAAGACTAATCCAGACCATTAAGGGGTTGTTCTCTTCAAGATCCCCCTTCCTTGCCCCCCTTCGATCTGAGTTGGGCCTAAAACAACCCCTTAAGGGGTTTTCCTCCTAGAGGATTGGATAATCAAATACAGATGGAATCGGGACCCAAGAATAGCCCCTTAAAAGGTTGCCCCCCCTTAAGACCCCCTTCCTACCCCCCCGATTCAGATCAAAAACGACCCCAAAATACCCCCCCTTCACCACCTAGATGATTGGTGAATCTGATCTAGATCAAATTGGGACCTAGAATTTAATCATCTAATATCTAGTTTTGTAGCAGAAAAATTAACATAATTTTGTATCTTGAAACTCATGCTACATTGCTAATATTCAAGTTTTCATTGTTTATACTTGATGTCAAGTCTTTTCCAAAGCTTCTGAACACCTTTCGACCAGATTGGCCAAGGTAGGGTGCATAAGTCCCTTTCTAGGGGTGCATGACCAAGTGCCCCACTTTGAGGGTGCATTCTAGGGCACATGGCCATGTGACCTTGTCTAGGGGTACATGCACGCCCCACATTGTGGCATCCATTTTCTATCAGATCCTACCGATTTTTTGTCATAGTCCATGCACGCAGGTTAGGGGTGCATGCATCACCAACTGAGGGCTCATGGGACCCTCACATTTTTTAAGCTAGCATCGATCTTGGCTAATTTTTATAGATTCTTTTCTTAGGTCTTTGCACCCCAAGTTGGTGGTGCTTGTGCCCCCAACTAAGGGTGCATGGAATTCCCCTCTTTCTCTTGATTGGTAGTAAATCATGGCCAATTTTCTACCCTTTCATATGCTCGCAAGGGTGGGACTCACGAGTCCCCAAATAGGGGTGCATGGGTCAAACTTTCCAAAGATGGAATACGATCCAACTTTGAGTAGGATTTCCATCCCCTATATATTTGAACATCTTGAGAATGTCCGAAAGGTTAGAAAAAAGCATCTCCACAACCTGTTCTGGAGCTTTGAAGGTTCTAGAAATAGAATTTGAAGAGTTTTAGAGAGAGAAAGTGTGGTTCATACTTCTTTATATTCGTTCACTTTCAGATTATGTATACAAAATTCAGCATATGTGGTGAAAAATTGGGAATGGTGGAAAGCCTCCTCTCTCTATCCTCTTTCATTTTCAACAAACAGGATCGAATCGGATCTCTAAATTTCCCATGGTGAGCTCCAAAGTGAAGTCACACCACTGCAAGCCTGTTTCAGCCTAGTTTCCGACACTAGTGCTGAACTCCATCCTTTTTTCACCAAATTGGCCCATATTTGCTTTATTTTCTCTTCTATATTTACATTTTAATTATTTCTTATAGTTTTTTTTCATCATATTTTCTTTGATAAAAATCAAAAAAATGTTAGGGCTAGTCTTATTTTGGTTTGTTCTACCCCTGATTGCCATTTTTGTGCCACTTTCTTTACATGCACTACACACCTTTTAGTTCTAATAAATCTCTTCACTTGTTTTGTTATCTTTGAGTTGCACATGAACAAAAATAAATTAGGATAAAGACTCTTCTTCCTTAGCCGGCCAAAGAAGAAAAAGTTCGACCTTACATAAGTCTCCCAACACTAAGGTACACACAGTCAACACTTAAGAGCTTTGTGTCTCATTTCCATCTTACTTGTGGATCCCATGGCTCCAGCAACCATAGAGCCCTCCCCTTTTTTTTTCAATTCCATTTTCTCTTTTCATCCTCCTCTCATACGATCCAAACCAGCCCTCTAACATCCGAGTGATGTCAATGGCCAAACATTCAGGGATCAAGGTGAGTGTGGGATGGTGAGCCAAGGTTGGCCTGTTAACTGAGTCAACACTATGGGATTGATTAGATCTTTTGATATGATGCCTTGAAATACTAGAGGAATAATTAATGACTACTATTATGTCATGACAATCATAATTTTTAATCCACTAACTGTTTTACTAGTTAAATCTACACTCTTACTAAAATTTAAGGTATAACCATTTGGCACTCAAATATTCTTAAAAAAATCAAGTATCTAAGATTTTTGTCCATTGTTAAGCCTATAAAAAGTATCTAGACATTGTGATGAACCCTCTTGTGGATGTAATTTTAGATGAATCTTTAGATCTAACAAATCTTTTCCTGAGTTGAGATTATATTTATCGTTTCTTGATAACATATCTAGTATATTATCACATGTATTCTTTTCAATGTGCATGGCATCCAAATAATGACAAATAATTAGATATGTCTAACATGGTAGGTGTTTGAAAACTTATACTTTTTTTCAACTATTGTTCTTTGGTAAATTCTACCTTAAATTCTCTAAATCTTTCTTAAATGACTTTTCAAATCTAACGATGCTCATCACCTATTGTTGTCTCCATATCTCAAATCCTAAGAGCATTTTTGGTGTTTCCTTTTCACTATGTCGACCATCAAATATATGTTTGTATTGGTTCTTTGAAGTGCAATTGGTAGAAACCAATGATGTCCTAAATAGAATTATTTTCTACTATTATCAAGTTGAATATAAATAATTTATTTATTACAAATAAGGTGTGCTAATTTTATTTTTGTATTCTATTCAAATAAATTTGCTTATCCCAAAAAATCATTTATTGTACACAAGAGTATGGCTCTCATTATAAAAGTCTCTTTGTTTAAAACATCATGTCTTCAATCTAATTTCTTTTACATTCTTTAAATCTTCCACCAATGACTGTAAGACACATCGATATCATTTTCAAGAGCTCTTAAACCAAGTATTAACAATGATATTATCATGTATGCAACTCTCATATATATCCATTGTGGTAAATTATATATATCATTGTAACAACATGCCATACACTATATTTTGAAGATAATTTACCAAAGTGGTTAAAGTCATCTGAAGCCAACCCAAACCAAATGGTGTGTTTCTCTAATGCAAAATCTAGATACACTTCATATATTCTTTTTCAAGCGGGAGAATCAATAAGGTGACATGTTTCACCGACAAACTAATAAGATTATAGCTAACTACATCACATCGTCCACTTAGCTATGTTAGTCGATATGAATAAATGCCGCAATACATATTTTAACAAAAAATAATGTAAAATTTTTTATGCTACATTTATACTTTTATTTTTAAAATCATCAATTTTCTCATTACTAAGTCATAAGTCTTTAACAACTTTTTTAAGTTCAAACCAATTATTAGGAATGCTTGTATTATTAGGTAAGACGTGTTTAAATAAAGCTAATATCATATTGTTGGTACCAAAATTTTCCAGTTAGCTCGTTTGATACAGATTTCAGTAATGCCGAAGTCGGTGCGAAAAATCTGACCCAGATTCGAAAAATTCAAGAACAGATGATGCAAAAAGGCTTTGAAAATGCCTTGGCATGGCTTTGACATGCTACAAATGGCTAAGATAATGTGTTCATTGCATAACCCCAGTCAAGAGCTTCGCAACGGTGCCCAAAACATGGAAAATGAACACCGGAAGGTCGAAATGACCATTTTTCCCCCGGCACTTTGGGACAAATTGGGACTCTAATATGGGATTATAACTTTACCACATTTTCAATGTTGGATAGATCTAGGCAACGCTCAAAACGGATAAAAATTTTGACCACCATATGGAAATATATGCAATGAATATCAAATCTGGCCAAAGTCTGTGTTAAATGACACCAAGGGCATAATGGTCCGATCAACTTCTGGATCAACCCATGAGTTGGAAATTTCAATTTGTTGGTGCAAAACTTACATATCATGAATATTTATGAATGAAATATAAAATTTGGCCAATGGGAGAAGGTAACTGGCATTATCGACGGCCGAGATCGCACTAATCAGGAAAATCAGTAAAATAGGAGATCTAGAGCAATTCGGGAGATCTTAGCCACACATCTTGATGAATCACATGATCAATGGTCATCAGAGATCATTTCATATTTTTTGGGATTAATTTAAGATGTATTTAATTGATTTCAATCAGGATTTATTGTATCCGTCGGATCGGGAGCACTTCGATCAAACCCGGGTTAAAATTAACCCAAATTGGGCTAACCCAAGCTGTATCTGGCTGAAACCTGCTCTTTCCCACATTAATTGAATGTTCAATGCCCTAAAATATAGGATTGGGTGTGCCAACACCCTACAATGTAGGGGCAGGTGCGTCAGCTTCCCTCCTCACACACACATGGCTGATGAGAAGTCTTCTTGCACTAGGACTCTCCCTAACTGACCTTTATCCATATCCCATCTGAGCCTTATCATCCAAGGCTTATCTTAACCATCATATGGGCATGCTTTGGTCAAACTTCAACCCATTTCCACCTGCCATGTGCGCACACTCACCTAAAAGGTAGGAGCTGGTGCGCCAGATTGCATCTTGCATACACCACACCTTGGTTAGATGCCTAGCCCAATTAAAAGTCTAGTAAAAATAGAACTCTTTGGGAATTAGGACTCTCAACCTCTCAGCCTCGTCCTCATCTTCATATGGGTCTCCAATCTTCTATAAAAAGGCCCCCCATCTGGCCTTGGTCGAAGCTAGCTTAGCCCACCTGTGCACCAACTTTGCTCCAACCCAGTCCTCTCTTTGGTGCGCCTTCTACCCTTCTCCAAGCCATCTTCTCCTTGCTTGGAAGTCTGCAGAAGCAAGTCAACAACCTCTCCATCCCATTTGTGGTGCTCCAAGTGAAGAAGAAGAAGGAGAAATCTGCTCCCTCTTGAAAGTGTGCCAGCAGCAGCCCATTCTAGGGTACATCAATTTCAACAGTAAGTGCTCCATCTTGTGCACCAATTCTAGCCCCATCCATAGCAAGAAAAGAAGAAGAAGAACCAGCCATTTTCTCCTTCAATCTCCAACAAGAATTATGCCAAAAAGGTGAGGGAAGATGTAGTACTTTCTAGTTCTCTTCCTCCCCTCTTCTTTCTCTTCCCCTCGGCCTCCTCCTTGGCCATTCAAATGTTCCAAAAAAAAAAACCCAGTAATGTTGGTACCATTAAAGCCATGTTCTACCTCCCTATGTTGGCTTCATAAAAATTCTTTGATCAGCTCCTTTAGGCCCCTCATTTTAGACCCCTTTGATGTCCATGTGTGCACAACCCATAGGTGGCTTGTAAATAGCCCATTTGGTATCCCCAAGCAACCCCATGCTGTTGCATAACACCATCCTCCTTGTTTCTATCCCTCTATCAGCCAATTAGGCTTCTGAACATGCTCCTAATCAGGCCATGTTCGTCCATCCTTGCTTCCCAAGTGGACAGACTTCAGAAAATACCCAAATCAGGCCCCATTGCTGGCCCTGAAATCAGTCCCCTCTAATGGCTTTGAAACCAACACTTGTTTAACCCCTCTATGGTCATCTAAACAGCACCTTAAACAAACAAAATATCCTCTTTAATGTGTAGAAGGAGGGGTGACAGCCCGGGCCTCTTGGAATCAACTAGACAGACCAAGAGTTAAGCCAGGTGGCCCTAATTTCCACCCATCAAATGCCTTTGCATAGCCCCTTGACTTCCCTATTTGGCCATCCAAATAGTCTAAGTTCTGCCCACCTGAGCAGCATCCGAACATAAGCCCCCTTTCAGCCCATGTTTGGCCTATCAAAACACACCTTAATCAGGTCCTTGTATGCCCCCTTGATGGCCCTTCAACACAGCACCTGAATGGTAAAATAAGTCAGCCCATTGGTAGCTCTCAAAACATCACCAAAACAAGCCCCTCTTCAGCTCTCTACATGGAAGCTTGCATCACCTGCTGCTACTGCAAGAATAAACAAAAAAAATGGCAAAGGCATACAGGTTATGAATCTGGCCCTTTTCGCCTTGAAGTGCTACAAACAGGCCATGCTGGCCCTTGAAGAGCAAATTAGGCCGCCAGGGCCCAAGATGTTCAAAATAGGCCAACCGGGTCAAGAGGACTTGAAGACCGACCTTACCAGGCTGACATGACTTGAAGACCAGCTTATTGTGTTGTTTACATGAGCTGGCTCATTGGGCATTGGACATTTAAAAGTCACACTTAACTAAATCTAAAGGCGAAATGCCAAACTTAAATAAGGAGTTAGCACCACCACGTGGGCGCTCCCGCACCTTGGGTGGGTCATCCGACTTGCACCGGAATGCTGACCCGAACGTAGGCGCGGGCTGGCTCCCGTTGCAGATGATCCTTCCTACTACTTGGAAAGTCAAAAGACTATGCCTTGTAGGACGGGTAAAAATTCCACACCAATCGGAAAATAAGACGGCATGCTGCCAAAATTTTCCCGGTCAAGTGAGATTTTTTTTCACCAAGGGAAGGACATTGTCACATTTACTCTTTGATATCATTGAACATGGCATATGAACTACCACATCTGATGTACATTGACATGGAACACTTTGAACATGAATATTTCAAGTGCCGAGTCATTTGTGTGTGACTAGGTATCGACACTAGCCTGACGGATCGGATGTGATGCGAACTGAACAAGAGTTAATCAAATTTGAACATAACTTAATCATATATGAAAGTACATTCAAACCAATGTTAAAACATGCTTAAAATAGGTTGTTAAAACTTTAACATCCAACAAAAAAAATTAGATTTAATACAATATGAAAAAAAAATGATTCAATGCACTTAATCCATTGGAATTCATCTTTTGTAAACAAGTGAAAATAAAATGATTCCTAACCAACTGAAATGAACACATTAAAAACACATTAAAGCATCTAAAATCCATATTAAAACATGTGAAATCAATTCATTAACAATATGAAGATCAAACTTAATCAAGTGGAGTCAAAGTTCAAAATGTTTAAAAAACATGTCGAACACACCCGAATTGGTATTAAAACACCAACTAACATAAGAAAACAGCATAAAAATGACTCAACTCATGTTATCTAAACATAAATAAGTCAAATTGTCTCAACACATCTAAATTTCAAAACTCAAAACAAAATAAAAATAAATTTCAACCAATTGAAGTAAAACAAACCAAACAATTCAAACAAGCTCAAAACAAATAACATTCAAATCCTAGTCAAATTGAAATATGCAATTAATATTTCAAACCACATCAAAATCAATTCATAAATCAACATAAGCCAACTCTATACCAAATCTAATCAAATTTGTTTGCATCTCATCAGGCCTGAAAGGCCGGGGCCCTTTGTGTTCTTTACACATTGTGGATGAGCACGCTCTCATCAAACAAGATCGCTATGGCAGTTAATCAAGGGTGTTCGAGTGTTTGCTCAATATAAATGAACATCGGATATTCACACCATCCGATGAAGAGAGGTCAAAAATATTTTCACAAAACCCGAACCTCGGTTCTATACTCTTTTAATATCACCTGGACTATCTAATATCTTTTATGGTCTATCACTTATTTTACTAGAAAATTCGGGTACATAATTTCAACATTAAAAAAAAAACAAATATTTTAAACACGTTTGAAAACAAAAAGATTCCCAAGGTTCCCACACATATCTACACATTTTTCAATAAGACCATCGAGTTTAAAATTTAAAATAAAATTTAACTTAGATACATTTTTGTAATAATCACATAAAGGTCTTTCTGCATCTTTTAGTTATTTAAAATATTTTAGGCTTTCTTCATTTGAATCATCCTTATTATATCAAGTGGAAAATTGATTGTATTAAATATCTTAGAACATTTTCATCAATTCTTCTTGTACATTTTTATCTTATGGTTCGTTAAACTATGCATCATTCTTGTTAATAAAATTATGTTCTATTTCACTATGGCATATCCATGTTTGATAATTTAACCATATGATATCGTATATTAAGTGTTCTTTCATAACATATTTTTTTAAATGAATATGTTACAACAATTTTACATGGGTATTGGATTAAATAATTAAATCATTATGTTTTCCATGCTGATATTGGGTCCTATATTCATGAAAAACTGGTTTGATTTGGCTTGAAAGGGCTTAGAAACAAAACCAAACCAGTTTTGAAAAACCTTAGAATTGAAAGGCCTTAGAAACACAATTTGGTTTGGTTTAAAGGCCATTGAAATTAAACCAAATTGGTTTAATCAGTTTACCTATTTGGCTTGGTTCAAGAGGCCCTGGAAGTCAAACCGGCATACCAATTTATTATTGTTTCAATTTTCATCTCCTCATCATGTAATTTGAAACAAGAACCATTATTTTTAAAATATAATAATTTATTTAATCTAAAAATGATAAGAATATGTGTTTGTCAAATTTGTAAAAAAATTTAGACCACATATGATTATCGACACTAAATTAATCCTTTTGTCAAAATTCAATATTTAATTTTATAACTAAATTAAATAGTGAAATCGACAAACTAATGATTTTAATATTTTTAAATCATATTGATATAAACCTTAAACCAATGAAATTAACAAACTCACACTAAAATAAATACAAAACAAAAACTAATAAGACAACTACACTTAAGATTCAAATCAAATAAATTAGGGGTTGTAGATACCTCAATATAGAGATCTGGGCATGAAGAAGGTGGTGACAATGGTGATGGTGATGGCAGTTGGCAATGGTAGTGTCACACGAGAAACCAAGAGGTGTCGGTAGTCTCGTGAATGAGAGAGAAAGAGAGAGCACAAGAAAAAGGCGACAGTGGCAATGATGGCCAATGGTAGTGATGTTGGTGGTGGTGAAAACAAAGGTGCCAATGAGAAAAGGAGAGAGATGGTGACAACAGAGTTGTCACGACCCGGATTTTTAACATGCACAGCGGAAGATAATACGGCGACATAACGGGAAAGGATATCGGTCTGGAACCAAATAAGACTAAAATCTCAATCCAAATAAATAATTCCAAACTTTACAACATAATAACACCATAAACAAATACCTATCTAAACAAATTAAACACCAGCATTGAATGAGAAATCCACTAGCTCCTCGAATTCCACAATACCTCTACGCTTCTGCTGCGCTAAACCTGCAATCCTGAAAATATTAACAACGGAAGGGGTTAGTCACAACAGACCCAGTAGGACTTACACCCGAACTACCCCATTATAATAATGATTCTAATGGTATAATAGAATAATAAGCCTGAAAATCAGATTATCATACATAAGATTAAGCTAATTATATATCTTCAATTAAGTGATTACAAAGATCATTCTACTACCCCATATGATGACATGACTCTAAATGCATTAAAACCGACATAACCTACACATTAAACTGCTATAGGTATGCTCAGAACACATAGACCTAACATAAAACCAATGATACATCTATAACACTACCATCTATGCCAAAACACACAACTAGACACCTGTCTGAGTAAATTCCATGCTCCATCTGATAAATGTAGTCACATCACAAAACTAGCACCAGATTTACCATATAGTAGGAAGTAACATATAGTAACTAAATCCCATAGTACCCCTAGGCAGGGGAGTACTTAGGATAAACCGCGGTATCTGAGATCGAAGGATGCTCCAGATTGAACTAACCTCCGCTGCCCACGGGCCTCTAATTTAGTCTGGTGAAGTACATACAACCACAATGCAGCTCACTGCACTAACCACATTCCACACCATGCAAGCATATAATTAACTCAGACAGTAAACACATGAACATTTAATTGGCAATCAAACATGAAATACATAGATGAACACCCATGGTTCTATGCACCACATATTTGCATACCATACCACAATCTAGCATAAACCAGAACCTGTCTATCATATGATGCATCTAAATAGGATCATGCAAGCTACAACCTAAACATCTCAATTACATACTTAAACAGGACTATCTATCACATAAAAGAAAATAAACTAAGTTCTAACCACATTATGCCTAAACCTTACAACGGCTTTTTATCAAATCGGAATATACATGATTAAGGTTATCGTGATGCAAAACAATGCTAAACTAGCTAAATTAAACACATACAACCTATCCTGATGTCTAACATACATGAATATTCAAATTAATCTAAACATGCACGATCTAGACAAATTAATCTAACTCTAACTAAACATGCTAATAAATCCAAAACAGCCCATTAACTACAATATTCTAATCCTGGTGATCTAAACATGATTATTACGATTTAATCAAAATATTAGAGTGCTAAGGATAGCCGAGACGCCTACCTTGACGGCAACGGCGAACGGCGCACGGAATTCCAACAGAATCGATCCGGGTGACGAGTGTGTTGCCGCGGTCACGACGGCGATGAAAAACCGAACCGAACGGTGTCTTGACAATATACTGAAAAAGAGACAATAGAATAGAAGAAATAGAAAAGAATATTGAATGAAATAATAGAGAGAATAGAAGAGAGAGAGAGTGTGTGCGCGCGATAGATAGGGGGGAGAGAGAGATCGATACGAGAGAGGAGAGAGAGAGACCGGCGGAGGGGGGGGGCGCGGGTTGGCGCACCGGGGCGCAGGGGGCGCACGCGTGGACCATGCGCGGAGGGTGGCAGCGCTGGCGGGCGCCGGCGGGGTTGCGAGGCGCGCGGGCGGTGGTACGAGGAACGGCGTCACCCGGGCGGCGGGCGGCGGGCGCGCACGAGCGCGTTCGACGCGCGGGGGCCGAGGCGGGGGAAAACGCGGAGACGCGCGGCGGCGGCAGAGGCGTGCACGCGCGCGCGGAGAAGAGAGAGAAAAGCAGGGGAAGGCGGCTGCGCGCGGGAGAGAAGAAGGCGGGTTGCAGGCGGCGGCGACCGAGGGGAAAAAGAGAGGAAAAAAAGCTAGGGTTTCCAGGGGGAGAAAAACGGCGCCGGGGAAGGTTTCTCGCGGGGGAGGAAGAGGGAAAATAAATAGGGAGAGGAGGGAATAAAATAATAATAAATATTAACTATTTCTTTTTTTTAAATACGGGGTATTACAAGAGTAGAGAGAGAGAGAGAGAGATGTGAGAGTGAAAGGAGGGAGGGAGAAAAGGGCTTGAGAGTATTAAAATGAATAGATCATTGCCGATGGGTGACCGTCGTCACCATTTGTCGGCATGTGGCAATGGCTAAAGTGGTCACCGCTTTGATTTGTAACTGTCACTACTATATTTTTCTGGGGACGACTTGTTCAATCATCACCACTACCCACCATCACCGAGTCCATAGCAATGGTTAAAGTAGTCACCACTACTTTGATCCATAACTATCATTACTATATTTTACGGGGGACAAGTTCTTCAATCATCACAACTGTTGGTGTAAATATGCCCAAATTCGAGTCATGTATTTTTTATCCTAAAATGTTGAAGACTTTTAGCCATCTAGTATCATATACCGCTGACGAGTCTACTACAGCTATCGCCAGCATATGTTTTTTTGGGGACGGCTTGGTTTTGGTGTCGTAAAACACCTTTATTCGGGACACGTTTTAGGGGCCATAAGCAATAACTCATCATCAGTGACTTTTTTTTTCTTGTACTAACAGGTTACTAAAGGAGAACGAGAACTCTACAGTTAATAAACAGATTCGTCTAGACAACATATAAAAGGTGGATCCTACCAAGCTTAACCAGACGAGGAGAATCATGGTCCTAATAATTGATGTGTCTACCTTAAACCAAGTCCCTCATAAGTGCAAATTCGAAATCTCGACCCTGAAAGCAACGTTTTTGTCTAAAACCGCATGCCTGCATGTTATTGAATTGGCAATCTTCTCTTCGTCAACATTCGTTGTCGCAGTTGTCGTAGCATCACAATAATGACATGTAGACACGCTGTTTGGGACATCGCGCTCATGTACAGGTATAAGAGCAGCATTTATTGAGAAGAAGTATATATACGACCCCGCCAGAGGAGGACCATAGGTGGTGACGCCCTTCACCGGTAGTGGTCATGGCGGAGAAGGAGGAAAGCAGTTCCCTGAGCAAGACGACGCCGAGGATCAGTCCCCCGTTTATGTTCACTGCCGTGCAGGTGGGAATTGGGTTGAAAAACAGAAGTTATATTCATCGTTCTAGCCGTCTGGAAGAGCGCAAACAATAAGCCCATGAAAAGCAAAAACTTATCACCTCCACTCCATGTACCGCTGCAAAGTGTGGTCGGATGTTTGTAATGGTTCGATATGGATACAGATAAAAAATTTAAGTTATTCTAATTTTTTGAATCATTATATATATTTTGATTCTGTTTTAGTTCAGAGAACAGGGAATTGAATTTGAAAGTTTCTAAAATGTATTACATATTAATTTAATGTAATAATAATCTAAAAATAACATATCCTTTTTAAAATTTATTTAATCACTTTAATTTTTACTTTTATTTTTATTATCACTTTAAATAATGTTTTTGTATTTTAAATATATATTAAAAATTATCAAATAAAATTTGTTTATTGTGAAGCTATCAAAACATCTGGTTTTAACTATGATATCTTATATATTGACATAATAAAGAGTTCCGAACTTATTAAATTTTACCCAAGTTGAATAAAAAAATTTAAAAATTTCTAATTCAGTTTATAGCTTCCTGTTTAGAAGCTTACATTGGCCCCTCTTTTTCGCGGTGAATCTAGAAGCAGGTGAAAGATCTAATGGGCTAAGAGGGGTATTTTATTTTACTTTATTTTTCTCTTTTTTTATCTTTTTCCACCGGTTTTAATCTTCCGAACACTATCAGCCTGGCAACACTATAGATAGGCGACTACCAAGCGCCCCTGTATGCCAGCCGCCTGCCGCATACACCTGCCGACGCCTAGCTAGCACATCTGCCACTGCCAGCTGCCTCTCTCCGTCGTATCCGTATGGCTGCATCCCTGCCGTTTTCCCTTGCTGCACTGCTCCACACCCTCGCGGCACTAGGCACGCTCGCAGCCCCCGCCATGGCCGCCCGGGCTTTCTTCGTTTTCGGTGACTCCCTTGTGGACAACGGCAACAACGACTACTTGGCTACCTCGGCCCGCGCCGATTCGCCGCCTTACGGCATTGACTTCCCGACTCACCGCGCAACAGGCCGCTTCTCCAATGGCCTCAACATCCCCGATATCATCAGTGAGTAATCTCTACGAATCCTTCTGCAAATATGTGCAGGTTCAGATCATTTACCGTAGTTGATGCCTTCGATGGCAATACTGCCTGTTCTTGGCTTCTGCTTATCATGTTCATAATATTGCACATGCATGTCATGAACTGTTGGATTTGACAAGGCTTGTGTCTCAGGCGAGCAGCTCGGATCCGAGGCGACGTTACCGTATCTGAGCCCCGAGCTGCACGGAGAAAGGCTGCTCGTCGGCGCCAACTTCGCCTCTGCAGGAATCGGCATCCTCAACGACACCGGCATCCAGTTTGTAAGCGCGCGCGCGCGCGCGTACACATAATATATCGTCCTTTGTTGACGCGATGTGCTATCGGCTAATTATGTGTGCGCGCGTGCAGTTGAACATAATCAGAATGCCGAAGCAGCTGGAGTACTTTGAACAGTACCAGGAGCGGCTGAGCTCGCTCATCGGCCCGGCGGAGACGCAGCGCCTGGTGAACAGCGCCCTCGTCCTCATCACCGTCGGCGGTAACGACTTCGTCAACAACTACTACTTGATACCCTACTCTCTGAGGTCTCGCCAGTTCTCTCTGCCCGACTACATTGACTTCATAATCTCCGAATACAAGAAAATCTTACGGGTAAGTTCGTGTTTGGCAGCGAAAATATTTTTCTGTCAATCCTGTTTTTTTTGTTTCTTTTCTCAACAATCACGGTGATGCATGACTCCAATAATTTGCTTTTAATGATCAAGATTGCGACTTCATCAGCAGGACTAAAGCAGCGATCTCAGTCTCCAGTGGGGGCACCATAAATAAAGTTCAACATTAATGTTACGGGTCTGAAGTCACCAAATGCTCTTGGAACTAATAATTCAAGAGGCACCAAACCGGCACGATCATTTGGTGGGAGACATCAAGATACCGAAGTCTTTAAAGGGCCGTTCGGTACAGAATAAATTGTGAGATAATTCTGGTCTATAGAATTTATCTTTAAATTGAACCTGTTTCAAGCAGGCCGTAAGAGAAGATTTAGTATAGCCTTCAGTTAGTAGGACAATGAACGTTGATCACATTTATATGCCTCTCGGGTTACGCTACTCAGAGCTCATAATGGAAGAGACCAGGTTGCTCTCTTCTTTCATATATATATATATATATATATATATATCGAATCTGCACAAGCGTTAGATTGCTGCCAAATATGTGCATAGATTAATTTCATAAATTATTTACCTTTTTCTACTTTTTTACCTTGTACCCAAAGATAAAGTAATTAAACTATGTTCAAGTTTGTTTGATAGAATTATTTGAATTGAATATAATAATTTATTATAATTCATGGTATTATAGTCATTATAATTCATGATGGACAAAAGCTGTCATGGCTGGATAAACTTATGTGCATCGCTTGACAAAGGAGATATCAAACCCAGGCAGCTGGTTCTTTCTTCATATATTGAGAAAGTTGTTTTAATAATTTTTCTGTTCATCTGAAGATCAAATAGTATCATTCGTACCATTATAATCTGAATATATATATATATATATATAACACATCTGCTAGATTCCAAGAGTTTCTTTGTTAGTTGGGTACAAGAACGTTTGGAACATCTCAGTCAACAGCAATGTAGACTCCCTCGGTAGTTTGAAGAAATATCTTATAGTTCATACATTTATATTTGTAAAACTCATTATAATATGATAATAACGACGAACACAACTAAATACAGTGATCACCTATCCATGTTAGCTCATATGTATATTTTGTGTCTAAGTTAAAAGGTATTCTTTCCAAATTATCAATTAAGACGATCAGTCCAGTGACGAATCAAGTTATTCAGGCATCTGAATCTGGCTACACGGGCAGATAATTAATTAAGTTTTTTTCGCTTCTACTGTATATATATAACGTGGAGCATACATCGATGTGGTGGCTGCAGAGACTGTACGAGCTAGGCGCTCGCCGGGTCTTGGTGACAGGCACCGGGCCGCTGGGGTGCGTCCCGGCAACGCTAGCCCTGAGAAGTCGCGACGGCAACTGCGATGTGGAGCTGCAGCGAGCCACCAACCTCTACAACCCGCAGCTGCAGCGGATCATCGACGAGCTGAACAACGAGATCGGCTCCCAAGTCTTCGTCGTGGCGAACGCCTTCAGCATGCACATGGACTTCATCTCCAACCCCCAAGCTTACGGTATAACTTTTACCTGTCTAGCACTCTCCACACATCTCCTCGCTGCATACACAGATCTCAAGAAGGCTCCAAAAATGTTGGATTCGGGAGCAGAATTACATTTGGATTCCGACAAGAGTTAGATCTTATTTGGTAACAGTATTTAGGCACTCCATCACATTAATTTTATTCCCATGTTTGACCATAGTTTTAATCTTCAAAATTGTAATACAATACTAAAGCATGTTATATATATGTACTATGAATGTTCATTTGTATCATTTTTAAAAAAAATTAATATAGTATTATTTTTTATATTCTAACCAAATACGTCATGAGATATTTTTTCTGGTTAAATCAGAATCATAATATTTCAATTTTTATTTTGAGTTTATTATCAAAATAAAAATATAATATAATAATTTTTAAAATATATTTCAATTTTTATTTAAAAAAATTTAATAAATATCATTTCCTTTTAAAGTTGATCTAGTACCTTTAAATTTTTTTATTTTGTATCATGTGTATGTCATAACTTGATTTATAATTTATATATTTTTATTTTATTATAGTAATAATTTGAAGAAAGATATATATTATGTATTCAAAATCAATTTTAAGAAATATACACATTATGTTATCAAAATCAAATTCTGATAAAAAATTTGAAATATCAGATTTTGATTTCAAATATTTGTAAGATACCTACATCATGGTGTTCTAAGCTAATTAAATTTTTTCAAAATTTTAAATGTTCTAGCAAGCTGGGTCTAACATTATCGACACCCCAGCTACTAGGCGTTGATCAATTTCAGTTGCATCCTCCTGACATGGTGTCTGCGCAGGGTTTGTCACCTCCAAAGTGGCCTGCTGCGGGCAGGGCCCTTACAACGGGCTGGGGCTGTGCACCATGCTCTCCAACCTCTGTCCCAACAGAGATGTCTATGCCTTCTGGGATCCCTACCACCCCTCAGAGAGGGCCAACCGCATCATCGTGGGCCAGCTCATGACGGGGTCCACCGAGTACATGAACCCCATGAATCTCAGCTCCCTCCTAGCCATGGACGCCCGCACGTAGCGCCAGCAGCGCTGCACCACGGCAGCGCCCGCCGGGCGTGTCAGCCATGCTCTTCCTCCTGCGGCAGCTGCCGTATATATCTTCAGCGTTAGATGGTGTGTTGCTTTGGGACAGAGGAAGTTGGCGTAGTGAATGCATTCATGTGGTTGTGTCTTGCTCTTCGTTCTGTGTGGTTGCGAAGAGCTGGGTAGTCTGTTCAGTCTTTTAGCATCAATTTGGGCATGTTCTAGTGTGTTAAAATAAGCGCAAGCAGTGGCAGAAGGCAGAAACGACGGCAGCAATTAGAATCCTGTCCGTGAGTAGAGGGGGCACATGATAAATTAGGGCAATCATTGTAAGTGAAGGTGGACTAAGTGAAAATGATTCTCCTCTTTTGATCTCGGAAAGGAACTTTCTTTAGTCATATAAGCTCCATGTCAGGGAGTTTGGTTGGAATGTAAAATAAGTTCTCTGAACGAAAAAAATGCCAAAACTTGTTAAAAAGGGGCATTTGGCACTATCACCATAAAATAAAATTTTAAAGGCAACTTATTTTTGGAGAAAAAATGAGATCTTTTTTATGGATCCTTGGGGTTCTTAACTTTTATAGTCATGTAAACCCTGTTCTCACTTTTAAGTACACATGCTTCTATGGGTGGCAATGAGCTGGGCAGCTCGTGAGTCACCATGTCAAAGGTTTTGACCAGTAGATCTTAGTAGGGCTGACAAACTATGTCAGATAGAGCGGCTCAAAATAGATCAAACATGTTTCAATTTTTAAAATTTAATTTACTTAAACAATATATTTTTATTTATTATAAAATTATTTTAATTAAATTATTATTATTATCTATTTATCTTAAATAATTAAATTTATTATAATTATAATAATATATTTATTAAATAATAAATTTGGCTAAGCCACGTCCAGCAAGGTCAACTTATATAATAATTTTTATGTGCAAGATCAGCAGGGCCAACAATATAATACAAGCTAGCCCAAGTTAGGCCGATATATTTTGGAATGGACCGAGAATAGGCTGACTTTAGGCCAAGCCAAGTTCGGCCCATTGACACAACTGCATATTTTACCACAAATGTTAAGTTTATATCTTTAGACATCTTATATTTTATGTTAATATAAATAGATATAAGCTTTTATCTCGTATAGCAAGATTTCTACCTGTTGTTTCAATAAAAGGGGAAAAACATCAGAAGCTACATAACATATTGAACCTTGATGTGTAGAATGAATTTCCTTTTCTATTTAGAGAATTTCAAGAGTGCTTCACTGTTAACAACATTTATGAAGAAAAAGGGCCGGAGCAATGGCCTCATATACTCGTGTGTGTTTGTATGCATCTCAAAGGTAGATCTTTCTAATAAGCTTAAATAAGGAATGACAATATCCTAAACAATGACACCATTGATCTTTTTAGGATGTGTTTGGATGCCCTCTAATATAGGTTGCTTGAGCCAACTTTTCCCCTTTTCTTATCATCTGGTTTCTTTGATTGTGTGTAAAATATGGTCAACAAAAAGAATGTTCTGTTGAGCATGATGTTACTATTAGAGTTTACAGAACACCTGACGATGATCCAAACCCCATCGAGGAAGATCCACTAGATAGGAATCGCTCATCTCTAACAGACGATTCTCTGGTTTTCTCTCTCTATTGAGCCTCTATGGTGTAACCATATGGTAGTCACAACCTTGTCTATGTTTATATAGAGAGGAGGAACCAATCTGAGTTTGACTAGGATTAAGATTTTACCCATAGTTGGATATTGGGAAAATAGGAGATAAGGACCAATAAGTCATATTCCATCTTATAGACCTAACAGTGTGCTTAAGTCAAACCCATTTTTTTGTTCAAAAGTCTAAAGTTGCATTCCATTACGTTAAAACCATGTCAGTATTGATAGAGTCTTGGTGGCTCTGGGGGGTCCCAAAATAGAAATAAGTGATAGAAATGTAAAATGATATGATTTTACATTTCTTGTAATATCTTATTCAATATTAATGACATTTTCTTCATTACTTGCACTATCTAGATGCGTCTATCGTAATGAAGTCCTAAGTTGCAAGCAATGATGATCGAATCATGATGAGACCAATGATGATTATCTTGTATGCAATGATAATGAGATCAATCATCTATAAGTATGTGAACTAAATGTTCCTATTTATAAGATCCTTGAGATAGGACGTTGTTGGCATTAAATTTTTCCACTTAGCTCACTTGATACAGATTTTAGTAATGCCAAAGTCGATAATGGAAAATCTAACCCAGATTCAGAAAATTCAAGAACAGATGATGTAAATAGGCTCTGGAAATGCTTTGGCATGACTCTACATGCTACAAATGGCCAAGATAATGTGCTCATTGCATAGCCCCAATCGAGAGCTTTGCAATGGTGTCCAAAACATGGAAAACGGACACCGTAAAGCCAAAATGACAATTTTGCCCCCAACACTTGGGGACAAGTTGAAACTCTAACATGGAATTCCAACTTTACCACATTGTCAATGCTGGATAGAGCTAGGCAACACTCAAAATCGATCAAAAATCTGACCCCCATATGGAAAGATATTCAAGGAGTATCAAATCTGGCCAAAGTCTGTGTTAAATGACACCAAGGGCATAATGTTCCGGTCAACTCCTAGATCGACCCATGAGTTGGAAATTTCAATTTGTTGGTGCAAAACATACATATCATTAATATTTATGCATGAAAAATAAAAGTTGGCTAATAGGAGAAGGTAATTGCACTCAATTGTAGTTTTTGGCATTATCGACGGTCGAGATCACACCGATTGGAAAAATCGGTAAAATCAAAGATCTAGAGAAATTCGAGAGATCTTAGCCACACATCATAATGGATCACATGATCAATGATCATCATAGCTCATTCCATAATTTTTTGGATTAATTCAAGGTGTATTTAATTGATTCCGATTAGGATATACTATATCAGTCAGATCTGGAGCACTTCGATCAAACTCGGGTTAAAATTAACCCAAATTGGGCTAACCCAAGCTATATCTGAACGAACCCAACTCTTTCCCACCTTCATTGAACGTTCAATGCCCTGAAATATTGGATTAGGTGTGCCAACACCCTACAATGTAGGGGTAGGTGCGCCAGCTTGTCACCTCACACACACATGGTTGATGAGAAGTCTTCTTGCACTAGGACTCTCCCCAACTGACCTTTATCCATATCTTATCTGAGCCTTATCATCCAAGGCTTATCTTAACCATCAGATGGGCATACTTTGGTCGAACTTCAACTCATTCCCACCTGCCATGTGCGCACACTCACCTAAAAGGTAGGAGCTGGTGCGCCAGATTGCATCTTACATACACCACACCTTGGTTGGATGTCTAGACCAATTAGAAGTCTTGTAAAAATAGAAATATTTTAGAATTATGAAACTCAACCACTCAGCCTTATCCTCAGCCTTAGATGGGTCTCCAATTCTTTGTAAAAAGGCCCCCCATCTGGCCTTGGTCGAAGCTAGCTCAACCCGCCTGTGCGCCAGCTCTGCTCTAGCCCATTCCTCTCTTTGGTGCACCCTTAACCCTGCTCCAAACCATATTCTCCTTGCTTTAACGTCTGCAGAAGCAAGTCATCAACCTCTTCATCCCATTTGTGGTGCTCCAAGTGAAGAAGAAGGAGAAATCTGCTCCCTCTTGCAAGTGTGCCAGCAGCAACCCATTCTTGGGTACATCAACTTCAACAACAAGTGTTCCATCTTGGTGCGCCAATTCCAACCCCATCCACAAAAAAAAGAATAAGAAAAATAAGAAAATAGGGCTAGCCATTTCCTCCTTCAATCTATAACAAGAATTATACCAAAAAGGTGAGGGAAGATGTAGTACTTTCTAGTTATCTTCCTCCCCTCTTCTTTCTCTTCCCCTTGGCCTCCTCCTTGGCCATTCAAATGCTCCAAAAAAACATAGCCATGATGGTACCATTAAAGCCATGTTCGACCCCCCTATGTTGGCTCCATAAACATTCTTTGATCATCTCCTTTAGGCCCCTCATTTCAGACCTCTTTGCTGTCCATGTGTGCACGACCCATAGGTGGCATGTAAACAACCCATTTGGTATCCCCAAGCAACCCCATGCTGTTGCCTAACACCATGCTCCTTGTTGCCATCTCTCTAGCAGCCAATTAGGATCCTGAACATGCTCCTAATCAGGCCATGTTCGACTATCCTTGCTGCTCAAGTGGACAGACTTCAAAATATACCCAAATCAGGCCCCTTTGCTAGCCTTAAAATTAGGCCCCTCTGATGGCTTTGAAACCAGCACCTGTTTAACCCCTCTGATGGCCATCTAAAAAGCACCCAATCAGCTCTATTTCATTCTATACATAGCCCCCTTACCCATTTAAAAGGATGGAGTGATGTCCCTGGCATTCTTGGATCCACAAGATGGGCCAAGTCTCCCCCAGGCGGGCTCTTGATCCCTCGCTTTGGTTGAAGAAGAGGGTGATGTCCTGGGTATTCTTAGAATCTGTAAGATAGGCCAAGTCTCTCCCAGGCAGATTCTCAACTTCAATCAAGTCAGCCACCTTTGTTTGGCCTTCTCCATTTGTATCTCAAAAAAATAGCCTCTTTGTGGCATTGAAATTCCCATTCTATTACCCCTTGTGTAGTCCTTCCAAGTTGGTCCTAAACCTACCCCTTGTGTAGTCCCCTTCTTAATCCTTCTAACCAGAACCTTAGTCGGTTCATTTCAGCCCCTCTATGGCACCATTTGACCATTGCTATAGCATGGGTACAAGTGCAAAAAAAAAGCTGCAAACAAGTGCTAAAAATAGGTGCTTCAAACAAGGGCAAGAATCAGATTCTGCAGATAGTCCAAATAGGCCATGTTGGCTAATGATGTTGCAAGACAAGTCCTTGTGAGGATCGGGTCGGGGTTGACGGCCTGATCCCCCTTGGCTAACATGATGGGTCAAGGGCTTGAGAAGGCGTCTCTCAATTCAGGTCCAAACAAGGTGTAAAATAGGCCAATTGGGCCATGAAGACATGAAACTTGAATTGGGCCAACCAGGCCGACATGACATAAAGCCGGCCTTCTCAAGCCATGAGACATGAAGACCAGTCTATTGTGTTGATGATAGAAGCTGACCCATTGGACCTTGGACATTTAAAAATCATGCTTAATTAAATCTTAAGGCGAGATGCTAAAACTAAATAAGAAGATCCACACCACTTCGTGGGCTCTCCACAATTGGGCAGCTCATCTGGCATACACCAGAATGCTGACTCGGGCGTAGGCATGGGACACGCTTCTCACTGCAGATGGACCCTTCCCACTACTTGGAAAGTCAAAAGACTATGCCATGTAGGATGGGTAAAAATTCCACACCGATCGAAAAATAAGGTGGCATGCTGCCAAAATTTTCCTAGTCAAGTTAGATTTTACACTAAGGGAAGGACTTTGTCATATTTACACTTTGACACCATTGAACATGACATATGAACTGCCCAATTTGATGTACATTGAC
The DNA here is from genome assembly GCA_036172225.1 of Cryptocoryne crispatula var. balansae. NCBI lineage: Eukaryota > Viridiplantae > Streptophyta > Magnoliopsida > Alismatales > Araceae > Cryptocoryne > Cryptocoryne crispatula. The sequence continues at coordinate 21,039,010 of CM069926.1, read as the reverse complement.
ATGGAATACTTTGAACATGAATATTTCAAGTGCCGAGTCATTTGTGTGTGACCAGACATCGACACTAGCCTGACGGACCAGATGTGATGCGAATTGAACAAAAGTTAATCAAATATGAACATAACTTAATCATATATAAAAATGCATTCAAACCAAACCTAAAATACACTTATAACAGGTCTTTAAAACTTTAACATTAAACAAATATCATATTCAATACAATCTGAAAAAAATGATTCAATGCACTTAATTCATTGGAATTCATCTTTTTAAACAAGTTAAAACAAAATGATTCCTAACCAACAGAAATGAACACTTTAAAACACATTAAAGCATCTAAAACACATATTAAAACATATGAAATAATATCATTAACAATATGAAAATCAGACCTAATCAAGTGGAATCAAAGTTTGAAAATGTTTAAAACAGACCAAACAACACTAATTGGTATTAAAACACCAACCAATATGAGAAGACCACATAAAAATGACTCAATACACGTTAACTAAACTTCAACAAGTCAAATTGATCAACACATCTAAAATATCAAGTTCAAACAAAAATAAAATAAACTTCAACCAATTGAAGTAAAACAAACCAAACAATTCAAACAAGCTCAAAACAAATAACATTCAAATCCTAGTCAAATTGAAATATGAAATTAACATTTCAAACCACATCGAAATTAATTTATAAATCAACATAAGTCAACTCCAAACTAAATCAAATCAAACTTGTTTGCATTTCTTCAAGCCTGAAAGATTGGGGCCCTTTGTGTTCTTTACACCTTGTGGATGTGCACGCTCTCGTCACACAAGATCGCTATGGCAGTTATTCAAGGGTGTTTGAGCATTTGCTCAATATAAATGAACATAGGATATTCGCACTATTCGATGGAGGAGGTCAAAAATATTTTCACTGAACCCGAACCTTGGTTCTATACTCTTTTAATATCACCTAGACTATCTAGTATTTTTTATGGTTTATCACCTATTTTACTAGAAAATTTGGGTACGATATTTCAAACATTCAAAAACAAACCATTTAAACACCTTAAAAACAAAAGATTCTCGAGGTTCTCACAGACATCAAGGATCCAATAGGACTATTGTATATAATATCTTTTTATAGGAAAAGAATGACTGATCTCAATGATCATCAGTGTGGGGACACTAAGATATATATATACAGGTGCTCATTAGAAGAATGAATTCACTAAACTAATCAATATAGAATCCCTGAATAGTATTTTACTGAACTATTAATTAGGGCATGCTATCATCATGGTTGCATAGTTGGATCTTTTGACATGAGTCACCAAAGATGTCTTGTTGGGTGTACCATGTACTTTGACTATTGACTTATGAATCACTTAGTATTGTGGTCCTGTATAGCTAATGGATTGGGTATATGAGAAACTCAGTGAAGGCAATTGAGTAGACAATAAGGGGTTTCCCACTCTCAGTATGAGAGATAAAATATCTTATGGATAGTACTCTAAATCCTTTGCCAAGGTAGATAGGATAATTTGAAAAAGATTTTCCATTTGATCCAATTACGAGTACAAGATTCCATAGTGTCAGGATATTTAGGAGTTGATAGTCAATGCCATACTTTTATCCAACCAGGACTTTGAATGGATGAAGATTTATATCCGTGTGGTAACCAATGATGGAAAGGCTCTTTGGAGAGGAGTTTATTCCCGAAGTCGCTTGGGATCATAGGATGTGGCTTGTACCCTTCCTGATCAGTAGGCTATTAATTCTATTATGAGATACTATATTTAATTTAAAAAAGTTGTTCTTTTAATTATGCCTCAATTAAATGGGCTCTTGGACCTAGGAGGTTACACACATAAGGACCAATCTGTAAGTTTGGGAGCTTAGGTTAATTTATAGAACAAGGAGGGGTTTTTGTGAAAAACTCTAAGTTCTATAAATAATAGTGATGAGAGTACAAACCCTACCAATCCAAGGGAGCCCTTTGTGCCCTAGCCTCCCTCCTTCATTGTCTCCCACCCCAGCAACTGCCATTTGATGGTGATGTTTCGTTCGGGACGAGTGGTCATCCTCGGTGTGAAGGAGAACCCGATTTCGAAGGTGATTCGTGTGGATGTGACTAGAGGCTACACGCTTGAAAGGCTTGATGAGCATGAGAATGCTAGATCTTCTCTGATCAATAGAAATTATTTGAATTTCACAAAGGTACGTGTTTATAATCATTTTGAATATCGGTTTTGGTGACATCGTTCAGTTTCGATTGAGACCAAGATATTGATATACTAGAAATCAAAAAGTTTTTATTACACCAATATGATTGGACCAATTTCTTTTAGTGGTATCAGAGCCAGCTTGAAGTCTTGTTCGAATCCGACATCGTTTCGATGTCATTTCATATATTTCGTGTTTTCTCAAATCTGTACAAATGTCCATTTTGACGAAGCAACCATAAATTGTATAAGATAATTTTTGAAGATTGGTTGCTTCTGAATGAATCTCGTGACAAAGGGCTTTCCAACGCCGCAAACCGTTCAAATTTTGGACGATCGGAGAGTCTGTAGAGGGTCTGAAAGATGGTGATTTTGTTTTACAGAATTCATCGGTTCAATTTGGAGATTTCTTGAGATCTTCTTCCATAGAGACATTTGATGTCTTATAGATAACTTAGAAGATAAGTAATGTGATTACCAAGAGTTTTCCATCGTTCTTTGGCTTTGAATGGCACCGTCGAAGGTCGATTGAGCATTTTTTTGACGAGGAGAAACTCTAGGGCCGATGGCATTTCTTTTCTAATTTTCTGTTGATTGAGATTTTTTAATGAAAATAAAATAATATTTTCAGATTCATTATTTGATTTAAAAGTGACCACTATTTTTTGAGATTTTCTGGAGGTCGAAAAGTCCAATTTTAAGGACTTGAAACCTCCTTCTTTAGTTACTGTTCACGCTTTATTTAGCGGGGAAGATTACCCATCGGGACCCGGTAAACTGGATCTGGTGCCAGTCAATGAGTCCGCAAGCGATTTTACCATGGGTGGTGTGCCGCGCGTAGGTTTAAACAAAAAATAGTTTGAATGCACACGGGTGTGCAACACTCACGGGGGTGCGAGATGGCACCATGCGTCGACGCAATTGGCTCATGCAGGCACACCCGCTCACGGCGCACGAGACAACGCTGTGTGTCGACGCCTGTGGCGGATGGCCGGTGCACCAGAGTGCAGAGGAAGGACAGCACAATGTGCCCAGATCTTTTATTTGATTTAAAATTCTTTTAAATAAAAAATTCAAAAAATGCCAAAACAATTTTAGAAAAATTGTAAAAAATTATGGAATATCATATAATAGATTATCAAAGTGTTTTATGATCTTTTATGTGATTTTGAACCCCATCGTCATAGATTCATTCATTACTAAGTTTTAAAATTGTTTTAATGACTTAACTTGTGAAATTAATATCTAAATTAATTATGTAAAATGTGATTTATCTAGAATAATGATTTGGACTTTTATTTGGTATTTTGTATGGTTTTAGGAATACATGTATTGTCCAAATTGTTTGGAGTTGTTTGTATACTTCATATAAATTTTTTATATGGTTATTTTATGTTATGTACTTCATGAATAATTCCACAAGCATGAAAATGAGAATTTCAAAACATATGTATATTTTATGATATAATAGTTATATCATATATTTTATGTATGACTGCTTGGATTATCATGGACTTAGAATGTGTGTCATGTGATGATGCTTATTTGATGTTGGCATGTACTTAAGGGCCTGCGTGCCTAATCTTCACTCTTATCAATTCTTATTGTATATTCAACCACCCTCTAAAATGTACTCTCCTTGATTAGGATCAAGGTTTCTTATTTGAATTATGTACATATATGGGTCTACGTACCCATAATGCTCTTGTAATGACAAGAAGATTGATCGAGATGGAGGAGAGAGTGGGATGCAAGGAAAAGAGTTCTTCAAGGCATGATGACGTGTCAACGTCGGCATAAGATGTTGAATCCTTTAATGCATACCGATCTGGCTCCGGTCATGCATTAATGAGATGAAAGTTCATAATCATCTATTTAAATTTTGCATATTTTATATGTATGTGTGTGTGTGCTAGATGTTGGGAATCGGTCCAATCAGATTGACACAACAGAAAATTTCTAATCCCTTGTATATCAATATATTGGTCTCGATTGGAACTGAACAATGTCGTCAAAACTGGTATTCAAAATGATTTCGAACATGTACCTTTGTGGGATTCAAACAATCCCTATAGATCAGAGAAGATCAAATGTTCTCATGCTCTCTAAGCCGCTCAAGCATGCGGTCGCTAGTCGTATCCACATGAACCGCCTCTGAAGTCGAGTTCTTAACGCCGACATCAACCACTTGTCCCGAACGAAACTCCACCATCGAATGGAAGCTGCTAGGATGGGAGACGGCAAAGGAGGGTGGCTGGGGTGTAGAGAGCTCCCTTAGCTTGATAGAGTTTGTGCTCTCATCGCTATTATTTAAGGAACTCGAAGTTTTTTACAAAACCCCTTCCTTGTTCTATAAATTAACCCATGCACCCAAACTTACGAATTGGTCCTTATGTGTGTGACCTCCTAGGCCCAAGAGCTCATTTGGTTGAGGCCTAATTAAAAGAACAACTTCTTTTAAATTAAATCTATTATCTCATAAAAGATTTAACGGCCTACTGATCATGAAGGGTACAAGCCACATCTTATGATCTCAATTGGCTTCGAGGATAAACTCTTCTCCGAAGAGCCTTTCCATCATCAGTTACCACATGGATATAAATCTTCATCCATTCAATGTCCCAGTCAGATAGGAGTATGGCATTGACTGTCAATTCCTAAATCGACATTATGAAATCTTTTACTCGTAATTGGATCAATTAAAAACTCTTTTTCAATTATCCTATCTACCTTGGCCAAGGATTTATAGTACTATTCATAGGATATTCTCTCTCTCCTACCGAGACTGGACAATCTTCTATTGCCCACTCAATTGCCTCCACCGAGTTTCCCATTTACCCAATCCATTAATTATACAGGACCACAATACTAAGTGATCCATAAGTCAATAGTCAAAGTACATGAAAGTACATGGTATGCCCGGTAAGATATTTTTGGTGACTCAGGTCAAAGATCTAACTGTGTAACCGTGATGATAGAATATCCTGATCGATAATTCGGTAAGATACTATTCAGGGATTCAATAATGGTTAGTTTAGTGAACTCATTCTTCTAATGAGCACTACATGTATTTCAGTGTCCCCACACTGAAGACCAATGAGATGGTCATTCTTATCATATGAGAAGATATCATACACACTAGTCTTACTGGATCCTTGATGTCCCATCTTGAGGATCCTACTGTAGAGACGCCAAATTTGCCTAATTCAGAGCATAAAACTCATGTTTTATAGAGTAATATGTGTGATTAATCTTATAATGATGCTAGGTCTTTTAATATTGATTTGGAGCTTTGCCGAATGAAATCGGATGTTTTACAAAGTTTTCCGCACATGTGCCCTGGACCCAGGGCACGTGGCCATGCGCCTTGCCCCTGAGGCACGTGGCCATGTGCCCCCGATCGAGGGCACGAGGTAATCACTTTTCAACCAGGACTCTACCTCTAACCAGATAGGATCGAATCTTTTGACTGGATAAGACCTTTTTTTAGGAAGGATAGGATGCGCCCTCAGGTGGGGCGCATGCGCCCAACAACAGGGCACATGCGCCAAGGACTAAGGCACAAGGCCCCTGTTTTTTAGCCAAGATCGCGATGTTTTTCTCTTATAAATTGAGACTGATTCTAGTCATTCTAGAGACTGGTTCACGACCCCCCAGGCATCTCAAGACGTCCAAGATCACTCCTGCATCAATTTTCTGATTTTTAGAGAGAGAATTTTGAGTTTTTACAGAGAGAAAAGTTGGTTCAGGAGAGAGGAAAGTTGGTCTGCAGGTGATCTGCGAGGTCTCTCTTCTTCAGTTTCTACAGAAGCGTGTGGACATATGTTGCCCGATCTCTCAACATCAAAGTTCTTCCTCTTTGAGTATTCTTCGGTTTTCAATTAATGTTACATGATTCCGCGGTCAGGGATGGTTGTGACGAGCGCAGAAGCAAAGTCGTGCCTGGCAGATCCTGGACTGCTGCTCAGCTTTTTTGACAACCCAGATTTGGCCATATCTCTCTCTATTCCTATCATAATCTTTCTATTCTTTTTATTATCTCTTTGTTCCATGATTCTCCATCCTCCTATCATTTTTTTTTACATTTTTTGTATTATTTTTAGTCTGTTAATCCGAAAATAAAAAAGAGGGGTTAGAGATAACTTGAATCCGGTTAGTTTCTAGTCAGTTGTGTGTTTCATGTTATTTTCCTTACATATACTCCACTTTGTTTAGTTCTAATTGTCCTTTTCATTTGTTTGTTTGTATAGTTGCATAGGAAATCAAGCACCCACGCGTTGAGGACTCTTCTTCATCGGCCGGCCGAAGAAGGAGAAGCTTTGACCCGCACTCTTCACGCTAAGGTACACACGGTCATCTTTATTTCATAAATTAGAAAATGCAGTTCCTGGTGACCACATGTCTTAATTTTATACTTCTCATCCTCCTCCCACATGACTTGAACCGTCTCTTTGGTGATCGAGCGACGCCAAGGGATGAAAGTTCGGGGATCAATGTGAGTGTGGGACCGAGGTGAGAGTTGCTTTCCGTGTTTTCTTCCTTTCTTTCTCATCCCCTCTTGAGGTGGCGATCCGGATTCACGGACTTCCCTGAAAAGGAGAGCCCCATTGAATTTTTGGAGTCGATAGCTTTGTGACAACCACGGTGGGACAAGCAATGTCTATAACTGTGGGTGCTTAGTGTTTTCTTGCAACTAGTTCTAGTTCTAGACCGGTTCCAACATGAGCCTTTCCTTCTTTCCACCTCTCTTAAATTTCATGCCATCTCAAAATTTCTGATTTCACCCATATTTCATCATATCTGAAGTGCCAAGTACCTCATTTAATTTCTGTCATTTTATTTCAGCCGGTTCCCGCGTGAACCCACCTTTGCTTTAAGACCGGTTCTTGTGCGAACCAACTCTCTTCTACAAACCGGTTCCCATGTTAACCAACATTTATTTTCAGTCATTCAAATCAGATTTTTACCTCTTTTGCTGCAGGTTATCACCCTAAAATTGGTCACCGCGTGACCCTCTTTTATTATCAGTTGTCATTTAAATCGGTTCCCACGTGAACCACTCTTTTTCCTTTCAAACCGGTTCCCGCACGAATCAATCTCTTTCTTTACTTCGGTTCCCACGTGAACCAAATCACTTCACCTCAGATCTATCCCCACTTGGATCAGATCCTTATTCATATTTAATTGGCCCCACGTGGCACTCTTTGATCATTCAAACCAGTTCCCGCGTGAACCACCCCTTTGCTACATAAAATCGGTTCCCACATGAACCACCTTCACTTTTTACCCCGGTTCCCATGTGAACCAGATTATTCTTACATCGGTCCCTGCGTGGACCACCCCTTTTGCATAGCTATCATATCTGAACCCTCTTCATTTCATTACATTTCACTATCTCCATTTGGCTCACATAAGAAACAAGGTCTAGATTCTAGTTTCTAGTTGGTTGTCTAGTTTCTAGTTACTTTCCTTGTGTCATTGCTTGTTTATTTAAGTTTATGTGTTGCTTATTACTTGCTTTATTACTAGATTGCATTCTTTGCTCCTTCTCTCTACCTCATTCTTTTACACCTTTTTCCTTGTGAGGCGGAAGCTCACTCTTTCATTTACCCCTCCCATCCAAAACACCTTCTTTGTGGATTCTGACTTCTCTTTTGGGATATTCCTTCCTAGTTGACTTGGTTGTCTTTCATCAAGGCCTCTGTAATTCATCATACATGGAGTATCCCTCTTCATGATCGGGTTGGTTGTACCACTCCCCAAAACCCGAAGCATCCTATGTTACCTACGCGTGGTGAGATTGTGTGAAACCTAGGTCATTAGAGATTGGAGTTAGGATCCTGATCTATTTTTTGAGAGAAAAATTCTTAACAAATCCATAAACCTAAAGTTTAATCAAAATCATTGCGTAATCTTGTTTTCAAGTCTTTGCATCACTTGTTTGTGAAACAAAAATTCAAAACTCTAACATTTTTGCAGGATACTGAAAACTAGAAAAAAGTTCTTTGTTTATTTTGCCAACTCGTTTGTTTTACCCTCTCCTTGAAGTTGAAGGGTTACAATGCAATTAAGGTCTGGAAGGCACGTTGGAATGGCAGAACACACTGAACGTTGAGAGCACGAGATGGGTCATCAACCAATTCCGTCATACGGTCATGTTAATCTCTTGTTTGAGTTAGAATTGCAAGAGGTCCCTCAACCATCTGCCCCCCGTGATGTTGAACAACTCTTTAGGGAGTTGTCTCTTTATACTGACCCCGAAACCTATTCCCGTATACAATCCATGGTGAAGGGCAAAATTGCCTCCAATCAGGCTGAAGCCAACCAAGTTGCCTCATCTAGAATTGGATCCGACTTTTCGGGCTATACTTGGGAGGCCATACTTGGAGGCAATAGGAGCTATGGCTTCAACAAACCACCAGTGCATAAAGTTTCCCTTTAAAGGACAAGTGGTCAAGGTGACTAGCATGCCTGTAAGGGACGTGCTGAATGATGCTACTTTTACATCACCCCTAGGACTATCAATACAACCCCAGATCTCAGTGGGAGATTTGCCAGAAGTCAGATGCATGACCGCCTCTCTACCCGTCATAGTGGGATGGCGGATAATGATGAAATTGGGCTATCAGTCTGGAAAAGTTTTAGGCAAGGATCTTGAAGGGATCACTCAGCCGATTCAAACTATGAAAAGGCCACGCAAGCAGGGGTTGGGATATGAAGCGGATTCCATCCCAAGGAGAATCTTCTAGCCAGGATATGCCATGGGACTCCATACATTCTTTATCAAAGAGGAGACCATGATGATGGCTGAAGATGACAAGAGTTCCTTGATGGCTATAAAAAGAAGGAAGGCTCCAGATGAAGAAGAAGACTTCGAAGATATATGCTTATCTTTGACTTGTCTGTTTTCAAGTGGGGAAGAGCACCAGGAACCACTCAAGGGTAGACCAATTTTGGATCATCTAGTTAAGCATGCCACCCAAGTCAGAACCATTCCACGAGGCCCAAATACAACAATCCCATGTTTAAACCTCGTGCCGTTGTTCTTAGATCTATTAGATGAGCTTCCAAGCCCACTCTCTCCCACCAAACTAACAACCCACTTTGGGCCCATGTGCCCTTTTAAACCTTCTATTCTCACTGGCCTGCTTGCCCATCTACTTCTTGTAAGCACCCGAAACGGGACATCCGTAGATCTCCCCCTTCCGGCCCCTACACTTGCTATGGGGACTTGGTGGATGAGATGTTAGTGGTTGTGGTCGCCAGGAGCCAAAGACTTCAAAATATAGTGGATAGAAAAGAAATGAAATGGAGAAATGACCATCGTACCTTTGGAAGTGGGGAGATTGTTGGGTTCCGACTTCTCCTCTCTCGGCCGACCGAAAGAAGAGAGCTTAGTGAGTCCTTCGTCTTCGATCCGGTTGAAGCTCCGTCTCAATCATATTTACCTAAAAATGTCCATAAGAAAACATAGAAACAAGTGAAAGGTTCATTAGTTCTAATGAAAGTGTAGTATCATGCTCAAATTCGAATGTAAACATGCAAGAGGGAAGGAACGGACCGGATTGGGACTAAATCCCAACCCCTATTTAGAAGGTTTAAATATGCATAAAAATTGCAAATGAGTGGCTCAATATATGCTAAATGACATGTTAATGAGGGTTAAAATGAAAGGGGGAGTAAAAGATCGACCGGAAAGGTAAATAAACTCAAAAAAATGCAAAACGGGGTCTGCCCCTGCTAGTGCCCCATATATGGGCGCCTACTGCAGGTGTCCCCTTGATGGGACGCGTTGACCATAGTCAAAGCGCCCTATATACGGGGCACTAGGGACTGGCTTCAGCAGATTTTCTTCCCTTCTTCGCGGCGTCGTCCCGGAGTGTAGAAAGACCTCCAAAACGTAAAAAGGACTTCTTCAAGCAGCCAATACTCAAGTGAAGCTAATTGAAGAGTGTTTTGGCACTAGATGTAAGGGAAATGGAGGGTAGAGACTCTCAAAGTTGGAGAAAAATCATATTTCTGAAGAAGAAAACTGCAGGTTTTTGGGGTTTTTGGGAGAGGGTTTTGGATCTGTTTGAAAGCTTATGGGGGGTGAAAATGGCTTAGAAACGTGGTGTTGGATGAGCTCTAGGGTGGTACAAAGTTGGAACCTCCTCCAAGCTCCAAATGAAGGTCTATTTATTGCCCAAAAGAGGGTACTTTGGCCATTTTCGAAAAATAGTGCCACGTGGCATAGCGCCCTATATATGGGGCGCCAACATCATGAGATATGTCAGGTCGACAAGACGAGTCACTGTGAGGGGTCAAATCGGCCTGTCAAATCGATTTGATTTGGATACAGGCGCCCTGTATATAGGGTGCCTGGTGCCCTGTATACAGGGCGCCTGGTGCCCTATTTATAGGGCGCCTGGTGCCTTATAAGTAGGGCGCCAGGTGCCCTTATACACAGGGCATTGCCCTCTTTGAAATGTGCCAAAAACCTTAATTTTTCCGGAAAACTCGGTTCCCTTAAAAGGTTACTCAAATATTCTTCATGAAAACAAGAATTTAAGCTCTCCAACTAGGCCAAAATTATGTGTCTACACTTCTCTCATCAACTTCAGAACTGAGGGTTCTTTCCAACATGGGCTCACATGCCCATCCATTTCTAAAATCGGGTCCACGTACCAAATTTGCTTTTTTCACCAGTTTTGGGCCCATGTGCCCATTTTCTGTTACCATTGGGCCTACGAGCCCCTTTTACCCCTTTATTCTTAAGTTTTTCTCTCTATTAATTTCGTCAGTTTCTAGCAAATCCCGAGTCATGTTGACTGATTCTATCTTTTTACTTGAAAATCCCAAAAAAATGTCTTCTCTGAAACTCACATTTCTATCGAGGAGACGTCTCTACTTATCCCAGAGGGTGCTCCCAATCAGGAATCCCTCTCTTCTAAATCAATGATCGATTTACTCGATCCTCCCTCCACTGTAAATACCACATTTCCAACTTTATCTTCAGTAGGTCAGGTTAGGTTAGGAAATAGGAAAGTTAGAGGTAAACGAGTTCCAAATAGGTATCTGCAACAATTGGCACAGAAATGCATAGAGTGTGCAAGGCTACCAAACTTTTTAGAGAATACCATCCAACTAGATGAAATCCGATATGAGGATGAGCATAACATAGATCATACTTTGGGAGCATATGAGGTAGTATCAGAGAAGGATCCCGAATCTGAGAATGAAATTGAGGACTTGGTTGATGCATATGCATCTGGACTTAGAAGATTTGAGGAACCATCAGCCACAGGGAATGAACCAACCAAGGAACTGAATTTAGGAACCCTGGACAATCCTTAGACTATCCTCATTAGTGCAAACCTCACTTCCTCCCAAGAACAACGTTTGATCAAAGTTTTGAAAGAATATAAGGACACGTTCACATGGACATATGAAGACATGCTGGGAATAGATAATTCATTGGTTGAATATAGATTAATCTTGAAACCTGGAACTACCCCGGTTAAACAAAAGCTTAGGAGCTTTCACCATGATATTGCACTCAAAATGAAAGAAGAGGTCGACAAACTACACCAAGCAAAATTCATTAAAGTTGTCCTATATCCACAATGGGTGGCTAACATAGTCCCTATTATGAAAAAGGATGGACGGGTTCGGATTTGTATAGATTTGAAGGACTTGAACTGAGCGTGTCCTAAGGATGATTTTTCTTTACCTCATATAGATGTTTTGGTTGATAACATAGTTGGATTTGAAATGCTTTCATTCATGGATGGCTATTCTGGATACAATCAGATCCGGTTAGCTGAGGAAGACTAAGAGAAGAACTCGTTCACTACACCTTGGGGAACATATTGCTATGTTGTCATGCCCTTTGAGTTAAAGAATGCCAGTGCTATATATCAGAGGGCTATGATGGCTATCTTTCACGACATGATGCACACCCTTGTAGAGGTGTATGTGGATGATTTGGTTATCAAGTCCAAGAGTCGGGAAGATCATTATGAAGTTCTAAGAAAAGTTTTGCAACGAGCTAGAGAATACAAGCTAAAAATGAACCCTAAGAAGTGTACATTTGGAGTTTCATCAGGAAAACTACTAGGGTTCATAGTAAGCAAAAGGGGCATAGAGATCGACCCAAGCAAGGCCAAAGCATTTATTGGTGTGCCTCCCCCGAGGAATATGAAGGAGCTTCGAGGATTGATTGGGAGGCTACAATTTGTCGGCCGGTTTATGTCACAACATTCCCAAAGGTGTAAACCTTTCTATGAGTTAACCAAGGCGGGGGCCGAGTTTAAATGGGATTCGAAGTTCCAGGAGGCGTTTGATGGATTGAAAGCATACCTAGCAAGTCCCCCTGTACTTAGACCACCAATTCCCGACAAGCCCTTGGTCCTCTACATTTCGGTTCTTGAGAACTCTCTTGGGGTAGTCCTTAAACAAGTTGATGAAGAAGGGAAAGAACGAGCTACTTATTACTTGTCTAAGTTGTTTGATGCTTGTGAGCTGAAGTACATTGTGGTAGAAAAGACCTATGCTGCTCTTGTTTGGGTGGTTAAGAAACTCAAACATTATTTTCTTGCTCACCAAGTCAAGCTCATTGCTCGTATCAATCCCATTAAGTTTATGTTAGAGAAGATAGTTTTGACTGATCGGTTAGGGTGATGGCAGAGTTTCTTATCCCAATTTGATATCGCTTATGTCTCACAGAAGGCAATCAAAGGCTATGCTATTGCTGAACACCTTGCCCATCATCCCATACCCTTCTTTGACCCAATCCGGTCGGAGTTCCCGGATGACGAACTAATGTCTGTCCGATCTTCCAATCTTTGGACATTATATTTTGAAGGGGCTCTGAACTCTCATAGTAGAGGGATAGGTATTGTCTTTCTGTCACCTAAAGGTGTCACCATTCCATAGGCTTTTCAGCTTAACTTTCTAGCAACCAACAACATAGCTGAGTATGAAGCCTTGCTGGCCGGGCTGGAGGCCGTTCATTTCCATGGTGACACCAAACTGAGGGTGATAGGTGATAGTCAATTGATCCTATGCCAAGTCCTATCCAAGTACCGAACTTCCCATTCAAACCTCAAACCCTACCAGGAGCTCACCACCTGCTACATCAAGCTATTCTTCAAACTCACCTTTGTCCATGTCCCCCGTTCTCAGAATATCCTCGCCGATGCTTTAGCTTCATTAGCTTCAACTTTATCTGTCCCGCAGGCAGGCAAGTGCGAACTATCCACATCTGTAAGAGAACAATTCCAGCAATTGAGGATGGACGTTTTCTAATAGTTAAGGAGAGGTTCAATAGAAAGGAATACTTATAACATAAAGAAGAAATCTCTTTAATTGAGTTGGAAGAATTAGAAGAAGGTAAGAGACCTAGGTATGATAAGATTGCGAGGTATTGCCAAGATCAGTCATACCTACCTGGATCAACCACCAAAGAAAAGAAGGCAATTAGAAGAGTATCCCAGAGGTATACAATCCTAGGAGGAGTGCTCTATAAGAGAAGCCTAAGTGGAATCTTACTCAGGTGTCTTGATAAAGAAGAAGCCGAGTTGGTGCTGAAGGAAGCACATTTTGGAGTTTGTGGTGGTCATGTGAATGCCCAAGCCCTTGCTAAGAAAATCATCCAACAAGGGTATTATTGGCCAACTCTAGAAGAAGACTGCTTCATCTTTATCCGACATTGCCATTCATGACAACTCCATGACGACAAGATTTACTCTCCTGCATCTTCCCTCCATCCAATTCATGCCCCATGGCCTTTCGCCATGTGGGCTTTTGATATCATTGGCCCCTTGAGTGACCTCAACTCTGAAATGTGCTCAAAATCATTCATTCTGATGGCAACGGAGTACTTCACAAAGTGGGCTGAAGCGAAAGCATTCGTGGAGATTAAAGCATCAACAGTCTGCTCCTTCATCAATCGAAACATCCTGGCAAGGTTTGGGATCCCCAGCGACATCGTCACTGATAATGGGCCACAATTTCTCTCTCATGATCTGTGTGATCTTTGCAACAGGTATCGCATTTCATTGTATCATTTTATCACCATACTATCCTCAAGGCAATGGTCAAGCAGAAGCCTGATAAGCTTGTAGATGCTATATGGGCTTATCGTACTTCTGTAAGGACTCCCACTAGACAAACCCCATATGCTTTGGCATATGGGATGGAAGCAGTGGTCCCCTATGAAGTATTACTTCCATCTCTCCGAGTTCAGCTCAACAGTGATATTCTTGTTGATGAGAGACGAGAATCTCTCCTTGCATAGCTTGAACTCTTGGATGAAAGAAGGCTAGCCGTCATCGAGCATGCTCGAACTTATCAGAATAGACTTAAAAGGTTTTATCAAAAGATGGTGGTTAAGAGAAAATTCGAAATCGGTGAGATGGTAGTCAAACACATATTCGTTAAGCCAGGGGGTCCGCGCTCCAAGTTGCAACCTAACTGGGAAGGGCCTTTTGTAATCACTGAAAAGTATTGAGGCAATGCATATGAATTGACTAATGTAGATGGAGAAAAAATGAATCATCCTTGGAATGGAGTTTACCTCAAAAAGTACTTTCCATAAAAATAGGGAAACCACTGGTATATCTCAAGTCATCGATCATAGGTTGTTCGTGACTGGAATGAAGTCAAGGGTAGGTACCATCCTACACACACAACACTTCCCAATCCTAGAATCCAAACAACCTGACACTTGTGAAAGGCAAGGCAGAAATCTAGAAATGGAAGGATTACCCTTACCCTATTCTCTTCTACTCGGTCCAAGATAGGGAGAGAATATTAGAGAGGGGTAGTACCGAAAACACTTGCCACCCTAGTAGGAGGCCGTCTCAGAGGGTTCAAAAGGGTGCCAAAAGATGAGCAATGAACCCCTCAGGTTAGAAAAAAGAAGAATGATCAACTTGTCTAAATGAGTACCCAGAATGATAGTTAAGGCAAAAAGCACTAAAAGATGGGCAATGTCCCCACGGGTCAAAAAACCTGTCTAAATATGTGCCACATAGTAAAGAGCAAAAAAATAGGAAAGACCCAAAGAGGCCGAACCCCAATGGGCAATTTGAGTGTGAGTAGAGAAATCCCTCTCAACATCTCCAAACCCTATCAAGGACTTTCTCTATACTCTTCTTCCTTAAACCCCTTGGGTAGGGTAAACCGACCAAATCCAAGTGGAATCCAAGCCAATCAAAGGAAGAAGGTTAGAAGGATTTTAGGTAGGGAACTTGATTTTGCACATGATATCTACCATTTGAGTCTTGACAAACCCCAAAGATCGATGAACTATCTCAAATACCAGCATTTTTTCCACAAAAGAAATGCATATTTTAAAAAAATCAAAAAAATGCATATTTTAAAAATCCAAAAAATGCATATTTCAAAAATCTAAAAAATCGAATATTTTTGAAAATCCAAAAAAAAAATGCTCAGTCATGATCATTGCCTCAGTTGCATCCATGTTTATTCAACTGTCAAACATATTTCCATTCCTGTATTGCATATCTATTTTTTGCTTTAATTACCTTATTAAGAAGGCTCTTCCCTTTGACCTAAGTCAAAGTTGACCATAATAGGCAAAGGGATGAGTTGTGGTGAAGATCTAATCCCCTTTTATCAAGTGTTTCAGGCATTTCAATGTAAGAGGAGAAGATTCTCGCCATAGCAGGTAAGTTCTCTTAGCCCTTACCCCCTTTTCATTTTAGTCATTTGTTTTATTCCACCTTTTTAAGAAGGCTCTTCCCTTTGACCTAAGTCAAAGTTAACCGTAATTGGCAAAGGGATGAGTCATGGTGAAGATCTAATCCCCTTTCTATCAAGTATTTCAGGGATTTTAATGTGGAAGGAGAATATTCTTACCACGCCAGGTAAAGTTCTCTCAAGTCTTACCCTATTTTCATTTAAGTCATTTGTTTTATTCCACCTTGTTAAGAAGGCTCCTCCCTTTGACTCAAAATCAAGGCAAACGATATACAGGCAAAGGGATGAGTCATAATGAAAATTTAATCATCTTTACTAAGTGTTTTCAAGAGTTGAAGAAGCAAAAGAGAAGGGCCAACATGTGAATTGGTGAGATCAGTGTTCTCGAAGGAACGACTTACCTTGTGGCGAAAAAAAGAGGAAGCACCACCCAACTGAACATTATCGTGGTGTTGTATTCCTTCAGAAGGCAAGACAAGGATGGAACAGAGATGCTGATGAATCAGGCAGTCGATGCAAGTTGATAGACCACACCTGAAGACTTCACTCAAATCCACATTCTCATCAATCTCACATCATCACCATCATTCCACTTTGCACTTTACATCACCTTGTCATTTAGTTATGTTAGGTTCATTTAATATGTCTTATATGCATTAATGTTGAAGACCTTGAGCGTGAAGATGACTGGGCCCGAGATCCCCTTCAACAAAATCTACGACGGCTTGGTCATTTCTTCACACTCACGGATAAGCCAAAATTGAACATTGGAGGGACGATGGTTCCTAATCGGGTGTCTTGACCTCCAATAGACAATCTATATCTTCAATTATTTTCTACATAATTTTTTATGTGTTCACCTCCATCTTCTTTTTCATTCTTCATCATTGCCAATATTATTCTACCGTGTTTTATTCTTTCCTTTCTTTTATCCCACCATGTTTTATTCTTTCCTTTATTTTATTCCACCATGTTTTATTCTTTCCTTTATTTTATCCCACCATGTTTTATTCTTTCCATTCTTTTATCTCACCGTGTCTTTTATTTTATCCCACCGAGTCCTATTTGTCACACCATTGTTTCTTCTGTCCCTTCATTCTATGTTAGTCCCACCATTATCTTTCAATCCCACTATGGCTTAAATTTATTTTGTCATATTCCGAATACTTGATTTTTCTGCCAGAGCATGATTCATGGTTTTTACGATACCTGAGCAATTTTGTTATGCTTAAACGAACCCTTTTAGAATTTGAGGTTATTCCACTCAGAATTAAACTGAGTATTTTGGTGAAACTTGAATGAACTTGAGATTCCAAATATGATGGATTGGTATTCTTTTCATTTTAAAATCAATTTCTCTTTTAAACTTTAGTACATCACAGTACAAGAACACCGCAAAGTTCGGGTTGCTGGCTGATGATGAACCTACGAATTCGAGGACTCCTCACCATGCTGAGGGTTGACTACATCCTTTATCCTTTATTTTTCATCTCTCGTGCCAATGGCATGTCTTTCACCAATCAGTTATGTGAGGTTTTGATGGAACATGAAAGTGATCTAGAATACTAAGCGAGATTCATTTTGCTGGATCGGGTAGATAAGCGTGTCTATATCTACACCTTGATGCCACATTTTCAGTCCATCACCATTTCATTTTGCTACATTCATCTACGTTCACTTGCATTCCATTACAGCTCACTCCTAATCATTCTGCTTCATTTCGTGCCATTCCCTTACAAAGCCGACATCAAGGCGAGGCAAGCTGTAGACACGACAAATTTGCCTAATTCAGAGCATAAAACTCGTATTTTATAGGGTAACATGTGTGATTGACCTTAGAATAATGTCGGGTCTTTTAAAGTTCATTTGGAGCTTTGCCGAACGAAATCAGATGTTTTCGCAAAAAGCCATAATTTTTGAGCGAAAGCCACACGTAAATCATGTAAACACGGAAATTTGCTGAATGACCAATGCCTAATGATCATGCATTGAAGGTTACAGTCAGATTCACACCCTGGACAAGTTTTGTTGCATATCGTACCTTACCGGTTTGCCGTCGGAGTCATTCTGACCTGTATCGGATATTCTGTTCACTGTCCTTACTTCCGGATAAAATTTTTAAGTTTTTTAGGGTGTGATGTTTGATTCAATGCTATAGAGAGCTTCTTCGGCCTGTTATCTTTCCATCACAACAAACAGCGTCGAATTCCGAGTTCGAGAGTGTTCGCAATGGCTTCCGGAAGAAGGTCGCGCAAAACAGTCCCATACACCCAGGTCCCTGGTCACATGCGCGCAGGACCCAGAGCACGTGCCCATGCGCCCTACCCCTGAGGCACGTGTTCTTGTGCCCCCGATAGAGGGCACGAGGGAACCAGGTTTTAACTGGTACTCTACCTCTGAACGGATCGGATCGAATTTTTCTACTGGATCAGACCGAATCTGTAGGAAGGATGAGATGCGCCCCTCAGTAGGGCACATGCGCCCTGCACCAGGGCACATTTGCCCAGGGGTAGGGCGCAATTCACCTGTTTTTTAGCCTTGATAAGATCGGTCGTTCTCCTATAAATAAACTCCAATTCCGGTCGTTCCAAAGTCATGTGCACGACCCCCCAGGCATCTCAAGATGTCCAAGCTCCCTCCTGCAACCATTTTGTGATTTTTAGAGAAAGAATTTCGAGCTTTTAGAGAGATTAAAGTTGGTTCAAGAGAGAGGAAGGCTGGTCTGCAGGTGATATGCCGGTCTCTCTTCTTCAACCTCTATAGCAGCGTGTGGACGTCTGCTGCCTTAGCTCTCTTCATCAAAGTTCTTCCTCCCCAAGTCTTCTTCAGTTTTCAATCAACAGAACTTGATTCCTAGATCAGGGCTGATCATGAAGAGAGCAGAAGCAAAGTTGCACCTGACAGATCCTGGACTGCTGCTCGGATTTTTCGACAACTCAAATTTGGCCATATCAATCTCTATTCTTATCAGAATCTTTCTATTTTTCTTCCTATCTCTTTGTTTCGTGATTCTCCATCCTCATATAATTTTCTTACATTTTTTTTCATTATTTTTAGTCTGTTAACCCTAAAATAAAAAAAGAGGGGTTAGAGATAACCTGAATCCAGTCAGTTTCAAGTCAATTATGTTTTTCATGTCATTTTATTTACATATACTCCACTTTGTCTAGTTCTAATTGTCTCTTTCACTTGTTTGTTTGTCTACCTGCATAGAAAATCAAGCACCCATGCGTTGAGGACTCTTCTTCATCGACCGGCCGAAGAAGGAGAAGCTTTGACCCGCACTCTTCACGCTAAGGTACACATGGTCAATTTAATTTTATAAATCGGAACCCGCTGTTCCTTGTGACCACATGTCTTAATTTCCTTCTTCTCACCCTTCTCCCACATGACCTGAACCATCTCCTTGGTGATCGAGCGATGCCAAGGGATGAAAGTTCGGGGATCAATGTGAGTGTGGGATCGAGGTGAGAGTTGCTTTCTGTGTTTTCTTCTTTCTTTCTCATCCCCTCTTGAGGTGACGATCTGGATTCACGGACTTCCCTGAAAAGGAGAGGCCCTGTCGAATTTTCAGAGTCAACAATTGTCACCCTTCAACTTCAAGGAGAAGGTAAAATGAACAAGTTGGCAAAACAAACAAAGAACTTTTTTGCTTTTTAGTATCTTAACAAAATGTTAGAGTTTTGAATTTTTGTTTGACAAACAAGTGATGCAAAGACTTGAAAACAAGATTACGCAATAATTTTTTAATTAAACCTTAGGTTTATGGATTTGTTAAGAATTTTTCTCTCAAAAATTGGGTTAGGATCCTAACTCCAATCTCCGATGACCTAGGTTTCACACAATCTCACCACGTGTAGGTAACATAGGATGCTTTAGGTTTTGGGGAGTGGTACAACCAATCTAATCATGAAGAGAAATACTCCACATATGAGGAATTATGAAGGCCTTGATGAAAACCAACCAAGTCAACTAGGAAGGAATATCCTAGAAGAGAGGTCAGAATCCACCAAGAGGCTGTTTTGGATGGGAAGGGTAAATGGGAGAGTGAGCTCTCACCTTAAAAAAAAAGTGTAGAAGAAGGAGGTAGAGAGGAGCAGAGAATGCAATCATGTAATAAAGCAAGTAATAATAAAAATATCAACTTAAATAAACAAGCAATGACACAAGGAAAGTAACTAGAAACTAGACAAGCAACTAAAAACTAGAATCTAGACCTTGTTTTACACGGGAGCCAAATGGAGATAGTGAAAAGTGATGAAAAGAAGAGGGTTCAGATCTGATAGCCAAGCAAAAAGGGTGGTCCATGTGGGGACCGATGTAAGGACAAGCTGGTTCACGTGGGAACCAGGGTAAAAAGTGAAGGTGGTTCATGTAGGAACCAGTTTTGGGTAAAAAGGGTGGTTCATGCAGGAACCGGTTTGAATGATTGAAAGAAGGCCACGTGGGGCCAATTAAAGGTGAATAAGGATCTGATCCAAGTGGGGATATATCTGAAGGAAAGTTGTTTGGTTCACGTGGGAACCAAAGTAAAGAAAGAGATTGGTTCACGCAAGAATCGGTTTAAAAAGAAAAGGGTGGTTCATGTGGGAAATGGTTTAAATGTTAACAAGAAATAAAAGAGGGACATGCGGTGATCAATTTTAGGGTGATAACCTGCAGAAAAAGAGGTAAAAATCTGATTTGAATGACTGAAAATAAATGTTGGTTCACATGGGAACTGGTTTGTAGAAGAGAGTTGGTTCGCGCGAGAACGGGTTTTAAAGCAAAGGTGGGTTCACGGGGAAACCAATTGAAATAAAATGACAAAAATTAAATGAGGTATTTGGCACTTCAAATATGATGAAATATGGGTGAAATCAGAAATTTTGAGATGGCATGAAATTAAGAAGGGTGGAAAGAAGGAAAGGTTCACGCGGGAACCGGTCTAGAACTAGAACTAGTTGCAAGGAAACACTAAGCACCCACGGTTGAAGACATTGCTTGTCCCACTGTGGTTGCCACAAAGCTGTCGACTCCAAAAATTTTATGGGCCCTCTTCTTTTCAGGGAAGTCCATGAATCCGGATCGTCACCCCAAGAGGGAATGAGAAAGAACGGAAGAAAACATGGAAAGCAACTCTCACCTCGGTCCCACACTCACATTGATCCTCGAACTTTCATCCCTTGGCGTCACTCGATCACCAAAGAGACGGTTCGAGCATGTGGGAGGAGGATGAGAAGTAAAAAATTAAGACATGTGGTCGCCAGGAACTGCAGGTTCCGATTTATGAAATAAAGATTGACTGTGTGTACCTTAGCGTGAAGAGTGCGGGTCAAAGCTCCTCCTTCTTCGACCGGGCGATATAGAAGAGTCCTCAACATATGGGTGCTTGATTTTCTATGCAACTAGACAAACAAACAAGTGAAAAGGACAATTAGAACCAAACAAAGTGAAGTATATGTAAAGAAAGTGACATAAAACACACAACTGACTAGAAACTGATCGGATTCGGGTTATCTCTAACCCCACTTTTTTTTTATTTTCGTATTAACAAACTAAAAATAATGCAAAAAATGTAAAAAAATCATAGGAGGATGGAGAATCACGAAACAAAGAGATAGGAAAAAGAACAGAAAGATTCTGAAAAGAAGAGAGAGATATGGCCAAATCTGGATTGTCGAAAAAGCCGAGCAGCAATCCAGGATCTGCCAGGCACGACTTTGCTTCTGTGCTCTTCATGACCACCCTGACCATGGAATCACGTGCTTTTGATTGCAAACTGAAGAAGACTTGGAGAGGAAGAACTTTGATTTTGAGAGCTCGGGCAAAAGACATCCACACGATGTTGTAGAGGCCGAAGAAGAGAGACCTGGCAGATCACCTGCAGACCAGCCTCCCTCCCTCCAGAACTGACTTTTCTCTCTCTAAAAACTCAAAATTATCTCTCTAAAAATCACAAAATAGATGCAGGAGGGAGCTTGGACTTCTTGGGATGCCCGGGGGGTCACGTACATGCCTTTGGAATGACCATAATTGGCCTCAATTTATAGGAGAACAACCAGTCCGATCTTGGCTAAAAAATAGGGCACCTTGCGCCCTGGTCCTGGGAGCATGCACCCTGGTGCTGGGCACATGTGCCTCCAAGTGGGGGCTCATCCTATCCTCCTAAAAAATTTGGTCTGATCCGATCGAAAAATTCGATTCGATTCAGTTAGAGGTAGAGCCCCGGTTGAAAACTGGTTCCCTTGTGCCCTCGATCGGGGGCACATGGCCACATGCCTCAGGGGCAGGGCACATGGGCACGTGCCCTGGGTCCAGGGCACATGTGCCCAGGGACCAGGGCACGTGGGACTGTTTCTGCACATCCTTCTTCCGAAAGCCATTGTGAACACTCCCGAACTCAGAATTCGACGCCGTTTGTTGCGTTGGAAAGATAACAGGACAAAGAAGCTCTATATAGCATTGTATCAGCCATAACACCCTCAAAATATTCATAATTTTATCCAGAATTTAGGATAGTGAATAGAATATAGGCATTGTGAATAGAATTTAGGACAGTGAATAAATCGAAATGACTCCGACGGCCAACTAGAAAGACACGGTATGAATCAAAACTTGTCCGAAGTGTGAATCTGACCATATCTTTCAATGCATGATCATTAGGCATTGGTCATTCAGCCAATTTCCGTGTTTACATGATTTACATGTGGCTTTCACTCGGAAATTATGGCTTTGTGCGGAAAACTTTGAAAAACATCCGATTTCGTTTGGCGATGCTCCAAATGAACTTTAAAAAGCCCGCCACTATTCTAAGATTAATCACACATTTTTAATTAGGTAAATTTTTGTTGTCTACAATTGCCATGTGCCCCATCCCCCGGGCGCATGGACACGTGCCCCTGATCGGGGAACATGGATCAAAAAATTCAAAAATTTCTTAAAAATCTCAAAAAATTATAAATTGTTTATAACATTGAAAAGGACATTTTTTGTTAAAGGAACCACCATCAAAAACATTGTTTTGACCATAAAATGATGGTTCTAATAGTAAAAACTTCAGTTGTTGATTGTCTATTGGAGGTCAAGACAACTGATTAGGAACGATCGTCACTGTGTTGAGGGTTGGATACTCCTTTATTCCTTTTATGTTTCATCTCTCTTGCCAATGTCATGTCTTTTACCAATCAATTATATGAGATTTTGATGGAACAATAAAACGATCTAGAATACTCAACGAGATTCATTTTGTTGAATTGGGTAGATAAGCGTATCTATATCAACACCTTGATGCCACCTTTTCAATTCATCACCATTTCATTCTACTACATTCATCTATGCACACTTGCATTCCATTACAGTTCACTTTGAATCACTCCACTTCATTACATCTCATTCCTTTACAAAGCCTACATCAAGGAGAGGCAGGCTATAGACAGGACAAAATTGCCTAATTCAGACCATAAAACTCAGGTCTTATAGGGTAACATGTGTGATTGATCTTAGAATAATTCCGGGTCCTTTTAATGTATAATTGGAGCTTTGTCAAATGAAATCGGACATTTTCCAGAGTTTTTGCACAAAGCTGTAATTTTCGACTGAAGGCCACATGTAAATCGTGTAAACATAGAAATTGGTGGAATGACCAATGCCAAATGATCATGCATTAAAGGTTATCGTTATATTCACACTTTGAATAAGTTTTTCTTTATGTTGTGTCTTTCTGGTTGGCCGTCGGAATCATTCCGATCAGGATCAAATCTTTCATTCACTGTCCTAACTTCCAAAAAAAATTATGAAGTTTTGGAGGGTGTGATGGCTTATCCATTTTTGTATAAAGCTTCTTTTGCCTATTATCTTTCCAATGCAACAAACGGTGTTGAATTTCAAGTTTGGGAGTGTCTGCAATGGCTTCTGGAACAAAGACCACAAAATCAGTCCCATGCACCGTGGTCCCTGGGCACATGTGCCCTGCCCCTAGGGCACGTGTCTGTGTGCCCCCACCCTAAGGCACAGGGCCATGTGCCCCCGATCGGGGGCATGAGGGAACTATTTTTTGACTAGGACTCTACCTCTGACCAGATCAGATTGAAATTTTCAATCAGATCAGGCCTTTTTGTAAAGATGATTGAATGCGCCCCCTCCATGGGGCACATGCGACCCTAGGTGGAGTGCATGCACCCTGAATCAGGCACATGTGCCTTGGGCCAGGGCACAAATAACCTATTTCTTAGGACTGGATCGGGCCATTTTTCTCCTATAAATATACTTCAATTCTGGTCATTTCAGAGGTTGGTTCATGACTTACCGGGCATCTTAAGATGTCCATGCTCCTTCCTGTATCGATTTTGTGATTTTAAAGAAAGAATTTTGAGTTTTTAGAGTGAGATAAGTTGGTTTAGTAGAGAGGAAGGCTGGTCTGTAGGTGATCTGCTAGGTCTCTCGTTTTTGGCTTCTACACTAGCGTGTGGATGTCTGTTGCTTGAGCTATCAACATCAAAGTTCTTATTCTTTGAGTCTTATTATTTTTGCAATTGAATTTACATAATTACAAGGTCAGGGCTGGTCGTGGCATGTGCTAGAGGAAAGTTGTTCCTGGCAGATCCTGGATTGTTCCTCGGCTGTTTTGACAAACTAGATTTGGCCATATCTCTATCTATTCTTATCAAAAAAAATATTATTTTTCCTATCTCTTTGTTTCTTGATTCTCCATCATCCTATCATTTTTTCATATTTTTTTACATTAGTTTTAGTCAGTTAATTTGATAAATAAAAAAGGGGATAGAGATAACCAGAATTTGGTCAGTTTTCTTTCAATTGTATGTGTCATGTTATTTTCTTCACACATATTACACTTTGTTTGTTTCTAATTGTATTTTCATTTGTTTTATTGTCTTGTTGCAGAGGAAACCAACTACTCACGCGTTGAGGACTCTTCTTCATCGGCTAGCCGAAGAAGGAGAAGCTTTAACCCACATTCTTCCCACTAAGGTACACATGGCATTTTTTATTGCATAAAGCGGAACCCGCGGTTCCTAGTGACCACATATGTCTTAATTTCCTTCTTCTCATCCTCCTCTCACATGACCTGAAACTTCTCTTTGGTCATCGAGCGACGCCGAGGGATGAAAGTTCGGGGATCAATGTGAGTTTGGGACCGAGGTGAGTTATTTTACATGTTTTCTTCCTTTCTTTCTCATCCCCTCTTGAGGTGACGATACAGATTCACAGACTACCCTAAAAAGGAGAGCTTCATCATTTTTCAGAGTCAACACCTATGAGAAGCTAGGCAAGGCTTAGAGATGGAAGGAAAACCCTCACCCTGTTCTCTTCTATTCAGTTCAAGATAGGTGAAGGGGGATTAGAGGGGGAGAGTATCGAAAGCATCCACCACCTTAGTAGGAGGCGTCTCGAAAGGTCCAACTTCTCAAAAAAAAGGTGCCAAAAGATGGGCAATGAACCCCACAGGTTTAAACAAATATAGGCATGTCTGAATGAGTACCCCAAAAAATAGATTATGAAAAAAAGGCACCAAAAGATGGGCAATGACCCCATAGGTCAAAGACCTGTCCAAATGTGTGCACCTTGTGGATCGGCACATCAAGAAAAGGAATGAGAGAGAATGATAGAAACACAGAAAACACTCTCACCTCGGTCTCATACTCACATTGATCCCTGAACTTTCATCTCCTGGCGTTGCTCGAGCACCAGAGAGATGGTTCAGGTTGTGTGCGAGGAGAGGGAGGACGGAATAAAAGAGTTCAATGCATAAAGAATGAAAGTAGGTGGTCACCAGGAACCGCGGGTTCCGATTTAAATGAAATAAAATAAATATTTAACCGTGTGTACCTTAGTGCAGGAGCTTGATGTTCAGGTTCAACCCTCTTCCTTGTCGAGCAGCCGATGAGAGAGAGTCTCCAACCGATGCTAGCTTGATGTATCTGTGCAACTAGTAGACAAAGAAGACAAGAAAACAAGTGAAATATGGATTAGAACTGAGTGAAGTGTAGTAACTATAAAAAATAATGACATAAAATGGCAATTAGAAACAAACTCATCGGATTCGGGATTAGCCTTAACCCCTTTTTTTAGTTTCTTATGATATATTAAATTATGAAAAATTAAATAAAAAATATTTTGAAATATGAATTAAGTGATATTAATGAATAGTTAGCCAAGATAATATGGATGATTAAAGATGACACAACCTAGGCAAAGTGGCAACCGGGTTGGATAGATTCAATGTAAAGTACGTGGCTCTGATGCAGAGACCACAGCGAACAGGACCATTGTCAAAATCAAGTGCCATCCATGCAATGGACAAAGGACTTGGAAAGTAAGAGTTTATGTGTTTATAACCTTTCCTCAATATGTCCGTACAGCATTGTAGAAATTATGGAAGTGGACAAAAATTGGAAATAGTTACAGATTGTGTGACTTTGTTGAAGTGATCACCATGGACAATATGAAAATCAGAATGGAATCTTGTTTATTTTAAAATAAAGAAGACTTTAAAGGATTATTTAGTATGAAGACACTTTGGATTGTATCTTATGAGAAATGATCTGAATTTACTTGACAATTCGGATCTTAGAAAGTGAAGTTCTGGAAGCCACCAGTGCAATGTTGATGTAGGATGTGGTATGGCTACCAAAGATATCAGAAATGATTCTTATTGTAAATGAAAGAGGACTTACCGTGGAAAAATTTATATGAAGGATGTATGAGCTGAATCTACAAGTAAGTGCAGTGAATTTGACTGAGAAGACGGTGACCAAAAAAAGGAGACTTCGGATCTGTCTGCGCAGTGTCGGTGTAGAAGTTGTCACAAGCTGAGGCAATGTTAGAATCGATCTCCGTTTTTGTAAATGAAATATAGCTCTCTGAATCACACTTCTTATAAAGTAATATAGGTAGGAAAATTATTATAAAGATCTTTAGAAGCCAATGATCAACAGTACAGCATGTCAGAGCAAAGACCGGCTTCTTTCTCACTTTGGGACAATCTCCGGGCACCGGGACGAAGAGAGAATGATTTTGGGAGGTTGGGATGAGCCTAGGGTGTCTTAAAACCATGAATAATCTTTCCCATGTTAAAAATATGTCTTCAGTTGAAGAGAAAAAATCTAGTCTAAAAATAACAAGTTTTGATGTATATGACAACAAGTTGGATTTCCATCATTTGATGATGCTAATTTTGACCATGAATCTTCCAGATACTTTACCAAGTGATATGAAGGAGGAAAAAGGAAGTTAAGGTCATGAATTGGTCAGAGATGTGCCCAATGGGCTGGGCTTGCATGCAATTGGGCTTGATCAGGGTTGAGTGCGACCAGAATTGCGCATCTGATTTCTGAAGGGTGCTGTAGACAAATGGGATATCAGAATTGAAAACTGTTTATTGTAACGAAAATAGGACTTATATATAAATATTATTCATGTTGAAGTATTCTTTACTAGACATTCATAGAATCATACAAAAAAATTCTAAATAAAGGTGATTCCAAGAAAATCATAATTTAGCACACAACCTGGCGGCACGACCTTGGTGCAGAGACCACCAAGAGCAACATAGAAGTCAGAATGGGCTCTCGTTTGGCAAACACATATTTGATTAGAGATTAACAACTCTTCTTCAGATTTCTAGTGAACTCCTCGGCTCGTCCAAAAGGGTGGTTCAACTTGATTTTAATGTTCTAAAAGAGATGTTGCTAGTGGAGTAAGGGTTTAAGCTCCGAATAAGGCTAAATGGGCATGTCTACAATAGTTACAATTTAAGGAAAGATTGTCGAAAATGAACCTATTTCTATGTTTTCATATGTTCCACAGGATGGCCGCCCCATGGGTAATAACTTTATTGCAATAGATAAGGGGGTGGTGACCTTTGTCGAACTAGTTCTCCAAGAAAAGCCTAGAGGAATTAATTAAGTTAGGATTGTTGATAGTAAAATTAGATCTAAACTAAACTACCCTAGCCCAGCTGCAATGGAAAAACATGTGTTATTGGGTTTCTTTGTGAAGGTTGCAAATATGGCAAATGGGGCTAGTGACTTTGCTTCTCTTGGTAAGAGCATCCCCAATGGGAAGAATGTATTTGGCACATTTCCAGAGGAAAAAATTGACTTTGTCGGGAAGGTCTTTAGAAATATTAGGAATCCATATATTTTTTCAGATCTTGTTGCTGGAAGTTCTAGGAGGGAGATCCAGGCTTCTAAAAGTATCTATAGGCAAATTTGGTGTTCATTTTGCCATTTGGAGTGAAAGGCCATGTAAGGTCATCCTTGCTGGATCTATCAGCCAGGAGAGGGATGTTTAAGGTATCATCATTGGATTGGTGGATGAAGATTTCTCTAATCAAGTGCTCATTCCAATGGCCAGAGTGTATAAGGTTAGAGACCTTATCAACAGAGTGGGTTTGCTCTAGTTTGAAGACATGGCATCTTCTAGTGGAAGGGATCCAAATATCCTCTCTAATCCTAGTGTTATGGCCATTCCCAATCTTCCAAATGCAAAAAGTTTTCATGATATTTCTAGCTTTAATGATATTACGCTGGGTGTGGGAAAGTCTACTATAAGCATGAGCCTCCTAAATATTGGTTTTACTAGTGTAAACAACTCTCAAAAGTGTTGTCCAAATAGTGTCTTTGTCTTTTAAAAACTTCCAAGCGAGAGTAAGGTGATAAGCTTTATTCAGCAGGCCACAGTCTCTAATGCCCAAACCACATAGGATTTTAAGAAGTTTTATATTGTCCCACTTGGTGAAATGATAACCTCTCTTGTCCTAGTTATGCCCCCACCAAAAATATCTTTGGATTTGATCAAGTTTGGCAATGGCTTGATTTGGAATATTGTAGGTGATCATCGAATGAGCAGGGATAGCATTAAAAAGGCTTTTGTAGACATCCGAAATGGATCAAACTATCCTTTTCCATGATCAAATCCAATCTCCTTTTGTGGAACCCTACACTTTCTTTGAAGACTTGGTGGGTGGGATGTTAGTGGTTGTGATCGTCAGGAGCCAATGACTCCCAAAAAAAGTAGAATGAAAATAAATGAAATGAAGAATAAAAATAACTGCCATACCTTTGGAAGTGGGGAGATTGTTGGGTTCTGACTTCTCCAATCTCGGCAGGACGAAAGTGAGTTCTTTTTCTTCAATATGGTTGAAGCTCCACCTTGGCTAGTTTTATCTAAATATGTTCACAAGAAAACATATAAACGAGTGAAAGTGTCATTAGTTCTAGTGAAAGCATAGCATCATGCTCAAATTTGAATTCAAATATGTAAAAGGAAAGAAACTGACCGAATTGGGAGTAATTCCTAACAACTATATAAAAGGTTTAAAGATCCATGAAAATGTAAATAAGTGGTTTAATGTATGCTAAATGACATGCTAATGAAAGCTAGAATGAAAGGGAGGAGCAAAAGATCAAATGGGAGAGTAAAAATCCAAAAAAAATAAAAAATAGGGTATGTCCCTACTAGAGCCCCACTAACGGGGTGCTAACTACAAGTGCCCTATTGGTGGGGCACGTTTGACCAAGTCAAAGCACCCCCTGATGGGGCACTAAGGACTGATTATGGCAGATTTTATTTCTTTCTTCACGGTGTTTCCCCCAAGTGTTGGATGACTTTCAAGATGAAAAAAGAGCTTCTCCATATATCCAATAATCAAGAGAAGCTGGTGGGAGGTTGATTTGGCACTAGATGTAAGAGAAATGAATTGTAGAGGCTCTCAAAGTTAAAGAAAAAACATATTTTTGGACAAGAAAATATGAGGGATTTTGGGTTTTGAGGGGAGGGTTTGGGATGGTTTAAGGGCTTGGGGAAAGGTTGTGAGGCATTGGGACTATAGTGGTAGATAAGAGGGAGTGAGGAACGAACTTGGAAGTTCTTAAACCTTCTAAATGGGGGTCTTTCTACAGCTCAAAAGAGATAACTTCATTCTGCTGGATTATCCCTTCAAGAAAAAATGTGTGGTTTTTTGGGTTTTTGGAAGAGGATTTTGGGATGGTTTAAGAGCTTAGAGAGGGGTTGTAAAGCTTGAGATGAGTAGTGATGGATGAGAGGATTTGGGGGATGTCATTGGTGTGTTCTAAACCCTCCAAATGGGGGTCCTTTTATTGCTAAAAAGTAAACAACTTTATTTGCAGAACTGTCCTATCAACCTTTCAAATCAATTAGACTAGGTGCAGGTGTCCCATCAGTGGAGTGCCTGGTGCCCTACTAATAGGGAACCCAATGCCCTGTTAGTAGGACACCTTGACTTGGTCAATGCACCCCGTTAAGGGGCCACTAGGCCTAGTTTGGCCAAAATGCGCAGGGAAGTTTCGATTTTCCAAAAAACTTGGTTCCCTTGGAAGAATACTCAAATATACCTCATAAAAACAAGAATTTAAACTTTCTAACTAGACTACAATTGTGTGTCTATAGCTTGCCTCACATTCGCGTCAGCTTTGCAAGGGAGTGACAAGAATGAAGCATAAGTGAAGGTAATGAAGCGTAGTAAGGTGCTGTGGAATGAAGTAGTAATGGACTGAAAAGGTGATGCCAAGGTGTAGATTTAGACACATCCACATTGGCCTAGTTAAGCGGAATTTACCTAATCCTGAGATCACCCTTTGTCTTATCAGAACCATACTTTTGGTTGATTGGTTAAGGAAAAGAACTGTATTGAAAGTAAATTACTAAAATACTAAGTGGGAGAGAGTTGTAATCGGCCAGGACTCGAACTACGTGGTGTGCTGGACTTGGTAGAAATGGATTGAAAAGTAAATCATGAAAAGTAAAGATGAGACAGCCAATCTACCATGGTTGGGTTCTTCAAATTCATAAGGTTTACTCAGAAATACCAGTTCAGTTTTGAATAAAATAACTTCTTATTTTGATGAAATCATCGTTAAAACATGGTGGAAACCAACTTTATGGAAAATCAAGACCTCATATAGGGCCTATAAAAGGTTCACGGTGGGACTGGAAGGAGGTTATGGCAGGATTAGGAAGTGGAGAATGGTTATGCAGGAAATGATGTATGAAAAGATGCATGCTGGGTTTAAAGAAATACAAATAAATATATGAAAGTAGTTTAAGATATAGGTTGAACATAATGGGTCAAGACATCCGCGAAGAAACCATCATCCCAGTACATTCAACTTTGGCCTATCCATAAGCCTAGGGAATGATTGAGCCTTGATTAATTTTGTTGAAGGTTTCTCTGGCTCAGCCCCTCATAGACTTGAGATCTTCAACATCTTAAATACTATTTATTTTGATAGATGCAATACAAAATAAAAGTTCTAATAGGGGTTGGGGTAGTCCACTTTTTGTTTTTCTTTCACTTTCTTATTTTCTTTTTACTTCTGCTTCCTCCAAGTGTCTGGGGATCTAAAGTCAGTATGCCTTCTCATGTTGAAGATTAGAACTTTATTTAGGCTTAGTCTCTTGCAAGGAGAGGGCAAGGTTGCCATGGTCTTTTATCAAGGGACATACGCCTTATCAAGGTAAATATAACAAAAAACACATAAGTTTGCATTTGCAAGACTAAAATTAAACATGAATGCAATGGAAACTAGTCAATTAAAAAGCAATTTTTTAGGTTTTCTTATAGATTTTTTTTTGTTTTTTGGGTTTTGATGGTTTCATAAAAAAATTTTGGTGTTCCGGATATTTAATTTTTAAAATTTTTTAAAATTTTGAATTTTTTTGGTATTTTAAAATGTTCAATTTTTTGTTTAATGTGGAGGACATGACTATCTTTATTCTCTATCTTGCTTGCCATAGGTGCCCCTCATTGTCACATAAAAGTTAAGAGTAGGCACCATGTGTGGGAGAATACCTTCATTCGGAATCTTCTAACCTTCTACCTTTGATAGATATGACTTTTCTTAGACCCAGTCAGTCGTCCCTGCCCATAAGGTTAAAGAGAGAAGTGGATTGGTGGTGAGCCCTTAGTGGAGTTCGGGGTTGTCGAACTTGTTTCTCTACTAATGCTCACATTACCTGTTGGGGTTCGGCCTCCTTAGGTCCTTCCTTCTAGTTCATTTTATTTTGGTGGGCCACATTTAGATAGGTTTTTTTATTTTTATTTGAGGGGTTCATTACCCATATTTTGGAGTCTTTTTTTTCTCTTCTAGGGCTTTTGTTGGTACACATTCCAATAGGTCTATTCTTTTTGCCGACCTGGGGGGTCATTGCCCATCTTTTGGCACCTTTTGTTTTAAGAAGTCAAACCTTTGGAGACAACCTCTTACTAAGGTGATGGGCACTTTCAGTACTCCTCATTCTTATCCCTTATATCCATTCCGGACTGAAACAAGAAGAGAATAGAAGAGAATAAGATCTGGCCGGCCTTCTTTTGTCAAGTGTTGCCTAGCTTTCTCTCTAGCTTCCAATCATCAGATCTCAAAATATAAGCATATAGTGTGTGCAGTATGGTGCCTATCCTTAATTCCCCAGGTGACGAATTATGACACCAAACAAGCAATCATGATATGTTAATTGCCATCCTTCATATTTTAAGTTTTACAAATTTCTTTTCATAATTTTTATTTATCCTTAAAAAAATATTTTTTTAGATAGACACCATTCCAGAAGTGAGTTAATTTTTCATCTTATGCATTAATTAGCTTATATAAATTACCAGGATAAATCACTAAGATTACATAGGGACCCTTTTAATTAGGTTGAAGTGTAGAGTGGGGACCACTCGGCTTAACAAATATTCTTTTCAGCACAACCTCATCGACTTCAAATTTTCTCTCTACCACCCTCTTCTGATAAAATCTTTTAAGTTTGTTTTGATAAGATCTAGTATGTTCAACAGCAGCTAGCCTTTCTTCATACAAGAGTTCAAGTTGTACGAGAAGGGATTCTCGGTGTTCATCTATAGGGATGTCTTGATCAATCTAGACTCAGAGGGAAGGGATGAGTACTTCGTATGGGACTACAGCCTCCATCCTAAATGTCAAGGCATAGGGGGTTTGACCTGTTGGGGTTCGAACTGAAGTGTGGTAGGCCCATAAAAAGCATCAACTAACTAATTTGGCTAGTCTATGTACTTGCTAAACTTAAACGTTTTCTTAATGATTTTTATCAGAGTTTTATTTGTGGCTTTTGCTTGACCATTGCCTTGAGGGTAATATGGAGATGAATGATGCAATTTGATGCAATACTTGTTGCGAAGGTCACGCAATTCTTGAGAGATGAATTGAGGTCCATTATCGGTGACGATGTCGCCTAGGATCCCAAATCTGACAATAATGTTGCAATTGATGAAGGTGTAGACTATTGATGCCTTGATCCCTGCATATGCTTCCACTTTTGCCCACTTGGTGAAGTACTATGTTGCTATTAAAATGAAGGATTTGATTTTTTTAGTGGCGTTTGGGTCATGAAAGGGTCCAATGACATCAAAATCCCACATAGTGAAAGGCCATGGAGCAAGAATTGGGTGAAGAGAAGACGTGGCAAAGTGAATGTTGTCAGTGTGAAGTTGACATTGATGATAATGTCGGACAAATATTGAACAATCTTCTTCCAGAGTAGGCCAATAATAGCTCTACCTAATGATCTTTTTGGCAAGGGCTTAAGCATTCCCATGGCCTCCACATACTCCGGAATGTGCATCTTTAAGCACCAACTCAGCCTCTTCTTCATCTAAGCACCTCAATAAGACTCCAGCCAGACTTCTCTTGTAGAGAACTCCTCCTGAGATAGTATATCTC
The DNA here is from genome assembly GCA_036172225.1 of Cryptocoryne crispatula var. balansae. Taxonomy (NCBI): domain Eukaryota; kingdom Viridiplantae; phylum Streptophyta; class Magnoliopsida; order Alismatales; family Araceae; genus Cryptocoryne; species Cryptocoryne crispatula. The sequence continues at coordinate 21,005,389 of CM069926.1, read as the reverse complement.
TAGGAGACCATTTTGATAGCTTTCTTCTCTTCAGCAGTTGATCATAATGGATATGTTTGATCCTGACAATAATTTGCAATCTCATAATACCATGGTTTCTCACCTTCTTCTAATTTCTCCAACTCAACCAAAGACACTTCCTTCTTTTGCTCAATATATTCCTTCCTTTCAAACTTCTCTTTGACTTTTAAGAATTGTGCATCTTCTATGGCCGTAGTGGATTGTCGGCAGACATAGATTGTCCTAACCTATCTGCCTAGCAGAACAAATAGTGAAGATGTTAAAGAAGCAAGTGCATCAGCAAGGATGTTTTAAGCATTAGGAACATGAATAAATTCAAACTCGGAGAACAACTTGATGTAGCAGGTGGTGAGTTCTTGATACAATTTGAGCCCAGGATGAGATGTGTGTTACTTGGCAAGCACTTGGTAGAGAATCAATTAACTATCACCAATTACCTTTAATTTAGTGGCACCATAGAAGTAAGCATCCTCCAGTCCTGCCAACAAAGCTTCATATTCAGCTATACTGTTTGTCACTAGAAAGTAAGCTGAAAAGCCTGTGGAATGGTAACACATTCATGTGACAAAAGAACGATCCCTATCCCTCTACCTTGAGAGTTCAAAGCCTCATCGAAGTACAAAGTACAAAGACTAGAGGATTGAATGGATATCAATTCCTGATCAGGAAATTTTTATTGGATAGGGTTGAAGATCGGAATGGAGTGATGGGCTTAAAGTTCAACAATTGCATAGCCCTTGATCACTTTTTGCTGAATGCAAGTGATGTCAAACTGAGAGTAGAAGCATTGCCAACATGCTAACCAGTCAGTCAGGATACCCTTTTAAAGAAAAAACTTGATAGGATTCATGCAAGCGATGAGATTAACCTCGTGAGCCATAAAGTAATGCTTAAGCTCCTGGACCACCCAAACTAGGGTGGCACAAGTCTTCTTCATGGTTATATACTTTTGCTCACAAGGATCAAAGATTTTTGACAAATATTATGTAGCTCGCTCTTTCCCTTCTTCATCCAATTGTGCTAGCATTGTTCCAAGAGAACCTTCCAAGATCGATATGTATAGGCTTAAAGAATTGCCTAGAACTGGAGGTTTGAGCACAAGTGGGCTTGACAAATGTTTCTTCAAACCATTAAATGCCTCCTGACATCTTGAATCCCATCTAAATTTGGCATTTTCCTTGGTCAACTCATAAAAATGTTTACACCTATGAGAGTGTTGTGAGATAAACCAGCGAATAAATTGAAGTCTCCCAATCAATCCTCTCAGTTCTTTAATGTTCCTTGCTGGAACATATCAATAATTTCTTTGGCCTTGTTGGGATCGATCTTAATGCCTCTTCTGCTGACAACGAACCTAAGTAGTTTGTCTGATGATACACCAAGCACACTTCTTAGGGTTCATCTTAAGCTTGTATTCCCTGACTTGTTTCAAAACCATTCTTAGTATCTCAGCATGCTACTCTTTGGTTCGAGATTTGACCACCAAATCATCCACATAGTCCTCTACAAATTTGTACATCATATCATGAAAGATTGCTATCTGTAGACACGCCAAATTTGCCTAATTTAGAGCATAAAACTCATGTTTTATAGGGTAACATGTGTGATTGTTCTTAGAATGATGCCGGGTCTTTTAATATTAATTTGGAGCTTTGCCAAACGAAATCAAATTTTTCCGAAGTTTTCTACACAAAGCTGTAGTTTCCAAGCGAAAACCACACATAAATCATGTAAACACGAAAATTGGCTTAATGACCAATTCCTAATGATCATGCATTGAAGGCTATGGTCATATTCATGATTCATTCTGGACAAGTTTTTTTCATGTCGTGTCTTTCCAGTTGGCCGTCGGTGTCATTCCGACCAGTATTAGATCTTCTGTTCACTGTCCAAATTTTTAGATACAATTTTGAATTTTTGGAGAGTTTTATGAATGATACATTTTTTCAAAAAGCTTATTCGGTCTGTTATCTTTCCAATGCAACAAACGGCGTCGAATTTCAAGTTCGGGAGTGTCCACAATGGCTTCCAGAAGAAAGATGCAAAGAATTAGTCCCCATGCGCCCTTGTCCCTGGGTACATGTGCCCTGGATCCAGGGCACATGGCCATGTGCCCCCAATCGGGGGCATGAGGGAACTAGTTTTTTAATAGGACTCTATCAGATCTACATTTTCGATTAGATCGTATTGTTTTTGTAGGGAGGATCAGATGCGCCCAGGTCTAGGGCGCAAATTCCTTGTTTTTTAGCACCGATCAGACCGGGTTTTCTTCTATAAATAGACTCCAATTCCGGTCATTCCAAAGGCTGGTTCATGACCTCACAGGCATCTCAAGATGTCCAATATCCCTCTTGCATTAATTTTGTGGTTTTTAAAGAGATATTTTTGAGTTTTTAGAGAGAGAAAAGTCGGTTCAGGAGAGAGGAAGGCTGGTCTACAAGTGATCTGTCAGGTCTCTCTTCTTTGGCTTCTACAGTAGTGTGTGGACGTCTTCTGCCAGATCCCTCAACATCAAATTTCTTCCTCTCTGAGTCTTATTCATTTTAAAATATATGGCACATGATTCCGAGGTCAGGGCTGGTCGTGACAAGTGCAAAAGCAAAGTCGCGCCTGGTAGATCCTAGACTGCTACTCGGCTTTTTTGACAACCCAGATTTGGCCATATCTCTCTCTATTATTATTAAAATATTCTATTATTTTTCTTATCTCTTTTTTTAGTAATTCTCCATACCCCTATATTTTTTTACATTTTTTTGCATTAGTTTTAGTCTATTAATCAGAAAATAAAAAAAGGGTTAGATATAACCCAAATCCGGTCAGTTTCCTTTCAGTTGTGTGTTTTATGTCATTTTCCTTACGTATACTCCACTTTGTTTAGTTCTAATTGTATTTTTCATCTATTTGTTTGCCTAGTTGCACAGGAAATCAAACACCCACACATTGAGGACTCTTCTTCATCGGCTGGCCGAAGAAGGAGAAGCTTTGACCCGCACTCTTCACACTAAGGTATACACGGTCATTTTCATTGCATAAATTAGAACCCGCGGTTCCTGGTGACCACATGTCTTAATTTTATACTTCTCATCCTCCTCCCACATGACCTGAACCATATCTTTGGTGATCGAGCGACGCCAAGGGATGAAAGTTCGGAGATCAATGTGAGTGTGGGACCGAGGTGAGAATTGCTTTCCATGTTTTCTTCCTTTCTTTCTCATCCCCTCTTGAGGTGATGATCCAGATTCACGGACTTCCCTGAAAGGAAGAGCCCCGTCAAATTTTCTAAGTTGACAGCTTTGTGGCGACCACGGTGGGACAAGCAATGTCTTTAACCGTGGGTGCTTAATATTTTTTGCAACTAGTTCTAGTTCTAGATCGGTTCTCACGTGAGCGTTTCCTTATTTCCACCTTTCTTAATTTCATGCCATCTCAAAATTTATGATTTCACCCATATTTCATCATATCTGAACTACCAAGTACCACATTTAATTTCGGTCATTTTATTTCAGCCGGTTCCCGCATGAACCAACCTTTGCTTTTAAAACTAGTTCCCGCGCGAACCAACTCTCTTCTATAAACTGGTTCCCACGTGAATCAACATTTATTTAAAGTCATTCAAATCAGATTTTTTCCCTTTTTATGCAGGTTATCACCCTAAAATTGGTAACCGCGTGACCTTCTTTTATGTTTAGTTGCCATTTAAACCGATTCCCACGTGAACCACCCTTTTACCTTTCAAACCGGTTCCCACGTAAACAAATCTCTTTCTTTACTTCGGTTCCCACGTGCACCAAACCTTTTCTTTGAGATCTATCCCCACTTGGATTAGATCCTTATTCACCTTTAATTGGCCCCACGTGGCCCTCTTTGATCATTCAAACCGGTTCCTGCGTGAACCACCTACACTTTTTACCCTGGTTCCCATGTGAACCAGCTTATTCTTACATCGGTCCCCACGTGGACCACCCTTTTGCTTGGCTATCATATCTGAACCCTCTTCTTTCCATCACTTTTCACTATCTCCATTTGGCTCTCATGTGAAACAAGGTCTAGATTCTAGTTTCTAGTTGCTTGTCTAGTCTCTAGTTACTTGTCTTGTGTGATTGCTTGTTTATTTAAGTTTATGTTTTTTTATTACTTTTTTTATTAGTTGATTGCATTCTCTGTTTCTTCATTCTGCCTCCTTCTTTTACACTTTTTTCCTTTTGAGGCGGGAGCTCACTCTTCCATTTACCCCTCCCATCCAAAACACCTTCTTGGTGGATTCTGACCTCTCTTCTGGGATATTCCTTCCTAGTTGCTTGGTTGGCTTTCATCAAGGCCTCCGTAATTCCTCATATGTGGAGTATTTCTCTTCATGATCGGGCTGGTTGTACCACTCCCCAAAACCCAAAGCATCCTATGTTACCTACACGTGGTGAGATTGTCTGAAACCTAGGTCATTGGAGATTGGAGTTAGGATCCTAACCCATTTGTTAAGAGAACAATTCTTAACAAATCCATAAATTTAAAGTTTAATCAAAATCATTGCGTAATCTTGTTTTCAAGTCTTTGCATCACTTGTTTTACCCTCTCCTTGAAGTTGAAAGGTGACAATGCAATTAAGATCTAGAAGGCACGTTGGAATGGGGGAACACGCTAAACGTCGAGAGCAAGAGATGGGTCATCAACCAATTCTGTCAGATGGTCATGTTAATCCCTTGTTTGAGTCAGAAGCGCAAGAGATCCCGCAAGAGATCCCTCAACCATCTGCTCCCCGTTATGTTGAACAACTCTTTAAAGAGTTGTCTCTTTATACTGACCCAGAAACTTACTCACGTATACAACCCATGGTGAAGGGAAAAATTGCCTCTGATTAGGCTGAAGCCAACCAAGTTGCCTCATCTCCTTGTCCTATGGTTCGACCACCACTCATTCAATCATCCTTTGTTCAATCACCTATTATTCAGCAATCTGTGATTCAACCATTACTAGCACAACCTTCACTAGCACAACCATCTATAGTTCAACCATCTGTGGTTCAACCATCATTTGTCCAGCCACCATATTTCAACCATGTTGCTCCCCTGGCCCACCAAGTCATGGGACAATCTTCAAAGAATTTGCCGAGTCATGCTCCTAAATTCCATAATCATACCTCTAACCACATACCCCCACCAGTAAACCAAGAACCTACTCTCACCCAGGCAATCATGGATCAGCTCACCCAGATGAATAAACGTTATGAAGAGTTGAGATGTCACCTAGACTCCAAGTCAATTCTTGAGGTCTCTATTCCTTCTTTGCCAGTTCTTTATCTGCTACCTTCTGAACTACTAGTTTATCGCCGCTACAATGGTACTGGCAATCCTTTTCTCCACCTAAAAGATTTTCTTTACGAGTCCTCATTCTGGAAAACTGATCGTAGGGTTCTTGCTTTCTTGTTCCGCCGATCACTAGAAGGGTCTGCATTTGAATGGTTCTACTTGCTCGACCCTTTTGAGGCAAGAGACTTTGATATTGTCAAGACCAAATTTTTGCAAAGATACAGAGACTGGGTGGCACCATCATGCTCCATTATAGATTTGATTGCTGAGAAGATGAAGCCCGAAGAGGACTTCATAAAGTTTGCTGATCGCTGGAGGGGAATGGCAGAGAAACTAACAGATGTTATTTCTGAAAGGGAACAAGTGAAAATGCTCATTGAAAACACTACACCTGCCCTGAGGAATGTCTTGATTGTGCACCTTCCTATCACCATGAATGAACTTTATGATAGTGCCCAATACTTGCAAGTCCACTTTAAAGATGCCACAATGATAAATCCATTTGATCCCAAACCTAGGAACATCAGGAAGACCTCCTCTGCACTAGCTGGGCCTACAACTGAGGGAGTTGTCAGCAATGAAGCTGTAAACATTGTGAATAACTAGGGAGGGAACTGTTTAAACCAGTTTAGGAACTCACTGCATAACCTTTCCTACTACTCCCCCTCAACAATAGGTTAGGCCACAACAACCACGACAACCTCAACAACCACCTCAACCAGTAGCACAACCCAACAACCTCGTCAACCTGCCAACAATAGGGCACCACCACCACCCAATCAGGCACCACGAAGGGGAGGTTCTAGGAGAGAGAATTACTAACAACTCCCTTACTCTTGACCGACATCTTCAAAGTACTCATGGCAAAAAAATAGTTGGAATTGCCCAAGGAAAGAGAGGTTTGGCCAACAAATGCAGATATGTCCCGATACTATGCTTACCAGCAGTACCCTGGTCACACCATAGAAGTGTGTTTTCAATTCAAAGACTATATCCATGATCTGAATGACCAAGGCAGCATTGATTGGGCTCAAAGGAGGGAATTCATACAAGCAATGAAGGCTAGACAGCAGCAGCGACAGCGTCCACCGGCTCAACCTTAACAACAACTTGGCTTAGGGATTGTTCAGTCCGCTCCCATTACATGCTCCCGCTCCGGCACCGGCACCAGCACATCCAAACCAAGAAATTTGTCTAGTTCACTCCATTGTCTAGGAAGATGTCAGTCGTGCTCAAGGTTGGCAGCTAGAAAACCTTAATGAAACCATGTCAGTCAACCCAGCTAGGCCTCCTGCTAAAAACCCCACTAGACAAATAATCTGTGCACCTCCTACTTCACAACCACCACCAAGCTCAATAACCCAACCACTGGTCGCCACTTCTTCTCGCTGACTCATCATTAGGCCAGCCCCCGCCTTGACTACACCTCCCTCAACCATTGCTACACACCAGCCCTTGCTCATCCAGCCACCACAATCACCACGAAACCTGAACCCCCAACCTATAAAACTCTGTCATCCCAAAACCCCAACCTATCACACCACCAACCCCACAACCTACCACTCCTGCACCCCGGTCTCTTCTTATCAGGCCACCAGCATCGCCACCACTACCACCTCCAAATCCTACCCCTCAACTCACAAACCCAATCATCCCTGACCCACCAATCCCATTACCCACCATACCTGCACCTTTTCCACCACAGCCTACCCCAGTTAATCCATCACCTCTACCCGACTGCCAAATAGCGAAGGAAATTAGAAGAGTATCCCAAAGGTATACAATCCTAGGAGGAGTGCTCTATAAGAGGAACTTAAGTGGAATCTTACTCAGGTGTCATGATGAAGAAGAAGCTGAGTTGGTGCTGAAGGAAGCACATTCTGGAGTTTGTGATGGTCATGTGAATACCCAAGCCCTTGCTAAGAAAATCATCTGACAAGGGTATTATTGGCCAACTCTAGAAGAAAACTACTTCATCATTTTCCGGCACTGTCATTCATGTCAACTTCATACCGACAAGATTCACTCTCCCACATCTTCCCTTCATCCAATTCATGCCCCATGGCCTTTTGTCATGTAGGCTTTTGATATCATTGGCCCCTTGAGTGACCTCAACTCCGAAATGCACTCAAAATCATTCATTCTGACAGCAACGGAGTACTTCACAAAGTGGGCTGAAGCGGAAACGTTCATGGAAATTAAAGCGTCAACAGTTTGCTCCTTCATCAAGCGCAACATCCTGATAAGGTTCGAGATCCCCAGTGACATCGTCACTGATAATGGGCCATAATTTCTCTCTCAAGATCTATGTGATCTTTGCAATAGGTATCGCATTTCATTGCATCATTCATCACCATACTAGCCTCAAGGCAATGGTCAAGCAGAAGCCACCAACAAAACCTTAATCAAAATCATCAAGAAATCTTGTAAGTTTAGCAAGTTTGTCGACTGGCCTGATAAGCTTGTAGATGCTCTATGGGCTTATCGTACTTCTGTAAGGACTCCCACTGGACAAACCCCGTATGCCTTGACATATGGGATGGAAGCAGTGGTCCCCTACGAAGTATTACTTCCATCTCTCCGAGTTCAGCTCGACAGGGATATTCCTGTTCATAAGAAACAAGAATCTCTCCTTGCACAGCTTGAACTATTGAATGAAATAAGGCTAGCTGCTGCCGAGCACGCTCGGACTTATCAGAATAGACTTAAAAGGTTTTATCAAAAGAGGGTGGTTGAGAGAAAGTTTATCACGACCCAGAATTTAAATAACATAACAACAAATACGTCGAAAATACACAATGTCGTGACAGTGGGATGAAACCCAATACTTGAATTCCACAACCCAAACTTAAACAATTATTTTCATAAGATTCATCATACAAGAGAATAGAACCATAATTCTAAGTCTAACCACACTCTTGTTCAAAAACAACGAAGACCATCTACCTAAGTAGAGAATACCAAGAATCTCCAAGTGCAAATAACTCTGATTCCTTTGGTTCCACCTGAACTTCATCTTCAAGCTCCTAAATCTTCAAAACCTGCTGAAAAATTTTCCACAATGGGGTGAGTCCGGGGACTCCATAGGATTTACACTCGTATCCCGCCAATCGGATACTAACATATAAACATGCAATGATAGATAACATATATAAATTGAGATGTAAATACAAATATATAGAATGTCTTCTATATTAAGCGCACAACCCATAACCAAACCATGAATTAACTTTAAGGAAACAATTATGCCAATGCTATACACTTCTAGACCAAAACACACAAGACTATACAAGCTAGACAAATACCACCTAAATGACCTTAAGACTTAACTTAACATAACCAAACTAAAATAAGACAAATCTGATTTTTTCTAACATGACATGATTTAACATCTATACATGACACACAAGTAACATAATTTCATAGACTTTCCAAACACATAGCCAAATAGCAAGGAATTGGTCATCTTGCTTCACTTGTACAGAATGCATTCACCAGCTCTAACATATATAGCAGTAACATATAATAAACTAGCCCAAAGTGCACCTAGGCAGTGGTGACACTAGGGAAAACCGCGGTAATCCGGGATCTGTGGGAGGGCCGGATTCATCTAAGTTTCCCACTGCCCACGGGAAATTGACTAACATAGGCTGGTGAAGCCTTCATAGCACGTCATATCAAGAGTTCATAATATAATTTTCAAATCATGACGTACTTGACCATACCATGCATACATGACATAACCATCCAATTTCATAGCCCTTCATGCAAGACATAACATCCGTAACGAACTTGACAAGACATATGAATGGAACTTGTTCTCAATGACAACTCGTACTAATCATGACCAAATTGACATGACTAACTATGCATAGCATAGTCCATGATCTGAAACCAAATTAAACATATTTTACCATAAACTAGACAAGACTCCAACAGACTTGGTTGACATATTCTAAATCAAACATATACCAAACTTGACCATATGAACATAATCATATCATGCATGACATAATACATAATCTGAAACCAGACTAATTAAAATTTACATGATCCTCACACATGCAATGACAAATCGAACTAGACATACTTAATTACATATACAAGACAATTAACTTAAATTAAGTTTGGCATGAACTAAACAGATTATATTCTGACATAATCAACCATAATCTGACCTAAACAGGTTATAAAAGGTATAATTTTATGACCCATGAGTTTTTCCAAATCTCCACATAATTATATTTCAATTCTAGGTTCATTCTAGTACATAATCATATACATAAATAACATAATGTCAAATCTCATGAAGAATATTTCTATCCATCTAGAATCATGCTAAACATGTTCCATAATACACAAAATACTAATTTCAAGTTTCTAATTTCAAAGATTTTGAGAATCTCATTAAGCATAAGTTCAAAGTCAAAATCTAGTCAACTTATAGTCCATAAACTAAATCATGCATATTTTCTTATCCAAATGAGATCAAATACATAGACAAGCTTGAGAAACCTACCTGGAAGCTTCTTTAAATGTTCTGGATTTTTATGAATTTTTATGCTATTTTTCTCGCTTTAACTCTGATTTACAAAAATATAAATCATTAAAATCTGGAAAATATTGAACCGATGGCTCAATCTGGCTGAACTGAGCGGTTGAACTGGAGCTACACCGGTGGCTCGATGCTGGGCTAGTGTCTGAGCCAGGCGGGGGTGCTGGTCCGGGCTCAACTGGTGGGCTCAAGCGGTGGCTCAGACGGCGCTCGCAACGGAGGCGACGATAGTAGCGGCGGCAAGAGGGCTTCTCGCGACATTTTCGACCGGAATAGGGGAGGTCCGCCGACGTGCACCCTTCATCGCCATCCCCGGACTTCCCCTGTTCCAGTCGAAAATGCCGTGAGAAGCCCTCTTGCCGCCACCGCTGTCCCCGCCTCCTTCATGAGCAACACCGCGCGAGCACCGTCCGAGCCGCCGCTCAAGCCTGCTAGTTGAGCCCGGACCAGCACCCCTGCCTGGCTCAGCCACTAGCCCAGCATCGAGCCACCGGTGCAGCTCCAGTTCAACCGCTCGGTTCAGCCAGATCGAGCCATTGGTTCAATATTTTCCAGATTTTAATGATTTATATTTCCATAAATCAGAGTTAAAGCGATAAAAATAGCAGAAAAATTCTTAAAAACACAGAAAATTTACAGAAGTTTCCAGGTAGGTTTCTCAAGCTTGTCTATGTATTTGATCTCATTTTGATAAGAAAATATGCATGATTTGGAAAAACGCATGGGTCATCAAATTATACCTTTTAGAACCTGTTTAGGTCAGATTATGGTTGATTATGTCATAATATAATTTGTTTAGTTCATGCCAAACTTGTTTTAAGTTAATTGTCCTGTATATGTAATTAAGTATGTCTAGTTCGGTTTGTCATTGCATGTGTGAGGATCATGTAAATTTTGATTAGTCTGGTTTCAGATTATGTATTATGTCATGCATGATATGATTATGTTCATATGGTTAAGTTTGGTATATGTTTGATTTAGAATATGTCAACCAAGTCGGTTGGAGTCTTGTCTAGTTTATGGTAAAATATGTTTAATTTGTTTTCAGATCATGGGCTATGTTATGCATAGTTAGTCATGTCAATTTAGTCATGATTAGTACGAGTTGTCATTGAGAACAAGTTCAATTAAGTCGGGTTATCATATGTCTTGTCAAGTTCGTTACGGATGTTATGTCTTGCATGAAGGGCTATGAAATTGGATGGTTATGTCATGTATGCATGGTATGGTCAAGTACGTCATGATTTGAAAATTATATTATGAACTCTTGATATGACGTGCTATGAAGGCTTCACCAGCCTCTGTTAGTCAATTGCCCGTGGGCAGTGGGAAACTTAGATGAATCCAGCCCTCCCACAAATCCCAGATTATCGCAGTTTTCCCTTAGTGTCACCACTGCCTAGGTGCACTTTGGGCTAGTTTATTATATGTTACTGCTATATATGTTAGAGCTGGTGAATACATTCTGTACATGTGAAGCAAGACGACCAATTCCTTGCTATTTGGCTATGTGTTTGGAAAGTCTATGAAATTATGTTACTTGTGTGTCATGTATAGATGTTAAATCATGTCATGTTAGAAAAAATTAGATTTGTCTTATTTTAGTTTGGTCATGTTAAGTTACGTCTTAAGGTCATTTAGGTGGTATTTGTCAAGCTTGTATAGTCTTGTGTGTTTTGGTCTAGAAGTGTATAGCATTGGCATAATTGTTTCCTTAAAGTTAATTCATGGTTTGGTTATGGGTTGTGAGCTTAATATAGAAGACATTCTATATATTTGTATTTACATCTCAATTTAGATATGTTATCTATCATTGCATGTTTATATGTTAGTATCCGATTGGCGGGATACAGGTGTAAATCCTACGGAGTCCCCGAACTCACCCCGTTGTGGGATAAATTTTTCAGCAGGTTTTGAAGATTTAGGAGCTTGAAGATGAAGTTCAGGTGGAACCAAAGGAATCAGAGTTATTTGCACTTGGAGATTCTTGGTATTCTCTACTTAGGTAGATGGTCTTGGTTGTTTTTGAACAAGAGTGTGGTTAGACTTAGAAGTATGGTTCTATTCTCTTGTATATGATGGATCTTATGAAAATAATTGTTTAAGTTTGGGTTGTGGAATTCAAGTATTGGGTTTCATCCCACTGTCACGACATTGTGTATTTTCGCTGCGTATTTGTGGTTATGTTATTTAAATTCCGGGTCTTGACAAAGTTCGAAATTGGTGAGATGGTAGTCAAACGCATATTCGTTAAGCTAGGGGTCCCCGCTTCAAATTGCAACCTAATTGGGAAAGGCATTTTGTAATCACTGAAAAGTATCTAGGCAATGCATATGAATTGACTAATACAGATAGAGAAAATTTGAATCATCTTTGGAATGGAGTTTACCTCAAAACGTATTTTCCATAAAAATAGAGTTTACCTCAACATGTGCATTATTTTATAATTTTTTATATTAAAATTTAAAATGTAAAATTGTTAGCGATAATTTAGAAACAACTAAATGATTGAAAATAATTTCAAAAAATAATTTATAAATATTTAAATAAAAATTCATTTTTTTAAAAAATAAATTATATGTAACCAAACATTGTATTTTATTTTATATTTTTTGGAAAAGTTGTTACATAAAATTATTTTGCTTGAAATTATTTTTACATAGATCCGGATAAATTCTTACTTAAAAATTATTTTTATAAAATTATTTTACATAAAATAAAATTATTTTTAAAATTTTTATATTATTTTATAACTATTATTGTATCAAATTTTAATACAATAAAATTTGAAGAATGATTTAAAAACATATAAATGATTAAAAATATTTTTATAAAAAAAAATTACAAGCAAACTAATAGTATAATATATTTTGAATTTTTTTAAAAAAGTTGTCTGAAAACTATTTTACTTTGATTATATTTTTTATGAAAAATGATATACTAACGTCCAAACAGTAAAAATTGATTTTAATCTACATGAAAAAATTGTTTCATCAGAAGTATATTCAAATATTTTGTTTTTAAGTAGAACCAAACGGACCCATAGTCTTCAGTGCCACGAGCGAAGCAACACCTTCTGTGTCATCCTCATGGAGGGCTTTTCGACAAGAAAATGTGGGTCGTTCCTCCTCACCTCCATGGCGACAGCCCGTGATGAACCCCGTGAAGCATCATCCCCTTCCATGACACCCTCGTAGTCGTAGAGCACCCCGCTATCAACTTTCTTGAGGTCTGCGTCGCCAGGGCCGGCATCCACACCATGGGCAAACTCCGGTATCCTCCTTTCCAAACAGTGGCTTGACAACACAAACCTTCGTGACGGTGATGGCTTGGCACCTCCTTCGACTCCCAGGGGACAGCGTTTGCAACCAGCCCAAGTCCCTTGTCCTCGTTGCCAAGGAGTTTTTTTTTAACTAACGCAGTTTTTAAAAAACTTTTAAAATTAATACACTAAAAATTTTATTTACATATCAACGTCAAAATCGAGTTGTGGTAACTCTATTTAATTTTAAAAACAAGTTTCAACAATACGACTTGTTCGTTGTTGAAAATTAAATTTTTGAAATTTGAATCACATAATTATACCATTATGTCCATTTGTCAGTATTATTTAAAGTCGAGTTTTTAAAGTTCAATTTTGATCAAATTCGAGTTGTTACAACTCAATTTTGATCAAAGTACGTTAAATTTGTAATTTAAAATTTCAATGAGTTAATTTAAAAAATAAAAAAATAAAATATGTTAGTTAAAAAAAAACTCTCCTTGCCAATGCTGAGATGTGCCTTAAGCGACTACCCAACAGCGTCCAAGGCTCGGCGTGGTTCGGGTTCTCGTTGTTCGGGTTCTCTTCCATCTTCAACCGAAAGAGCAGCCACGGGCTACAGGTCCTTGTTGAGGTAGCGCAACATAACCCATGCTGCCGAAGGGCGTCGCAACATGCCATCCAGAGGATCATCCCGTGCTCAAGTCCGGCGAGTACTTCATTCTAGCGCTCTTCTGAAATGGGGTGTTCGATATGGGTGTCAGCCAGCCACCTCGATGGGCTAGGGATTCCTGCGGAACTTCGCCTTCTGAGTTGAATCCTCCCTGATGGGCTTCAGGCGTCATGGTTGGACCAGGACCCAGCATCGTGGACAACACCCAACAATGCTCAATGAAATTGATGGCTCAGATCAGGATTTCAAAATGGGCCAAGGCCCTTTAATATGAAAAGTCAGGCCCATTATTAAAAAGAAGAGTATGAAAAGTAGGCCCATTAATAAAAAGAAGAATAATAAATCAAACCCATGAGTTATAAGTCCTCATGGCATCTCCTTGGGAGGATACCAACTAGGCCCATTTAAAAAAGGCCTATTAAGCCACATTATAGAAAATATTCTCAAAAAAAAAAAAGCGCAACAAGGTGGTAGGTTACACATCAAGGCACCTCATCAAGGATACAACATACAAGCCCCATTAACTCGATCAGGCCAAAGGTGGGTAAATACAAGTTGATGGATGAACCTAAAGTCATTGAAGCCTTGTCAACTTGGTCATGACAAAGGTGGTAAATGCCAGTTGATGGATGAACCAAAGGTAATTGAAGCCCCCTTAAATTGGTCACACCCAAAGTGGGTAAATACAGATTGATGAATGAACCAAAAATCATTCAAGGTCATTAACTTAGTCACACCCAAGGTGGGTAAATGCTAGTTGATGGATGAACCAAAAATCATTTAAGGATAATTAACTCAGTCATGCCCAAGGCGGGGCAAATACTAGTTGATGGATGAAATCATCAATCATTGAAGTCTCATCAACTCAATCATGCCCAAGGTGAGCAAATATCAATTGATGGATGAAATAATCAATCATTGAAGTCCCATCAACTCGATCACACCCAAGGCTAGCAAATATCGATTGATGGATTTAATTATCAATTATTGAAACTCCATCAACTCAGTCATACCTAAGGCGTGAAAATATCGATTGATGGATGAAATAAAAAATCATTCCAGGCCCATTAATTCGGTCACACCCAAGGTGGGTGAATACTGTTTGATGGATGAACCAAAATCGTTCAAGGTGCACTAACTCAGTCATGCCCAACATGGATAAATATTGGTTGATGGATGAACCAAAAGTCATTCATGATAGAAATGTATGCCCTACAAGCCAATCATATATGATATGATTCGACATTTCTAGAAATATCTCATTCAATTAATCAGGAAAATCTTCATTATAAGCTCTTATTAGATGCGAATATCATAATGAAGTCCATGATCAAATACAATGATGATTAAATCATGATGAGATCATGATAATGAGATTGATCATCTAGAGGTATTTGATCTAAATGTTCCTAGTCATAGGATACTTGAGACGGGACATCAAGGATCCGGATAGACTAGTGTATGTGATGTCTTCTCATGTGATGAGGACGATCGATCTCATTGGTCATTAGTGTGGAAACACTGAGATACACATACATGTGCTCATTAGTTGAATGAGTTCACTGAACTGACCGAATTAGAAATCTTGAATGGTATCTTACCGAACTGTCTAACAGGGTTTTCTATTATCACGGTTGCATGGTTGGACCTTTGACCTGAGTCGTCAAAGATGCCTTGTTGGGTGGAACTTGTGCTTTGACCATTGACTTATGGATCACAATTTAGATGGTCCTGTATAGCGATGGATCGGGTACAAGGAAAATCCGATGGAGGCAATTAAGCTGACAACAAGGGATCGTCCACTCTCGGTAAGTGAGAGTGAATGTCCTATGGGGTAGTACTCTAAATCCCTGGTCAAGGTAGATAGGATAATTGGAAAAGGAGTTTTCCAATTGATCTAATTCTGAGTACAGGATCCTATAGAGTCTGTACACTAAGGAGTTGACAGTCGATGCCGTACTCCTTTCCGACCGGGACATTGGATGGATGAGGGTTTATATTCATGTGATA
Organism: Cryptocoryne crispatula var. balansae; assembly: GCA_036172225.1. Lineage (NCBI taxonomy): Eukaryota > Viridiplantae > Streptophyta > Magnoliopsida > Alismatales > Araceae > Cryptocoryne > Cryptocoryne crispatula. The sequence continues at coordinate 20,989,565 of CM069926.1, read as the reverse complement.
ACTGATGATGGAAAGGCTCAATGGAGATGAGATTATCCCCATAGCCATTTGGGATCATGGGATGTGGCTTGTACCCTTCATGATCGATAGGCCGATTAATCTGTTATCGGATAATGGATTTAATTAAATTAAATAGAATTGTTCTATTTTATTTAAGCCTCAACCAAATAGGCTATTGGGCCTAGTGGGTCACACACAAAAGGACTTATCCAAAGTATAGGGGCAAGGGCGTAATTTATAGAGATTTTGAGTTTTTATGAAAAATTCCATAATTCTCTATAAATACTAATGGTTTCAGCCAAACCCATCAAGCCAACGGTGAAAACCACGTCCCTAGCCTCCTCCCTACCTCCTCCTCTCTCTAGAAGGTGTCCATGGTCGATGGAGCTCCGTTTGGGAAGAGTTCTCGAGGCCGGCGCGAAGGGAGAACCTGTTGTGGATGAAGTTCGTGTGGATACTGCTGGAGACCGGACACTTGAACGGTTTGAAGAGCTTAAGAAGCTCATCTCCTTCCTCTCCATGGGATTATATGAATCCCTATCAGGTATATTCGAACCCGATTTGATCGGTTTTCGATTTTCGTCGTTCGGTTCTGATTGAGACAGATTCTAAAGGAACTCATAGGAATCGTCGCTTCCACTGCACCAAACTTTTATGGACAATTCCTTACAATTCAAGGCTTATTAACTTGGTAATGCCCAAGGTGGGCAAATACTAGTTGATGGATGAACCAAAAATCATTGAAGCCCCCTTAACTTGGTCATGCCCAAGGTAGGTAAATACTAGTTGATGGATGACAAAAAAATCATTGAAACCCCATTAACTTTTAAGGAATTGCCTTGTAAATTTTGGTATAATAGAAGTGACATTTCTATGGGTTCATGTTGATCTTATCTCAATCAAAACCAAATAATGAAAATTGAATACTGATTAAAATAAGTTTGAATATACCTGCTAGGGATTCATCTAATCCTTTAAAGAAGAAGAAGAAGAACTTGTTAAGCTTTTTAAACCATTCAAGTTCCTAATCTTTAGTGGTAACCACAAAAACTCTATCCATAGACATGTTCTCCCTTGTGCTGGACTTGAGAACTCTGCTCGAACGAAGCTCCACCATGCCGAGGATGTCTTCCAAAAATAAGAGGTAGGGAGGAGGCTAAGAATGTGGTTCTCACCCTTGAATTGATAGGCTTTGGTTGGAACAATATTATTTAAATACAAATTAGAATTTTTTTACTTAATATTTTTAGAAATTATGCATTTGCCCCTATATTTAAGGATAAATTTTTATGTGTGTGCCCCACTAGACTTAATAGCCTATGTGGTTGAGGCATAATTAAAATAGAATAATTATATTTAATTAAATTAAATATATTAATTGATAATAGATTAATTTGCCCATTGATTATGAATAGTACAAGTCACATCTCATGATCCCAAACGACTATGGGGATAATCTTATCTCCATTGCATATTTTCATCATTAGTTATCACACAATATAAACCCTCATCTATTCAATATCCTGGTCATATAAGAGTACATCATTGACTGTCAACTCCTTAGTATACTGACACTACGAGATCTTATACTCAGGTATCAATTGAAAAACTCTTATCCAATTATCCTATCTACCCTATCTAAGAATTTAGAGTACTATCTCACAAGATATTCACTCTTACTTACCAAGAGTTGACAATTCCTTATGGTTTGCTCAATTACCTATACTAGGTTTCCCTTGTACCCAATCCATAATTGTACTAGACCATCTGATAGATGATTTATAGGTCAATGGTAAAAACACAAGATTTTCCCAAAAAGACATTTCGCAACTTAGGTTAAAGCTATTTGTGCAACTGTGATGATAAAAGACCCTAATTAGCTGTTTTGTAAGATACTATTCATGATTTCTAATTCAGTTAGTTTAGTGAATTCATTCACCTAATGAGCACATGTATATGTATCTCAATGTCTCCACACTAGTAACCAATAAGATCTGTCATTCTCATCATATGAGAAGACATCACATATACTAGTCTATCCAAATTATTGATGTCTCATCTCAAGGATCATATGACTAGGAACATTTAGATCACACATCTCTAAATGATTAGTATCATTACCATGATCTTATCATGATTTAATAATTAATGTATGTAATCGATGACTTCATTACAATATACACATCTAATAAGAATTAGTAATAAAGATTTATCTAATTATTTGAGTGAGATATTTCTAGAAATATCGAATCATATCATATATAATTGTTTTGTAAGGCATATAATTCTATCATAACTCAGTCACGCCCAAGGTGTGCACGTATTGGTTGATGGATAATCAAAAATCATTCAAAGCCCAATAACTTAGTCATGCCTAAGGTGGACAAAAATCATTGAAGCCCTATTAACTTTGTCACACCCAAGGTGAGCAAATATTGGTTGATAGACAAATATAAAAAAACCCAATTACTCAATCATGCACAAGGTGGGTAAATATTAGTTGGTGAATGAACCCAAAATCATTCAGGCTCATTAACTCAGTCACGTCCAAGATGGGTAAATATTGGTTTATAGAGGAGAAAAAAACATTGAAGCCCCATTAACTTGGTCAAGTCCCAATAATGGGAGATACTAGTTAACAGACGCATAGTCCATCAAGCCCATCAAGGCCCATTGGGTCAGTGAAGTCCCATCTCGAGGAAATACTGATATAAATATATGCCCTATAAGTTAATCATATATGATATGATTTGACATTTCTATAAATATGTCATCTAATTAATTAGGTAAATCTTTATTACTACCTCTTATTATATGCGTACATCGTAATAAAGCTCTTAATCACATGAAATGATGATTGAATCATGATGAGATCATGATAATGAGATCGATCATCTAAAGGTTTATGATTTAAATGTTCATAATCATAGGATTCTTGAGATAGGATGTCAAGAATCCGAATTGACTACTATATGTGATATCTTCTCATGTAGGGAGGATTACCGATCTTATTAGTCATTAGTGTGGAGACACTGAGATACACATATAGGTGTCCATTAGTTGAATGAGTTTACTGAAATGATCGAATTAGAAACTCTGAATGGTATCCTATCAAACTGTCAATCAGGGTTTTCTATCATCACAGTTGCGTGATTGGACCATTGACCTAAATCGCCAAAGATGCTTTGTTGGGTAGAACTTGTGCTTTGATCATTAACTTATAGATCATCATAGCATAATAATGTATTGGGTGCAAGGAAAACTCGATGGAGATAATTGAGCAGACAACAAGGGATTGTCCATTCTTGGTAAGTGAAAGTGAATGTCATATGAGATAATATTCTAAATCTCTGACCAAAGTAGAGAGAATTGTAGACATGCAAATTTTGTCTAGTTGGAGAACCTAAATTCTTATTTTCATAAAGTATATTTGAGTATTCTTACAAAGGAACCAAGTTTTTTAGAAAATCGAAACTTCCCTACACATTTTGGCCAAACTGGGCTAAGTGCCTCCATAACAGGGTGCTCTGACCAAGTCAAAGAGCCCTGTAAACAGGGCACTGGGCACCCTGTTAGTAGGGCACCAGGCGCCCAATTGGTGGGCACCTGCACCTGGTCTGGCTGACTAGACAGATCGATGGGACAGTTCTGCAGATAAAGTTACCATATTTTTTATTATAAAAGGACCCTCATTTAGAGCGTTCAGGACACACCAAGGATGTCTCCCACCTCCTCTCATCCACCACAACACTCCCAAGGCCTTACAACCCCTCTCCATGCTCTCAAACCATCTCAAAACCCTCTATCAAAACCCAAAAAAACCATAGTTGCTTCTTGAAGGGATAGTACGGCAAAATGAAGTTACCCTCTTTTGGGCTGTAGAAAGACCCCCATTTGGAGGTTTAGAAGGTTCCAAGCCCATCTCTCACTCCCTCTTATCCACCACTACACTCCTAATGCCTCAGAACCCTCCCCAAGCACTTAAACCATCCCAAAACTCTCCCCAAAAACCGAAAAGTTCACAGTTTTCATTTTCAGAATTATGATTTTTCTCTAACTTTGAGTAGTTCTACAAGCTATTTCTCTTACATGTAGTGCCAAATCACCCTCCCACTAGCTTCTCTTATGTATTGGATGTTTAGAGAAGCTCTCTTTGCATCTTGGAGGCCATCCTACACTCTACGGTGACTCCGCAAAGAAGAAAAACTGTTGGAACCGGTCCTTAGTGCCCCATCAGGTGGGCACTTTGACTTTGGTCAACACACCCCACTAATAAGGCACCTGCAGGTAGCATCCCGTTAGTGGGGCACCAGCCGGGGTAGACCTTGTTTTACATTTTTTAAGTTTATTTACCCTTACGATCGATCCTTCACTCTTCCCTATCATTCTAGCTTCCATCATCGTGACATTTCATATACATTAGGCCGTTCATTTGCATTTTCATGCATCTTTAAACCTTTCGAATAGAGGTTGATATTTAGTCCCAATCTAGTTAGTTTCTTTTTCTTTTGTTTGTTTAGATTCAAATTTGAGCATGATGCTATGCTTTCACTAGAACAAATGATGTTTTCACTTGTTTCTATGTTTTCTTACGAACATTTGTAGGTAAATCCAACCAAAATAGAGCTTCAACCTGATCGAAGAAAAGGAACTGACTAATGCTCTCTTCTTTCAGCCGACTAAGATAGGATAAGTCAGGACCCAATGATCTCCCCGCTTCCAAAGGTACGACGATCATTTTTGTTCTCTATTTCATTTATTTTCATTCTATTATATTTTGGAGTCTTTGGCTCCTGGAGACCACAAACACTAACATCCCATACACCAAGTCTCTAAAGAAAGCATAAGGGCTGGAAAAGGAGATCCATACCCTCTTTTGGGTGTCCACACCTTTTGGTGACCACAGTGGAACTGACTTTACTTTAGTGAGTTCTTCTTTTCTTTCCTAAGAATGTCCACTTGAAAACATGCTTATTTTCAATCTAATTATTGTTTGAGTCATTTCCATTTCCTTGCATTTCTATTGCTTGCTTACATGTTTGTTTGTTTTCTTAGGGCATCATCTAGTTTCTTTCAATTTACTTGCTTTCCATTGGTTTTTTTAAAAGCATAACAATCTGATTTCTAACTTTGTTTATCAACTTATTTCACCTTAGCATCTTAGAGATCATCTTCTTTCATTCCTTGTATAGTATACTTTCCTATTTCCTTCTAAGTCTAGTTTTCCTTTATCAAATTTTCAAAGCATGCTTAGTTAAAATTAGTGCTTTCTTTCACCTTAGTTTGATTTCGTATCATTGTCTTGTTTACTTGCTTTCTACAACATCTTGTTGATCATTGTATGCTTTTATTTTTTTCTTGCTTGCTTCTTATTCTTTAACATTTTACTCGCATTTAGCTTGCATTAGAGTTTCAGCTCCTTAGGTCATCCGAGAAGGGGGGCTCTCTCCTCCCAAAGCCATACACATATAAACACCCCTCTTGGTGGTTGTCAACTCCTCCTCCAGGGATTCCCTCTCGGAAGGGTTGAGTAGCTTCTATCAAGGCCTCCGTAAGTCCCCAGACATGAAGGATTCCCTCTTTACTGATCGGGCATATTGTACCTTTTTACCCCAAAACTTGGAGTACCTATTACCTATTGTTGTGAAAAGAGTAACAACCTTAGATTGCTTGACATTGTGAGAGAATAGGATCCTACCTATTTATTTGAGTGGATAATATTTTCTTAACAAGCCATTAATTTGAAGTTGAAATGAAATTTTTTTGTGTTAATCATTCCAAGTCTTTGCTAATTGCTACTACTTGTTTGTAAACAAAAATAAAAAATTAAACAAAAATCCCAAATTCACCCAAAAAAACTAAAATAATTTGCTTAAGGTTAATTTGCTTAATAATTTGTTTGTCCAACCAAACCAAATAAAAAAGGTTGAAAATCAAAACAAAAAGAATCTATGTGCTTTTACTTGTCATCTTATTTTTCTTTGTTTATGAATTTAAGGTCAGGATGAGCTATCTGAATGGTGGATCAAAGATACGAATAATTACAGTTGGAGTATGACCAATCTTATTTCTACCCTTCTCGTCGAACCTAGTCAAATTTCTCCTCAACCCAATCCAAATTCACTTTGGGAGGCATTCTCTCATGTCGACCCCACCCAACTTTAGTCTATTGAAGCCATTCTCAAAGGCAAGTCACCCGCCGATCCTCCCGAAGGTGGTCTTCACATATCTACCCCTCGGTTAGTGGCACATCAACCCAATGTACCCACTCATGGCCATTCTCATACCGGGCTCATGGCCCCAATTTCTCCTCATCCAGTGGCTAATCTAGATCATCCTAATCTGAATGCTATTGTTCCTTCTAGGCCACCAATTTATTCTTCTAATCATCTCAACCCTTCTCACCCTTTGGTGCATCCCCCGATGTATCCTTCTTATCCGACAACTTTGGCCCATCTAATCCCAGTTCCGGTGCACCAAGCACCCACTCCTCCTCCTCCTCTTCGGGAACCTTCTGTCAATCAGACTATGATTAACAAAATCAATCGTATGAATGAATAGTATAGAGAGCTTAGATGTCTGATTGACACAAGGGCAGTCCCTGAAATTTCTCTTCCTTCCCTCACTACTTTTCATCTACCTCCCTCGGAGATGCCGGCATACCGCTATTACAACGGGACCGGTAATCCCTTCATTCATATCAAAGACTTTCTCTATGAGTTGGTTATGTGGCAGAATGACCCAAGGGCCCTTGCTTTTCTTTTCAAAAGATCATTAGAGGGTTCAACTTTAGATCGCTTGACTCTTCAGAGATGAGTAACTTTGAAACTGTTAAAGCTAAATTCTTGCAAAGATATTAAAATAGGGCCGGGCCAACGTATTCCATCACTGAACTCATGTCTGAAAGGATGAGAAGTGATGAGGATTTTATCAGATATGCTAATAGGTGGAGGTTGATGGCAGAGAGGCTCACTGATTCTATTTCAGAAGCGGAACAAGTGAAGATGATCAGCACCAATGACACTCCGGCCTTAAAGAACATGCTGGCATTGCATCACCCCATCTCCATCAGTGAACTCTATGATAGGGCACGATGTATTCAAACATAGCTTAGGGACTCACCCATCATGAACCTATTTGATCCCAGATCACGAGCTGTCAAAAAAAACCATTTTTACCACAACTGGCCTAGTGACTGAGGGTGTAGTGACAAATGAAAACCTCAATATTGTAAGGAACCCACCTAACGATTATCAACACTAGTTTAGGAACTCTCAACAAAATCAACCATTTAGAAACCCTCAACCTCAACATAATTCTTAGTACTAGCCCCGTCAGCAACAAGCTCCAATTCCTCAATGACCGCGACAACCAGCCATACAAGCCCCAATTCACCAACCACCATGGCAACAATTGGCCAATTACAACCAAGCACCCCCTCCCATGGCCTACAGCCCCAAAAGGTAGGACCCAGGAGGAACCATTATCTGCCTTTGCCATACTCTCTAATAGATATCTTTAATGCACTCATTGTAGACACTCCAAATTGGCCTGATTCAAAGCCCCATACTCTTATTCCATTGGCAATATCCATTATTTGACCGATTATCTGATTTGGATTACCTCGTGGAGATGAGCTAAGGATGCTGGTGGAGCCCCTTTTGAGTTGGGAATGGACCGATGATTTCCGGAACAATGTCATAACCTTCAAGCGAGAGCCACACGTGAATTGTGAAAACACAGAGCTTGCTCGATGACCAACCTTGAATAGTCCTTAATTGAAGGTCACGGGAGTCCCGCATGTGTTCTGTAACATTCGGGTTTTTTGACAAGTCATTTCGGTAGGCTTTGTTCTATAACGGCTTTTCATTATGGCTTTTCGATCTGTACAGACACGGCTATCCTGGACAACGCGTCAGGCCTTTTCGCTCATCACCGGGTCTTTTTGAGTCATCCAAGTTGATCCTAGCCGTATATTTCATTAACCGGGGCCATACGGCCATTTCGGTCGATTTTAGGGTTTTATGACTTTTTTGAGTTTCGATTCACGTTTACCGGGTTAATCTCAACTTTTTCGATGATTTAATATTTTTTGATTGTACCAGACTCATTCGGTCATCATTTTAAGTCATCTCGAGTTGACCCGAGATTCCTCGACTGGAACCGTGCTCTTTCGGACCTTCGTTATGGTTTCCGGCTTTTCGCGAGAGGGTAAACTGGTAGAAAACCCTGTGCGAACGTCTCAGGAGTTATGCTGGCTAGTTTACCAACTTGAGGAGGTGCGGTTGAAGGCCCTCTTTCCAACACAACAAACGAGAGCTGAATCGGACATCTCGTTTGCAAGTTACGGCCTGCGGAACGCACGCGCAAGAGAGAGAGTGTACCGCGTCCCCACCCCCTTTGAAATAGGAGGGAGCGGTCACCGCGCTCTCAACCTGGGGGCGCGCCCTGCGCGCCCCCGCCTCCTATGAAACGTGGGGGTACAATCTTTTTTTGGAAACTGGAAATTGCGCCGATTAGCACCTTCTAAACCGGATTTTGGAAAGTTTTCCCCGCTAATTATTAATTATTTTGACCGCGCCCCTGGATTGGGGGCGCGTTACGTTTGTCAAGTCAATTTTTTGCAATTTCTGGAAAATTCCGGTGAATTTTAGCAATAAGACACATAACGCGCCCCCGGTTTCTTTGAAACTGGGGGGCGCGTAGACCGCTCCCCCAAGGTGAGGGCGTGCCCTCATCTCCTTTGAAATGCGGGGGAGCGGTCGGTCCAGTTTCTATGTTTTGCACCGGTTTCCCTCCTCTATAAATTAAGGGTCATTCTCAACGATCCAAGGTTAATCCCTTGTGCCTAGCTCATCCTAAGTTCATACAAGCTCTCTCCCAAAGCCGTCCCGATGTCCAAAGGCGATCCGACGTCGAGAGATCGATCCTGAAGCAAAGGAGAAGCCCGATCCGTGCGTTCTGCAGTAACCAATTTCATTGGCTTCTGTAGAAAATATGGGACTTCTGCTGCAAAAGTCTTCAATAGAGGAGTTGTTCTTCTATTCATCCTCTTTCATTTTAAACTAACGGCATTTGATTCTGATTTTCCCTTTGTCCGTGTCTATTGCTGCACCAAGGGCGCGCATCCAGGTTTTACTTTTCTATATCTGTCCACTTTCAGATTTTTTACAGACTTCTAAAGGAGGATTTAGGATAAGTCATCAACATAATAACTCTTCCACTCCAAGTCTTCTGTCTACTGCAACAAACATCACTCGATTCCGACATTGGTACTACCCGTGGTGAGCTCTGCACCGATGTTGTGCCAAACAGTGCAACGCGCCCCCGAACCAAAGGCTCGCAGACCGCGCCCTCACACCTAGGTCGCGCCCACCATGCCCTTAAACCCAGGGCACGTTTAGTCCAGTGTGCTGTCCAGCCATATTGGTGATATCTTCTCTATTTTAGCTCCGATTTGAGCCGTTCAAGTTTCTATGTCTTCGTCATTCATCTAGAATCATTTTAGCATCATTTTTACTTAGTTTTTTCATAATTTTATATCACAAAAAATACACAAAAAGGGGGTTAAGGTTCACCCCGAAGCCGGTGAGTCCGATTATAATTGCTTCTTTCTCATCTTCTCTCTAAAGTTACTATACTTCTCATAAGTCTAATCAAACTCTTCACTTGTTTTATTGTCTTAAGTTGCATAGGTTTATCAAGCTAGCATCGGTTGGACTCTTCTTCATCGACCGGCCGACGAGGAAGAACGTTTAACCCACATATCATCTCCTGCGCTAAGGTACACACGATCAACTCATCTCTTGATTTACATTCCATAAAGCAGAGCCCGTGGCTCCTGGCGACCACCTCTTTTATGTTCTAAGTCATTCTATTCCTCACTCTCCTCCCACATGACCCGAACCGTCTCCTGTGCTCGAGCGACGCTGTAAGATGAAAGTTAGGGGATCAATGTGAGTGTGGGACTGAGGTGAGGACTCTTTACCACTTTCCGAGTGTTTCCAACTCACTCCCCTTTTTCCCCTATTCTATCTTTCACCTTCTCTTGAGGTGTCGATCCGGAACTAGTTTCTGGAGTCGACACTCATGACAGTAGGGCAAATCGCATTGTCAAGGGAGAAGTTAGATTGGCTACAAAATGCTAACAAGCAATACTGTCTGTTTCACAGAAATCTTGGGCACACTGTGGAAAATTATTTTTAGTTTAATGACTACATACATGACCTTAATGAGCAAGGTAGTATTGATTGGGATCAAATGAGGGAATACACCAGAACAGTGAAAAATCAATCTCAACGACAGCATGCACTAGCTTAGCAACAACAACAACATAACCTCAGCCTAGGGATTATCTAAAATCTTTTACCCCCACATGCACCCGCACCTGGGAATCAACATGTTAATCCCATCATGATCTCTTCTGAGGAGTATCATGATCAGGGCCAGAATTGGCAAGTCAAGGGAGCCACCTCTGCCATGCACGTCAACTTACCTCAGCTTCTTAACCAAAGTGTCCACTTTATACCATGAACAACTATGTTATCGAATTCCATCATATTAAATAGACCACCCATCATCTAAGATCCTTTACGACCCATCATACCATCACCAGTCATACAACTCCAATCAGGATGGATTCTGATCTTTCTAGTTGATCCACCACAAACATCAACTCCACTAGGACCCATCATCATCCTACCTCGTGCAACCATACCTCTGCAACCTACCTACTCTACCATGCCTAAAACCACCATCATTACACCCATCCCAAGTGCTCCCATCATTCGACCTAACCCACCACCTGCCATTACCACCCTAACTATAGCTCCTCAACTTGCCATAGTACTCAGGAGTGGGTGCATGTTCGAAACGGTTTTTTCCCATGCCTGTCAATTAGGGTTGACACCAGAAGCAGAAGAAGAACACATTGAAGAGTCGCTTCCTGGGATATCCTATGACTTGTTGAAGCATCTTGATAAAACCTTGGCATGGATCTCTATCTTAGAATTGATCAAAAGATCCAAAGTCCACCATAAGATTCTCCAACAATACTTGCAGCGAGTAATGGTAAATGAGTGCCTCCCCCCAGAAAAGATCTTATCAAATTTGGCCCCAAGAAGTGAGTACCTAGCCCTTACATTCACAAAAGAGGAGTTAGTAGACCCAGAAATAAGAAAGTGTGCCTTATCATAATTCACATCAACAGAATAGACATCAAATTTTGTTTGGTTGATACTGGAGTGTCTATTAACGTTCTGCCACCAAAAACATTACATCTTTGTGAAGTTTTTGAAGAGGACGTCCGATCATCTCAAATAATAGTGACTACATATGACAACTCGAAAAAGCCTACCGATGGCATTATTTCATTAGATGTGAAGCTTGGACCCTGAACAGTCACTGTTGACTTTCACATACTTGAGATGGATCCAACCTACACAGCTATTCTAGGACAACCCTATTTGGAAGCTTTGGAAGTAGTCGTCTCCACCAATCATCGGTGTCTCAAATTCTCTTATAGGGGACAAGTGATTAAGGTGACTAGCATTCCCCTAGACCATCCATCTTCTCATCCACCACCCCTTGGGTTGCCAAACGAGTCAATTTTGGCAATCTTGGATCTTCCAGAAATAAGTACGCATCCTAGGCAAGTATGGAAAAGGAAAAGAGAAAAAAATGAAACTATTGAGTGGCATAAAATGAAGATTTTGGGATACTAGGAGGGCCGAGGACTAGGTAAAGAACTGCAAGACATAGCTGAGCTAATCATTCCAATGAGGTTACAACCAAAGAGCGGGGTTGGGTATGACAGAACGACTGCCAATGGTCAAAATTTCAAAAGCAAATACTTTTTTGGATGTTTACAAAAGTTTTTTATCAAGAAAGAGACCATTCAACTGGTTGAGAACAAGATATGGAGCAAAAGGAAAAAAAAAGAACTGACAACTCTAAAGATGACCTGTATCTTGAAATATCTCTGTTATTTTTCACCAATGAAGAAGGGTCAAGCAAAGAACCATTCTAGGCTGAACCACCTGTTGACCCCCTCCATGGGTCATATTACTAAACCAACTCAAGAAGAAGTTCATCCAACTCCACGAGGGCCTTCCCTCATTGTCTCTATTTCAGGGCTGATGCCCCAATTCGCTTTGATGTTCTCTTTAGGCTTCTTGGCCCGATCCCTGTTTCTAGGCCCCTAAGCCCAACCTCTACTTATGGGTCCACATGCCCAATTGTTGCTCCTAAGCCATTTCCTTCTACTGAATCCGGGCCTCTGTGCCCATTTTCTCCATCTTTTTGGCTCTCAAGCCCACTTCTTCTTATCGGGCCCACAAGTCCATCTCCTCCTTCTGAATCCTGGCTCTTAAGCCCACATCCTCCTCTTATCGAGCCCATAAGCCCACCTTCTTCCATGATCATCTGGCCTATTGGCCCATAACCTCTTTCTGTCAACATTGGGCCCGAGAGCCCCCTCTATCAAACATTGTTTAAGGTCTTTCCCTCTTTGTCAATATCTCTGTCTACTATGGCTCTCACAGTCGATCTCACCCAAAATCTGGAATCTGAAGCCCCTTTTGTCTTTAGGTTTAGCACTTATAAAAAAATCCTCCTTGAAACTCAAATTTTGATCGAGGAAACGTCTCAACTTGCTCTGGAAGGCCATTCGACCCAAGGAGCCACCATATCCTTGATTGACCTTCTTTGCCTTCCATCCTTTCCAATAAATTCCACTTCCTCCACCTCCTCTTCCTTCCATTATTTACCTTATTCTTCTTTAAGTTTAGTTTTCAATAAAAATTAGACAAAACTCAGAGGTAGGAGAGTTCTAGAAAGGTACCTGCATCTGTTAGCTCAGAAAAGCATAGAATGCACTAGGCAACCGGAATACTTAGAATATGCGATTTAGTTAGTTAAAATCCGATATGAGGAGAATGATAACATTGATCAAACTTTAAGAGTTTAGAGGTTGTGTCAGAAAAGGATCCTGACATTGAGGATGAAGAAGAGGATTTGGCTGATATTTATACATCTAGATTAAATAGATTCGAAGCACCTTTAGCCATGGTGGATGAGCCAACCAAGGAACTTAATCTTGGAATGTCGAAAGATCCCAAAAATATCTTCAAAAGCACCAACCTCACCCCTATGGTAGAGAAAAATCTAATGGGGGTACTATAGGAGTACAATGACACATTTGTTTGGACATATCAAGACATGTTGAGGTTAGACAATTCACTGGTAGAGCATCGATTGACTTTAAAACCCAAAGCCACCAAAGTCAAGCAAAAGTTAAGAAGATTCCACCCAGATATAGCACTGAAAATGAAAGAAGATGTCAAAAATTTTCACCAAGCAAAATTCATTAGAGTTTCCCTCTATCCACAATGGGTGGCGAATATAGTCCTAGTCATGATGAAGGATGGAAAGGTCGGAATTCGCTTTGACTTCAGAGACTTAAACCGAGCGTGTCCGAAAGATGATTTCCTCTTCCTCATATTGATGTTCTTGTTGATAATACAAATAGATATGAAACCCTATCATTCATGGATGGGTACTCAGGGTACAACCAGATTCGGTTAGCAGAAGAAGACCAAGAGAAACCTCATTTACTACACCTTGGAGAACTGATTGCTACGTTGTCATGCCCTTCAGATTAAAGAATGCTAGATAAACTTATCAAAAGGCCATTTTGGCGATCTTTTAGGATATGATGAACAAATTTGTAGAGGTGTATGTAGATGATTTGGTAGTCAAATCTCAAACCCAAGATGAGTATGCTTAGGTACTAAGAAAGGTTTTACAATGAGCCAAGGAATACAAGCTTAAGATGAACCCCAAGAAATGTGTGTTTGGAGTAGCATCAGGCAAGCTACTCAGGTTCATCGTCAGCAAAAGAGGCATTAAGATCGATCCCAATAAGGTTAAAGCAATTATTGACATGCCCCCACCAAGGAACATAAAAAAGCTGAGAGGATTGGTTGGGAGGCTACAGTTTGTTCGCCAATTCATCTCACAACATTCCCAAAGGTGTAAACCTTTTTATGAGCTGACCAAGATGAAGGCCAAATTTAGATGGGATTTAAGATGTCAGGAGACATTTAATGGGTTGAAGAAATATTTGGCAAGCCCACCTGTGCTCAAACCTCCGGTTCTAGGCAAACCTTTAATCATGTACATCTTGGTCTTGGAAGGTTCTTTTGGAGCAATGCTAGCACAATTAGATGAAGCAGTGAAAGAATGGGCCACATATTACTTGTCAAAAATCTTCGATTCTTGCGTGCAAAAGTACACAACCATGAAAAATACTTGTGCTGCCCTAGTGTGGGTGGTCCAAAAGCTTAAGCATTACTTTCGGCCCATGAGGTTAATCTCATTACTCACATGAATCCTATCAAGTTTCTTCTTGAAAAATATGTCTTGACTGACCAATTAGCACATTGGCAAAGCTTCCTCTTTCAGTTTGACATCACTTATATTCAGTAGAGGGCGATCAAGGGCTATGCAATTGCTGAACATCTAGCCCATCACCCCATTCTGATCTTTGACCCTGTCCAATTAGAATTTTCTGATGAGAAATTGATATCCATTCAATCCTCCAATCTTTGGACTTTGTACTTTTGTGGGGCTTTGAACTCTCAGGATAGAGGGATAAGGATCATTCTTTTGTCACCCGAAAGTGTTACCATTCCACAGGCTTTTCAGCTTCACTTTCCAGCAACAAACAATATAGTTGAGTATGAAGCCTTACTAGCCGGACTAGAGGCCGCTCACTTCTATGGTGCCACTCAATTAAGGGTAATTGGTGATAGTCAATTGATTCTTTGCCAAGTGCTCACCAAGTACGACACGTCTCATCCTGGGCTTAGATCGTTGTGAGCATCCGAAACAGGACGGTGGTGGCGATAACTTCTTGGAACGAAGAGTTAGTGGTGATGTGGTCACCAGGAGCTAAAGACTCCAAAATACGGAATAAAGTAAATGGAATAAAAAGCAAGCTTGATCGTCGTACCTTTCTGGAATGGGGGAAATTTCTAGGTTCTGACTTCTCCACTCTTAGCCAGCCGAAAGAAGAGAGCCTTAGTGAGCTTTTCATTTCCGATCGGGTCGAAGCTCTTCCTCGGTCGGGTTCAAGAATGTCCTGTAAAAGAAAAACATGAAAACAAGTGAAAGGGCTATTAGTTTTGGCAAAAGTATAGCATCATGCTTGACATGGATTTTGAACATGCAAAAGGGGGACGAACTGACCGGATTGGGATGAAATCCCAACCCCTATTTTTGGTAGGTTTTAAAATATATGAGAGATGTAAAATGATCTAATGCATGCTAAATGAAATAATGAAAGATTTTAAGATGAAAATGAAGAACAAAAAAATTCGATCGGATGGGCGATCGGACTTCGGAAAATGCAAAACCGACAATGCCCCTGCTAGTGCCCTGTATATGGGGTGCCAACTGCAGGCGCCCCCTTTATGGAGCACGTTGACCAAGGTCAAAGTGCCCTATTTATGGGGCACTAGGTCTGACCCGGGCATATTTTCTTCTCCTCTTTGTGATGCCACTCCGGAGTGCTGGATGGCTTCTAAGACAAAGTAGAGGCTCCTCCTTGTAGCTAATATGCAAATGAAGCTAATTGTGGGGGGTTTGTATGCTGGATGTAAAAGAAGAAACTGTAGAGGTCTTCAAAGTTGAGGAAAACTCATGCTTTTGGGTGGCAGAAACAGCAGGTTTTTGGGTTTTTAAGAAGGGGAATTTGGATCAGTTTGAAGGCTTATGGGAGATGCAAATGGCTTAAAAACATAGTATTGGATGATAACTAGGTTGGCACGAAGTTGGAACCTCCTCAAAGCTCCAAATAGGTGCCTATTTATAGCCATAAAGGGGGCACTTTGGTCAAATCTGAAAACCAGTTCCACGCGGTAAAGCGCCCTATATAAAGCGTGCTAGCATCATGTGCTATGTCAGTTCAACAAGATGGGTCTAGTGAGTGGTCAAATTGGTCGATCGAATCGATTTGATCTAGTGCCAGACGCCCCATTTATAGGGCACCTGGTGCCCTATAAGTAGGGCGCTTGGTGCCCTTTTTGTAGGGCGCCGCGCCGCCCTCTTTGAAATGCACTGAAAACCTCAATTTTTCTGGAAAACCAGGTTTCCTTGAAAGGATAATCACATATACTTCATGAAAACAAGAATTTAAGCTCTTCAACTAGACTAAAATTGTGTGTCTACAGCTTGCCTCGCCTTGGCGTCAACTTTGCAAGGGAGTGACATGAATGAAGCGTAGGCGAATGTAGTGAAGCGTAGTGAGGCTCAGTAGAATAAAGTGGTGATGGACTAAAAAGGTGACGCCAAGGTGTAGATTTAGACACGCCTTCATTATCCTAGTTGAGTGGAATAAAACTTTGCCGGACTCCGAGATCACCCTTTGTCTTATCGAAACCTTCCCTCTAGTTGATTGGTTAAGGAGAAGAATAGTACTGAAAGTAAATAACTAAAATTCTATGTGGGGGAGAATTGTTACCGGCCAGGACCCAAACTGCATGGTGTGCTAGACTAGGTAGAACTGCATTGAAAAATAAATTGCAAAAAGTAAAGAGGAGACAGCCAATCAACCAAGGTGGGTTCTTCAAATTCATAAGGTTTTACACAAAAATACTGGTTCAGTTCGGAGTGGAATAACTTTTTGTTTTGATGAAATCATTGTTATAACATGGTGGAAATCAATTCTGCGAAAAATCAAGACCTCCTCTAGTGGCTATAAAAGACCATCTTTAAGTGGTTCAAGGTGGGACTAGAAGGAGGTTGTGGCGGGATTAGGAGGCAGAGAATGGTTGCGATGGGATGATGCACGATGATGTCTGAAATGATGCATGCTAGATTTAAAAAAATACAAATAAGTATAAAAAAATAGTTGAAGATGTAGGTTGAACGTAACGGGTTAGGACATTCGTGAAGAAACCGTCGTCCCCGCATATTTAACTTTGGCCTATCTGCAAGCCTAGGGAATGATTGAACCTTCACTAATTTTGTTGAAGGGGTTCTCAGGCTCAGCCTCCTCTAGACTTGAGGTCTTCAACATCTTAAATATTATTTATTTTGATAGATTCAATACTAAATGCAAGTCCTATTAGGGGTCAGGGTAGTCCACTTTTGTTTTTTTTTTCTAATTTTTTTGTTGTTTTTGTTTCCTCCAAGTGTCTGGGGATATGAAGTTGGCATGCCTTCTCCTATTCCTGCATCCACTTGAGGAAAAGAGATTAGAACTTTATTTTGGCTTAGTCCCTTGCCTTGATCTTTTGTCAAGGGACATAGGCCTTATCAAAAAAAAACATAAGTATGAATAAAAGGAAATATGCAAGACTGAAATTAAACATGAATACAAAGGAAACTAGTCAATTTAGAAAGTAAAATTTTTTAGGTGTTTTCAGAAATTTTTGATAATGTTTTTGGTATTTTGGCATTTTTACGATTTTTTTTGGTGTTTTGGATATTTAATTTTTTAGATTTTAGATTTTATGAATTTTTTTGGTATTTTTGAAATATTTGATTTTTTTCATTTTTGTGCGATGTGAAGGAAATTTTTGATAATGTTTTTGGTATTTTGGCATTTTTACGATTTTTTTTGGTGTTTTGGATATTTAATTTTTTAGATTTTAGATTTTATGAATTTTTTTGGTATTTTTGAAATATTTGATTTTTTTCATTTTTGTGCGATGTGAAGGAAATGACTATCTCATCCTTTGCCTTACTTGCCATAGGTGTCCCTCATCTTTACCCAAGGGTTAATAGTAGGCATCATGTGTAGGAAAGTGCCTTGCTCAAAATCTTCTGAACTTCTGCCTTTGATAGGCTACGGCTCTCCTTGGACCTAGTTAGTCGACCTTTCCCATAAGGATAAAGAAGAAAGAGGATTGGTGGTAAGTCCTTAGTAGAGTTCAGGGATGTCGAACTTGTTTCTCTACTAGTGCCCACATTGCCTGTTAGGATTTGACCTCCTCGAGTCCTTCCTTCTAGCCCGTTTTCTTTGATGGCCCACATTCAAATAGGTTTTCTCTTTTGCTTGATTTTGACCTGAGGGGTTCATTGCCCATCTTTTGGAGCCTTTTGCTTTTTTGGGCTTTTGTTGGTACACATTCAGACATGTCTATTCTTTTGCTGACCTAAGGGGTCATTGCCCATCTTTTGACACCTTTTCTTTTAAGAAGTCAGACCGTTAGAGGCGTCCTCCTACTAAGGTGATGGGCACTTTCGATAATCCTCATTCTAATCTCTTTCATCCATTTAGAACCGAAATAAGAAGAGAATAGGATAGGGTCGACTTTCTTTTATCGAGTGTTGCCTAGCTTTCTCTTTGACTTACCAAGTATCGCAAGTGGGCACTTTCGATACTCCTCATTCTAATCTCTTTCATCCATTTAGAACAGAAATAATAAGAGAATAGGATAGGGTCGACTTTCTTTTACCAAGTGTTTCCTAGCTTTCTCTTTGACTTCCAATCATCGGATCCCAAAATATAGGCATGTAGTGTGTGCAGTATGATGCCTATCCTTATTTCCCTAAGTGACAAGTTGGGGCACTGAACAAGAAAGCATTAGATATTACTACTATTCTTCACACCTTTAGATTTTATAGATTTTTTTGTGATTTTTGTTTTTCTTTTAAGGGAAATATTTTTTGAGGTATACACCATTCTAGGGATGAGCTAGTTCTTCACCCTCTACATTAGTTAGCTTATATGAATTACCAGGACAAACCGCTGAGATTACATACGGACCCTCCCAATTAGGTTGAAGTTTGGAGCGGGGACCACCCAACTTAACAAATATTCTTATAAGCACAACCTCACCGACTTCAAATTTTCTCTCTACTACCCTCTTCTGATAAAATCTTTTAAGTCTATTATGGTAAAACCTAGCATGTTCAGCAGCGGCCAGCCTCCTTTTATCCAAGAGTTCGAGTTGTGCGAGAAGGGAATCTCGGCGTTCATCTATCGGGATGTCTTGATCGATCTAGACTCAGAGGGAAGGAATGAGTACTTCATATGGGACTACTGTGTCCATCCCAAATGCCAAGGCATAGAGAGTTTGACCCATTGGGGTTCAAACAGAAGTGTGGTAGGCCCATAGAGCATCAACTAACTTATCCAGCCAATCCGCAAACTTGCTAGACTTACACGTTTGCTTAATGATTTTTATCAGAGTTTTATTTGTAGCTTCTGCTTGACCATTGCCTTGAAGATAATATGGAGATGAATGATGCAATTTGATGCAATACTTGTTGCAAAGGTCCTGCAGCTCCTAAGAGATGAATTGTGGTCCATTGTCAGTGATGATGTTGCCTGGATCCCAAACCTAGCAATGATGTTGCATTTGATGAAGGTGCAGATTGTTGATGCCTTGATTTCCATGTATGCTTCCTCTTCTTCCCACTTGGTGAAGTATTCCGTTGTCGTTAGGATGAAAGATTTGGTTTTGTTCGTGGAGTTTGGGTCACCAAGGGGTCCGATAACATCAAAAGCCCACATGGCGAAAGGCCATGGGGTATGAATCGGGGAAGGGAGGATGCGGAAGAGTGAACCTTGTCGGCGTGAAGTTGACATTGATGACAGTGCCGGATAAATATTGAGCAATCTTCTTTCAGAGTAGGCCAACAATACCTTTGCCTGATGATCTTCTTAGCGAGGGCTTGAGCATTTACATAGCCTCCACATACTCCGGAATGTGCTTCTTTTAGCACCAATTTAGCCTCTTCTTCATCTACGCATCTTAATAGAATGTCGGCCAGGCTCCTTTAGTAAAGCACTCCACCTAAAATGGTGTATCCTTCGGAGACCCTCCTGATAGCCTTCTTCTCTTCGGTGGTTGACCCTGCTGGATATGTCTGATCCTGACAGTAATTCGCAATCTCATAGTACCATGGTTTCTCACCTTCTTCTAATTCTTCCAGCTCAACCAAAGACACTTCATCCTTTTTTCTCAATGTATTCCTTCCTTTCAAACTCTTCTTTAACCTTTAAGAATTGTGCATCTTCCACTGCCGGAATGGTACGTCGATGGACATAGATCGTTCTAACCTGTCTACCTAGCGGGACAGATAGTGAAGATGCTAGAGAGGCGAGAGCATCGACAAGAATATTTTGAGTACGAGGAACAAGAATGAATTTGAGTTTGGAGAATAACTTGATGTAACAGGCAATGAGTTCTTGGTACGGTCTGAGTCCAGGATTAGATGTGCGGTATTTGGCAAGCACTTGGCGGAGAATCAGCTGACTATCACCGATCACCCTTAGTTCAGTGGCACCATAGAAGTGAGCGGACTCCAGTCCGGCCAACAAGGCTTCATACTCAGCTATATTGTTTGTTGCTGGAAAGTGGAGCTGAAAAGTCTGCAGAATGGTGACACCTTCGGGTGATAGCCTCTACCATGAGAGTTTAATGCCCCATCGAAATATAAAGTCCATAGATTGTAAGATCGAATGGACATCAATTCTTCATCGGGGAATTCTTATTGGATAGGGTCAAAGATTGGGATAGGATGATAGGCGAGGTGTTCAGTAATCGCATATCCCTTGATTGCCTTTTGTTGGATGTAGGTGATGTCAATTTGAGAGAGAAAGCTATGCCAATGTGCCAAATGGTTAGTTAGGACAAATTTTTCAAGAAGAAATTTGATGGGATTTATGCGAACAATGAGATTAACCTCGTGTGCTAGAAAGTAGTGCTTAAGCTTTTGAACCACCCAAACCAGGGCGGCACATGTTTTCTCCATGGTTGGCTCACGAGGATCAAAGATTTTTGACAAATAGTATGTTGCTCGCTCTTTCCCTTCATCATCTAACTATTCCAATACTGCCCCGAGGGAACCTTACTAAATCGAGTTGTATAAGATTAAGGGTTTGCCAGGAACTGGAGGTTTGAGCACAGGTGGGCTCGACAAGTACTTCTTTAAACCATCGAATGGCTCCTGACATCTTGAATCCCATCTGAATTCGGCCTTCGCCTTGGTTAACTCATAGAAATGTTTGCACCTTTGGGAGTGTTATGAGATAAACCGACGAACAAACTGTAGCCTACCAATCAACCCTCTCAGCTCTTTCAAGTTCCTTGGTGGAGGCATATTAATGACGGCTTGGCCTTATTGGTATCGATCTCAATGCCTCTTTTGCTGACGATGAACCCAAGTAGCTTTCTGGATGATACTCCAAACACACACTTCTTGGGGTTCATCTTATGCTTATATTCCCTGGCTCACTGCAAAACCCTTTTTAACTCCTCAGTATGTTCATCTCGGGTCCGTGACTTGACCACCAGATCATCCACGAACCCCTCTACAAATGTATGCATCATGTCATGAAATATTACCACCATGGCCCTTTGATAAGTTGCTCCAACATTCTTTAATCCAAAGGGCATGACGACGTAGCAATAAGTTCCACAAGGTGTAGTAAATGAGGTCTTCTCTTGATCTTCTTCTGCTAACCGTATTTAATTATACCCTGAATAACCATCCATGAATGATAGGGTTTCATATCCAGCTGTATTTGTAAGCACCCGGAACGGGACATCCGCGGATCTCCCCCCTCCAGAACCCCTACGCCCGCCTCGGTGTGTGTCGGTGGGTGGGTGGTGTGTTTTGTGTGTGTGGTCGCCAGGAACCAAAGGCTCCAAAGTATGATGGGATGAAAGAAAATGAAATAGAAAGATGACCGTCGTACCTCCGAAAGCGGGTAGATTGTTGAGTTCCGACTTCTCCTCTCTCGGCCGGCCGAAAGAAGAGAGCTTAGTGAATCCCTTGCCTTCAATCCGGTTGAAGCTCCGCCTCGATCGGATCAACCTAAGAATGTCCATAAGAAAACATGTAGACAAGTGAAGGTTTCATTAGTTCTAACGAAAGCATAGTATCGTGCTCGAATTTGGATTCAAACATGCAAACGGGAAGAGACTAACCGGATTGGGACGAGATCCCAACCCCTATTTTTGGTAGGTTTTAAACATATATGAAATGCAAAAATGCTCTAAGACATGCTAAATAACATGGTGATCGATGCAAAAGTGAAAAAGGGAGAAAAGAACTCGATTAAATGGGCGATCGGACTTCGAAAACAATGAAACAAGCACGCCCTTCCTGGTGCCCTATATATAGGGCGCCAGGAGCAGGTGCCCCCTTTATGGGGCGCGTTGACCAAAGTCAAAGCGCCCTGTATACGGGGCACTAAGTCTGGCCCGAACAGATTTTCTTCTTCTCTTCGCGGCGCCGCTCCGGGGTGCTGGATGGCTTCCGGGACGAAGTAAGAGCTCCTCCTTGTAGACAATATGCAAATAAAGCTAGTGGAAGGTGGTGTGGGTGCTAGATGTATGAGGAGAGTCGGATAGAGGCTCTCAAAGTTGGAGAAAAATCATATTTCTGGGTGACAGAAACATAGGGTTTTAGGGTTTTTGGTGGAGGATTTTGGATCGATTTGGAGGCTTTTGGAGGGTGAATGTGGCTTGGAATCGTAGTGTTGGATGATCTCTAGGGTGGCACGGAGTTGGAACCCCTCCTAAGTTCCAAATGGGGTTCTATTTATAGCCCAAAAGAGGGCACTTTGGCCATTTTCGAAAAACAGTGCCATGTGGCATAGCGCCCTGTATATGGGGCGCTAGCATCATGAGGTTTCTCAGGTCGACAAGACAAGTCACTGCGGAGGGTCAAATCAGCCTGTCAAATCGATCAGATTTGGTTCCAGGCGCCCTGTTTATAGGGCGCCTGGGGCCCTGTATACAGGGCGCCAGGTGCCCTGTTTATAGGGCGCTTGGTGCCCTGTATACAGGGCGCCAGGTGCCCTATATATAGGGCGCCAGGTGCCCTATAAACAGGGCGCCAGGTGCCCTATTCTTGGGGCATTTGGCTTGTCTGATCGCTTGATGGACCCACATTCGGAATGTGCCAAAACTCGATCTGTCCGGAAAACACGATGTGCTTTAAATATTCTTTATGAAAACAAGAATTTGAACTCTTTAACTGGGCCGAAAATGCGTGTCTACAGCTTGCCTCGCCTTGGCGTTGGCTTTGTAGGGGAGTGTCATGAATGAAGCGTAGGTGAATGTAGCGAAGCGTAATGAGGTGTAGCGAAATGAAATGGTAATGGACTGAAAAGGTGACGCCAAGGTGTAGATTTAGACACGCCCTCATTGGCCTAGTTGAGTGAAACAAAACTTTACCGGACTCCGAGATTACCCTTTGTCTTATCGAAACCCTTCCTCTTGTTCATTGGTTAAAAAGAAGAACAGAAGTAAATAACTAAAATCCCGCGTGGGGGAGAACTGTAACCGGCCAGGACCCGAACTGCATGGTGTGCTGGACTCGGTAGAAATGCAGTATATTGCGAAAAGTAAAGAGAAAAAGGCCAATCATCCAAGGTTGGGTTCTTCAAATTCATTGGGTTTTACTCAAGAATACTGGTTCAGTTTGACATGGAAAAACTTCTTGTTTCGATGAAACCATTGAAATTGGATTTTCCGGATAGACCAAAACCTCCTTGAGGAGCTATAGAAAGATGGTGACGGAAAAGATGATGCATGAGATGTCGTATGATAATGCATGATGTATGCTGAGTTTAAAGAAATAGAAATAAACATAAGAAAATAGTTGAAGATATAGGTCAAACACAACGGGTCAGGACATCCGTGAATATACCGTCGTCCCCGTTCATTTGACTTTGGCTTATCCGCGGGCCTAAAAAGGTGACTGAATCATTCATCGATTTTGTTGAAGGGGTTCTCTGACTCAGCCCTTTTAGACTCGAGGTCTTCAATGATATTACATGCGAGATATATGATAATACATGCAAATTTCCGGGCTCCAGGCGCCCTGCTTATAGGGCGCCAAGCGCCCCATTTATGGGGCACCAGGCGCCCCATTTACAGGGCGCCAGGCGCCCTATTTACAGGGCGCCAGGCGCCCTACTTATAGGGCGCCAGGCGCCCTATAAGTGGGGCACCTGCGCGGACTTCAACTCTGCTCCTTCCCGAGGCAGCTTTTGGCTTCTATAAGAAGGGGGGGTCCTCCCCTTCTTCTCCCCCACACCAGCTACAGTGCCACTTGCTCCTCCCTTTGCTCTGATGGCTTCTTCCTCCTCCCGCCTGACCGGTTCAAATGAGATGAAAAGTTTCTCCGAAGTGCTGTGCCATATTCGAAACCGGGTGTCCATGGGAGTGGTAGTGTCTTTATTAGGCACCCCCCTTTGTTCTGTCTCAAAACCTTTTCTAATTGCGCGGTTATTTTGCAGGACCTTCCGAATTTTCCCGGGGCTCGACGATACGGCCAGGTGCTATGGATAGCCCGCTTAATGGCTGCTATCAACATTCATGTGCGGACCATTCTTAGCGGGTGGAGCTTCAACGGCATCCTCGTTCACGCCAACCACCTCCTCAAATACTTCTGGGATTTTTCTTTGGCGGGTGCGCTTCTCGAGATGTGGCATCCCGATACACACACCTTTGTTTTTGACTCTTTCGAATGTACCGTTCTCTTAGAGGAGGTAGAGGTGTTTCTCGGGCTTCGTGCCATGCTCGGGTTCGGCCTGGCCATGTTTATCCCTGTCGGACCGGTTACCGGTTTAGACTTCCTCCGCGGCTTTATGACCACCGGAGAGGCCCGATCCATTATGGTAGGTGGCCGTATTTACACCGAAGCACTGGCGGATTGGTCCATTGGCGTGATTCAAGGCGCTGGTGATAATGAGGACCTTCGTCGCTCGGTGCTAAAGGCGTCGCTGCTTGCCTCGCCTCAGTGCTCCTATACCCGTGTGAGGACGGGTGGCTTGATCCTACCTACCTTCCTTGCATTCAGGGCATTTGGTCCAATGAGTGCATAGCCCACTCGGTGTTGGGCTACCTTTATGACGGCCTGACTTCTGCTAGTGTCGGCAGGCCCATGTTTGGCAGCATTCTCTTGTTCGTGTGCTGGGTTGACTGGCACTTTAAGTTTGACGTATGCTTCGGACCGGCCACAGCTTCCCGGCTCTTTGCTCGGAGCCCCCTCCAGCCTCTCACCAACCGCCTTTGCATGGAATACAAGGTCCAGAACAAGTGCCCCTCAGTGAAGACCCGCGCTGACTGGCGTTTGTACTTTTCGGCGATGAGCAGCAGCGGCTTTGTTTGCCCCACAGAGGCGGTTATGCGCCAGAATGTCCGTGCCTCTCCCACCCCAGGGGTGGATCTCCGGTTGATTACCGGTACCTCCTTCATTATCTACAATCCTCACCGATGTCCTCTTCAGTTGGGCCAACCGCGGCTCAAGGTCCCTCGTCTCTCTCACATCCCATCTGTCAAGGATCGTCAGACGGGCACGGCGGCGGATGTTGAGGAGTGCCAGAGCATCCTTGCGATCTGGGGAATCTGCAAGAGCTTCTCGCCAAGTGCCTATATGGACGAAGACGAGGTCTGGAAGAGCCGATACGTGGCGAAGCTGAGGAAGCTGCGCGGTGGTTGACCTGTGTCTGTTAGTTGATTGTATCCAGTTGTATTTTGCTTTTGTTGTATTTTGTTTGCTTTTGTTGTGTCTAGGACTTGATCAATGTAGGCGTAGGATTTGCTTGATGTAGTTTCTTTTCAGTTGTGTCCTAGTCCTGTCAGTGTCAGAAAAACAGCAAAAATATGCAAAAAAGTAATAGAATATCAATGTTTTGGCAATGAAATTGTGTTTTTCATGAAGAATATTGCTTGTGGACACGTTCTAAGAATTTTGAAAATTTTGACCATGGCACTTTATATTTTCACCCATGCACTTTTCTTCATTTCGCCATCATCTTTTCCTACTTTTTCTGTTGGGCGGGACCTTTTTGGGGAGTGCAGCGCATCGTGCGGATTCCACAGTAAGTTTCTTCCAACTGCAATCTTGTAATTTATTCCGTTATCTTCATTTTCGCAGAAGGGACCGAACCGATCCGGAGTTGTTCCGGATTGGAACGGGAAGAGAGAAGGGGGCTGAGCCCCCTAGCGCCCCTATGATGGGGCGCAAGGCTCTGCCTGGCGCCCCATCAATGGGGCACTAGGCGTCCCATCAATGGGGCGCCTAGCCCAGGCGCCCCATAAATGGGGCACCTGGTCACCAGGCCCCCATCGTCTCCATTTTGCTGTTCTTGACCCGCTCTAATGCTTTGCAGATGACGAAGAGGTCTCACGTTGACGCTTCAGGTGCCGCCGGGGCCTCTTCCTCCGCCGGTGCTTCTTCCTCTGCTGGCGCTTCTTCCTCTGCCGGTGCTGGCTCATCGGAACTACCCACTCTCCATCCTCCTCCGACCGTCTCGGTAACCGAATCTCGACCTCCCCTTTCTTGAATTTATTTATGATTGCTTTGTTTCTAACATGATTGTTTGATTGTGCAGGGGAAGATCAAGTCCCGGATATCCTGGGAGATGGTCTTCCATGCCTACCAGGGGTTGAAGGACTTCCAGAAGGTACGGCTTGATGCAATGGGTTTTGGCCCATTGCTTCGTTGCTCGGCTTTCTGGGAGGACCTCCCTTTGATCCAGGCCTTGAGGGAGAGATGGGACTCCACCACCCATTCCTTCCTCTTCCCCTGGGGGCATATGGTCCCTACCTTGGAGGATGTCTCCCGGATCACGGGTCTTCGTGTTCATGGTCGTGCCGTCACCGGCAAGACCTATCGCGATTACTCGGCCATGGTCCGGGATTTTCTGGGTCATCCGGTCCCACACTGCCCCGGCGGACTGCGCGTTATGAAGCGCACAGCCGTCGGGAAGTTGCTCGGTCTGGGCAAGGCCGGTGTGGGTAAGGATGATGTAGTGGCGGTTGTGCTCGACGAGTTGACGAAACGCGTCGAGCGCTCCCTGGTCGGTGAGGAGGGCACTGTTGAGGCCGACCAGGATCTCCGCCGGGTCCTCCTCTTCTTCCTCACCCGTCTTCTTCTAGCCTCGTAGGCGGACAGGGGGCGCTTGCGCTTCCTCCCTTTTCTTGCTGACTGTCGAAGGTTGGTGAGTATGCGTGGGGTGCCGCTATGCTGGCCCATCTGTTCTCCTCGCTGGCGATGGAGAGCGGTCCGGTTTCAGTAGCCGGCTTTACTCCATTCCTTCAGGTATGCCTTGTTCTTTTGTTTACTATCAATTCCGCCTTGTCTCTTTTGGTGACTAACTGAGCTTTTATTTGACAGGTATGGAGTTACTATTACATCCCCCTGGGCCGTGCTCTGCTGAAGGATGACCCCGAGTACCCTCTTATTGGCAGCTGGGTTGCTACACGATCTGCTTCCTCCCATCCTTACCAGGTGGAGAACCTGAGGAGGCATTGCTCGCTTCCCTCACCACGAGGTATTCGTTACTTTTCTCCTTCTTAACTTTTGGTTCTTCTTGTTTCTTGCTTCCGCCTTGCTTTTCAGGTGGTATGGCAACCTTTTTCAGACCTTCACTTGGATCGGCAGCCGTGGGTTTTGGAGGGTCGTCCGGCTTTTGGCCGTGACACCTTCTTGATCTGCCTGAACGAGATGGAGCCACTTTGGGTGCGTCTCACGATGCGCTCATTGGGGCTTCACCAGGAGTGGGTGGATCTTCCACCTTACCCACGACTGGGTCGTTCTACTCGCGGCCTGATCCAGGAGATTGACTGGAAGAAGGAAGGCCAGTTTGCTGTCCGGATCTGGAAGAGGGGTGGCACCCCAGTGACTTCCAGTGCTTCTGATAGTGATGACTATCTGCGTCGCTATGTGGCGACATTTGCCCACCTTTTCACCGAGGGTGGAGAGGTACGCACTTGTTGTTTTTCACCACTGTTCTTCCTTTGCTTTGGTGTCTAACTGTATGTTGTTTTCAGAGCATTCAGGCAGAGCTGTCTCGTTTGAGGGCGGGGACAGCATCTTTGGAGGCTGAGTTGGAGCGACAGGTATTTTCTGTACTTTGCACCTTTCCATTGTTGGTTAACTGATCTTCCTTTCGTCTTTCTTTCAGCGACGTCGCTACCGAGGTTCCCGCCGACAGGTAACACTCTTTATTGTTTCTTTAATTCCATGAATGAATGTTGTTAACTGTCTCCTTTACTTCTTTCAGATCTCTCGGCTTCGCGAGCGCGTGGCCGAACTGGAGTTGGGTTCCCAGCCGGCCGCCCCTGAGCCGACGGTTTTTGACGAGCCTCCCTTTGAGCCGTTCGATTTTGGCCAGCCTACGGGTCCCGAGCTACCTCCTCACCCTTTGCCGGTCGACCCTCCTCCCTTCATTCCTACCGATCCCGGGAGCAGTTCTTCTGAGACGGGCTTCCTTCTTGAGGTGATTCTTGCTTTTACTTATATTGTCTTCTTTCTTCATTTGCCTTGCTAATCTTTTTCTTTTCTTGCATTGCCCACCGAAGGAACGGGTGGAGGTCCTTACTACTGAGGTGAATCTCCTTGACTTTCTCTTGCTCTGCTTTGCTTGATTCTAACATTTCCCTTTTGTAGAACAAGGATCTTTGGGCGAGGATTTCTGATCTTTCTGCAGGGGGTGCTCCGCATCCTACTGGTGATCCCTTGGGTTTTCAGCCGCCTCCTACTGATGATCCCTTGGGTTTTCAGGACAAGGTACATAATTTTCTGCTCTGCTTGTCATCATTTTCTTTCTTTCCTGACATTTTCCCGGTAGGTGATGGAGCTACAGAGGGAGCTCGGGCTCGAGCCCCTCGTAGGCAATCCGGATCCGGTTCCTCTACTTCCGAGGTGCGATGTTTTCATTATGATTTTAAATCGGAAATGCTTGGACCGACGTCTCCTTTGGTTTCCACTGCATCGCTCGAGGTTAGAGGAGCTGACACAGGAGGTACATGTCTAATTCTTTTCCTTAAGCTGCTACTTCTGTAACTGATGTATCTCTTTGTCATCTCGTAGGTCGGGAGACTGGAGGCTCGCGTGGTTGAGTTGTCACGGCCAGAGTCTGAGCAGATCCTCCTTCTTCGTCTTGAGCATTCCAGAGAGCTTCACCGGGTGGAGGCTGAGCATCGTCAGTTGATGATGCAGGCATTGCAGTCTCGGATCCACTCCCACCGCTCCGATTCTCGAGGGACCACACTGAGGGGACCTGCCCACTCGGGTTCCTCTCAGTCCAGTAGTCGTAGGAGGAGAGATGAGGAGAGACTTGCCATGCCACCTCCGGATGATCAGGCACCAGCAGAGGGAGGCGGCGATTTGTGATGTGCCGACCCCCTCCTATCTTCAATGTACTTTGTTTTTCATAGTGATGGTTGTTGACTTCTTTTCCTAACTCCCTGCTTTTACTCAAAGGGCGATTAGAAGTTTATTCAGGCTTAGTCCCTTGCAAGAAAAGGGCGAAATTGCCTTGATCTTTTGTCAAGGGACATAGGCCTTATCAAGGTAAAATAACGAAAAACATAAGTGTGCATAGAAAGGAAACATGCAAGACCGAAATTAAACATGAATGCAAAGGCAACTAGCAAAGCAAATTTTTAGGTGTTTTGGGATTTTTGATTTGTTTGGGTTTTGAATATTCTCTTTTTAGAATTTTTTTTTTTTTTTGACTTTTAAGATTCGTTTGGTATTTTTCAAAGTATTTGATTTTTGGTTGGTGTGAGGGATACGATCATTTCATCCTCTACCCTGCTTGCCATAGGTGCTTCTCATTGTTACCTAAGGGTTAAGAGTAGGCATCACGTGTAAGAAAGTGCCTAGCCTGAGATCTCCTGACCTTTTGCCCTTGATAGGCTATGGTTCTTCTTGGGTCTAGTCGGTCAACCTTACCCGCAAGGTTAAGGAGGGAAGAGGACTTATGGTAAGTCCTTACTAAGATTTAGGGGTGTCGAATTTGTTTCTCATGCGGTGCTGCGTTGCCTGTTTGGAATTTGACATCCTCGGGTCCTCCTTTCTAGTCCATTTTCTTTGATGGCCCACATTCAGACAGGTCTTTCTTCTTTTCTTGCTTGACTTTGACCTGAGAGGTCATTGCCCATCTTTTGGAGCCTTTTTCTTTTGGACTTTTGTTGGTACACATTCAGACAGGTCCATTCTTTTGCTGTCCTGAGGGGTCATTGCCCATCTTTTGGCACCTTTTCTTTTAATAAAAAGTCATACCTTCAGAGGCATTTTCCAACTAAGGCAATGGACATTTTCGATACTCCTCATTCTAACCCCTTTTATCTATTCTGGACCGAAACAAGAAGAGAATGGGATTAGGTTGACCTTCCTTTGCCAAGCGTTGCCTAGCTTTCTCTCTGGCTCCCGATCATCGGATCTCAAGACTTGGCGTGTAGTGTGTGTAGTATGATGCCTTATCCTTATTCCCCTAGGTGACAAGTTGGTGTACCGAGCAAGCAAGCGTTGGATGTTATCATTATACTTCACACTTTTGATTTTATAGATTTTTTTGTGTTTTTTTGCTTTAAGGGAAATATTTTTTGAGGTATACACCATTCCAGGGATGAGCTAGCTCTTCTCCTTCTGCATTAGTCAGCTTATATGAATTACCAGGATAAATGACCGAAATAACATAAGGACCCTCCCAATTTGGTTGAAGTTTGGAGCGGGGACCGCCCGGCTTAACAAATATTCTTTTAAGCACAACCTCACCGACTTCAAATTTTCTCTCCACCACCCTCTTCTGATAAAATCTTTTAAGTCTATTTTGGTAAGATCTAGCATGTTCGCCAGCGGCCAGCCTCCTTTCATCCAAGAGTTCGAGTTGCGTGAGAAGAGAATCTCGACGTTCATCCATTGGGATATCTCGATCGATCTGGACTCGGAGAGAAGGAATGATTACTTCATATGGAACTACCGCCTCCATCCCAAATGCCAAGGCATAGGGGGTCTGACCCGTTGGGGTTCGAATAGAAGTGCGGTAGGCCCATAGAGCATCAACTAACTTATCTGGCCAGTCTGCGAACTTGCTAGACTTACAAGTCTTCTTAATGATCTTTATCAGGGTTTTATTGGTGGCTTCTGCTTGACCGTTGCCTTGAGGATAATATGGAGATGAATGATGCAATCTGATGCAATACCTGTTGCAAAGGTCACGTAGCTCCTGAGAGATGAATTGCGGTCCATTGTCGGTGATGATGTCGCTCGGGATCCCGAACTCGGCAATGATGTTGCGCTTGATGAAGGTGCGGATCGTTGATGCCTTGATCTCCACATATGCTTCCGCTTCCGCCCACTTGGTGAAGTACTCCGTTGCAGTTAGGATGAAGGATTTGGTTTTGTTTGTGGAGTTTGGGTCACCGAGGGGTCCGATAACATCAAAAGCCCACATAGCGAAAGGCCATGGGGCATGGATCGGATGAAGGGAAGATGCGGGAGAGTGAATCTTGTCGGCGTGGAGTTGACATTGATGACAGTGCCGGACAAAGATCGAGCAATCTTCTTCCAGAGTAGGCCAATAATACCCTTGCCTGATGATCTTCTTGGCGAGGGCTTGAGCATTTACATGGCCTCCACATACTCCGGAGTGTGCTTCTCTGAGTACCAACTCGGCCTCTCCTTCATCTACGCATCTTAACAGAACACCGGCCAAGCTCCTTTTGTAAAGCACCCCGCCTAAGATGGTGTATCTGTGGGAGACTCTCCTTATGGCTTTCTTCTCTTCAACAGTTGATCCTAGTGGGTACGTCTGATCCTGACAGTAATTCGCAATCTCATGATACCATGGTTTCTCACCCTCTTCTAGTTCCTCCAACTCGACCAAAGATACTTCCTCCTTTTGCTCAATGTACTCTTTCCTTTCAAACTTCTCCTTAACCTTTAAGAACCGTGCATCTTCTACTGCCGGAATGGTTCGTCGGCGGACATAGATCGTCCTAACCTGTCTGCCTAGCGGGACAGATAGTGAAGATGCCAGAGAGGCAAGAGCGTCGGCAAGAATATTTTGAGCACGAGGAACGTGAATGAATTCGAGTTTGGAGAATAGCTTGATGTAGCAAGTGGTGAGTTCTTGGTATGGTACGAGCCCAGGATGAGATGTGCGGTATTTGTCCGGTACTTGGCGGAGTATCAACCGACTATCACCAATCACCCTTAGTTTAGTGACACCATAGAAGTGAGCGGCCTCCGGTCCGGCCAACAAGGCTTCATACTCGGCTATATTGTTTGTTCTTTGGAAAATGGAGCTGAAAAGCCTGTGGAATGGTGACACCTTCGGGCGACAGAAGAACAATCCCTATCCCTCTACCCTGGGAGTTTAATGCCCCGTCAAAATATAAAGTCCACAGATTAGAAGATCGAATGGACATCAATTCTTCATCGGGAAAATCTGACTGGATAGGGTCAAAGGTTGGGATAGGATGATGGGCAAGGTGCTCGGCAATTGCATAGCCCTTGATTGCCTTCTGTTGGGTGTAGGTGATGTCAAATTGGGAGAGGAAACTCGCCGGCGTGCCAAACGATCGGTCGGGATAGATTTTTCAAGGAGAAATTTGATGGGGTTCATGCGAGCAATGAGATTAACCTCGTGAGCCGTAAAGTAATGTTTGAGCTTCGGACCACCCAAACCAGGGCGGCACGGGTTTTCTCCATGGTTGTATACTTTTGCTCACAAGGATCAAAGATTTTGGACAGATGGTACGTTGCTCGCTCTTTCCCTTCATCATCTACTTGTGCCAACACCGCTCCCAAGGATCCTTCCAAGACTGAGATGTATAAGATCATGGGTTTGCCGGGAACCGGAGGTTTGAGCACAGGTGGGCTTGACAAATACTTCTTCAAACCATTGAATGCCTCTTGACATCTCGAATCCCATCTGAATTCGGCCTTCACCTTGGTTAACTCATAGAAAGGTTTGCACCTTTGGGAGTGCTGTGAGATAAACCGGCGAACAAACTATAACGTACCAATTAACCCTCTCAGCTCCTTTAGGTTCTTTGGTGGAGGCATGTCAATAATAGCTTTGGCCTTGTTGGGATCGATTTCGATGCCTCTCTTGCTGACAATGAACCCAAGTAACTTTCCAGATGATACTCCAAACACACATTTCCTGGGGTTCATCTTGAGCTTATATTCCCTGGCTCGTTGTAAAACCCTTTTCAATACCTCAGCATGCTCCTCTTGGGTTCGAGATTTGACCACTAAATCATCCACATACACCTCTACAAATTTATGCATCATATCATGAAATATTGCTACCATGGCCCTTTGATAAGTTGCTCCGGCATTCTTTAATCCGAAGGGCATGACAACGTAACAATAAGTTCCCCAAGGTGTGGTGAATGAGGTCTTCTCTTGATCCTCTTCTGCTAACCGGATTTGATTATACCCTGAATATCCATCCATGAATGATAGGGTTTCGTATCCAGCTGTGTTGTCAACAAGAACATCGATATGAGGAAGGGGGAAATCATCTTTTGGACACGCTCGGTTTAAGTCCCTGAAGTCAATGCAAATTCGAATCTTTCCATCCTTTTTCATGACCGGGACTATGTTTGCCACCCATTGTGGATAGAGGACGACTCTAATGAATTTTGCTTGGTGCAACTTATCGACCTCTTCCTTCATTTTTAATGCCACGTCTGGGTGGAATCTTCTCAACTTTTGCTTGACCGGGGTAGCCTCAGGTTTTAAAGTCAGTCGATGTTCTACCAATGATTTATCTAACCCCGGCATATCTTCGTATGTCCAAGCGAACGTGTCTTTGTATTCTTGCAATACCCCCATTAGATTCTGTTCTTCTAAAGGGGCGAGGTTGGCATTGATGAGGATATTCTTAGGATCTTCCGGTGTTCCAAGATTAAGTTCCTTAGTCGGTTCATCCACCGTGGCTGATGGTTCTTCGAATCTTCTTAAACCGGATGCATAGGCATCAGCCAAATCCTCCTCTTCATCCTCGGTGTCAGGATCCTTTTCTGATACAACCTCGTAGACCCCTACAGTTGGATCAATATTGTTTCTTTCCTCATATCGAATTTCTCCTATCTGGATTGCATCCTCTAAATACTCCGGTAGCTTGGCGCATTCTAAGCTTTTCCGAGCTAACTGATGCAGATATCTCCCTGGAACTCTTCTACCTCCGATTTTTGTTTTGCTTTTGCTGTAAACTAAACCTAAAGAAGAAGAAGGTAAATAAGGAGGTGAGGAGGAGGTGGATGGAGTGGAATTTATTGACGAAGGGCAAAGGAGATCGATCAGAGATCGGGTGGCCTCCTGATTCGGGTCGTCCTTCGGAGCGAGTTGGGACGTTTCTTCGAGCGAGATTTGGTTTGAGAAAAGGACGTTTTTTTTTGATCTTTTTGAGAAGTACTAAACATAAATACAGAGGGGGTTTGGTTGGTTGTTGTTTCCAACGCGGGTTGAGATATTGATAGAGAGGGGAACAAGTCAAGCAAGGACGGGTAAAGAGGGCATCCGTCTTTGCCATCTGGAACTGACAATGGATTTGTCGGGAATGAGTCTGCTAGATCCGAGGAGATGATATTTGTTGAATGCCCCGGATTTTGACCGCTAGAAGGCTCATTGCGGAATGATTCATCACTTGACCCTTCTTTAGAAAATAACCATGATACGTCAACATCCGTCTCATCCCCTAGGTCGCCCACCTTCTTCCTCTTCACTTGTTCTTGTGGTTCCTACTCTTCAATCATTTGTATTGTTTCTCTTTTATCAAAGAACTTGCGCAGACATCCTCGGAAGTATTTTTGGCCGTTTTTCTGGCCATTATCACGTGTCCCATCATACCCTACCCCATTCCTTGATGTTATCTTCACTAGCTGGATGGGTTACGTGATGCCTTGCGGTTCTTTTCCCGGTCCTCGGCCTTCTTGATACCCCGGACTCTCCATCATACGCCACCCAAGGGTTTTGGCGTCATCTTTCTTTTTCTCCAAACTTGCCTAGGCTTGTCTTTTATCCCTCGGTAGATCGAGGATTGTAAATACCGGTTGATTCGGCAAGCCGGGGGGAGAGTAACCAAGCAATCCACGAGCATACTCACTACTTTGACAACTTGTCCCTTGAAGGGAAATTTGATGCACTGATGATTGGTTGAAGCCACGGCCTCTAATGCTTCCAGGTAAGGCCTTCCCAGGATGGCTTTGTAAGTTGGATCCATATCCAAAACATGGAAGTCGACAGTAACAACCCGGGGTCCGAGTTTGACTTCAAGTGTGACCATGCCATGGGCGGGCCTCTTGGAATTATCGTATCTTTGTCACAGTGATTTGTGATGGCCGAATATCTTCTTCTGGAATTCCACACAACTGTAGTGTTTCTGGTGGCAAGACATTAATGGATGCACCGGTGTCAATTAGACAAGATTCGACATCTGTTCTGTTAACACTGACAGTGATACATAGTGCGTATTTTCTCGCTTCACGGTTCGGCCGTTCTTCCTTAGTGAAAATGAGAGCAGGGTGTTCACTCCTCGGGGTTAAAGCGATGTAATCTTTTCTGGGGGGAGAGTTTCATTAACCATTACTCTTTGCAGATATTGTTGAAGCACTTCTTGATGAGCTTTGGACCTTTTAATTAGCTCCAGAATGGAAATTCGCGCAGGGGTTTTGTCAAGGTGCTTCAGCAAATCATAAGATGTTCCTGGCACTGGCTCTTCCGGGTGCTCTTCTTCTTCTTCTTGCGGTCGTCCTGGTTGATCGGCCTGGGGAAAAATTCTTTGGAACATACGCCCGCTTCTAAGCACCGTGGCGAGCTGGGGAGTTATGGTTGGTGTAGTGGAGATAGACGGAGGGTTAGGTCGGATGATGGGAGGCCTAGGCAGGGGTGTAGTGATGATGGTCCGAGTTGTAGGGATACGGGTGGGTTGTGGTGGCATGGTTACACGAGGTGGTACAATGATGGGTCCTAGTGGCGGTGGTATTTGTGGGGGCTCGACCGGGTGGATCAAGGTCCTACCCGGTTGGAGTTGCATGGCTGGTGGTGTTATGGTTGGTTGTGGTGGCGTGCGGATAATTGGCGGTTGGCTTCTTCTGGCGGGGATAACTCGGGGTATGGAGTGGACGGTTCGGTTAACGTGGTTTGGGGGGTTGGTGTTTATGAAGGAAGCAGGTCCCTCGATTTGCCAATTTTGACCTCTATCGCGGGGTTCATCAGTGGAGGTTAAGATAGGGTTAACCCTCTGGTTTTCTGGTGCTGTTGCCGGTGCGTGTGCGGGTAGCGGATTCTGAATAATTCCTGTGCCGGGTTCCCGTTGTTGTTGTCGAGCCGGTGCTCGCCGCCGCCGCCGGGGTTGGTTTTTCACCGCCTTGATGTATTCGCCCATTTGACCCCGGTCGATGCTTCCTTGCTCGTGGAGGTCATGGATGTAGTCTTTAAACCGAAAGCGCTTCTCCACCGTATGCCCCGGGAATCCGTGGTACAAGCGCACTTGTCCGTGTTGGCATTCTCGCGGCCACTCCAACTTTTCTCTCGGCAATGAGATCTGCCCTGCCGCCATAAGAGCGTTAAAAATATCCACGAGAGACTATGGTAATGGCGGATAATGATTTCTCCTAGGCCCTGCTCTTCGTGGTATATAGGTGGCGGGGGGAGGTGCCTGGTTGTAGGTGGTTGGTTGGCGGGGAGGTTGAGGTGTAAAGGTCTGTACGGCCAACTGCCGGGGTTGCTGGGGGACTGGTGTCTGTATTGGTTGTTGGGGGTATTGGTTTGGCGCTTGGTGGCGGAAAGGTTGAGGTTGGATTTGGGGGCGAAGTGCCGGTTGGATTTGGCGCGGGTTTCTATACTGAGGATTCCTGTATTGCTGTTGGTGGTTGATGGGCGGGTTCCCCAGGATGTTGACATGTTCGTTGGTTACCACGCCTTCAGTCACGGGCCCAGAGGTGGTGGTGGTTGTTTTTTTGGTGACTCGGGGCCTAGGGTCGAAAAGGTTCATAATGGGAGAGTCTCGGAGCTGTGTTTGGATATACCGCGCTCTCTCGTAGAGTTCGCTCATCGTGGCGGGGTGATGTAATGCCAATACATTTTTTAAAGCGGGAGTGGCGTTGGTGATGATCATCTTAACTTGTTCCGATTCGGACAGTGCATTTGTCAATCTTTCCGCAATTGCTCTCCACGAGGTCGATAAAATCTTCATCATTCTTCATCCTTTCAGCCATGAGGTCGGTGATGGAATAAGTTGGCCCGACCCTATCTTGATATCTTTGCAAAAATTTGGCTTTGACGATTTCAAAGTTACTTGCCTACGAAGGGTCAAGCGAGTAAAACCACTCTAAAGCCGAGCCCTCCAATGATCTTCTCGAAAAGAAAAGCCGGGGCCCTTGGATCGTTACGCCACATTACTGACTCATACAGAAAGTCTTTGACATGAATGAAGGGATTACCGGTTCCGTTGTAGCGACGGTATACCGGCATCTCAGAAGGAGGTAGATGAAAAGTAGGGAGAAAAGGAAGGGAAATTTCGGGGGCTGCCTTGGCGTCGATCAAACGTTTGAGTTCTCTATATTGTTCATCCATGCGATTGATTTTATTAATCATAGCTAGATCGACAGAAGGTTCCCCAAGAGGAGGAGGAGGAGCGGGTGCTTGGTGCACCGGGATCGGGATTTGGTGGGCCGAAGTGACCGGATGAGAAGGGTATATTGGGGGATGCACCAAAGGGTGAGTAGGGTTGAGATGATTAGAAGAATAAACCGGAGGTCTAGAAGGGACGACCACATTCGTATGGGGGTGATCTAGATTAGCCACCGGATGAGGGGAAATTGGGGCTATGAGCCCGGTATGGGAATGGCCATGAGTGGGCACATTGGGTTGGGGTGCCACTGACCGAGGGGTAGAGATATGAAGGCCACCTTCGGTAGGAATGTGGTCGGTGGGGAACTTGCCCTTGAGGATGGCTTTGATAGCCTGGAGTTGGGTAGGGTCGGCATGAGAGAATGCCTCCCAAAGTGAATTTGGATTGGGTCGAGGAGAAGTTTGACTAGGTTCAGGGAGAACTTCAGGTTCATTGACGGCACATACGGCATCAGGGTAGAAATAAGACTGGTCGTATTCCAATTGTAGTTGCTCGCATCTTTGATCCGCCATTCCGATAACTCGACCTGACCTCAAGTTCATAAACACGACAGAAAAAGGAGGTTGGCAAATAAAAGTTCAAGGATTTTTTTGGTTTTGATTTTTGACCTCTTTTGTTTTGATTTTCTTTTGTTTGGACAAGCAAGTTGTCAAGCAAATTAACCTCAAGCAATTTTTTTGTTTTGGTTCTTTTTAGGTGATTTTGGGATTTTTGTTTAATTTTCAGTTTTTGTTTGCAAACAAGTAATAGCAGAGACTTGGAATGATTAACGCAAATTTTTTTCGTTTCAATCTCAAATTAACGGCTTGTTAAGAGAAATATTGTCCACTCAAATAAATGGGTAGGACCCTATGCTCTCACAACACCGAGCAATCTAAGGTTGTCACTCTTTTCACAACGATGGGTAATAGGTATTCCGGGTTTTGGGATAAAGTGGTACAACCGGCCCGATCAGTGAAGAGGGAATCCTTCACGTCTGGGGACTTACGGAGGTCTTGATGGAAGCTACCCGGTCCTTCCGAGAGGGAATCCCCGGAGGAGGAGTTGGCAACCACCAAGAGGGGTGTTTGGATGTGTGGGGCTTTGGGAGGAGAGAGCCTCCCTTCTCGGATGTCCTAAGGAGACGGGCGGACCCGAAGCTCCGATGCAAACTAATGCAAGTGAAATTTCAAGGAATAAGAAGCAACCAAGAAGAAAATAAAAGCATACAATGATTAATGAGATGTTTGTAGGAAGCAAGTGAACAAGACAATGATATGAAATTAAGCTAGGATGAAAGAAAGAACTAATTTAACTAAGCATGCTTTGAAAGATTTAAAGGAGAACTAGACTTAGCAAAGAAGATGATATCTAAAATACTAAGGTGAAATAAGTTGATTATCAAAGTTGGAAATCAGATGGATATGCTTTAAAAAGACAAACGGAGAGCAAGTAAACTTGGAAGAAACAAGATGATGCTTCGAAGAAAAGTAAACAATGTAAACAAGCAATAATGTAAGGAAATGGAAATGACTCACATGGAAATGAAAGTAAACATGATTTTCAGATGGACATTCTTAGGAAAATAAAGTGGGATTTCACTAAAGCAAAGTCGGTCCCACCGTGGTCGCCAAAAGGTGTAAGCACCCGGAACGGGACATCCGCGGATCTCCCCCCTCCGGAACCCCTACGCCCGCCTCGGTGTGTGTCGGTGGGTGGGTGGTGTGTTTTGTGTGTGTGGTCGCCAGGAACCAAAGGCTCCAAAGTATGATGGGATGAAAGAAAATGAAATAGAAAGATGACCGTCGTACCTCCGGAAGCGGGTAGATTGTTGAGTTCCGACTTCTCCTCTCTCGGCCGGCCGAAAGAAGAGAGCTTAGTGAATCCCTTGCCTTCAATCCGGTTGAAGCTCCGCCTCGATCGGATCTACCTAAGAATGTCCATAAGAAAACATGTAGACAAGTGAAGGTTTCATTAGTTCTAACGAAAGCATAGTATCGTGCTCGAATTTGGATTCAAACATGCAAACGGGAAGAGACTAACCGGATTGGGACGAGATCCCAACCCCTATTTTTGGTAGGTTTTAAACATATATGAAATGCAAAAATGCTCTAAGACATGCTAAATAACATGGTGATCGATGCAAAAGTGAAAAAGGGAGAAAAGAACTCGATTAAATGGGCGATCGGACTTCGAAAACAATGAAACAAGCACGCCCTTCCTGGTGCCCTATATATAGGGCGCCAGGAGCAGGTGCCCCCTTTATGGGGCGCGTTGACCAAAGTCAAAGCGCCCTGTATACGGGGCACTAAGTCTGGCCCTAACAGATTTTCTTCTTCTCTTCGCGGCGCCGCTCCGGGGTGCTGGATGGCTTCCGGGATGAGGTAAGAGCTCCTCCTTGTAGACAATATGCAAATAAAGCTAGTGGAAGGTGATTTGGGTGCTGGATGTATGAGGAGAGTCGGATAGAGGCTCTCAAAGTTGGAGAAAAATCATATTTCTGGGTGACAGAAACATAGGGTTTTAGGGTTTTTGGTGGAGGATTTTGGATCGATTTGGAGGCTTTTGGAGGGTGAGTGTGGCTTGGAATCGTAGTGTTGGATGATCTCTAGGGTGGCACGGAGTTGGAACCCCTCCTAAGTTCCAAATGGGGTTCTATTTATAGCCCAAAAGAGGGCACTTTGGCCATTTTCGAAAAACAGTGCCATGTGGCATAGCGCCCTGTATATGGGGCGCTAGCATCATGAGGTTTGTCAGGTCGACAAGACAAGTCACTGCGGGGGGTCAAATCAGCCTGTCAAATCGATCGGATTTGGTTCCAGGCGCTCTGTTTATAGGGCGCCTGGTGCCCTGTATACAGGGCGCCAGGTGCCCTGTTTATAGGGCGCCTGGTGCCCTATAAACAGGGCGCCAGGTGCCCTATTCTTGGGGCATTTGGCTTGTCTGATTGCTTGATGGACCCACATTCGGAATGTGCCAAAACTCGATCTGTCCGGAAAACACGATGTGCTTTAAATATTCTTTATGAAAACAAGAATTTGAACTCTTTAACTGGGCCGAAATTGCGTGTCTACAGTATTATCAACAAAAACATTGATATGAGGAAGGGGGAAATCATCTTTTGGACGCACTCAGTTTAAGTCCATGAAGTCAATGCAAATTCGAACCTTTTCGTCTTTCTTCATGACCGGGACTATATTTGCCACCCACGTGGATAGAGGACAACTCTAATGAATTTTGCTTGGTGTAGCTTATCAACATCTTCCTTCATCTTCAGGGCTATATCTGGGTGGAATCTCCTTAACTTTTGCTTGACTAGGGTAGCTTCAAGTTTTAAAGTCAATCGATGCTCCATCAGTGCTTTGTCTAACCCCAGCATGTATCCATACCTAGAGACATCATCTTTGAAATAAAATAATAAAGTAGAAATATTCTTCTTTAGCCTTACTAGATATGGGCTAACATATATCTAGATGTATGAGTTCTAACAACTCATTAACCCTTTATCCATGTCTACATAAAGCTAAAGTGTAGATTGATCTAAATCAACCCATTTCCTCTTAAAAGGAGTATTCACACATAACATAAGAGCTAACATATCAAATATGATTAAACAATTCATTAAGATCCTACTGGCAAACACTTTACCATTCAATCTATTAGAACATCTATCAATTTCATAGCTTAGAATAAATCAACATGTATTCAAGTAGGAAATCATATAATTTTATTGTAGAAGGATATAATAGCAATCTTAGTTATTAAGACATTTCCATAAGACTATTAAAGAATTGCACCTCCCACTAATAATGATGCAACTTTTGCACTATTTCATATGTAGATCAACATCTTCTTTATTAAGCCTTTATTTACTTGTCATCATCTACAACTCATTGTAGATATAAGATGCATATCTGGTAT
Organism: Cryptocoryne crispatula var. balansae; assembly: GCA_036172225.1. Taxonomy (NCBI): domain Eukaryota; kingdom Viridiplantae; phylum Streptophyta; class Magnoliopsida; order Alismatales; family Araceae; genus Cryptocoryne; species Cryptocoryne crispatula. The sequence continues at coordinate 20,948,248 of CM069926.1, read as the reverse complement.
CTCATACCATTAGATGCATCTATAGTATCTAATATTATGATATACACATATAGTATCTAATACTATTAAGTGTATATTTAAAACAAGTAAATGTCAATGACTTTGATACATGAAGCTTCTCAAGCTCCACCTTTGCATTATATACAATACACTTTATACTTCCGCTTCCACTTACCATCATCATGATAGTGAAAGAACTCTATCTTATTCTAGCTTTATTATCTTGACCACCATGTTTTACTATTAACAATCTCCTATTTATGTCTAACGATTTTACTTCTTTCTATTGGTCTCACCAACAAGAAGTAATTAATATGTATTGCTCTTCTAACTTTCCCTTTAGTTAGCTCATCAATATGAGCCATGATGGATCTCATATCTATCTATTTATGTTGTCTTTACAATTTATATCTCATAGAGACTAACATCTAGTTTAAGGCAAATAATGCATCTTGTCTATAAGATAAGATCTTATCTTTCTTTCACATCATTAGATAATTTAGGAGACACCTACTTCTCAAGTAGGATAGTTAATTGGTCAACTATGAGAACAATTCTCTTAGTTATAAACCGGTCTAAGAAGTGTGAGCTATTAAGCTATTTGGCATCTAGTATGCCATACTAATGGTGGTTTATTATCGTATTCTATAATTGAGATATAATTTTATCGATATAACATTGCAGACATTCATTAAAATTAAGATATGGTCTTTCATCCTAATTTATGCTCCCACTAACTTTCGACGAATTTGCATAACCCTCATTATGCAAAGACGGGATATCACGATGAAATCCTAGTGGGGATTAAGATCCTATTAACTTTATGGTGGTGACCTTGTGGTAGCACAACAAATCACCCCATACATAATAGGTAGGCAACTATTGCCAGTTGCAACTCTTGTAACTCTTAGTCATTTAGCCTCTAGAGTTATGACCTTGTGGTAGCACAACAAACCATATACTCTAGTTAGGTCAAACCCGCTTGTTATGTTATGAGAATGGATTCTTCACACAGCCATTGTGGTAGCATAACAAAGCCATGCAAATGGTCCACCCCAAGGTTCGGCAAATGCCTTAGTCATGATCACCAATCCCTTGCTGAATGGGCCTTGTGGTAGCACAACAAACTCATCCAATCTAAGATTGGCTCATCAAGACTATAACAACAGAAGGCTACGTGAGTCATTCTTAATGTCACACGTTTATCAACCTAAATATGACAAGGAGGGATTTTCTTTTAGTCTCATCAATAATATGTGCTAAGTATATATAATACCTTTGGAATATCATATATCTAAGATATAACCTATAGCACACATCCAAATATCAAATATGCATAAAAATAGGTGATCATGGACTTAACCCTAAACATGTACCTCAGGCACCCCTATAGGTGCAAATTCTTGCTTCAAATGCTTGAGTTGGCATGCTCCCACTTCAGAAGGATGCTTATCCAAGTGGTCCCGCTCTCCAACCTTCCACGAACCGGCTTCTAACTCTTACAAGCGGCTTAAGGGTATGCAGACCCATAAATGTACATAACTTAATAAGAAACCTTAGTTTTAACCAAGGGGAGTACATTAATGGAGGGAGGTAGAATGTACAATCAGATTGTATAGAGAGAAAGGAGGCACACGTAGGCCCCATTTAATAACATAACCAACACAATTAAAAAGTAATCACAAGCCAAGCACAATTAAGTCCATGATCACCTCTATACACACTAACAGTCATCACATGAACAAAGAGCGCATACGTAATAATCATATGAGATATATCATATATATCAGCATAAAATTACATACTATTTTTTTTTAAAATTCTCAATTTCATGCATGTCGAATTTTCATAAAATAAATAACATGACAACAACATATAAACAATTTATATGAAATAAACATACACATCTAAACTATTTAGAACATTCATGCATTCTCAAAACTATGCAAAGTCAGAAATTAATGTCCCAATTTCTATTCTATAAAAAAAAATTTAAAGAATTAATCAAGACACTAATTATATAAGTTATACCTTTAAAACAATTTCAAAATTTAACTATTAGTGAATTTATGTAAATAGGGCTTAAAATTATATAACATGTCATTAAATACTTTAAGACATGTTAAATAATATTATAGAATTTTATAAAAATTTTGACAATTTTTTGGAATTTTCTATAATTTTAAACATTTTAAAATCAATTAGAAAAGAAATCAGTGCATTGAACCGCATCTTCCGCGCACTGCGCTCGTCCGGTGTGCGCCCGCGTGCGCCGCCATGTGCACCAGGCTTCAACTAGCGCCGCCACTGTGTGCCCACCTGGTGCGCCGGCCAGCTGCTACTGTAGCGACCGGGTCCGAATTGGACCCGGTCGTCTTCTTCTCTACCCGATAAGGGCCACGGTCGGTGCACTGTTCATCCGGGAGGAGTGTTTCCATAAAATCAGGTCCTTATCTCCCTATCCCGGACTCTGAAAAATACAAAAAATATGCGTTGGAATCCTTATTGAATATGGAATCTGAAACAGTCAGCCTCATATCCAAAAAAAATTTTAATCTACCGCAAAATGAGGAAGAAGATGCGGAGGTCACCGAGATTCCATAGCAAAAATCACCATATTGCAAAAAGGATAACTCCTTATCCCGAAAGCTAAATATTCTTCTAAAGTACAATTTAGAATCCTCATTAAATGATGTTTTCAAATATGTATATATATCTTCAGATAAAAAGTCTCTAACATTGGAAAAATAGGGAGAAACAGGTCGGCGCCCTCAAACTCCGTAGAACCCTAGTTCGCCGGAAAAATCAAAATTTCTCTCCCTTCGCCGCCGTTCAAAGCTGGAGATCAAAAGAAAATGTTAGGTAATCATATTACCCATCTCCTAAACCTTTTTCAAGCTTCAAATAATCTCATGTAGAGGAAGGAGATGAGCTTATTAAGCTCTTCAAATCATTCAAATGTCCGGTCTCTAGCAGTATCCACATGAACTACATCCACAGCAGGTTCTTCCTTCGCGCCGGCCTCAAGAACTCTTCCCGAACGAAGCTCCATCGACCATAGATGCCTTCTAGAGAGAGGAGGGGGTAGGTAGGAGACTAGAGACATGGTTTTCACCCTTGTCTTGATGGGGTTTGGCTGAAACCATTAGTATTTATAGAGAATTATGAAATTTTTCATAAAAATCTAAAATCTCCATAAATTACGCTTTTGCCCCTATACTTGTAGATAAGTCCTTTTGTGTGTGACCCACTAGGTCCAATAGCCTATTTGGTTGAGACCTAAATAAATAGAACAATTATATTTAATTTAATTAAATCCATTATCCGATAACTGATTAATTGGCCTATCGATCATGAAGGGTACAAGTCACATCCCATGATCCCAAATAGCTATGGGGATAATCTTATCTCTATTGAGTCTTTCCATCATCAATTACCGCATTGATATAAACCCTCATCCATCCAATGTCCCGTTCGGAAAGGAGTACGGCATCGACTGTCAACTCCTTAGTGTACCAACTCTATAGGATCATGTACTCAGAATTGGATCAATTAGAAAACTCCTTTTCCAATTATCCTATCTACCCTGGCTAGGGATTTATAGTACTATCTCATAGGACATTCACTCTCACTTACCAAGAGTGGATGATCCCTTGTTGCCCATTCAATTACCTCCATTGAATTTTTCTTGTACCCGATCCATCGCTATATTGGACCATCTAAACGGTGATCCATAAGTCAATGGTCAAAGCACAAGTTCCACCCCAACAAGGTATCTTTGGCGACTCAGGTCAAAGGTCCAACTATGCAACTGTGATGATAGAAAACCCTGATTGACAGCTCGGTAAGATACCATTCGAGGTTTCTAATTCAGTCAGTTCAGTGAACTCATTCAACTAATGAGCACCTGTATGTGTATCTCAGTGTCTCCACACTAATGACCAATGAGATTGGTCATTCTCATCAAATGAGAAAATATCACATACATTAGTCTATCCGGATCCTTGATGTCCCGTCTCAAGTATCCTATGACTAGGAACATTTAGATCAAATACCTCTAGATGATCAATCTCATTATCATGATCTCATCATGATTTAATCATCATTATATTTGATCAAGGACTTCATTATGATATTCGCATCTAATAAGAGCTTATAATGAAGATTTGCCTGATTAATTGAATGAGATATTTCTAGAAATGTCGAATCATATCATATATGATTGGCTTGTAGGGCATACATTTCTATCAATATGAACACCCGAGGACAACGGAATTTTAGATATGTTCTGAACCTGGTGCTTCTGTTGATCCCAGGTATGCGGTTGATCACCTTGTACGCCATTGCCTAAACGTACTCGATGTTAGTTAGCTACTCTGTACATTCTACTATATAATAATTCTCTGGCTGGAGTATCTTTTCTTAAAAGTGGAAATATGAAATACATTACATATAGACTTTCTTGACTTAAGTGCATGTGAATATAATTCAAGTGTCCGGTCTCTAGCGGTATCCACACGATCTGCTTCAATAAACGAGTTCTCCCTTCCATCGGGCCTCTAGAAACCTTCCATATCCAAGCTTGAACATGCAAGATCACCTTCTATAGGAGAGAGGAGGAAGAGAGGATGCTTGGGATGTGCTCCAGCCCTATGGCTTGTTAAGGTTTGGCTTCATAAGCCATTTATATATAGAAGATAGAATTTTTCACGAAAACCCAAAACTTCTATAAACTTACGTCCATGCCCTCATCTTATTGACCAGATCTAATGTGTATGACCCACTAGGCTCAATAGTCAATTTGGTTGAAGCCTTAATTAATTTAAAAGAACAATTCTTTTAAATTAAATCAAAACCGTTATCCGATAACAGTTTTTATGGCTTTCTGATCACAAAGGGTACAAGCCACATCCTATGATCTCAAATGACTTTGGGGAGTTAAATAACATCCATTGATCATTTCCATCATCAATTACCACATGGATTTAAATCATCGTTCATACAATGTCCCGATTGGTCAGGGGTTCGGCACTGACTGTCAACCCCTAAATATTCCAACTCTATGGGATCCTATACTCAGGTTCGGATCAATTGGAAAGCTCCTTTTTATAATTATCCTAAGTACCTTGGACAAGGATTTATAGTACTATCCCATAGGACATTCTCTCTCTCTCTCTCCTACCGTGAGTGAACGATCCCTTGTTGTCCACTCAATTGCCCCTCCCTGAACGCCCACTCCAGCGTCGTCTCCGCGACGTCGTCTTCCAGCGTCAGTCTTGCCCCTCCTTGAACGCCCGCTCGATCGCGTCACCGTCCCGCGGTGCCACTATTAGGATTCAATACATGACAGCGGAAAAATTTTGATTCCATAAAACCATGATCTTTACCTTGGTCGATGCCGAATGAGTAAAACCGTGAATCGAATATGAAGTGGAACGAGAGTACCTCATGGGATTTATAAAATCCCTCACCATGGATGAAAATAGGACATTCCTCCTTGTTGAAAATCGTTCAAGTGTTCGGTCTCTAGCGGTATCCACACGATCTGCTTTAAAAGACGAGTTCTCCCTTCCTTTAGGCCTCCAGAAACATTCCAGATCCAAGCTTGACCATGGTATATCACCTTATAGAGGAGAGAGGAGGAAGAGAGGATGCTTGGGATGTGCTCCAGCCCTATGGCTTGTTAGGGTTTGGCTTCATAAGCCATTTATATATAGAAGATGGAATTTTTCACAAAAACCCAAGACTTCTATAAAATTACATTTATGCCCTCATCTTATTGACCAAATCTATTGTGTGTGACCCACTAGGCCCAATAGTCAATTTGGTTGAAGCCTTAATTAACTTAAAAGAACAATTCATTTAAATTAAATCAAAATTGTTATCCGATAACAGTTTTTATGGCTTTCTGATCATAAAGGGTACTAGTCACATCCTATGATCCCAAATGACTTTGGGGAGTAAAATAACATCCATTGAGCCTTTCCATCATCAATTACCCCACGGATTTAAATCCTCGTTCATATAATGTCTCATTCGGTCAGGGGTTCGGCACTGACTGTCAACCCCTAATTATTCTAACTCTATGGGATCCTGTACTCAGATTTGGATCAATTGGAAAACTCCTTTTCCAATTATCCTATGTACATTGGCCAAGGATTTAGAGTACTATCCCATAGGACATTCTCTCTCTCCTACCGAGAGTGAATGATTCCTTGTTGTCCACTCAATTGTCTCCACTAGGTTTCTCTTGCACCCAATACATCAACTATACTGGACAATCAAAATGGTTATCCATAAGTTAATAATCAAAGTACAAGATACATCCGATAAGACATCTTTGGTGACTCAGGTCAAAGATTCAACTGTGCTATTGAGATGTAAGAATAACCTGATAGACAGTTCGGTAAGATACCGATCAGGTTTTCCAAAATTGGTCAGTTCAGTGAACTCATTCCACTAATGAGCACCTGTGTGTGTATCTCAGTGTCCCCACACTGATGACCAATGAGATCGGTCATTCTCATCACATGAGAAGACATCACGCACACTAGTCTATCCGGATTCTTGATGTCCCGTCTCAAGGATCCTATGACTAGGAATATTTAGATCACATACCTCTAGATGATCGATCTCATTATCATGATCTAATCATGATTCAATCATCATTGCATGTAATCAAGGACTTCATTATGATATATGCTTTTAATAAAAGCTAGTAACGAAGTTTTGCCTATTTAATTGAATGAGATATTCCTAGAAATGTTGAATCATATCATATATGATTGGCTTGTAGGGCATACATTTCTATCAGCCGCCATTGACGGCCTTCCCCTGTGCGAATGCCATCCGGCGTTGACCCGCCAGCACCCGGCCGCGCAACCGCCCACCGCCCACGGCCGTCTTCCATGTGTCCACGGCCGCGAGGTCCGCCACCTCGCGTCGGCGCGAGCGCCCACTCATGGTCGCGCCTCAGCGCCACCCCGTTGGTCTGGCCCCTGTCGCCTCCCTCTACGTGTTCGGGTGACCTACGCCGCCTCGCCATTCCTACACCTGCCCACGCATGGATGGCGCCCGCCGCAGCCAACGCCCGCAGCCACGCCGTGCGAAGTCGCCGCTTCGCTGACCGCTACTCCCCACCCACCTCCCTTGCTGACCTGCGCACCCGCGCGGTCGCTGGCGTCGCCCGCCACCCAGTTGCCTCCCACGGAAGCACCCCCCTCCGTTGACCACCTCGCAGCATGGTTGCCACTGTCATTGTTCCCGTGCGTAGGTGCCCTCCCCACTGGTATCCCTCTCTCTCCCCTATCTCTCGCTCTCACGTGCGCGCTCTTTCTCTCTCTCTCTCCTATCGTTCTCTCTCCAATCCAATCGTTCCTCTCTCTAGTTATTCTATTTTAATCTTAATTTCTTTAATCTAACAGATTGCCAGGATACTGTTCGATTCTATTTTGCATCGTCGTCATGATCGCAGCATACTCGTCATCCGGATTGATTCTCTTGGAATTCCGTATACCAATCGTCATCGCCGTTAAGGTAGGCATCTCGGCTATTCTTAGCACTCTTATATGTTTGATTAAACCGTAAAAATATGCTTAAATCACCATGATTAGTAGAATGTAATTAGTGGGTTGTTCTTAGTGTAATAGCATGGTTAGATAGGGTTAGATTAGCTTGTTTAATCATGCATGTTTAGATTGATTCGATTATTCATATATGTTAATCAGCATGCTAGGTTTTCCTTTGATTGAGTCTAGTTAGCTTAGCATATTTGCATTGCGGTGATCTTTAATATATATTTTTTGATTCGTTAAAAAGTCGATGTGAGAAGTTAAGTATTGTGTTCATATCATTCAACTTTGTTTCATATAGACCATGGATAGTAGAGACTATCAATGTATGTATTTAGTATGTTTTGTTTGTAAGTTACATGGCATGTTAGGTTCATATATTGATGTAGTCATGTGTAGTTGTGTAGTTTAGCATGTATGCCTCCACTAGGTTTCTCTTCCACCCAATACATCAACTATATTGGACCATCAAGATGGTGATCCATAAGTCAATAATCAAAGTATAAGATATATCCGATAAAACATCTTTGGTGACTCTGGTCAAAGATCCAACCGTGCTATTAAGATGTAAGAATAACCTGATAGATAGTTCAGTAAGATACCGATCAGGTTTTCTTAAATTGGTCAGTTCAGTGAACTCATTCCACTAATGAAAACCTATGTGTGTATCTCAGTGTCCCTACACTGATGACCAAGGAGATCGATCATTCTCATCACATGAGAAGACATCACACACACTAGTCTATCTAGATTCTTGATGTCCCGTCTTAAGGATCCTATGACTAGGAACATTTAGATCACATACCTCTAGATGATCGATCTCATTATCATGATCTCATCATGATTCAATTATCATTGCATGTAATCAAGGACTTCATTACGATATACGCTTCTAATAAAAGCTAGTAACGAAATTTTGCCTATTTAATTGAATGAGATATTCCTAGAAATGTTGAATCATATCATATATGATTAACTTGTAGGACATACATTTCTATCAGCATGATCGTTTGATTATTCTGAATTGGATTCATTTGTTTGGTATACGATGAAATGATATTTAAACTATCTATTTGGTTTCAATATGAATTATTTTGTAAATCTTTGGCATTTATGGTACATGAGTTCAATGAATATTTTTAGCAATGCATGTATAGATATTTTGGACAGACCAATAGATGAAAGTGGGAATGCCTCTTGAGTCACATTCATGTGACTAACCCCTATTGTTTAAATATTCTTTTTCAGACAATAGATCGGAGTTGATTACAAGGTGCATATTTGGAGCACTAAAAGGTTAATTGTGTAATATTTAGATTTATTTTGTTTGCTCTTTTTGTAAACTACTAATTATGGGATATTTTTCCCCGTTATGTCGTCGGGCGTTTCCACCTCCGGCCCGAGACGTGACAATAACCCCTACATGATGGTAAGAGGCTACCCTCTTGTCGGAGGGGAGCCCATCATGGGGGTTGGAGGGGGAATGGACTCCGATAACAAGTCCCTTCGCACAACTTTGTCATCAAGCTTTATGAGCTCATTGAACAACGTTAGAGGTTTCCTTGCAACGTTCGTTTGGTGCTGGCTTGGAGACAAAGGGCATTAACCTCCACGTTGCAGACCTTCTTGGAAACTCGACTTTTGTTCTCTCATCTCTTGTGAATCTCCACCATATGGTGATTTAACATAGATGAGCCAACCACACTATTGATACAAGTTGCCAACCCTGCTTTATTTCCTGAGATTTATAAAGCATGTCTTGGTTGTGGAGGATGATCATGTGCTTTAGGAGATCCACAACTTGCTTTCTAAAAGAGCCTTGAGCTCTTCCTAAGCATCCTTCTGGGGTCGGCAGTAGACGTTGAGCGGACGGTGCCATAGTCGGGTCATCTAGTTAAGCCCTAACTCAATGTTCTTCTCTTGTTGCCACAAAAAAAAACTCTCAATGTTTTTCTCCGTCAATATGAACTTTAACATCAGTCTCGATTTCACCTGTCACTTTTCTCCACCATTTTAGCACCTCAAGTGGTGAATAAGTTAAGAGATTAAATCAATAAATTACTAACAATTTTGATTAATTATATTTTTAAGATTGAGATGAAAGAATTACAAAATTAAATATATTTTTTTTGAGTACTTCAAAGATTGGAGATCTTTTTAGAAAGTTAAATAGTTATCACTATTGTTGTTAGTTGATTTAGGCCCTGTTTGGTAACATTATTTGACATCTCTATCACTATCAATTTTAAAATTGATATTCTTAATAATCACTAAAAAGTGTTTGGTTAATAGTATCAATTTTGAAATTGATAGTGAAAACAAAGTACATTATGTAATACAAGTGTTAACTTGTATCAATTTTAATATTGATATTCTAACCTCTAAGATTATCAATATCAATATTGATATAGTATCAAATTTGAAACTCTAACCAAACGGGCCATTAGTTATTAAATATGGTACTAGAATATGATCGAGTCGGAAGAACCATTGTAATGTGTCTAAATGTTTGATATATGATGTATGCGTGATCTTTATGAGAATGTTAAATTTTTAAGATGGAAGATTGTAACGTTTCGATTTGTGAATACATTAAGATTTTAAGATTATTAATAATTTTAGTTAACTATTTTTATGAGATTGAGCTAAAATAACTTCAAAGTTAAATGTAATTTGTTGAAAGTAATCTCAGGAAGAGTGACCTCCTGAACATGTTAAGTGATTAGCATAGGCCAATCAATTGATTTATGACATGTTTGGTTAGAGTATCAAAAATGTTACTATATTAGTATTGATATTGATATTTTAAGAAGTTGGAGTATCAATATATAAATTGATACAAGTTAACACTTGTATTATATTATATGTTTTGTTTGCACTACAAATTTCAAAATTGCTACTATTAGTCAAACATGTGATTATCATTAATATCATTAAATTAATTTTGGTTAATTGTATCAATTTTAAAATTTGTAGTGCAAACAAAGCATATTATGTAATACAAATGTCAACTTGTATTAATTTTGATATTGATACTCCAACATTTGAAAATATTATTATCAATATTGATATAGTACCAAAAATGAAATTCTAACTGAACAGGACATTATGCCCCGTTTGGTAATATTATTAGGCATCTCTATCACTATTAACTTTAAAATTGATATTGTTAGTAACTATCTTGAGGTGTTTGACTAATAGTATTAATTTTAAAATTTATAGTGCAAATAACACATTTTATGCAATACAAAGGTCGATTTATATCAATTTTGATATTGATACTTCATCTTCTAAAAATATTAATATCAATACTAATATAGTATCATTTTTGATACTGTAACCAAACAGGTCATTAGGTACTACAATTACTATATGTGGTCTTTACAATCGCATATGCCCACCGTAAGAAATTTGCAATTGTGCCAAGAGAAGAATAAACTACTTTTTTGTATTTACATCATGTTTGGTAACACTATTAGGTACGTCATCACTATTAATTTTAAAATTGATATTGATAGGAATCATTAAGAGGTGTTTGGTTAATTGTATTAATTTTAAAATTTGTAGTGCAAACAAAACATATTATGTAATACAATTTTCAACTTGTATTACGTTTGAAATTAATACTCTAATATTTGAAAATATTAATATCAATATTGATATAGTACCAAAAATGAAACTCTAACTAAACAGGGCATTATGTTTAATAGAGTTTCATTTTTGGTACTATATCAATATTGATATTAATATTTTCAAATGTTAGAGTATTAATATCAAACGTAATACAAGTTGACACTTGTATTACATAATATGTTTTGTTTGCACTACAAATTTTAAAATTAATACAATTAACCAAACACCTCTTAATGATTCCTATCAATATCAATTTTAAAATTGATAGTGATAGAGGTACTTAATAGTGTTACCAAACATGGTGTAATATAAGAACTCCACGAATGGTTCTTCGACAATGAGACGTAGGTAATAGTTGTGTCGAAAAATTGCCGACGTCGTCCAAGTAGATATGATGGTGGCGGGTCAGCAGGAGGAGGGATAGTATCGGGACTTATGGCTCTACTCCAGCTATCTTTATTTTTGTTTGTTTGAATGCAGCATTATTAAGTTGACTTATATCTTATGACTCATTTGATTAGAGTTTCAAATTTGATACTATATCAATATTATATTAATAATTTTAGAGGTTGGAATGTCAATATCAAAATTGATACAAGTTGACACTTGTATTACATAATGTCTTTTATTTTCACTACTAATTTTAAAATTGATATTATTAAGCAAACACTTCTTAGTGATTACTAGGAATATCAATTTTAAAATTGATAATGATAGAGGTGTCAAATAATGTTATCAAACTGGGCCATAAAAAATTATCTATATTTTAAATGTAAGTGAACCATTCATATTTTTATAAAAAAATATAAATAATTTATATTATAATCAAATTAGGTATTTTTTATCACCCACTAACAAAGTTAGACATAAAATTAAGAATTTAAGCGTTCTCCTTAGATTCAATTCTGGTTACAAGAGCAACCAATAACAGAGAGTCAGTTAAAAGGAAAATCCCACGACTATATCTCAATTAAAATAATAAAAAGTAATCATAATAGGGGGCTTGATCTCAAGCCAACTTAGATAATTAAGTACTATATAAACGTAAATATATCCTCCCCTCCCCCTCCCTCCCTCTCCCTCGCCCTCTCCTCTCTCTCTCTCTCTCTCTCTCTCTCTCTCTCTCTCTCTCCCTCTCTCTCTCTCTAAGCAAGAAGCCAAAAGTTCTTGTGGGTCTTGGTATTAAGGACGTAACCGGCGTTCTGTCCCTTCTTCTGCACCCCGACGCACAGGCATTTGCTGTTCTCGATCAAGAATTCCGCCGTGTCCATGCTCTTGCTGTAGGAGGCGCCGCCGCCGAGTCTACCCCTGCCGTCGCCCATCAAAATGTTATCTTAAAGATTGTGTTCACTTAAACCTAAATGGCCATAAATACAAGGGAAGAAACGTTTGTTTTTTATTTGAAAGTGTTTTATGTAAACATAGATATAATTAAGAAGTTTTTATTCTGACTTAGGTCTCGGTGTCTTGGAAGTTCCATCAAGAACTACTTTAAAATTTTTCACCGAGTTAAAGAGCTCTTAAACTTTAATACAACTCAAGCAAAGACATTATGTATTTCAGATAGAACGTCTAGGGCAATTTAGAAGTGGCTTTAGAAAACAAATCACTATGAAGAATGCTATCAACAAAATTCTTATTTTGTTGAATTTTTATTGGTATATAATTATATATGTCACCGACAGCGTTGAAATATAAAATTAGTCATTTTTAAGATATTATGTGTATATGTGTATATATATAATATATATAGAGAGAGATGTCAGTTTGACTAGTGGCTTATTTGTTAGGTAAAGCTCAGGAGAAACTTTTAATAAATTTTGCTGGTTTGTTTCAAGTGGAATATTTAAATATTTAGGATGCTAATATAAATCTCTTGAAATGCTTATGTTGCATAGATGTATCACGAGCACTTATTAGACTGTATGCTTCTGAATATAAAATTGTGTGGCTATATCTCTGAATATAAAAATTGCCAAATTTGTATAAGATATTAATTACCTTTTGATGTATGCCCCTAAGAAGTGACAGATAGGATATAATTGTGATTTCTCGGATAAGGGATATGGACTAAATGGCTCAAGCTCCCAAATTGAACAAAATCGTCAGGTTCAATGGTATAGGCCATTGATTTGATTTATTCAGTTTGGGGATCTTTAAACCTAACCAAACAAAATAAAATTAAAGAGATCAAAATATAATAAATATTACTATTTTATAGGTATAAATGATATACATAGTTTTCCAGAAAAATAATATTTATATGAATTATTTATCAAAATGATTATATGTATGTAATTTATTATTTTAGATATTTAGAAATTTTTTATCTAAAAACCAAAATAAATAGATTCAGTTTGATTTGTTTTTAAACCCATGTTTGATTTGATATGATTTTTCGAAAAAAGTTCGAAATCAAATCAAACCAACCATGCACACCCATTTTTCATATATATGGAAGTACCAGGTGCTTCTACCTAAAAAGACACTTTTGAGAAAAATATAAAGATAAATTCATGAGAAATCATCCCTAGATGTCAAATATGGGTAAATAAAATACCATAAAAGAATTTCAATGTACTTTGTCTGCATACACTAAAGGGTCTTTTGTTGCATGATAAAATAGATGCTCTTTATGAAGATATTTTTGTGATAAAACTTGTTAAAAAGTGTTTGAAAATGATGCTAAAAGCAGAATATATAAAATTTCATCTTATAAAGAAAAATACACTAAAAGATCTTGCATGATAAAATAGTTGTTCTTTATGAAAATATTTTTGTGATAAAACTTGTCGAAAAAGGGTTTTGGCAAATCATGCCAAAAACATAATTTATAAAAAAAATTTAGATAAAAAAGATGTAAACGTTTCTTTCTCACGATCCTCCACCTTTCTTAGTTATACAAGTCCCTACCCTTCTTCTTATCATATCCAGTCAAACAAAATAACTGTATGTGTATATCAATCTTAGATATTGTTTCAATATATAGCTTCATCACAAAATGCATAACAAATAGTTTTTTTTAATAAAAATTCATTATAAGTATTTAAACACAAATGCACGAGGAACATTTTATTTTTGCATCACACTACTAGGGTGTTTAATTGTTCAATAAGTTTTTAATACAATTTTGTGATAAAATTCTATATTAAAATTAAGCCTAAAATAACTGAAGACAAAATTATCATTTTCAGTTATATATGACAATAAAAGAATGAGAATCTTTAAAAAAAACAAAAAAAAAATATCTTACCTATTTTTTAAAAAGTAAATTATTTAATAATATATATTTATAATTAAAAGTATATTTTTATAAAAACTTAATTTATTATGTAATCAAACATCTCATAAGCATTTTGCTAAAATTAACATAAGAAAAATTAATAGAGTGTTTGTTTGCACGATAAACTTTCATACATATTCACCATAAAAATATATTGAAATAAAATTTAAACAAGTAATGATACAAAATTGTCATGTTTGGGAGGATGTGACAACAAAACAAAATCGGGTGTCAACCATATATGACCAGAAGTAGGGGTGTCAATGGGCCGGGCTTGGGCTGGCCCGGCCCAAGCCCACTTCAGCCCACATATTTAAAACCCAAGCCCAAGCCCATGTATAAGGCCCAACGAGCTTGAATTGTATAAATGGGCTTTAGCCCTCCAAAGCCCGCCATAGCCCATTAGCCCAATGGGCTTTAGTTACGTAAAATAGTACGAAATTAAAAATTCTATTAAAGTCAAAAAATTGATAAAATTTATAAATTCTATAATAATGTAAAATATATAATCTATAAAACAAAAAAATATAAAAAATTTGAGTGATGTTTCTGATGATATTTTGGCTGTTTCATACATTTTGTACATGATTTATATTATCTTATTTTATTACTCATAACATATTCATAGACATCTTAACTCACTTACATATTTATATAATAAATTTAAAATTTTATTTAAATATATAAATAAAAATAAACTTAAACGCGGACGGAACTCAACCCGCCCCCCTCCGGACAGAACCCGGCGGACGGTGCTCCTCGTGGAGCCGCTCCCCGCCCCCCTTCCCGACTAGGGGTGAATAGAAAACGGTTTAAATCGAGAAACCAAACCGAACCAGCCCATTCGGTTCGATTTGGGACCCCTTTCGATTTAGTTCGATTTGAAAAACCTCTAAACCAATTTAAATCAAATCAAGCCGTTTAAATCGACTTAATCAAAAAAATATAAAAAATATTATAATATTATTAAAAAAAATATTAAAAAAATATTTGTTATTATAGCACGTCCCCCCCCCCCCCCCGCGGCACCCCGCCCCCGGAGCCCCCCCCTTCCCCCGCGCGGACGCCCCCGCCCCCGGAGCCCCCCCCCCCCCCCCCCCCCCCCGCGCGGACGCCACCCCGCGCGGACCCCCGCGGCACCCCCCCCCCCCCCCCGCGGCACCCCGCCCCCGGAGCCCCCCGCGCGGACGTCCCCCCGCGGCACCCCCCCCCCCCCCGACCGGAGCTCCCCCCGCGGCACCCCGCCCCCCGGAGCCCCCCCCCCCGCGCGGACGCCCCCCGCCCCCTGGAGCTCCCTCCCCCCCGCGCGGACGCCACCCCGCGCGGACCCCCGCGGCTCATCGGTTTTGCTCATCGGCTGGGCGGGCTGCCGAGACAGCATCTCCGGCAGCCGCCCGCAGCTGCTCTCTGCCGCCGCAGCAGAGCCGGATGAGGGGGGGAAGTAAAAGAGGGAAATGTGCAACCTACCGGTGGGATCGACCGACGGAGAAGCGGACGCGTGCAGGCTGGCGGATGCACGCAGGAGACGCGGATCAATCCGAAGCCACCGGAAGGAGCTTCAAAGCCCTTGCAGCAGCGCTCGATAGGCTCTCCTCCCCGTCGTCTGCCGTCCGCACCTCCGATTGCAGATGCGACCTAGGGAAATCGACGACGGGCCAGACGGGAAATCAACGTCGACGGGCCAGACGGGCCAGACGGGCTGAACACTGCCAAGCCCGCCGCTAGGTGAAAAGGTGAAACGATCGTCTCCCCTTGGCCCGTATATAATTTTGATCGGGCCAAAGACCAACTCATGGCGGGCTTTTTTGACGGGCCACCGGGCCAGCCCGGCTCACTTGACAGGCCTAACTAGGAGAGGTGGAAGACGGCTTGATAAAAAAAGTTAAATATTTTTTGTGTATTTTTTAATATAAATTTATAATAGTTGTCAAACGTAGTTTTTAAGAAATATAAAATTATAACCAAAACTCAATATAAGAAAATATCACGTCATTGTATTACGAGTAATTAATATTTTCATTTATTATTTTCATAGACGTTATGCATTAAGGGCTTGCGAGCGCAAATGCCTAGCGTTTTACTTAAATTCTAAAAATGATAAAGTAATATAAACATTTAATTATCATACAAAATTTTTAAAATTTTTAAATGGAATTTATTAAAATGTTTTTAAAATACGTTACTCTTTTATGTTTGGGGAAATAGAAAATTAGAATAAGATTCAGATGTTTTCGCAACTGACCAAGAGCGGGCAATTGCAACCGCAAGTGCCTAGCGTTTTACTTAAATTCCGAAAAGGATAAATTATTCTAGACATATAATTAAAGAAAAATAATTTTAAAAACTATCAAATGAAATTTTTTTAGAATACATTTTAAAATACGTTACAAATTTATGTCTTGGAAAATAGAAAATTGGAATTAGATTCAGATGTTTTCGCTACTGACCAAGAGCGGCGCGGCTGCCCGATAACCAGGAGATCGGCGCCGAGGATCCTCGTCTGCGACAAGATGGTGCTCGCCTTGTCGTTGTCCTCCATCTCCACCTTCTCCACGCTCACCTCCACCTGCGGCTGCGCTTGCCTGCACCGTGCCCTCATCCCATCCAGGAACTCGTGGCTGCCGCCGCCTCTGCTGCCGCCCGTGCTCTCTCCCGAGGCGGCCGTCAGCCCTGCACCTGGCGTGGTCGTTGACCGCCGGAGAAAAACGGAGAAGGGCCCGCGCCGTGACGTTGGGGATTCGATATGGAGGAGGACTAGCTCATCCTGCTCGAGCACGGCGTGCGTCAGCGCCCACTGGAGCGCCGCGACCGACTCGCGGCATTGGTCGGCCACCACCATCACCTTCTTCCTGCCCATTGCTGGGCGAGCAGGCGACCCCAGCGGAGAATTCATCGGATCGCCCCCGGCCCCCTCCTTCAGGCGGAGGCAATGGCGAACATCATGATTGGAGGAAGCTAATCTTGCTGTCGCATTGGATGCGGGTACCTGTTATTGGCATAGCTCGTTGCGGGGGCCGCGCACTTCCGCCCACAACCTGTTCGACGATTGCCGTTGCGGAGACAGCGGCGTTTCCCCTCTCGTTTGGCGGTTCCTCCGGGGAACGCGGGCAACGGAGGTGCCTCGTCACCATTGGTATGGCTTGACAAAAACAGCTTCTTCCTCGGCGCGTGGGACGTTGAGCTGCGATTTTTTAGGTGACAGCTCTCTCTATATCGCCTAGTACAGGACAAAGATAGCTTGCATTTTGCTATCACTTCCTAGATTCTATGTTTATAATATTCTTAAGTAAGTTGGGTATCCAAAATTTTGAAAAGCTAAAGATTTTTTGCTTTCCTTTTTATATCATATGGAGTTCCTGTTGTGCAGGGATGTCAATGGTTACCGATTATCCGATTATCCGATTATCCGACCCGTTCGTTAGTTAACGAATAGCAAGTGGATAGTTTAAATTTTCCGAATAAGCTATCCGCGTTCGTTTACCGATTAACCGTTATCTTAGCGGATGCGGTCATGGATACACCATAAACCGAACCCAAAAACCGTTATCCGTATTCGCTAACTAATACATAATACGATATAACTCACAATTTATGACATCTAAGTATATATGACCCATATAGAAAATCTTATTGTTCTTAACTCACCGGTTCACCCTCCTCCTTGAGATCTTAATATTGGATAAGTCTTGTCTTGACGTTTAACTCTGATGTTTTCATCCTTTTCTGCTTCTTGATGGTGCAATCCATGTACGCACTTTTGCTGCAAATCGACTATCTCATATTTTATGTTGGACATGTATTATTTTGAACATGTAATTAAGATTTTTTTTCTATCTCATATTTTGTGTTGCACATCTAATTATTTACTACAGACTCAAAAATTAATTTGCTATAGACTTGTAAATTATTTTTCTATATCTCATGTTTTGTGGTAGATATATAATGAAGAATTTTCTTTTTGTTCATTGCTATAAATAGATACTTTTAATTGTAATATATATTTTTTTATGTGTGTCTTTATCGGTAAAATTATTTTTACTTATTTATTTTGCTAGATTGTATTATACGTATGTTATCTCTTTATATATTCGATAACCGTTCGTTATCCGACCGTAAACCGTTTTTAAGCGGATAAAACAATGCGGTTCGCGGATACACACGATACCGATATTTAACGAACAGCAAGTGGATACACCTTTTTCTTATAGGATACGGATACGGATAATACTATTATTCGACCCGTATCCGACCCGTTGACATCCCTACTGTTCTGTACAGTGCAAAGACAATTAATTTATTTGGAATCATATTCAGTAGGTAAATTGAAGAGAACAATTATCTACAATGAGATAGATGGATCAACAAATCTTATTATTAGTCATATGGCGGAACATATGATTCACCTACTGGGCGGGAGGCTATTGGTATATAGTGTCACATTATCCTGAAAGAATGGGGTGAACTTCATGCATAAGTTTTTTTTTCCTTTTTAACACAATCAAAGAGCTTACACTTTCGCATAGGCCTTGTCTATATCATCTACATTTCTCAAAAGTACGATACAAGGATGAACCTAAAGAGATCATGAATGAATGTACTAATGTAGTAGAGACATTCTTTTATATGTGTAGAGATAAGTTCATATACATGGCTCGCCCATGTGTTTGTGTATATATGCATAAGTTTGCATTCTTTGAACTAATCTAGACAAGTCTTTATAAACTAGGAAGTGAGGGTTGGGAATGAGGAGCGAGGATTAAGAGTGGATTAATCTGTTTTCTACAAATGGTTAATTCAAGCAATATGATCTTGTACGAGTTTGATATAGATTTGAATTGAATTTGATATCTAAAAACTAATTTTCATGCAAAAAGCAAAAAAAAAATAAAAACTTGTATATTATACAACTCAACTCAACTAAGGCATTTATCTCAAATTATTTGGGATCAGTCATATGGATTCTCTTTCTCCACTCATGTCGATTTTGTGTTATTTCTTCAGAGATATTTAAACCATCTTAATCATATTGAATTACCCTCCTCCAAGTTAACTTAGGTCTATGTACGAACCTCGCGATTATCGTTGGTATTATTTTATTGTTATCTTACACCGCTCCGTCTTTTTTATTTATTTTTTAAAGCTCTTTTTTGTGGCGGAAATTATGGTTAATCTTTGGTAAAAATTATTTGAGGGATAAAATAAAATATTATATTGCGCGGATGCGACAACTTTTTCCCTCGTTTATCATTTTGGCGCGAAAATCCTCAACAACGATGATGACAAGATTCTCGCTCCACCTCTTTCGGTATAAAAAAAAAATTTGATGATTATTAGAGTTATTATAAATAACGTATTGAGGTTATGGTGTGGGTTCTTTAAATTATGGTTTGACCTCTCTCCATCAATCCACGAATGGATTCGATGTTAATTACACTGAGCGGCGGCTCAGTAACCCCTGATTAACTGCCATGGTAACACATTCAAGACGGGACAAATGCAAGGAAGAAAATATGTGTTTGCTTTTTTTTGAATGTAAATAATGAAACAACAAGCAGAAGTATCGGCACTGCCTCCCCTCTCCCATTATTTCCTTTTTTTTATGTCTTCTTTCTGCTTCCCTCTCCTTCTTTTTTGGGATTAGGTCCGGGGCTAGAAGGCGGCATCTGCCTTGAATCTAGCCTCACGGTCTTCTCCTTCTTTTTTTTTTGATCCAATGCTTTGTGATTCCACATCCAACAAGCGGTATTTTCCCGATCGGGGATTGACCGACTTGCTAGGTCTTGGACATGATACCCATGACCCGGCATTTCCTTTTAGGGACTGGCCGGACCGATGGGCGTTGGATATTTTCATCCATTATCCGGTATTTCCCGATCGGGGATTAACCGGATTAATGGGGCTTGGAATTTTCATCCATTACCCGGTATTTCCCGATCGAGGATTAACCGGTTTAATGGGCCTTGAAATTTGTTCGTCGGCGTTGCTCGTTTGGGAGCGAGCCGAGTTGATGAAATTGGGTTTTCATCCATTACCCGGTATTTCCCGATCGGGGATGAACCGGATTAATGGGTCTTGGGATTTGTTCGTCGGCATTGCTCGTTTGGGAGCGAGCCGAGTTGATGAACTTGAGTTTTTTCATCCATTACCCGGTATTTCCCGATCGGGGATGAACCAGATTAATGGGTCTTGGAATTTGTTTGTCGGCATTGCTCGTTTGGGAGCGAGCCGAGTTGATGAACTTGGGTTTTCATCCATTACCCGGTATTTTCCCGATCGGGGATTAACCGGATTAATGGGTCTTGGACTTTTTGTCGTCGGCATTGCTCGTTTTGGGAGCGAGCCGAGTTGATGAATTTGGGTTTTCATCCATTACCCGGTATTTCCCGATCGGGGATGAACCGGATTAATGGGTCTTGGGATTTGTTCGTCGGCATTGCTCGTTTGGGAGCGAGCCGAGTTGATGAAATTTGAGATTCTTTCTCTTTTTTTAGGTGAGCCGTTGGGGCTTTCTCTCTCATCCACTGACTGGTACCTCCCGGTTGGGGATTGACCGGATCGGTGGGCCTTCATGGTCCGTTGGGGGTTTCTCTCTCATCCGCCAGTCGGTATCTCCCGATCGGGGATTAACCGAGCTGACGGGCCTTGATGGTCCGTTGGGAGTTTTCTCTTTCCTCCACCAACCGTTGGGAGTTCTCTTTTTTCAACCGTTGGGGGTTTTCTCTTTCCTCCACCAACCGTTGGGGGTGTTCTTTTTCCAACCGTTGGGGGTTTTCTCTTTCATGGTGGAGTTGGGTTTTTGTTCATGTGGGTTCAATTGGAGTTTGATCATCATGGACTTAATGAGCCCACTTTCCATGTTAATGGGCCTTGGGTCGATCTCATGCCCACCTCGGTTGAAACCGGATTGGGCTTGAATGGACCGAGTTTGATGCACTTGGAATGGAGTCACATGGCATTGAGCTTCCTTAAAAAAATGGTTAATTGGGCCTTGTAGACCTTAATGGGCCTAAGTCCCACCTTAATGGGCCTTGGACCGGTCTCTTGTTCATGTTGGGTCAAGGCCTAATTGGGGCTTAGTTGATTGGACTTGGCTCATTTGAAATGGGAGTACATGGTCTTGCATTTCATTTGAAGATGATCAATTGGGCCTTGAAAGCCTTAATGGGCTTTGATGAGTGAATTTTTTCTTAAGACCTTAGTTAATTGAACTTGATTTATTTGAAATGAGGTCACATGATCTTGATCCACATGGATGATGGCTAATTGGGCTTTGAGAGCCTTGATGGGCCTTGATGAAATGGGTGATATTCCTCCTTGCCTAATGGGCCATTGATTGCTTGATGCCTCACATGCAATCATGGTATGAGATGATGTGATCTTCATATGCTATCATGGTGTGAGATGATGTGATCTCCACATGCTATCATGGTGTGAGATGATATGATTGACCCCATGGTATACCTTGGGACTTAGCCAATTCCATGAGAAATGGACCTTGGACTTCCTTCTCTCCTTGCACTCTCTTGGACAATGGGGCAATGGGGAGAGCCTTGCACTTTACGTCGGGAGAACCTTGGGGTATGTTGTCTCTCTCCTCTCCAAGAGGAATTCATGGGTTTTTATATGCCAAAAGAGGGGGGTATTTTGGTCCACAAAATGCCCCAACTTCTCCTTGTTTTTGAGGGTGTGAGGAGAGGGGAGGGTAACTTTGGAAATATTTGATTATGCCTTTTGCTTTATAGTAGGTGTGAGGGAAAAAGGTGGGGGCATTTTGGGCTTTGGTCACCTTTATGGGGGTTGGGGTGGCTAATTACACAAAATATCCCTCAAATCATTTTACAAGGGGATTTTCGGATGTCCCATTTGGGACAGATTTTGGGCCTTCTCCTTTTGAGAATTTGAGGCCCAAATGGCCAAAATAGAGGCCCACATGTATGTGCATGGGTCCAATGAACCAATTGGGGCTATTTGAGCCCATTTAAGAGCTATTAGGGGGTTTTATTCCCTCTTAACAAATTTAAACAAATCTAAATTTACTAATGAATAGCTTAATGCTATAATTCAAGGGGAGGAATCTCTCACTTCCTTTTCTTTTCTTTCCCCCTTTTTTTCTCTTCTCCTCCTTTTTTTTTCTTTTCTATATGCATTTTTTGTCAACGAATATCATCTCATTCTTCTTCTTCTCTTTTTTTTTTCTTCTTCTTTCTTTTCTTCTCCTTTTTTTTGTCTAATCGTTTATCCCCCCCTTTTTTTAATGATTTCTTTTCCTCTCTTTTTATATTGACCTTGTTCTCTTCTTTCTCCCATTTTTTCTTCTTCTTTTATTTTCGCTAACAGAAACCATCTCTTTTTTTATCTTCTTTTTTTTTTGCTTCCAACGGACATCATCCTTCTCTTTTTTTTTTGATTTAAATACCAAACTTCACTGCATACACATGTACCTTGTTTTAGTACATTGTAATTTCTCCTCTCTTTTTTGAAATAGACATGGCCTGTAATAAGAAGGGGTCCTGGAGTCTTCAGGCGGCGTTCCTTGCACCTTCTAATTTTGACCACCGTCAAAATTACCCATGCACAACCTAATGTGTGTAGGGCCTCGCGGCGGATCAGGCCCATGGGCATATATGAGAGCATGTATATCATTTGTACGGGGGGGCGTGGCCTGGCGTTAGCGCCCACTTGATTTTGACTTTGGTCAAAATCACTTAGCCGGCTAGATTATCCAGCGCGTCCCGACAGGGAGTGACCGGAGGGAGCTGCGACAGACTCTCGGGAAGCTTCGCGAAGGGGCATTTCCGCCATCTCGCCACCCTGGCGTTTCACCCCCCCCCTGCGGGCGGCTGGCAGGCTGGGCAGAGTGCAGGTGCGCAGGACGGCGGTGGCCTCGGCGGTGTCTGGTCTGCGCGGAGGGGGGGCTTCTTCCTTGCGCGGCTCCGGAACCTTGTGCAAGGCGTCGTTCGAAGGTGTCTGGCGTCTGGCTCTCAGTAGTTCCAGATGTCTCCTGCGGCGGGAGGTCTCTCCACGCCTCCGCATCTTCCATTGGCCTCGCGAGGGCTCGCGCGGTGTACCCCGACGTCCTCGCTCGGTGACCGGTCTGCGCGGAGGTTCTTCGACAAGCTGTGGCAGTCGCACGGAGGTTCTTCCGCGGTGCTTTTTTTTGGTGGGGGTCTTCCTCCGCGCGGTCTTCTTTGCGGCTGGCCAGCGCCTGCTCGGCTCTCTCTCTCGGCGAGGCTCCTTCACATCCAGCTTCGTGGGAGCCCTCCCTCTCCCTCTCTTCACTTCGCGCTGCCCCGTCCTTCTCCTCTTTTTTTTTAGTTTTCCCGAGCGTCTTTCCCAGCCCCTGCTGTACGTAGGGGGAGCTCGGCACCGACCGCCTATCGAACGAGTGGCGGAATACGGGGATCTCCCTTTCCCCTGGGACGCCGGATCCGCGCATCAGCCGTCGAGCGGGAGCAACCGTGCCAGTCCCTCTTCCACCTCAGCTCCAGCGGCCGACGGCGTTCTTCTCCTCATTGGCAGTGGGCTGAACGGGAGCATTTACAAGGTCCGTCCCTTTCCGTTTCTTCCTACGGCTACCTCTTTCTTTTATGTTAAAACTTCACAGGGCGCTCCACTTCTTCTTGTCCTGCTCTTCATCTTGGGGTCTCATTTGTTCTCTCTCTTTTTTTTTTCTTTTTTTTTTGGGTCAAGGGCGTGCGGCTTGTCCTATCTTCTCTAGGGTGCCTCCGGGTCACAGCGCGCAAGGGTCCCGAAGCTGAGAAGGAGTCCGGCGGCGTTCTACCACCGAGGACGGACCACCCTTTGCAGATTGTGAGGACTGCTGGAATCGGGGAACGACTTCTTCTAGCATATCTGTGTCCACCACTGTATGTCTTCCTGTCTGCCCCTCCCTTGTTCTTTTTTTTTTCGTGTAACCAGTATGCACCATCAGATAGGGGCTAGCCTGGTTGGAGGAGGATTGCTGAAAGTGTACTCGACTCCCCCCCTTTTTTTTTATTCAGCATGTGTGAATAATGTAACTGTCATCGTATTAGGGCTGCTCAGATCAGATAAAGAGATTCACCATATGACTATTGACGACTTCTCCGATCAAGAACAGTTGTTGCCTGATTTAGATTCATTTGACATTTCCGTCGTCAGTTCCTCCGAAGGGGGTTATTGCCCTCCAGCTTAACAAATTGGTGAAGGCTGTCGTGGACCCCTCCAATGGAGGATCGTTGGCATTCAGCTTAAATGAAGACAACATTTGTCACTGACCACCCTTCCGGGGAACCATGGCCGGTTGACTTAAAAATAATAATAATAATCATTGAAAAGGCAGTCGTTGACCCCTCCATTGGAGGACCGTTGGCGTTTGGCCTATTAGAAGATGACATTTGTCATCGACCACCCTTCCGGGGGGCCAAGGTCGGTTGACTTTAAAAGATAATAATCATTGAAAAGGCAGTCGTCGACCCCTCCATTGGAGGATCGTTGGCGTTCGGCCTAACGGAAGATGACATGCGCCATCGGCCACCTCTTCGGAGGATCATGGTTGATTGGCTTAATGAATAAACCATAATTAGCAGCTCCCCTATCTGGTTGTGCGCTCACTGAATATTATATTTTTTTTGAATGACAATTGTGTTGCTTATAGTCGGCTTTTCAATTCTCACATTGTGCATAGATTTCTCATTTTTCTGTCTCATAGCACCATGCTAATTCAAACCGATCGAAACCTGATTAATTCCATGTATGCTGCATTTTTCTTGTATCTGCAAGATCATTTGACCATCTTCTTTCTTTTTCTTCTTTTTTTTGTGGGGTTAACAATTGCCCCCCACGGGGGATTTCCCGAAGACAACGTCGGAGGGGAATGTCCCGTGCACGGATTTCGGGTCCTTCTTCATGTACATCCTTGCGGGAATCATTATCGCGCTTGATGTCGGATTCTTTTCCACTTTCTTTTCAATGAATGTTGCGAGTTTATCTATCTCGACTTTTCTTGTTTGTTTTTGTGTCCTCCGCTTCCTTCCCCTTTCTTTTTTTTTCAATGCGGATTTTCTTACTTGCTTCTATCCTTTATGCTAGAGGATGAAGAGGGGTGCTCGTGCCCCACGAGGTGCAGCTAGGGGGATGCCTCATGGCACAGGTCGTGGGCGGGGTAAATGCACCGAAGAGCCCATGCCCGGTCCGAGTTGCCTAGATGCTTCTCTCCTAGGGAATCTTGAGCTTCGACGTTCAGCCCGTGGTCCTCTTGATGCTGACCCGGCTTCTGAATTTGTGGACGAGCGACTTGTCACATGTCGCAGGCATTGTTTCAAGTTTGAGCGATCATCATCATATCCCACTCATTGGCCTTCAGATGAGGCTCTCTTATTATTTCTTCGCGACTATCGCGCGTCCTCAAGTAGTAGAGATGATCATTTAACTACTCAAGAACGAGTTCGGCTGGAACGAGCCATCCTGCGTGATAGGGACATCATGAAAGGAACTGTTTCTTATTCCTATGCTTCATTTCCCATGGAGATGTCGAGACACCAACTCCAGCCTTCTGCGGTGTTTCTAGGCATGTTCAAGCAGTTTTCCGCCGAGCATATCAAAGAGTTGAACTTCACGCCGGGCAAGTGGACATATAACGGGCCGTGTCGTCCTATCCCTGACGACTTTACTACCGGGCTGTTTCTAGCCCCATGCAGCACCTCCTTTGCCCAAGAGGGATACGATGGCAGATGTATGTTGGATGACATTCTTTCTCAAAATACCCCCAGTTGGTACGGACAACTCTCTATCCCTCAGTCTCATCAGCCCCGGATGGGGGCGTGCGAGTGGTTAGAGTACATTTTGTCAAATTTCAGCCGGAGGTTGCGGCGGATTGGCCTGCATGGTGCTGTGGCAGCTGCACTATATTCTTACCCTCATCACGAGGGGTTCATCCAAGGTCTGGCAGAACGATTTAACAGGAGATGGAACACCTTTGCGACCGCCGATGGCGAGACAGCCTTAGACCTTTGGGGCTTCCACATGATCTCCGGTCTTCCGATTTGTGGGGAGCCTTATGAAGAAGTTATGCTTGAAGATGCCCACCGGTGTATGACTGACGGCAATGGCAACTACCGGCTGGCCTATTGCTACCGGTTCTTGATATTAGCTTGGCGGGACCTTGCATCGAGCGGGCAAGATCATCGTACCACTGTTGCCCGCCGTGTTTCAGCTATAGCCTGGCTCCGGTATTTCTATGGGGGCCCGTATTATTATTGAAACTGCTTTGCAAGGCTGGGCATCGGACGGGAGCATTATACCAAACTTGACAAGCATGCTTTCACTCCACGTGGCCGAAGCATCGAAGCATGTTCTGAGACTGAAGACCCCTGGGAATTAGGGGAGATCACTCATCTTGCTGCCTACGGGCTGCGGCTCTGTACCTTTGCGGTTCCATATGGGGAAGATGGCATCCTGAGGGCCAGTGCCATTTATCCAGCGTGCCGTCTAGCTTGCGGTACAAAGCTGGCTATTGCTCCAGCGGCGTTGGCCGCCATATATCATTCTTTCGGTGCTCTTGCCACACATTTCTCCGAGGGATTGCCGGGTCCCCATGGCCACTCACTATGTAAGCGCATGGGCCGCCTCTTTGTTCCGAGGGCTTCCCGCTGCTAGGGAGGGAGTGGAACATTTCCACCCTTTGATGTTCCGTCTCATCGGAGTTATGGCTGAACCTTCCGTCACGGAGTTGGCCTTAGCTCGTCGTTGCTTGTCGAGCATCCGTGCTGATGGTTCGATGTACATGAAGCTTGACCATTGTTCCGCCAGCTATCGCCCCCATTCAGCGACGCAGGAGGAAGGGGGCTTAGTATGGGTGGATCCTCTTGTCGGAAAGCCGACAAAAACGGCAGGGCGAGAATGGTTTTTGTGTACTCGCCCCAGTGTCTTGGGGTTCCGGCGTGGCCGTAGTGCCATATTGGAGCCATATTATCCCCACCGCTTTGCTCGCAACTTCGGGTATCATCAGGGTGCACCACCCAATGTTGACTTTGCTGTATTGAAGAGGGTGTGTGACCAGCGGGATAGTCATCTCATTGCTGCAGAATGGTGGAATTATTTTAATCGTGCGATCCATGGGACGCGTTTTGACATCCCGGCCTTGGGCCATTCTGGCCGTTTTGAGGTTTCTTATGGCATGTGGTGGATGCGTCACGTTTTCAACCATCGCAGGGCCCCACGTTTCATTGTTGCTGCCGAGCGCGACCGCCTATCAGATGAGAAGAGACCTCCTCCCAATGTGACTGCGCCTTTGATTCGGCAATTGTATCCTGAGTTAGCGAGCAGCTTCTTAGCTTGTTTGGACAAGGCCCGAGCAGCGGGCGAATTGGTGACCCATAGGCATCATTATGCGGGCACTATTTCAGGCCTATATGAGCCTTTGCGTGCGCATCAGCATATGGAGGCGGTTGGTGATCCTACTCCCTTTGACTGGCGCTCACGATTGCTGAGGGACTGCGGGTTGCCCGTCGACTGCTCGCTATCCATGCCGTTACCGCCGACAGGTGCTGCCGACGCCTGGGTCACACACCTTGTTGCTCTCATATCCTCCTAGGGGCCGTTGGGTGAGGCCTTAGATGCAGAGCAGGCTACGACCATGGGCGAATTGATCGGTGCCGCCACCAGTGCAGCTCAGAAGGTGGGGCGGGATGCTGGGCATCTTATCACTTCCCCTCTGCGTACTACCATGCCAACGGCAGGTAACGACTTCTTATACACTTCTTCTTTTTTTTTGTTTTAGTGAATTTCCATACTTTGTCGACTTGGTTTGTCATATTCACTATCCCTTGTCTGTTGGCAGAGGGTGCTATTCGCGAGCCTTCCGTCACTCACGGGCCCCCTGAAACCGGGGTTCAGCCTTCACCCGCTCCTTCCTGGCGTAATAAGAAGCGTATGGCCGCCGGTGCTTCTAAATCTGCTGAGCTGCCACCTAAAAAGAACTGGGGCGTCTCTGCGACGTGTGCTACGCCAGAGCATATATTGGGTGAGAAATCACGGGCGTTTGGCTCATTGGTTTCCTTTCACTTTTTCTTTGAACTATCCCGTGCTTACTTACACTTGTCCATCCCTTTCTTCTTTTTCTTCTTTTTTTTTTAGGGGCAGAATCTGGCGCATGTGAAGAGGCGGATAAAGATCCTGCTCCAGCTCCTCCTACCAGTCCCCCACCCACAATCGAGGTCGAAGGGCTCGGATTACACGTAAATGCGGGGAGTCCCACTCCCCCTGCCTTGGCAGTGGAATCGAGCCCGTCACCTATGCGGAGTCTTGATTCGGACGGATCTGACCCTCTCACTGGGCTTCGATCACTTTCTTGCTCGCCTCCCAAGGTGGCTAGTGTTGAGGCCGGGGAGCTACCGGCTAGCTGTTCGGAACCCGCATTTGATTGTTCCGATCAAGCCACCCCTGAGCTGGCACAAGCAGAAGGTATGCTGGATAGTGCATCTTGTCTCGACCGCTTTCCCTTGTCCTCTTTTAGAGGATGTTGAGTGTTAACGTGCTCTTTTTTTTTCTCTATCTTTTGTGGGATGACAGATGACGTCTTTGAAGGGGAAGGGGGTGCATTTGCGGCCCCGCCCGACCTTCCTGGCGATGCCCTTCCCCTCACTTGGATCGAGGCAGATTTGATTGATTGTGGTGACATTCAATGCGTCACGCCTCTTGCTGGTTTGTTCCCTTGCCATTCTAGGGTCTGATAGAGCATCGCCTTCTTTTTTTTTTACTATCTTTAGCTTGCTGGCATTTAACTCTCATACTTTCTTCTTGAAGTGTGCCCTGGCCCTGCCTTTGGCTGGGAAGTGCCAGATTCCACTTGTGAAGGCGGCTCGGAAGAGCTCGGCATTGGAGCTTCACCTCCTCGGCCCCCTGAGGCGGCCATGGCGGGGATGGATGCACCCCAGGCGGAGGGTCAAGGTGTTGAGTCGGGTGGCAGCCCTCATCCCGAGGTGATTTTGGTAACATGATATTCGGCAGGGTGTACTCTCCCTTTGTACGGTGCTTACACCTCATTTCCTGGCATGTTGGCAGGAGACCTAGACACCGGCAGGGATACCAGTGGCTGATCCGCCTTCAAGTACCAGTCCCCAGCCCATCGGAACACCTGGAGGTTCGGTTCGAGCTTCGGACTCCCCCCCGGTTGATACCATGATTGACCTGTCTTGCCTTTTCAAGGGTAAAAAAAAAAAATCTGATTTTTTTTTATATCTCAACTTCTTTGGTCGCGAGACATCTTCTCATTAAATCATATTTGGTGCAGAGATTGATGATGCCCTGTCCGAAGGGGCTTCCGCTCCACCTGCCCTCGGGCCATCTTCACTTGGGATAGTGTGGCCGACGACGTCTCCGAAGCTTACTAGCATGAGCCAGCGCCTGGGGGAATTTATGCTGAAAAGTGTCGCCGACTTGGAAAAGTCAGACCTGGCCTTCTCTCCCGAAGACCTAAGGGCGGAGTTACAGTCTTTGACGAATTCATACCATTCCCTGGGACTTCCTATGGATGGATGGATTCGCGCCGTGGAGGCTGTTTGGAGTGCTTTTTGTGCGTTACAGCAAGAACGCCACGCTCACACACATTGGGAGAAGGTCCTACAGCCATTACTCGAGAGGGCTTCTCGTGGGCTGGACCAAGCGAGCCTCCGATCCACTTCTTTAGCTGCCGACGAGGGCGAGGCAAAAGATCGTACGGCCGGGCTAAGCACAAAGTTGAGCTCTATTTTGACGCGCCTTAGCGAGCTGAGCAAGCTGCAGCTGACCTTAGCTACTGAGGCGGCTGCGGTTCATGGTGCCCTTCTTGAAGCCGATAAGACTTCTCGGACGGTTGCATTGTGCCGAGCTGAAGCGCATGCTGAGGGGGAGCGTTTACACGCACTCGTCGAAGCTTTAGAGAAGCGGCGGCCCCGCTCTTCTTAGATCGTAGTTATTGCGCACTCTTTGTATGGGGTTGATAACTTAGGGAACGCCCTCCCTTTTTTTGAGGAAAATCAGTGTGCGGATGACTGTTCATCCTTTGAAATTTTCTCAGCACACTTCTTTTGTTGCATGGTGGAGACTTGGAGGGTGTTCGTCTCTCTTACCTTTGTTATACTTCAGCACATTACATTTTTTGATGAATCTTGAGTGGTGCTTAAGGCATCACCAACTTTTTGGCAGAGATATTTTGGAACAAATCATCTATTGCTCTCTCTGTTGGGCTCATTTGTCGCTTCTTTTTCTATTTTCTGACTTCCCAAGGGCTGCGAGGGTGCTTCTCACTTCGTGCTGGCACCCGCTGTTGTGCGATGGTGATGCCATCACAGTTCTTGGGTGCCAGGAATAGTAATAAAATGAACCAAATCAAATCAAGCCCGTCATAGGGTCAGCTCCAAACTCCATATCTTCAATTTTCAAATTGGATTAAACCCAACAAATGGTGCGTGTACATGGTTTGGGGCTCGGAGGAATTTCCACCGAGGTTGGGCTCCAAGCTACCGGAACCAGCCAGCTCATTTCATCTTGCATTTCTTCACCTTCCCTTTGTTCTTTTCATTCTCTTTTTTTTTAAAAAAAAATTGATTTTCTTTTGGCCCCAATGCAACAGTCGGTCCTGTGTATGATTCAGGTCCTTTATCAACGTATGCATATATTATATATACACATATATATTGCAAATAGCAGCTTCATACTCATGCCCCATTATACATTTGACCATCCGCAGCTTGGGATCTTTAACTGATGGCAGAAGAGTCCGTTGTTCAACCTTGATTGCTTCCTTTCTACACTCCACATGGCTTGGCTTGGCCCATCTTTTATGCAAACAGATTTTTTCGTATGCTTATCAGCATCTAGCTGACCTTCTCACTACATTCTTTTCACTCATCCTGACTTGGACTTTTCCTTTTCATCAGCTGCAGCATTACCCGTCGAATTAAGAGCTTCGTCGCTGTCCCAGGCAACGTCGACCTGGGGTGGTCTGCAAGTTGTCATTCCTGGCAACCGGGTTTCCGTTATCATCAGGCCTAACAACCCTTCCCACAGCTGGCTGGTCTGATGTCACTGTTACCATCCCGATGTTGAGAGGATCATCCTGATTATTTTTTGTGTGTATTATGTCAATTTTCTTTCTTGCCCAACAGCTTTGTCATGCTCGAATGTGTATATACATAACATATGCTTGATTGGGCTATGCGCCAATGCCCCTTCACCTGTGTCCCTTCGACTTCATTTGAAACTGTGGTTTAATGCTTCCGATGTGTTGTTGAAATTCGCAGTCAAATTATCTCCTTGCTTAAATTTTTTTGAATTAATCCAGCCCTTGGCGCTGTCCACTTCTTTGATGTACAACTGGCGGGTGCTTCTTGCATGGAATTTTTTTGTTTTGAAGTAACCCCATCAGCATGACGATTACGTCAATATCAACCTCTGTGGCACATTCCTTAGCACAGCCCCCTAGAATTGGCTTTTCCATGCTTCTAAAATTTCTGGGCACGGCAATCTGTCCCTGTTCATCAGTATCAACGGGTTTTTTTTTATTGCCGATTCTCCCCTTTCTTGTTTTTTTTTAATGATATGTTCAAGGGATTTCCCGATTGGTTGTAAACTTGGATGTACATTGGTACGCAGCTCAATTTAAGCGTTGTATTATGCGGGTCAGCTCTTGCCAGTGTCCCTCTTTTTCCTTTCCCCTCCTTTTTGAACATTTTTTCGGATGCCTCCTCTTAATCAGATTGCATGAGTCTGCGGCCTTCTAACTGCCTGAATGGGTCGGTCACACTCTTATGTGAAAGAATACTGCCGAATACATGAAAGGAATGCATCGCATAGAACTTTGTTGTCTGTCGGCGTGTCCAAATCCTTGATGAATGTGTTAGCAGCACTACTTTCCAGATATTAGGATCACGGTTGGAATGCATTATCTGAATGGGCTTGCTGTAACCTAGAAATCAGCGGGTAGTGACGTCCTTGCATGCCCGACCTGAAACCACCTGTTCTAGTCCCGCACCTGCACCATTTCTTCTTTTTTTTTCTTTTTTTTTGTTTGCAACCCTCGTCGCAATTAGCTTCTTTACATTTTCTTTCCGAATCAAGGAAACTGTGTAGCGAGGCCTACCCATGCAGCGCCTGAGAGCTGATTAAGGACATGCCCAAATTTTCTTTTTTTCTTTTTTTTTTTTGCAACTTTAGCAAGGACGTGGGTAGGAGCTATGTATTCGAGGCATTTGCTAGTGCCTTAGACATGGCTTCACTCAACATTCCGGTCGCAGCCGATGGTGCTACCTGACAGCGCTACTATTTCTGAAGGCATTAACAAGGTGACGGCTTGGTTGATCTTTATTGACCACAAACATTTCAGCTTCTTCCCATTGCTGAGAAATGATGATTTTTTTTTAGCGCCACTTTCCCACCAGCTGCCTTGCCCTCAGACTTGGGCAAAGTTTTGATTGTAACAATCGTAGTCACCTACTGGATCTTCTGTAGGAAGCATGAAGCGATGGGGCCGGCTGCCCCCTTATTGGCTGATTTTTTTTTTCTCTTTTTTTTATTATCGTTTTTTTTTGGCCGGCAGGAATTCTGTCCACTTACACAATAAAGTAGCGCAGGCGACCTTTCCCAGCAATTTTGTGAGCGGGAGATGGTCCTCCTCGTTACCTCAGATATGGTCTCCCCGGCACGTCTACTACTAGGTAGATAAGCCTTATGGGAAACGTCTTCGTCATTGGTAACTCAGACCCCCTCCCTAATAAAATTAGGGGGAAGCTCGCCCGTCTACCTTATCGGGTAGAGAAGCTCGCCTGGTCGGATGATTGTTATTGTTTGTTTTGTTTTTTTTTTTTGTTTCTCTCTTTTTTTCTTCTCTTTTTTTTTCTCTTCTTTTTTTTTCTCTCTTTTTATTTTTTTTTCTCCTTTTTTTTCTCTTCTCTTTTTTTTTTCTCTCTTTTTTTTTCTTTTTTTTCCCTTTTTTTTTCAACGTTGATTTCAAAGTCGACCTCAGTCTTTCCTATGGAATTCATGCTCTGGGGTATAATACTTTTTGATGTGTTTCCCGTTGAGCGGAGGGGATGGGACATTCCCTTTGCTGTCGACCATTGTGTAGGCCCCTCCCTCGAACACCTGATCAATGATGTAGGGACCACACCAATTCGGAATGAATTTGTTTTTGGGTCGAGATGCCATGGCATCCCTTTGCTTGATCATCACCAAGTCGCCTTTCTTGAATATTCTTTCCCGGACCAACTTGTCGTATGCACGCGACATTCTGGCTTGATAAACTTTCAAGTGTTCATATGCTTTTAGCCTTTCTTCTTCCAGCTTACTGAGTTCAGTGAGCCGCCTTTCCACTTCATCCGGCTCATCTGTGGGGATCCCATGGTGGACTGCCACCCTATATGATGCCAGCTCGATTTCGACTGGGACCACAGCCTCAGTTCCATACACCAGGGAAAATGGCGAACACCCTGTTGGTGTTTTATAAACAGTGCGGTATGCCCACAGCGCTTCGTATAGCTTTTGATCCCAATCTTTTCTTTTGCTGCCAACAACTTTTACCAGCAATTTGCACAAGGTTTTGTTGAAGGCTTCTGCCAAGCCATTAGCTTGAGGGTTGTATACGGTGGATGTCCTCCAATCTATGTTGAATTTGGCTGCCATTTTATAGACTGTCTGGTTCTTGAACGGAGTGCCGTTATCAGAGACGATCCGGCTAGGAACTCCATAGCGGAAGATGATATTGTTTCTGATGAACCGAGCCACGACTTCACCTGTGACTTCTCGTGCCGGTATTGCTTCCGCCCATCTGGAAAAGTAATCCGTTGCGGCCAGTATGAATTTACAACCTCTGGCTGATGGCTTCAAGGGACCGACTATGTCCATACCCCACTCGGCGAACGGCCATGTCGGGGTTGTGGGGTGTAGCTGGATTGGGGGGCGTCTCGGTAAAGGACCAAACGCCTGACATTCATGGCATGATTTGGCAAACTTGTCGCAGTCCTCGAACATAGTTGGCCAATAAAACCCTTTCAACTTGATGGTTATCTTCATCTTTGGACCTGCTTGGTGGGCTCCACATAGCCCTCTATGGACCTCACTCATGATTCGGTAGGCTTCTTTGTTTGAAAGACATCTTGACAAAATTGCTTTATCCTTTTCGGGGACAAGGCGGTATAATTCTCCTTCTATCAACTGATATGAAGCGGCTCTCCGCAATAATCGGACACGCTCGGCTCGGCTGTCAGGCAAGATACCATTCTTTATATTTATGAGGGGAAGCCTCCAATCATCATCACTGCTTAAGGGATCTTCAATCTGGTCGGCCATGATCACTTCCCAGGTTGCTTGCCCATCATCGGCTTCAAGGGAGCTGGGGAGGAGTTTTCTTTGTTTGATAGTGATTTCTATCACACCCTCTGGCGGCAGCCTTATCGCGGATGCTAATTTGGCAAGCGCATCTGCTTGGGAGTTCCGACTTCGCTTGACATGGTGTATACTAAAGATGTAGAACTTCTCGTTCAGCCTTCTAGCTGCAGAGTGACAGGCCACAAGCTCTTCTTTCCGCACCTCAAACACACCTGCCATCTGTTGGACCACCAACATGGAGTCGCCAAACACTTCCAGGCATTTGATACCCATTTCGAGAGCAAGCTGCAGCCCGACAATGAGTGCCTCGTATTCAGCTTCATTGTTAGTCAATGACTCGGGCAAGGCGTATGAATTATGTAAAACTCCCTTTTCTGGGGAGAGGAACACTATCCCAGCACCTGCTCGGTATCTGAACTTCCCATTGGGTAACTTTTCAGCACTTGCCGCCCCGTCGAAATAGAGCTGGCAACATTTAGTTTGGGTTTCTTGCACATTGTATGCTTCACCTTCCCTCAACGTTTCTTCTTCTGGTAACAGAAGGTTGAGTGGAGAATCCTCGGGCACTGGATGGGCTGCCAAAAATTCTGCCATTCCTTGTCCCTAAATCGCCTTTTGAGGCATATATTTTATGTCAAATTCCATTAATATGAGGGCCCATTTTCCCAATCGGCCGGCCAGGACCGGCTGCTTTAACATGTATTTAAGCGGGTCAAACTTGGATATAAGTTGAACTTCATGTGACAACATGTAGTGCCTTAGCTTTTTAGCTGCAAACACAAGTGCCAGACACATTTTCTCCATTGGAGAGTATCGATGTTCTGGCCCAACCAGCCGTCTGCTCAAGTAATACAAGGGTTGTTCTTTACCTTCTTCATTTATCTGAGCCAACAATGCCCCCAGGGATGCATCTAAGGCGGCTATGTACAATATGAGCGGTTTTCCTTTGATAGGTGCCCCCAGCACTGGCGGGCTGAGGAGATAGTCTTTGATTTCATCAAGGGCTCTTTGGCAAGCTTGATCCCAGACAAACGGAGCTCCTTTCTTAGCCAATCGGGAGAATGGGTGACACCTTCCCGATAAATTTGAAATAAACCGGCGTATATACGCCAATCTTCCTTGGAGGGACCTCAGTTCTTTGATGTTCCTTGGGGGTGGCAATTCCCTAATGGCTTTAATTTTATCAGGGTCAATGTCGATCCCCCTATATCTGACCACAAAGCCGAGAAACTTTCCACTCGATACGCCAAAGGCGCATTTCATGGGATTCATTTTGAGTTTGTATTGCTTGAGCCGCTCAAAAACCTTCCTTAAATCTCGGACATGGTTTTCTCGGCATCCCGTCTTTATGACCAAGTCATCCACATAACATTCCACCAGATCATGCAACATTTCATTGAATATCTTGGTCATGGCACGTTGATAAGTTGCCCCAGCATTTTTTAAACCGAACGGCATTCTTTTGTAATTAAACACCCCTTTAGGTGTTCGGAATGCCGTGTTGACCTTATCTTCTTCTGCCATCAATATTTGGTTGTATCCTGACGATCCATCCATAAAGGAAAAGGTTTCACATCCAATGGTGCCATCTATCATTGTTTCTGGAATTGGAAGAGGAAAATCATCTTTGGGACATGCCCGGTTCAGGTCCCGGTAGTCGATACAAACACGAATTTGACCATTCTTTTTTCTAACAGGGACTATGTTGGCGAGCCAAATCGGATACATACATGGCTCGATGAAGTCCACTTCTAGCAACTTATCGACCTCAGCATTGACTTGGATTTCAAGGTCAGGCCGCATCCTTCTTTGGGCTTGCTTGCTGTGCTTGATCGTTGGAAGTATGGCGAGTTTATGTACAGCCACCGAAGACTCCAACCCCGGCATTTCACTATATGTCCATGCAAAACATTCTTTAAACTCGGATAATAACATTTTGTATTGGGTTCTTTCTCCCTCACTTAGGAGTGCACTGACAAAAATAGGCCTTGGGTCTTCTGGGGTACCCAAGTCTATCTCAACCAAGTCGTCCACTGTGGCCTGCCCCCCGTCTTCAATTTCCTCGGGAGCAGGTTGGGCATCGACGAATTCCTCTTCTTCACTTCCCACCACATCGGCTTCACTCGGCACTTGCAGTGGAAGGGGCGGAGCCGTAGGAGATAAGTCAACTATATCGAGGTCAACATTTGGCTGGCCTTGTTGGGCATCATACCCATTTCCGTCTTCAACCAGAGGGTGCACCTCGAGATTTTCAGAAGATGGAGGCTCATCAAACTTAACTTGAACTACCTGGACAATGAAGTTTGTATCATACGAGACCTCGGGATCATATCCCAAGCCACGGTGCCCTCTTTGGGCTTGGGGATCTTCACCAGTAGGGTACCATATTCGTTCAAATCTGCGTACCTCTTCATGGTGGCAGCAGTGTGGAACTTGGAGTTTGTGACACAAACGTTTAATGATTTGAGACATTTTTTCATATGTCGGGAGAGTTACTTCCATGTGTTGATCTTGCTCTGGCCAACCAAAGTCATCCTTCGGGGCATACTTAGGGACCCAATCACTTTTGTAATACACCAAGAGGTGACCATCATGAAAAGGGACGGTAAAAGTGTCAAGTCTTCCCACTGTATGTTCTTCCTGCTCGACTGCCATCCACATGACCTCAGGGGGCATGCATATGCTCGCATTCACGGCCTTAGTGATGGAATTTGCTCCAAACTTGACCATTCGGCGCTCTGGCCCTTTCATATGTTGCGGTGGAGGTTGCGGCTGGATCATGAGGCGGTGTATCCTAGCTTTGGCTTCATCCACCATTATTTCAAATTCTTCTTCCTCCTTTATCTCACTAACCTTCGCTTTCCTTTGTCGGTAGATGACGTGGATGCCCCAACCTCAAAGTACAATTCGGCATCCGCTGTGTGGCATTCACATACTTCAAATGGAGAGCGATCGGCATATAGCCTGTGTTGTTTCCCATCCCGAGAAAACTTGATGCATTGATGAAGAGTTGATGGGACAACTCGATTTTCATGTAGCCAAGGGCGGCCTAGAAGGGCTTTATAGGTTGTATCAGCTTCGATCACATAGAATGTGACGTTTGTTTTGAAGTCATCCAGTGCCATTTCAACTTCGACTTTGCCCAATGCTTGTTCAAAATCTTGGTTAAAACCTGATATCTTCACACCCGCGACTTTCTGCAAGTGCGGCATCAAATATAAGGCTTTAAAAGTCTTAAGGGGCAGCAAATTAACGGAAGCCCCCGGATCTATCAATATCCGACTGACTTCATGCCCGTTCAAATGTCCTTTCATGTACAAAGGTCGGTTATGGAAAGTGGAGGATAACAACATGTCTTCATCTGTGAAAGTGACCGACGCCATGTATGCTTCACACCTCTGTAATTCTGCAGCATGTGTCTCGTACGCTTCTGGATCTTGAAGTACGGACACAAGGGTTTCTCTCAATTCTTTGCTTAGGGAAATAGCCTCCCATATGCTTAAGGAGACAGGGAATCTTTTCATATGGTGAAGTACTTTTTTATCAGCCCTCTGTTTAGCATCTTTGATGGGCGGCAAAATCCCTACGCCCTTCTTGGCATCTTCTTCCTGTGGCGGCATGTTGGTTTCATTTTCAGGCTAAGCTTTATCTTTTTCTTGCGACTTAACCGCTCGCAAGCGGTCGCCGAACAAATCAGCTAGGGTTTCTTCCTCTTCCATGGGTAAATCCTGCTGGGGTACTTCTGGCGCAAGCTCTACCATGATCGGCACCATTGCCGAGGTATCAAACCCTTCGTCTTCATCAGATGATAGGGAAAAATGTACCACCCCTTTGAGTGGTTGTTTTACTTGTGGCGGGGGTACCGGCCTTGGATTTTCTCCTCTGAAGTAGATTACATTGTCATTTGTTTTGGCTAATGTGCGACGGCCACCGCCTCTCCCTCGACGGCCCCGACCATTCCTTCTCATCGTATGTTGTTCTGAATATAGCTCATCGGGTGGGGGAATACCCACCATATTGCATGTCAAATTCTCCATCCTGCGGATTATGTCATGTACTGTGGTTGTTCTTTCGGTGTCAAGGAGTGCACTATCCCAAAAATTTGGAGTTTCATCAATTATGGAAAGGGCATCGTCTTTTTCCATCCTATTTCTTAAATCATGAAGCCACTGCTTCGTGCGTGCCTTGGCTTCCAGTTCTTCCCATGGGACATATGCATGCAAAGGGGCAGGGCCCGCGGGTATTTTGGTTTCTGGTTCTTCCATTTCATCTATCAACATTTGGAGCTTTTGGAGCGGAGTTTTGCGCTCATGAATCATCGTTCCGACTGGGAGGGCTTCAGCCCGTTGTCTTTCTTTTCTCTTATCTGCCTTCTTTTTGTTTCTAATCTGCCTTTTCTCAATGGCGGTGCTAGCTGCCATTTTCTGAGAAGTTGGAGGGGGAAGGGCGATGACCGGGGAGATCTTTTTCCTCTGGGGGACCTTTTCAACTTTTGGAAATCTTTGACGTGGGCATGTCGTCCTCTCCTTCCGGGGCTGGACCATGGTCCACGAGCCTTCATCATCTTCGACTTGGGCGACTTCGTGCTGGCTCACGTGACTTTTCGCATATTCTTCCATGAGCCTCTTTGCACGTTCTTCCATGAACTCAATGTTCCGGGCCACCACTTCATCAGGCAGAGATTGGTAAATTGCATAGCGTACCGGGTGTCCCGAACTTTCTCCAACATCCTGTGGTTGCTTCCCTTTATCATCGCAGCTCTTTTTGTCACTTTGGATGTGGATCACATTTGCTTGATGATGCGTCACTGGCCCTCGGGGTGGGTGTGAGTGCCCAAGTGTACCAATTCTGATGGTGATCAGTCCCCTTCGCATCAACTCTTCAATCTGGTGCCTTAAGGCTTGACAATCTTCAGTTATATGGCCATGTGTTTGATGATAGGCACAATATCTGGGTGGCCTCATGCCACTAGGTCCTGCGACCTCACCTGATGGCCTCATAGGCATAATAAGTCCCTCCCGAACACATATGTCAAAGAGGTGCCGGGTCATATGCCTGGGGAATGAATGGTTGTTTGTGGGCCTAGGAACATTTGCCTGGGGGCACACTGGCACGGGATGATTTAATTCTTGTTGGCTTGGTAGGTGCTGGACTTCTGCCTCGTATCTCTCGACACATGGGCTAGGTGCTTTTCTTTTGCGATCACTCCTTGCAGGAGGGTACTCTGGCCGAGCATTACTACTAGATGTACTGCAAGGAGGGGGAGAGTATGAAGGTGTTGCACTGCTTGAGGAGTAATTGTCTTCTGGAAACCGGCCCCTCAAGATGGATGGTATGCTGAGTGTAGTTAACAAAACGTCATCTGCTAGACGTAAGCATCTTTGGTGGAGCCGGGACATCCGCCGACGCATGTAATCCACCATTCTGTTGAACTGAACTTGTTCAGGTGTCATCCTCGGGTACCCTTGCTCCCCGGACTCACCCCGGGGCGAGCCACTTCCATGGTCAATCACATTGACAGTAAAATTCTGCATTTGTTTAGGCTTTTCATGGGGTTTTGGGGGATTAACAGCATGTTTCCCCATAGAGAGAGTACCTTCTTGAATCATTCTTTCTACCATGTCTTTGAACAGGTAACAGTCCTCAATGGTGTGCCCTAGCATCTGGTGGTACTGGCAATAATTGGGATCATTAGTCTTGCCTGCCTCGGCTGGCCTCTTGGGTGATGGTAGGCTTACCAGGCTTTTCTTCATGCATATATCAAATAGTCTCCCAGTATTCTCCCTAGCAAAAGAATACGGCTTCTTTAATCGGTCAGCCAACGTGAGACCCCCACCTTGCTGCGGTGGCCTCTTGACTGCCGGAGGTGAAGAGGATGAGGCTCCCTTGCCTGTATTTTCATTAGCCGGAGCCGGAACAAAGTCAACAATGTTGACGTCTTTGGCCACATATCCTTTGTCTTTGTTAATTTTGGCTTTGGCGGCCGACATAGCCGGGTTCTCGCATAGAACATCTCTAGCTCGATACTACCCCGTTCGCTCATCAAATGACTTGATATTTGCAATGAGCATCTTTTCGAGCAGTTCGGAGCGTAGGCCTCTTTTGCATAGTCCTACAGCCTCCTCACTGACTGGGGGGTTTGGGCATTTCATGCTAAAGTTCCGCCATCTTTTCACATAGTCAACGGCGGACTCATCTCTTCTTTGTCTTAACGAAGTGAGCTCCACCAATGTTACAGCCCGCTCCGTAAGCTTGAAACGTTCAATGAATTTTCGCTGTAAATCTTCCCAATTGGCAACAGAGTTTGGTTTAAGTTTCGAGTACCACTCGAATGCAGCTCCGGTTAAGGTAGTTGCAAAGTATCTAAGCAGGTATGATTCTTCGAGGGCCAACTCGCCCATGTGAGTAACATACATTGCCAAGTGTTCTCTCGGAGAACCCCGCCCATCAAACCTAGGGCACTTGGGGATCTTCGTAACTTCTGGGGGCAGCCTTCTGAATTGATGGTGGATAGGGTACGGCACCCGGTACAAGTCCACCGTCGTCAAGCCATCATCATGCTCTGCTAGCTTTGCATCCACGATGCGTTCTATCATGATTCTTTGAGAGACTGCTGCATGTTCAGGTGGAACGTGGGGGGCTTGGTGAGCCACTGGAGGCTCAAAATCTTGGAAATCGACTTGCACACGAGGTGGGGGAACCGGGTGTTGAACAGGACCCCGAGGGAACACGGGTGCTGGCGGATCCATCTGGACATTTGGCGGAATTTCTGCAGCTTCCAGGGGTCTAGCATGGCGTGGAGACTGAGCTTGGGCAGTCACGAAATCACGCAACATAGCCCTGAGTTCTTGGTTTTCTCTCCATAAATCTTCCAATGTTATGTTAGCTGGCACGGCTTCTTGATCAACGTGATGGTCTCCCAAGTTTGGCTCTTCATTCTCTTCGGGATGTAGCACTTCTGGTTGCTGTGGAGGAGGTGAGAGAACCGCATGATGGAGTAAGGCTGCGATCTGTTCTTGTCGGCGAGTGACCGGCCCGGCACGGTGTACTGCTCGGGGGGCATTTACGGTCTCCTCGGCCCGATTATTCATACTAGATGCATAACAAGTGTAGACACGACCCGCCCCTCCTGTATGCTGGCTTGCCGACTCCGTGGGGCTGAGCTGGGAGGAAATGCAAGTCGATCCAAAACTGACCGACGTGATACCTCATCATAATGCTCTACTCCATCTATACTATGTGTTACGACAGGTATTGCCGGGTGCG
Organism: Cryptocoryne crispatula var. balansae; assembly: GCA_036172225.1. Lineage (NCBI taxonomy): Eukaryota > Viridiplantae > Streptophyta > Magnoliopsida > Alismatales > Araceae > Cryptocoryne > Cryptocoryne crispatula. Next base: position 20,906,152 of record CM069926.1, on the reverse strand, counting down.
GTCTAATTGACACCCTCGGGCATGGCTGCTTTTCACTTAAGGGGGGATTGGAACATCCTTCCCTTGCCAGAACATCATGGGCATGAACATGAGCCCGATTCTCGTCTTGCAATTTCTGCTTATCAACCCAAACCTGGGATATTTTGGTGCTTCCTTCTCCTTGAGCCTTAATGGCCATAGGAGACTTGGTGACTCGTTGGGAACTTGTTGACTTTACCCTGCTGAGAGCTTGCTGGGGCGTTGGAGCATACTCTTTCTTTTTTGAACTTGCTTTCGCGGCTTGTCTTGGCACATAGGCCGGTTTCAAGTCACTTGGCTTGGACATGGGGTAACATTGGGTATTCTCTTGAATTATTTCTTTTCCTTTCGATCTTGCCATTATCGGAGCATCCTTGATTGCCTGGAAAAAAACTTGCCTTGTGGTTGTGGTGTCTTCTGTCATATGCGGAATTCTTCTTTGGAGCTTGCCCCCGGTCTTCATGACATGTGAGGACAAATGGGTGGTTGTTAAGGGTGACATGCCCTCGGCCTTCATGGCTTGTGAGGAGCATGGGACAACCCGAGAAGCTGGTGTTCGGCCAGCGTTGGTAGCTTTTGGGAGTTGTGGTGGGAAAGGTGGGGCAGACATGCCCCCGGCCTTCTGGGTTTGTACATGTTGATGGGTGGGCGGCTGGCATGGCTTGCCCCCAGCCCTAGCAGAACTTAGGTGTGAGACTATCATCATAGGAGCGGCATCATAGCGCGCCGCACTATCATTCTTCATGACAACTATGCTTGGTTGTGGAGCTTCTCGAAGTGCAGCAAACCGGTTAGACAGTGTCATGGGGTTCTTGAACCTGCACGGAGCATGGGGGTGGCGAGCTAGGTCACCCTCGGAGCATTCCTGGGCCTGCCCATCAGCGAGCACCCGGTGAGAAGTTTGCTTTGGTGGAGTTCTTCTTCGGCGAGGTCGTCGCACGGCTGGTGCAGAAGGGCCTGCCGTCACTGTGTTGGCGGTGAAGGTGACCGACTTGGTCATCACTTCCTGTTTCTCTTCCTCCGGTTTCTGGGACAGCTTGGTGAGTTCATTGTTGGGAATTTCGACTTCGGTCTCCCCAACGGGAACAACATTCGGCTCGATAGGGAGAGCCGGGATAGTGCCGAGGCAATCAGGCCTCTGGATGATAGGTGCGAAGGCACCGAAAATCAAGGGGACGTCGAGAAATCCCCGCCGGTCTCGGATGTAGTCTTGGGAGAAAAACACCCCGCCATCAGCGCTCGGCATTGAACCTTGCAAAAACAAACCAAAATGCCGGTTAGAGGTTGTCCTAAATGTCTGTCTTGTTATGTCACCATGGCAGAGAGATGAGGGGAGAGAGAGGTCCCACCGGGCGTGCCATTTGTACGAACCTCGCGATTATCGTTGGTATTATTTTATTGTTATCTTACACCGCTCCGTCTTTTTTATTTATTTTTTAAAGCTCTTTTTTGTGGCGGAAATTGTGGTTAATCTTTGGTAAAAATTATTTGAGGGATAAAATAAAATATTATATTGCGCGGATGCGACAACTTTTTCCCTCGTTTATCGTTTTGGCGCGAAAATCCTCAACAACGATGATGACAAGATTCTCGCTCCACCTCTTTCGGTATAAAAAAAAATATTTGATGATTATTAGAGTTATTATAAATAACATAGCGAGGTTATGGTGTGGGTTCTTTAAATTATGGTTTGACTTCTCTCCATCAATCCACGAATGGATTCGATGTTAATTACACTGAGTGGCGGCTCAGTAACCCCTGATTAACTGCCATGGTAACACATTCAAGACGGGACAAATGCAAGGAAGAAAATATGTGTTTGCTTTTTTTTGAATGTAAATAATGAAACAACAAGCAGGAGTATCGGCACTGCCTCCCCTCTCCCATTATTTCCTTTTTTTATGTCTTCTTTCTGCTTCCCTCTCCTTCTTTTTTGGGATTAGGTCCGGGGCTAGAAGGCGGCATCTGCCTTGAATCTAGCCTCACGGTCTTCTCTTCTTTTTTTTTGATCCAATGCTTTGTGATTCCACATCCAACAAGCGGTATTTTCCCGATCGGGGATTGATCGACTTGCTAGGTCTTGGACATGATACCCATGACCCGGCATTTCCTTTTAGGGACTGGCCGGACCGATGGGCGTTGGAGATTTTCATCCATTATCCGGTATTTCCCGATCGGGGATTAACCGGATTAATGGGGCTTGGAATTTTCATCCATTACCCGGTATTTCCCGATCGAGGATTAACCGGATTAATGGGCCTTGAAATTTGTTCGTCGGCGTTGCTCGTTTGGGAGCGAGCCGAGTTTATGAAATTGGGTTTTCATCCATTACCCGGTATATCCCGATCGGGGATGAACCGGATTAATGGGTCTTGGGATTTGTTTGTCGGCTTTGCTCGTTTGGGAGCGAGCCGAGTTGATGAACTTGAGTTTTTTCATCCATTACCCGGTATTTCCCGATCGGGGATGAACCAGATTAATGGGTCTTGGAATTTGTTTGTCGGCATTGCTCGTTTGGGAGCGAGCCGAGTTGATGAACTTGGGTTTTCATCCATTACCCGGTATTTTCCCGATCGGGGATTAACCGGATTAATGGGGCTTGGACTTTTTATCGTCGGCATTGCTCGTTTTGGGAGCGAGCCGAGTTGATGAATTTGGGTTGTCATCCATTACCCCGTATTTCCCGATCAGGGATGAACCGGATTAATGGGTCTTGGGATTTGTTCGTCGGCATTGCTCGTTTGGGAGCGAGCCGAGTTGATGAAATTTGAGATTCTTTCTCTTTTTTTAGGTGAGCCGTTGGGGCTTTCTCTCTCATCCACTGACTGGTACCTCCCGGTTGGGGATTGACCGGATCGGTGGGCCTTCATGGTCCGTTGGGGGTTTCTCTCTCATCCGCCAGTCGGTATCTCCCGATCGGGGATTAACCGAGCTGACGGGCCTTGATGGTCCGTTGGGAGTTTTCTCTTTCCTCCACCAACCGTTGGGAGTTCTCTTTTTTCAACCGTTGGGGGTTTTCTCTTTCCTCCACCAACCGTTGGGGGTGTTCTTTTTCTTCAACCGTTGGGGGTTTTCTCTTTCCTCCACCAACCGTTGGGGGTGTTCTTTTTCCAACCGTTGGGGGTTTTCTCTTTCATGGTGGAGTTGGGTTTTTGTTCATGTGGGTTCAATTGGAGTTTGATCATCATGGACTTAATGAGCCCACTTTCCATGTTAATGGGCCTTGGGTCGATCTCATGCCCACCTCGGTTGAAACCGGATTGGGCTTGAATGGACCGAGTTTGATGCACTTGGAATGGAGTCACATGGCATTGAGCTTCCTTAAAAAAATGGTTAATTGGGCCTTGTAGACCTTAATGGGCCTAAGTCCCACCTTAATGGGCCTTGGACCGGTCTCTTGTTCATGTTGGGTCAAGGCCTAATTGGGGCTTAGTTGATTGGACTTGGCTCATTTGAAATGGGAGTACATGGTCTTGCATTTCATTTGAAGATGATCAATTGGGCCTTGAAAGCCTTAATGGGCTTTGATGAGTGATTTTTTTTTCTTAAGACCTTAGTTAATTGAACTTGATTTATTTGAAATGAGGTCACATGATCTTGATCCACATGGATGATGGCTAATTGGGCTTTGAGAGCCTTGATGGGCCTTGATGAAATGGGTGATATTCCTCCTTGCCTAATGGGCCATTGATTGCTTGATGCCTCACATGCAATCATGGTATGAGATGATGTGATCTTCATATGCTATCATGGTGTGAGATGATGTGATCTCCACATGCTATCATGGTGTGAGATGATATGATTGACCCCATGGTATACCTTGGGACTTAGCCAATTCCATGAGAAATGGACCTTGGACTTCCTTCTCTCCTTGCACTCTCTTGGACAATGGGGCAATGGGGAGAGCCTTGCACTTTACGTAGGGAGAACCTTGGGGTATGTTGCCTCTCTCCTCTCCAAGAGGAATTCATGGGTTTTTATATGCCAAAAGAGGGGGGTATTTTGGTCCACAAAATGCCCCAACTTCTCCTTGTTTTTGAGGGTGTGAGGAGAGGGGAGGGTAACTTTGGAAATATTTGATTATGCCTTTTGCTTTATGGTAGGTGTGAGGGAAAAAGGTGGGGGCATTTTGGGCTTTGGTCACCTTTATGGGGGGTTGGGGTGGCTAATTACACAAAATATCCCTCAAATCATTTTACAAGGGGATTTTCGGATGTCCCATTTGGGACAGATTTTGGGCCTTCTCCTTTTGAGAATTTGAGGCCCAAATGGCCAAAATAGAGGCCCACATGTATGTGCATGGGTCCAATGAACCAATTGGGGCTATTTGAGCCCATTTAAGAGCTATTAGGGGGTTTTATTCCCTCTTAACAAATTTAAACAAATCTAAATTTACTAATGAATAGCTTAATGCTATAATTCAAGGGGAGGAATCTCTCACTTCCTTTTCTTTTCTTTCCCCCTTTTTTTTTCTTCTCCTCCTTTTTTTTTTCTTTTCTATATGCATTTTTTTGTCAACGAATATCATCTCATTCTTCTTCTTCTCTTTTTTTTCTTCTTCTTCTTTCTTTTCTTCTCCTTTTTTTTGTCTAATCGTTTATCCCCCCTTTTTTTAATGATTTCTTTTCCTCTCTTTTTTTATTGCCCTTGTTCTCTTCTTTCTCCCATTTTTTTTTCTTCTTTTATTTTCGCTAACAGAAACCATCTCTTGTTTTTTATCTTCCTTTTTTTTTGCTTCCAACGGACATCATCCTTCTTTTTTTTTTTGATTTAAATACCAAACTTCACTGCATACACATGTACCTTGTTTTAGTACATTGTAATTTCTCCTCTCTTTTTTGAAATAGACATGGCCTGTAATAAGAAGGGGTCCTGGAGTCTTCAGGCGGCGTTCCTTGCACCTTCTAATTTTGACCACGGTCAAAATTACCCATGCACAACCTAATGTGTGTAGGGCCTCGCGGCGGATCAGGCCCATGGGCATATATGAGAGCATGTATATCATTTGTATGGGGGGGCGTGGCCTGGCGTTAGCGCCCACTTGATTTTGACTTTGGTCAAAATCACTTAGCCGGCTAGATTATCCAGCGCGTCCCGACAGGGAGTGACCGGAGGGAGCTGCGACAGACTCTCGGGAAGCTTCGCGAAGGGGCGTTTCCGCCATCTCGCCACCCTGGCGTTTCACCCCCCCTGCGGGCGGCTGGCAGGCTGGGCAGAGTGCAGGTGCGCAGGACGGCGGTGGCCTCGGCGGTGTCTGGTCTGCGCGGAGGGGGGGCTTCTTCCTTGCGCGGCTCCGGAACCTTGTGCAAGGCGTCGTTCGAAGGTGTCCGGCGTCTGGCTCTCAGTAGTTCCAGACGTCTCCTGCGGCGGGAGGTCTCTCCACGCCTCCGCATCTTCCATTGGCCTCGCGAGGGCTCGCGCGGTGTACCCCGACGTCCTCGCTCGGTGACCGGTCTGCGCGGAGGTTCTTCGACAAGCTGTGGCGGTCGCACGGAGGTTCTTGCGCGGTGCTTTTTTTTGGTGGGGGTCTTCCTCCGCGCGGTCTTCCTTGCGGCTGGCCAGCACCTGCTCGGCTCTCTCTCTCGGCGAGGCTCCTTCACATCCAGCTTCGTGGGAGCCCTCCCTCTCCCTCTCTTCACTTCGCGCTGCCCCGTCCTTCTCCTCTTTTTTTTTTTAGTTTTCCCGAGCATCTTTCCCAGCCCCTGCTGTACGTAGGGGGAGCTCGGCACCGACCGCCTATCGAACGAGTGGCGGAATACGGGGATCTCCCTTTCCCCTGGGACGCCGGATCCGCGCATCAGCCGTCGAGCGAGAGCAACCGTGCCAGTCCCTCTTCCACCTCAGCTCCAGCGGCCGACGGCGTTCTTCTCCTCATTGGCAGTGGGCTGAACGGGAGCATTTACAAGGTCCGTCCCTTTCCGTTTCTTCCTACGGCTACCTCCTTCTTTTATGTTAAAACTTCACAGGGCGCTCCTCTTCTTCTTGTCCTGCTCTTCATCTTGGGGTCTCATTTGTTCTCTCTCTTTTTTTTTTTCTTTTTTTTTTTGGGTCAAGGGCGTGCGGCTTGTCCTCTCTTCTCTAGGGTGCCTCCGGGTCTCAGCGCGCAAGGGTCCCGAAGCTGAGAAGGAGTCCGGCGGCGTTCTACCACTGAGGACGGACCACCCTTTGCAGATTGTGAGGACTGCTGGAATCGGGGAACGACTTCTTCTAGCATATATGTGTCCACCACTGTATGTCTTCCTGTCTGCCCCTCCCTTGTTCTTTTTTTTTTTTCGTGTAACCAGTATGCACCATCAGATAGGGGCTAGCCTGGTTGGAGGAGGATTGCTGAAAGTGTACTCGACTCCCCCGCTTTTTTTTTTATTCAGCATGTGTGAATAATGTAACTGTCATCGTATTAGGGCTGCTCAGATCAGATAAAGAGATTCACCATATGACTATTGACGACTTCTCCGATCAAGAACAATTGTTGCCTGATTTAGATTCATTTGACATTTCCGTCGTCAGTTCCTCCGAAGGGGGTTATTGCCCTCCAACTTAACAAATTGGTGAAGGCTGTCGTGGACCCCTCCAATGGAGGATCGTTGGCATTCAGCTTAAATGAAGACAACATTTGTCACTGACCACCCTTCCGGGGAACCATGGCCGGTTGACTTAAAAATAATAATAATAATCATTGAAAGGGCAGTCGTCGACCCCTCCATTGGAGGACCATTGGCGTTCGGCCTATTTAGAAGATGACATTTGTCATCGACCACCCTTCCGGGGGGCCAAGGTCGGTTGACTTTAAAAGATAATAATCATTGAAAAGGCAGTCGTCGACCCCTCCATTGGAGGATCGTTGGCGTTCGGCCTAACGGAAGATGACATGCGCCATCGGCCACCTCTTCGGAGGATCATGGTTGATTGGCTTAATGAATAAACCATAATTAGCAGCTCCCCTATCTGGTTGTGCGCTCACTGAATATTATATTTTTTTTGAATGACAATTGTGTTGCTTATAGTCGGCTTTTCAATTCTCACATTGTGCATAGATTTCTCATTTTTCTGTCTCATAGCACCATGCTAATTCAAACCGATCGAAACCTGATTAATTCCATGTATGCTGCATTTTTCTTGTATCCTGCAAGATCATTTGACCATCTTCTTTCTTTTTTTTCTTTTTTTTTCTTTTTTTTCTTTTTTTTTTGGGGGTTAACAGTCTATCACGTCCCTTTTTTGTTTCTGTCATTTTAATATTTTCTATCTTTCTAACTGAAGCCTCTTTAGGCAAGGATCGCGGGATCGGAATCGGAATCGGGATCGGTGGGTACCGATCCGATCCGGATCGGATCGGTTCGATCCGATTCCAACCGATCTTCCGGAAGAACTTTCGATCCGGAATCGCTCCGGATCGGTTCTTCAAAGGTGCTAAAATATTAAAAAGAAATCAAAACAACATGCTAGATCGGATTCCGATCTGATCTAGCATGTTTTGGGGTGATTTCGGGCCCAAAAGTGGCCCGAAATCGGCGCCACGGCGGCAAGTTGCCGCCGTGACATCTTCGACCTTACCGGGTCCATCGGACCCGGTAAGGCCAGGATCCGGTGACTTAAACCGGTAGGTGTATAACCCTACCGGTTTGCATATCGGGTCCATGGGACCCGATACGCTAAAATGCCGGATCCGGTGACTTAAGTCACCGGTTCCTGGCCTTACCGGGTCCGATGGACCCGGTAAGGTCGTCTTCCCCGCCCGATAGGGCGGGGAAGAGGGCTGCCGCGGCGGGATGGCCGTCGCGGCAGCTGTGGGTCGATTCCGGCGAGGGAATCGCCGGAATCGATCCGGAATCGTCCGAATCGGTCGATTCCGGTACCGATTCCACCTACAAACATCGATCCGGACCAATCGGATCGGAGGGGTCCGATCTGATCCAAGAATCGGCCGATCCCGATCCGGATCGGCCGATTCTGCAATCCATGTCTTTAGGTCTACGTTTAATATGTCCAAATCATCTCAATCTCCTTTCTTTCAATTTGTCTACAATTCTCGTTACTCTTACATTTTCTCTAGTATATTCATTTCTTATTTTATCTAATATAGTGTGACCACTCATCCATCTTAACATTCTCATTTCGGCAACACTTATTTTAGAAATATGTTTTTCTTTTATTGTCCAACATTTACTACCATACAACATTGCGGGTCTTATACTTGTACGATAAAATTTTCCTTTCATCTTTAATAGAATTTTACGATCACATAGAACCTCTGAAGCCAATCTCCACTTCATCCAACCTACTTTAATTCTATGATTAACGTCTTCATCACATTCTCTATCTTTTTGAATAATTGATGCAAGATACTTGAACTGAGTTTTTTGAGACAATATTATCCTATCTAAATTGATGCCATTACCTACTTGTCTTTGGGTTTTATTAAATTTACAATGCATATATTCTGTTTTAGTTCTACTTATCTTGAAACCTTTAGTCTCTAAAATATTTCTCCACATTTCTATTCACTCATTCTTGTGTTTCATCTATCAATACGATATCGTCTGCAAATATCATACACCAAAGTATATCATCTTGTATAGTCTTTATTAATTCATCTATAACTAATGCAAAAAGATAAGGACTTATTGCAGACCCTTGATGTAAGCCATTTGAAATAGGAAAATTTCTTGTTTCTCTATCAATTGTGCATACGTTAGTAGTTGCACCATCATACATGTCTTTTATCATTTGTATATACTTAACAGGCATCATCCTTCATTCCAACACCCATCATAGAACCTCTCTTGGTACTCTATCATAAGCATTTTCTAAATCAATGAACACCATATGTAAATCTTTCTTCATATCTCGATATTTTTCTATCAAACTTCTAATAAGAAAAATAGCTTCAGTTGTAGGTCGACCAGGCATAAATCCAAATTGATTAACTGAAATATTTGTACAGCTCTGTAATCGCTGCTCAATAACTCTTTTCCATAATTTCATTGTATAACTCATGAATTTGATCCCTCTATAATTTGCACAATCTTGTATATCTTCTTTCTTCTTAAAAATAGGTATAATGATGCTCTTTCTCCATTCATTCAGCATTCTTTTCGATATTAGGATTTTGTTAAAAAGTCGAGTTAACCATTCCACTTCTAAATCTTCCAAACACTTCCACACTTCAATAGGCATATTATCCGGACCACATGCCTTACTTGTTTTCATCATTTTCAATGCTTCTTTAACTTTTAAAAATTGATTTTTTTTAATATAATTTAAATTAAAGTTTGTCACATTCTCTATGTCATCTATATTTTTAGCAAAGTTGTCATTAAAAGGAGTAACAAAATAATTTTTCCATCGTTATTTGATATCATCATCTTTAATCAAAATTTTTCATTCTTTATCCTTTATGCATCTAATTTGATTAAGATCTTGAGACTGTCTCTCTCTCATTCTTGCTAGTTTATAAATATCTTTTTCACCTTCTTCAGTTCCAAGTTTTTCATACATATGTTTAAAAGCATCATCTCTTACTCTTCTAATAACCTTTTTTATTTCTGTTTTTGCTATCTTGTATTGTTCATAACCTTTGTTGTTATCACATTTTGGCAATTTCTTATAAAAATATTTCTTATTCTTTATCGCCTTTTGCATTTCTTCATTCCACCACCAAGTCTCTTTTTTAGGTGGACCATGTCCTTTAGACTTCAAGTACTTTTTTAGCTATCTCTCTAATGTTTATATCATATTCATTCACATAGCATTAATGTCTATGTCTAACTTCCAATCATTTATCTTTAAAAGTTCGGTCTTAAATATTTGTTGTTTCATTCATTTTAACTCCCACCATTTTATTTTAGGAGAAGACTTTCTTTTTTATGTGTTTTTTTGTATTTTAATCTTAACATCTAAAATCACTAACCTATGTTGGCTTGCTAAAGTTTCACTCGGAATTACTTTACAATTTTTGCAAATAACACGATTGAATTTTCTAGTGAGAATGAAATCAATTTGACTTTTATTTTGTCCACTTTTAAATATTATTAGATGAGATTCTCTTTTAATAAAATGAGTATTTGTGAGGATAAGATCATAAGCCATAGCAAAATCTAAAATATTCTTCACCTCTTCATTTAAATTTTCATATCCAAAACCTCCATGAACATTTCCATATTCATGACATTTGTTTCTAACATGTCCATTGAGATCTCTTCCAATAAATATATTTTCTTCATTTGGTATACTCTGCATAAGATCGTCCATATCCTCCTAAAATTTTTCTTTAATCTCGCTACTTAATCCAATTTGTGGAGCATATGCACTAATTACATTAATTATTTCTCTTTCTATAATCACTTTTACCATAATAATCTTATCTCCTACTCTTTGTATTGAAACTATTGCATCCTTCAATGTTTTATCAACAATGATACCTACCCCATTTTTATTTCTCTCTTTTCCCATATACCATAGTTTATATCATGTATTTCCTACCTCTTTACCTTTTTCTCCTATCTATTTAATTTCTTGGATACACATAATATTAATCATTCTCCTCTCCATATTATCAACAAGTTCCATAAGTTTTCCTGTAAGAGATCTAATATTCCAAATGCCTATTCTTTTCTATTTTTCAATATTTTCTTTCTTACATTTCTTTTTATAATAATGTCTATTTGCATTTGAGTTTATTCTAAAACTCATATCTTGCTCTTTATTATGGACTAACTTCTTTACCCACACACGTCCTTGATGTGAGAACCGTTGCTTATTCAACACCACAATAGGGCACTTATGTGGCGCGTCACACGTGGGGAACACCTTCACCCTTGCTGTATTTTTTGTCACATTTGTACTTCGGTGTAACACGTTGTTTGGTGAGTACATCCCAACGTTTATATCATTTGAATTCATATCATGATATGTGACTTTATTTTTATGCTGGTTGTCACCTACTGCCTTCCTCCTTTCTCATCCGGACTTGGAACCAGCCATGGCCGAGTTAGAAACCTATATATTATCATTTTAAAAAAATTTCAAATGTTACATTTTGGGTCTCTTATACGTAATGTACATATTCAGCCTAAGTCATTATTTCTGAGTGGTACATGTTATAATTTTCTACTTGCCTGTTATACTTCTATGTTTTAGAAAATGACCCTAGCTTAGGGTCCGTTTGTTTCCATGTAAAATTATCTACCGGATCAAGTTTTCCCGATATACTTTTCTCTGCTCTTGTTTGTTTGTCTGAAAAAAGTTTGGTCAATGTAATATCTTTTACTTTGATCATCTAAAGCACTGATTTCGGTCTCCAGAACTTTTGATCGGATGCCGTTTTCCGTGGGCTCCCATTTCGAGGTCCATTTCAATTCCGGAGCAAGGGTTTCGATGCAAGGTTTCAACGCTGCACGGTTACAACACTCAGATCCAAGGGTTTCAACAACCGACTGCGTTCCAACTTTGATTATTGATATATTTTAAAATGATGAATGTAATAATCAATAGTTATAAGAAATATTTTAATTAAAAATATATTTTTTTTGTAACTCTTATATATCATGTTATCAAATATAAAATTATTGAAAATGATTACACGTAATTCAATGGCCGAAGAGTTTTTTCAAAATAATATTTTGCGGACAACCAAATAAAATATTATGTTTCCAGAAAAATCATTTACGAATAACCAAATAAAGAATCGCATTTTCTTAGAAAAAGAATTACGGACAACCAAATGATGAATTATGTTTTCAATTCCTTTGGAAAAGTTCCTCCATGAAAAATGTTTTCATTGAATTTGTTTTTACAGGTATCCAAACGGACCCTTACTGGACAAGATGACCAAAATAAGACCATCCACCATCATGACTTCACAAATAATATTAGCTATCGTTGTAGCTCATGAACAGTGAATCAAATGTAACCATTGGATCTTCTGGATTGGTGTTGTTGGGAGTGCGCCTCTGTTCTCGAACAGAGGCCCACTTGCTGTTTAATTAGATTTTTGGTCATCCAATCATATATTGAGCCCAATTGGGGTGCGCATAGTTAAATGCGGTCTGGTTTTGGGCAAAGTTTTTAAAATTTGAACCTAACCAGTTAAATTTGGTTTGGTACAGTTTAAGAGTAAAATCAATTGAATATTTAGAGTAATTACTTATTTACATATATCTTTATTTTTAGTTATAAATAATTAATATAAATATTTTTATAAAATTACATAATTTTATTAATAATATAGCAATTAGTTTAATATATTTTAACTTAAACAATTTAATCAGTTTGGTTCTATTTGGTTTGGTTTAGAAAACCTCCAAATTGGACGAACCAAATCGGTAGTTCAAACTGAATCAAACTAGGTTTGAGTTGAACCGATTAATGAACCCGAAGCCTAATTGATTGATCCTGCTCAATGGATAATATTGAATGCTATCCGCCGTAAGGACCAATGATATGGCCCAATAAGATTAGGCATGATCAGCCCAATTTCTATAGACTAATGACTAGCTGGTTGAATTTGACCTGATCCTGGCAAATTCCGATCAGATTCATAATGGCCGGATTGGCCGATGTCTTCAATCAATAGAGACTAGGCCAATCCAATCCATATACACTTACTATATTTTTTATTTTGCACAGTTCTAGTATGAGGGTAAAGGGCATTGGTATGCAACTGTAGATAATCATATGTTCCGTTCTTTCTTGCACAGGACTCTTGGAGGGAGGAATATTGATCCTATTTGTCTTATGGAGTGTTTGGTTGCATTTTAATTTTTAAAAAGGTTTCATGATAAAAAATTAAAATATAATACCAAACAAGATAATTTTTAAAAGTGAAAACGTGACAATGAATGTGTTTGGCAAAAACATTTTAATTTTTAAAAATGATAATGAGGTGTTTGGTAGCATTTTAAATTCAATTTTCATCAACTTCGTAAACATCAAAAAACAAGCATTTCATGCCATACAAAGTTAAAAATTCACAAGATGAAGGAAATGACAAAATATTCGTGTCATATAAGAATTCAATCATCTAAAAATATATAATTACAATCTACGACGTCTAACATAATCTTCTCACATTTCTTTTGCTATATTATCTCGAAGAAGCTTTCCAATACGTCTTTGCTCATTTGTGCTTGAATTGCTTCTAATATTATCTTCATTTCTGATTTTTTCTTGTCTTCTTTGTTCTATATCTCCATCAATTGCAATCTTTGCATGCATATCCAAACTGTACATCTATATTCAGTAATATGGATATAGATGAAATTTTACATCTATATCCAAACTATACACACGGAAACCTGAAGTTACTACACACGGTTTAAAATCAAAATTCAAGTGAAGAACCCTCGGCCAATTGCTGTAAAGTTAATCCACCATCAGGAGAGCTTTCCTGATCTCATTTTGTTATCTACTTGCCCACTTGGGTCATAAAGACCTTGACAAGCCAGCTGAAGGAAAAGATACTTGAAGCAGTAATAGGCCACGGCATAAAGGGCATACCAAGCCTGTAATTGACTAAAGTATAGATATCTAGCCCATGCTTCATTGAAGCTCAACAATTTTCTTCGAGCTCAACAGCTCGTGCGGTAAGCAATCATAACATGAGCAAGTGCAAACACCAAAGAAAACAGAAACAGAACATTTCTCCAGGTGCATTTGTGTGCATAAATTTGTACCTGTAGTTTTGTTGGTACTTAGATGAATTTGATTATTTTTATTTTTCACATTTGACACATGACACTATGATGAAGATAGGTAATTTCAACTTGCAAACAGTAACTGCATGACCTTTAAATATTAATATACAATGGACCCTCCTCTGCCTCATATATACACATTGATATATATCTACATATATATACACGTTTGCCTATGCAATGGACCCTCCTCTGCCTCATATATACACATTGATATAGATCTATATATAGATAGAGAGAGAAAGAGACGTAGATGGTACATCCTTTCCGGCACACAATCAGGAAGTGATATCTTGCTCCTTAGTAGACGCCCAGATGGTACTTAGATGAATTTCAAAAGCAATATAAAATTGAGATTGCTACTTCCTTATCTGACTCTTATCAGGATTAGAAATGGAAAATGCTGCTGTGCCGTTCTCTTGATCAGAATTAGAAAAGGAGACTTTACGGGATTATCAATGTTCCCTTGAGCTCCACCTGTTGACTAAAAGTTTCTATAAAAGCCTGTGATGAGGTAATTAAAGGCACTGGCACTCAATCCATTGAAATGAAGATTTTAGTTTGTTCTTTGCAATCCGTTTGCACTCAATCCATTGCAAATCATTGTGTTGTTTATCTACCCAGAGCTCATCAACTTGGGATAACCATAATTCAGAATAGCAGCTACAAGGATTTAACCTGTAGTATCAGCGACTTCATAAGAAATCACCTAAACATAGATTTCTTAAGATTAATGCTTAAGGGGAAATGGTAATGAGCCTAAAATAAGGCCATTACCATCGACAATATTTCATTGAGCTTGCAATTAAAGACGGTAATAGGTTTGCCAGTAACCTGATAAATCTAAAGATTTCAACGGCAGCGGCATCTACGCAGGGAAGAGCTCAAGAGGAGACTGCGGGGGAGGAGCCCAGCCTTCTATTTGTAAACATATTATTACCTCCGCCGGAAGATTGTAAAGCCTTGAAGAAGAGGGCAGAGAGGATGCCGCCGCCGCCGCCGCCGCGAGAAGAGCCGGGAATGTGCTGCTGCAGCCACTACCTCCGCCGCCGCTGCCGCCGCCGCGAGAAGAACTCTTAAAGAAGGAACGAAGAGGGCACTGGGAGGAGGAGGCTGCTGCCGCAAGAAGAGCTATCGAAGAAGGATCGAAGAGGGCGTCGGGAGGAGGAAGCCGCCACTCGGAAGCGCCGCACCGGAGAGGGAGGGCTTCGCGACTCGCGAGGGTTTGTTTTCGTAGCGGAGAGGGCTTCGCTTTCAAAAAAAAAAATGGTCGTGACCTCTTTTTTTTTACGATGTCCATTCGGTGAAAACGTTTTTTAAAATAAAAAACGATACAGCGAGCCAAACAAAACTTCAGACTCACTTTCATTACAATTTTTAAAAATAAAAAAAAGACCATTATCACGTAACCAAACACCCCATTATTGTTGTTGGCATTGATAATATCTAGATCATTCTCTTTGTTTCCCTCTTCGCATTGCTATCTTTGTTTCTTTTCTCTTCATTTATGCTTTGTTGAGCACTTGTGTGTCATCCACATCTTTACTTGGATGACTTTGTCAAGCGTTTTCATGGCTTGTATGCTGCAAAGTGTGAGTGTATTCTTCTTTGTCGATCAATCAGATTAGGATAGGCCAAAGATGCTATACTTGTTATCTTCACGAGACGAGGGGACGTCTTGATGAACTCCCGCTATCATTGTTTTTATCATGATTTCTATAGTTTAAATATGGTATAACACATATATGTTAGGTTCTATCAATTCTTTTCTTAGGGTCCATTTGCTTTTATGTAGAATTTACATTTCATAGATATTTTTCGATATAGAATCGTTATTTGGTTACATGCAAATTTATAGTCAAATAAAAAGGTTTTTCTAATGACCTAACTATATCCTAGATTTGGGTGACTACAACATTAGCTTGAGCACCCTTTTCTAGAAGTCTGGAGACTATGCTTTGTGCATGGAAAGGGTTGGAAGAAACCCTAGGGGGTGGGGGAGGCATGAGAGAGTGAAAGAACAATATTGGTGAGGAGGCTTGTAGGGGTGGGGGTGATAGAAATGTAGACAATCATATTTGATATGATTTTAATAAAATTTATATTTTTAGTTAATAAAATATTTTAATAGTATTATTAGATTTGCATGTTATAATAAAATTTTTAATCACATGTAATAATGTTTGGATTATGATGATACGACGATAATAAGATTAATCATCTAAAAATATGTATTAAATCTTTGTGCATGAAAAGGGTTGGAAGGAACCCTAAGGAGAGGGGAGGGCAAGAGAGTGAAAGGACAATATTGGTGAGGAGGATTGTACGGGGCAGGGGTGATAGAAATACTTCTTTTATATCTTGATATGATTTGAATAAAATTTGTATTTTTTAGTTAATAAAATAATTTGTATAGTATTATTAGATTTTTATGTTATAATAAAATTGTTGATCACATGTAATGATATTTAGATTATGATGACAATATAATAATAAAATCAATGATTTAGAGGTGTGTATATTAAATGTTCTTGGTTGTAGGATACTAAAGATATAGATATATTAGTATTTGTAATACTTTCTCATGAGATGAAGATGATTGGTCTCATTAATTGTTAGTGTGCGGGTAATGAGACACACATACATCTACTCAATATAAGAATGTGTTCATTTAACCGATCTAATTTATAAATTCTAAATATTGTCTTATCTAACTATTACTCGGGATTTTCTCGCTTCAGGGTTTTATGATTGAACTTTTGATCCAAGTCATAGAATATGTCTCATCAGATGTATCATATATTTTGACTATTAACTTATGGATTGTGATTCTGTACAATCAATAAGTGTAGAAGAAATTCAATGAAGATAATTGAACATATTGAACATATAATATGAGATTGCTCACTTTTGATAGCATAATAAGAGAGAGAATATTTATGAGATAGGATTCTAGATTCATGGTCATGTAAAGAGCATACTTAGAAAATAAAGTTTTTGATTGATCCGATTTGGAGTACAATATCCTAAAGTGTTGGGATATTAAGTAGTTTGATAGTCCGTGTCGTACCATTGTTCGATAGGATCTTAAATGAACGTTAGTTTGTATGTGTAGTAATTGATGATAAATATTGTTAGTTATTTAGGATTATAGAACACGACTTGTATCTGATTTGATGAGAAAGTTAGTTAAATTCATTATTAGATAATATATTTTATTTTTAAAAATTTAATAAAACTTGATATAATAGTGGGATGCTATGATGGCTCCTCGACACTCAGCCACATATATGTTGCTTCCCCTCCTATCTCCCCCTCCCTACATATCGGTAGTGGCCTCCCACGTGCGTGCACCCTAGCAATGGCTCCTTTGCCTCGGTCCACATCAACTCATGATGGATCGGTTTATGCATCGAAGTTCAATTTCAATGTTATCTCGATTGAAATTGAACTCTGCCATGACATTGATTTCGTATGAAATTGAGGCTAAGATCACAAGATTCAACAAATTCCTCAAAATAAAAATTGATTGAGTTGCGGTTCACACCTACCAAACCATCCAATCAACATCTCTAACAATATTCATATGAACTTATTTTATTAACAGATTCTTACATACCACACCATACAACATGACTTATTTCAATCAAAGCTCCGCACTATGTCAATGGCTGACGAGACATAAAATTAAAAATTAAAAATTCATATTAAGTCAAAACATATGTCACCTTGCATTGTTGTTGCTAATAACATTTTAACACTTAATTTTTCATTAGCTCTCATGTAGACGAGGAAGATGGCATGCCATCATGGATCCTCTCATTGCCTCTATCAATATCATCTTTGGAAGCATCATGACATGCCCATCCAACGCCATTATGCCACGTTGAAATAGAGGGGATAGTTCCACCTTAATGATATATGAGAAAGTTTCAGCCATGGACCCTTCAACTTAAACATTATGATTTTAGAGTTTGTAAGATAGTATTAGAGTAAAACACTAACCTTATAATAAATTTTTTATTATCTTATTCTTATTTTCACTATCTATCTTGATAGTGTGGAAGAGTATTGGAATATAAGAAGGTTCAATTACTTATAGATCTTGGGTCCTTCAATCTCAACATTATCATTTTGGGTTTTGTAAGATGCTTACCATGACATCCACCTTAACAACTTCATATGTGCCAAAATAGGTTGTGATGATATTGATGATAGTTGAACACCTATAGGTGCACCTAGCATTATTTCTCTGATAAGAAGAACTATTCAAGAACAACATACTTGATGAAGATTTGAACTCCATTGCACTACGGAATACAGAGTCGAGGAAGACCAAACACTAGATAGGAATTGCCCGACTCCTCTCAAGCAACCCTTTAGTTTTCTCTATCTACTGGGTTCATATGTTATAATTATATGCAAAGTCATAGCCATACATGTGTTTATAGAGAGGAAGACCAATCTGAGTTTGACTAGGCTTAAAATCCTGTCTATAATCGGATCTTGAGCTTAAAAGGAGGTTAGACCCAATAAGCCATGTTCTATCTTCTATACCTAATAATATACTTGTCATATCTAATAATAATTGAATCATATATAAATTATTTGAATTAAACTTAACATTCTCTCACTTGATTCATCTTGTTCCAAATATATCATATCTTTTCTTTGTGCTATACATATAACATATATATAATTTTAAAAAATTCGGCTTAATTAAGGGGACTAAAACTCTTGTCTTTTCCACCTAAAGAACCCGACTTTACCTAAAAAAGATTAAATAGAGAGCAGGATCGTGACGTCCTGGTTTGGCGATGACCAACATCCAATCATTGGAGCACCTATGTTTTCCACTCAAATCTATTTTGATTTTTGAATCGATTGGCAATGAGGCAGCATCAGGCGAAGTTGCAGGCATCTCAATGTCACAACGTCAGAAAGATTTATTGACATTAACACCCGAGATCATGCCTAGCAAAGAAGGCTAGGGGAATTTGTCAAATTCAGTTAAGAACATCCTGCTAGCTGGATGCTTGACATCTCAGTCAAGGAGCACCTGAGACCAAATCTGACAACTGACACATTAGTCTACACAAATCAGAGACGTACACCTGTCACGGTCAAAATGGTTATGAACATCCTGATAGTGCGCTGTCCGACACTCCTTAGGTGGGATGCCTGACGACGCGTTAGCATAGTGCTTGAATCATCCCACAACCCTATAAAAGGGGACTTTCTCCCAACATTTAGGAGGTTCCCCCAAAGTTACAAGGAGGTTACTGAGGTCCAAAAAGGCTAGAAAGAGATTCTCCCAGAGCCCCTAAGCACCCCAGAAGCCTTAACATACCAGAAAGGCCTTGGAAGTTCCTCCTCCCTCATTTTACATCCATCCAAGTTCCTAAAATCACCCACAACATGACCACTACCCCCCATTATCACCCCATTTACACCATCCATTGAAGCCATCTCCCAACCACTTGAGCTCCCAGAAGAGCTTCTTTAGTCCTCCATACACCAAGGGAAATGCCAGGGGCCGTAACTTCTAGCTAGAGCATCGAGCAACACCCACAATAGTTAGGAGAGGCTTGTGCAAAAACTTGCTCATGGGAAATCAAAGTGCTTCATTGCCGGGGTGCCTAACATCCTACAAAGGGAGCACCTGGTTCTTTCAGAGGGCTCCACACTGTAGATATGACAACTTGGCCTTAATTGGAACCCCAAACTCTTATTCAATTAGCAATACTCTTTATCTGACCATTATTCGATCAAAATCACTTTGTGGGTATGAGCTGAGGACGTCAATGGAGAGCCACGTGAATTGAGAACTAACTAAAGATTTTCGAAGCAATGCCGTAACAGTCAAGAAAAAGTCGCGCATTAATCGTGGAAACATGAAGCCTTCTAAATGACTGACTCTTAATGATTGACAATTGAAGGTCATGGAAGTCCCACATGATTTCTGCAACATATGAGTTTTCGACAAGTCTTTTCGGCAGTTGCACGTCTATATCAACTTTTATCGCGACTTCCCGATCAGTACCATCACGACTACCCCAGACCGTGCATTATGTCTTTCCAATCATCATCGGGCCTTTCAAGGTCTTTCGGGTCAACCCTAGCCGTTTATTATCACCAATCGGTGCCATACAATCATTTCAGTCGATTTTAGAATTTCTCGGTTATTCCCAACATTTTCGAGGTTCATTTTGCGTTAACCATGTCATTCCTGACTTTTTTAATGATGTCGAGTTTTCCAGATCGCACTGAATTTGTTCATTGTTTTAAGTTCTCCCGAGTTGACCCTCAACTTTTTGATTGAAACTGTCTTTTTGGATGACCACTCTGGCCTTCGGCATCCTCGAAATTGTAAATCGGAGGTTAAAGTTCCGTACGGAGATCTCAGGAGATGTGCCAGCTAGTTTACCAGTTTGAGACGTTGTGTTTGCGAGTCCTCTTTCCTATGCAAAAAATGAAAGTCGAAACAGATGTCCCGTTTGCAAGTTTGACTTGCGAACAATGGGTGCGTAGGAGAGAGACTCGAATGCGTCCTCACCTGAGGGCACGGTATGCGCGTCCTCAGATGAGGGCGCTATCACCACTCCCTCACATGAGGACATGGTATGCACATCCTCACTTGAGGGCACGGTCACTACGTCCTCTCCTGAGGACGCGTATAGTTCCAGAGATCCAATCACTTTGCCCATTTTCTGACTTTCCAAATATATTTTGGTAAGTTTCCTACACAAGAAATTTGTATTTTCAACACACCCTAAGTCGGGGACACGTTGGTTTTGGAAATAAATTTTTTGGAAACTTTATGAATCGACCGTGAATCGGCAGGCGGCAGTAGATGCGCCCTCGGCTAAGGGCGCGCCCACTGTGCCCTTACATGTGGGTGTGGTATGTGTGCCCCCGGGTTGAGGGCGCGGTATGTGTGCCCTCACTTGGGGACATGTCTAGTTTTTTTTTTTTTTTTTTGCACTGGCCTCCGATCTCTTATAATTTAAGGGCTATTTTGAATGACCGGAGGTTACGACGCATGCCCCAGCACGTCCAAAGATCGTCCAAGCTCCCAAACTCTCTTTCACATTCTACTATGTCCCATTGGTGAGAGATCGACCCTAACGTGAGAAATGAGGCTCAACTCGTGCTCTCAACATTGACATTCTTCATCAGCCTTTACAGAATTCTCGAGACACATTCTAAAAAAGTGGTCAATAAGAGAAAGCTTCCATTATTTGTCTTCTTTCATTTTCAATAGATAGCACTTGATTCTAGCGTGTCATTTGTCCGATGCGATTGTTGCACCGAGGGCGCATAGTCAGGTTCTATTTTCCATATATGTTCACTTTCTAAAATTCTACAGGTTTGCATGGGTATATTCCAGATAAGTCATCAACATAAGATATCTTCTTATCCAAGTCCTCTGTCTGTAGAAACAAACAACACTCAATTTAGATATCAGGGTCGTCTGTAGTAGCTTCTGCACTAAAGTCACGCCAGCAAGATATTGTATTCACTTGAGTGCAGTCCATCCAAACCAATCTTCCTTCACTTGTTTCGGCTCTGATCCAAGCCATCTTACTCTATAAGTTTTTCTCTCTTCACTTTATAGAATTTTTAGGTCATCTTAATTTAGTTTTACATCATTTTATACCATTAAAAACACCAAAAAGGGGGTTAGGGCTTGCCCCAAACCGGTGAGTTTTAATCCAATTGCTTCTTTTCTCATCTTTCTTTTTACGATTTCTACACTTCACCGAGTTCTAAGCAATTTATTTTACTTGGTTCATTGTTTTAACTTGCATAAATCCCCTCAAGCTAGCAGCGACTGAGGACTCTCCCTCATCTGTCGGCCGACGAGGAAGAAGGTTGAACCTGAACATCGATCTCCTATGCTAAGGTACACGGTCACTTTCTTTTTATTTCTATTACATAAAGTGGAGTCCGTGGCTCCTAGCGACCACATATTTCAATCCTTTCATGCATTAAGTTCTTTCATTCTATCCTCTCTCACCTCCTATATGACCCGAACCATCTCATCGATGCTCGAGCAACGTCGAGAGATGAAAGTTTGGGGATCAATGTGAGTGTAAGACTAAGTTGAGAACCTTTCTGCTCTACTTCTATTCCTTTTTCATTTCCTTTTGAGGTGCCAATCCGGATACGACAAATCCATTTTCAGAGTCGACAATTTTGTGGTGACCATAGTGGGACAACCAATGTCTTCAACCGTGCTACCTTGATTCATTTGTGCAACTAGTTTGGTTCCGATTTGGTTCTCGCGTGAACCGGCTCTTGTTTCACCTTTTTCATGTCGATTTACTTTTAAACCTTACTTTTTTACTCTTTCTGTAAGATTGTCCCCAATGTTGACTTGACTTGTTTTTCTTTAATTTCAACCTGGTTCCCATGCGAACCACCCTATTCTTCTTAAAAATTAGTTCCTGCGTGAACCACCTCTCTTTTTCAAACTTGTTCCCACATGAACTAACTTATTTTCAGATCGGTCCCCGCGTGGACCACCTCTTTGCGGCACATTTAGATTGACCCCACGTGGTCCTCCTTCCTTTTTCCTACTTATCACACTAGTTTCCGCATGAACCACCATTTTCTTCCTAAAAGAATGGAGTTGGACCATGCGGGGACTCCTTCCAGAGAAGAGAGGAGAGAGAGAGGCTGCCAAGGATGTTCTCCCACCCTTTAACTTGATAGGGTTTAACTTCTTAAGTATATTATATATAAAAGATGCACTTTTTTACAAAAGCCCAAATCTTCTATATATTTACATCATTGCCCCTATCCTTAGAATGAGTTCTAATATGTCACTAGGCCCAATAGTCAATTTGGTTGAAGCCAATTTTAAAAAGAACAATTCTTTTAAATTAAATCAAATCTATTATCTAATAACATATTTGATGGCTTTCCGATCATAAAGGGTACAAGTCACATCTTATGATCCCAAATGACTTTGGGGAGTTAAATATTATCTATTGAGCATTTCCATCATCAGTTACCACTAGGATATAAATCCTCATCCATGTAATGTCCCGGTCGGTCAGGGGTTCGGCACTAACTGTCAACCCCTTTAAAAATCCGACTCTATGAAATCTTGTACTCAGGAATGGATCAACCGAAAAACTTTTTTTCCAATTATCTTATCTACCTTGGCCAAGGATTTAGAGTACTATTCCATAGGACATTCTCTCTCTCTTACCAAGAGTGAACGATCTCTTGTTGTCCGCTCAATTATCTCCACCAAGTTTCTCTTGCACTCGATTCATTAACTATACTGGACCATCATGGTGGTGATCCATAAGTTAATAATCAAAGTACAAGATACACCTAGCAAGACATCTTTGGCGACTCAGGTCAAAGATCCAACCGTGCCACAGTGATGATAGAATACCCTGATAGACAGTTCAGTTTCAGTGAACTCATTCTACTAATGAGCACATGTATGTGTATCTTAGTATCTCCACACTAATGACCAATGAGATCGGTCATTCTCATCATATGAGAAGATATCATATACACAAGTCTATCTGGATCCTTAATGTCCTATCTCAAGGACCTATGACTTGAAACATTTAAATCACTAGCATCTAGATGATTAATCTCATTATCATGATCTCATCATGATTTAATCATCATAACATGTGATCAAGGACTTCATTACAGTATACGTATCTAAGGATAGATGGTAATGAATAAATGCCTTTTATTATGAATAAGATGATACAAGAAATGTCTAATTATATCATATATGATTGGCTTACAGGGCATACATGTCTATCAATCTCCCACCTGCACTAAAGCCAATCACCTACATACTTGATCCCCATCAATTTAAGGTGACCCTCAAACACACTTTGAGTCAAAGCCTTAGTTAGTGGATCTACAATGTTATTAGCTGAAGATACTCTATCTCTATATCTCCTTGAGTTGCTATCTCTTTGATCAAATGATATCGCCACAGAATGTGCTTCAACTTCTAATGAAACCTCGGCTCCTTTGCTTGGGTAATTGCCCCATTGTTGTCACAAAACAATGGGACATGATCAGAGATAGTAGGGACAACCCCTAAATCTAAGATGAACTTCTTCATCTATATAGCTTCTTTAGTAGCTTCTGCAATAGCTATGTACTCTACTTTGGTTGTAGAATCCGCAATCATCTTTTGCTTGGAACTCTTCCAACTCACTGCACTACCATTCAAGATAAATACATACCCTGATGTTGATTTACTGTCATCTTTATCTGACTGGAAACTTGAGTCTGTGTAACCTCGAAGTCTCAAGTCTGCTTCTCCATAAACTAGAAATGCATCCTTAGTTCTTCTCAAGTACTTGAGGATGCACTTCACTACTATCCAGTGACCCTCGCCTGGATCTGCCTGATATCTTCTTGTAACACTTAGAGCATATGCTACATCAGGCCGTGTACATAGCATGGCATACACGATGGATCCTATGGCTGAGGCATAGGGTACCCTACTTTTGTATCATCTCTCTTCAAAAGTTTTAGGGGATAACTCCTTAGAAAGATAAACTTCATGTCTCATAGGTAAGAGACCTCTTTTGGAGTTTTCCATACCAAATCTCTTGACAATGGTGTCAATGTACATTGATTGGGTCAAGCCAAGCATCCTATTGGATCTATCTCTATAGATCTTAATCCCCAAAACATAGGACGCTTCACCCAAATCTTTCATGGAGAAGTTGTTTGACATCTAGGTTTTCACTGATGATAATATACCTACTTCATTTCCAATGAGTAGCATGTCATCCACATATAATACCAAGAAAACTATAGCACTCCCACTAGCCCTTTTATATACATAGGGTTCATCTTCATTTTGAAAGAAGTCATAAGATTTGATTGTCTCATCAAACCTTTTATTCCAAGTCCGAAAAGCCTTTTTTAGTCTATAAATGGACCTTAACAACTTGCATACTTTGTTTGGATGTTCTTGGGATTCAAATCCCTAAGGTTGTATCATATACACCCATCCATTTGTCATATTTCATAGTTATAGTATGCTGCAATTGCAAGCAAAATCCGAATGGACTTAACCATAGCAACTGGTGAAAAGGTTTCATCATAGTCAATACCTTACCTTTGACGATATCATTTAGCAACCAATCTTGCTTTGAAGGTCTCCACCTTCCCATATACTCCAATTTTCCTTTTATATATCCATTTACACCCAATAGGTATAACATCCTTAGGAGGATCTACCAAGTTCCAAACTTGATTGGAATACATGGAGTCCAGTTCAAATTTCATTGCTAATTCCCATTCCTTAGAGTCAATATCAGATATTGCCTCTTCATAGGTCTAAGGATCATCATCTTCAATATATTGAACTTTTCTCCTTCCATCGGAGATATGTCTCATATATCTATCAGGTTGGATGGGCACACGTGTAGACCTACGTGGCTCCTGTGTATAATGCTTATCAAGTACCTTAGCAGAAGTGTCATCTAGTTGTGGATTTAGAACCTCTTCCAATTCTACCATGCTCCCATTGTCTTCCTTAAGGAGGAACTCTTCCTCTAGGAATACAGCTCTTTTAGCAATAAAAATCCTTTGCTCATCAGGGCGATAGAAGTAGTATCCATAAGTCTCCTTAGGATATACCACAAATCTACACTTCTCAGTCTTGGATTCCAACTTATCAAGGTTATGCCTCTTTACGTGAGCTAAGCAACCCCAGACCTTAACATGCTTAAGGTCAAGCTTTTTCCCTTTCCATATCTCATATAGAGTAGATGGTACTTTGTTCAAGATATATGTGGCAGTTTCGAGTGCATATCCCTAAAGAGACAAATGTAACTTAGCAAAAGATGTCATTACCCGTACTATGTCTAACAATGTACGGTTTCTCTTTTTAGCTACTCCATTAAGCTGAGGAGTGTATGAAGGTGTCCTTTGGGATAATATCCCATTGTCCTTCATGAACTATGTGAATTCAATACTTAAGTATTCTCCTCCTCGATCTGATCGAAGAGTCTTAATACTCTTTCCTAGTTGCTTCTCTACTTCATTCTTATATTCTTGAAATTTCTCAAAGGCTTCAGATTTGTACTTCATTAAGTACACATACCCATACCTAGAGAAATCATCAATGAAAGAAATAAGGTAGGAGTATTCTCCTTTGGCATGAGTTGGCATAGGTCCACATACATCTGAATGTATGAGTTCCAACAACTCAGTAACTCTCTCTCCATGTCCACTGAATGAAGAGTTGGTCATCTTACCGATGAGACAAGACTCACAAGTGGGCAATGATTCAAAATCATTTATCCTTATGCATCCATCCTTATGAAGCTTTTTAAGTCTTTCCTCATTGATATGACCAAGTCTATGGTGCCATAATAAAGTTTGATCTATATCAAATATTTTCCTCTTAAGAGGTGCATTCACACACATTATTGGAGCATGCATATGTAATATATACAAATCATTAATCAAACATCTATTGGCAAACAATTTACCATTCATAGTTATGGAACAACTTCCATTTTCAAAGCTCACAATAAATCCACATTTATTTAAGCATGAAATAGAAACAATGTTCTTAACTATTGAAGGAACATAATAACAATTATCTAATCGTAGGACATCTCCTGAAGGTAACTTGAGGTGAGCTTGTCCCATGGCCAATGCTGCAACCTTTGCACCATTTCCCATGCGTAGATCAACCTCTCCTTTTTGCAACCTTCTACTACTTGTCAACACCTGCAAGTCATTGCAGATATGAGATGCACATCCAGTATCTAATACCCATGATGTAGATCTATAAGACAAATTGACATCAACGACAAAAATACCTGAAACTTCTCTAAGCTTTCCTTTTGCCTTTTCTGCAAGGTACAACTTGCAGTTCCTCTTCTAGTGGCCATCTTTATGGCAATGGAAGCATTGTCCTTTATCCTTCTTGGACTCTGTCTTCTTGGCTACTTTCTTGACTTTAGTTTTGCCCTTCTTCCCCATCTGATTAACCTTCTTTTTCTTGTTGGTCTTACCAACAGGTAGCACAAGAGGTTTCCCATTGTTCATAGTGCCTTCAGCAGTCTTCAACATATTTAGAAGCTTTGCTAGAGAGCAGTCTTACTTATTCATGTTGAAGTTCATGATGAACTGGGAAAAAGAGGATGGTAAAGATTGGAGGATAAGGTCAACTCCCAACTCCTTGTTTATAGAGAACTCAAGCTCAACTAACCTCTCCACCCACTCTATCATTTTGAGAACGTGTGTCTGCATAAACGTTCCCTCAGACATCCTTGTCCTGAACAGATTCTTAGATATCTCATATCTCTCCGTCCGACTATGCGCTCCAAATAGCTCCTCAAGATGAGCCAAGATGGATATGGCATCCATCTTTTCATGCTGCCTCTGCGACTCATTGCTCATAGAGGCTAACATGTAGCACTGGACAAGAGATACATCCTCTTTGTACTTTTGGAAGGTGACGATCACATCATCACTAGCATCATCAGATGGTTCATCTGGCAATGGCTTCTCAAGCACGTAGGCTATTCGCTTAGCAGTGAGAACAATTCTCAAATTTCTAAGCCAGTCAGAGAAGTTAGGACTAGTGAGTCTGTTGGCATCGAGTATGCCGCGCAATGGGTGGTTCGCCATTGAAATCTACAAGGAGATATAATTAAAATGAGATAACATTGCAAATATTCATTAAAACTATGATAAGGTCTTTTATCTTAATTTTATGCTCCCATTAATTTCGTCGAATTTGTATAACCCTCAATATGCAAAGATGGGACATCTCGATGATGTCCTAGTGGGGACTAAGATCCCATTAACCTTTTGGTGATGACCTTGTGGTAGCACAACAAATCATCACATACTTAATAGGTAGGCAACTCTTGCCAATTGTAACTATTACAATTCTTAGTCATGTTTAGCCTCTAGAGTCATGATCTTGTGGTAGCACAACAAATCATGTACTCTAGTTAGGTCATTTGGCAAGGGATTGGTGACCTTGTGGTAGCACAACAAAGCTACGTAAGTGATCCACCTCAAGGTTTGGTTAATAACATTGGCCATGGTCACCAATCCCTTGCCAAATGAGCCTTGTGATAGCACAACAAATCCATCCAGTTTAAGATTAGCTCACCAAAGCCATAGCAATGCAAGGCTACGTGATTCATTTTTAATGTCCCGTGCTAATCAACCTAATTTGAAATAAAGAGGGATTTTATTTTATTTTAGTCTTATTATCATATGTGCTATATCAAAATATAAGTATACCTTTGGAATATCATATATTTAAGGTATAAGTAGTAGCACACAACCACATATCTAATATGCATAAAGAAAATAGGTGATCATGGACTTATCCCTAAGCATGCACCATAAACACCCTTAATGGTGAAAAATTAAAAAGGCTTGCATCATATGCAAGAAGTGGTATGTCTCCACTTCAGAAACTTCTTCTCCAAGTGGTCCTCGCTCTCACTATCTTCCATGAACCGTCTTCTTGTCATTACAAGCGGTTTAGGGGTATACAAACCCAATGAACATAATAAGAAACCTTGGCTTTGACCAAGGGGAGTACAAACATTGGGGGAAGATAGAATTTACAATTAGATTGTAGAGAGAGAGAGAGAGAGGAGGCACACACATGCCCCAATTAATTATATAACCAAATAAATAACCAATGCAAGATAATTAAAACTAAGTCCATGATCACTAACCACACACACAAGAAATCATCACATCCAAAGTGCACATACGTGGTAATTATATGATATAACATTTATATCATAAAATTACGAAATATAATTTTTGAAATTCTCAATTTCATGCTTACCGAATTTATCATGAAATAAATAACATGACAAGAATGCATAAACAATTTACATGCATTAAGATAAGCCCATTCATGCAAATGATCACATCTAAGGTATTTCCAAACTTGTGCAAACCACATAAATAATTATCTAAATATAAAGCTGTCAAATCATTTTGTTCAAAATTAATTTAATCATTATATACACTCATTTTGATCTTAAAACAAGTTCAAGATAAAAAAGAGAGCATAATATGACAACATGGCTAAATATCATTCAATAAGACATTAAACACTTCAATGGCTTATTAAATAATATCTAAAATTTTTTAAAAAATTTTCAAAATTTTTCCCAATTTTTTCCAATTTATTTCATTTCTAAATAAATTAAAAATGAAATAAAAAATAAAAAACAAACCGCCGGACTGGACCGGGCCCAGTTAGACCGACCCGGTCCAGTGCTAGTCTAATCTGAATCGGTTGACCGGACCACCGGGTCCGAATTGGAGCCAGCGGATCCTTCTCTCCCACCTGATAAGGGCGGCGAGAGAGAGAGAGCCCTAATCCGACCGTGACTTTCGGCTCAGATTTGGAAGTCCAAAAGGAGTTGGAAAAATCCGGAAAAATAGCAAATAGAATCCTTAGAGTATCACGAAACCATTGAGATAGCTTTCGTTCTCCGAAAAAAATCTGTGTAAGGAGAAATACTCGGTGGAAGTTGTCGCTGTTGCGGATACCATATCTGACGAAGAAAAAAAGAAATTCTTCCTCATAGAGAGACGATCAAAGCTAAAATTTGAAAGGAAACTCAAGGTAAGTCTATTACCTATATTCTAAACACTTTAGAAAGTTTCTCTCATACCCATAGAAGGAGAAATCCAAACTTCCCAAAATCCGGGCGACTGCACAACCATGACAGAAACCCCAAATCTCAAGGACTCTATCAGACCTTACAGAGGTCTAAAATTCGATATGTCTGCAGATTTCAAAAGCCCTATGTCACGAGATTATCATGGAACAAATCAATATCAATATCGTATCACATAGGAAACATGGTTACTCCACGAAAATCAAGGTTTACACAATTTCAGGAAAACCGAAAAACACATGAAATAACTCAAAATCAATTTTGATTTCAACCAAGGCTTAAACATGGCTCTGATACCACTGTAAGGAATCATTCTAAGCAATTAAAATATTTTTTATTTCTTGAATCCCAGATCTTAGCCTTTATTGAAACCAAAACGACAAAATCAAGAATCGATTAAGAAGGAGATCGAATATACCTTCTTGAGATTTGAAAAATCCCTCACCAGAGATGAAGAGTGGATGTTCCTTGCTACTTCATATCGTTCAAGTGGACGGCCTCTAGCGGTATCCACACTAACTTCTTCCAAGGACCTGTTCTCCTTTGCTCCAAGCTCGAAAACTCTTCCAGAACGGAGTTGGACTATGCGGGGACTCCTTCCAGAGAAGAGAGGAGAGAGGAAGGCTTCCAAGGACATTCTCCCACCCTTTGGCTTGATAAAGTTTAGATTCTTAAGAATATTATATATAGAAGATGCAATTTTTCACAAAAACCCAAATCTTCTATATATTTACATCTTTGCCCCTATCCTTAGAATTAGTTCTAATGTGTGTGATCCACTCGGCCTAATAGTCAATTTAGTTGAAGTCAAATTTTAAAAATAACATTTCTTTTAAATTAAATCAAATTTATTATCTAATAACAAATTTGACAGCTTTTCGATCATAAAGGGTACAAGCCACATCCTACGATCTCAAATGACTTTGGGGAGTTAAATAACATCCATTGAGCCTTTCCATCATCAGTTACCATTCGGATATAAATCCTCGTCCATGCAATGTCCCAGTCGGTCAAGGGTTCGGCACTAACTGTCAACCCCTTTAAAAATCTGACTCTATGAAATCTTGTACTTAGGAATGGATCAACCGGAAAAATTCTTTTCCAATTATCCTCTCTACCTTGGCCATGGATTTAGAGTACTATTCCATAGGACATTCTCTCTCTCTTACCGAGAGTGAACGATCCCTTGTTGTCCGCTCAATTATCTCCACTGAGTTTCTTTTGCACTCGATTCATTAACTATACTGGACCATCATGGTGGTGATCCATAAGTTAATAATCATAGTACAAGATACACCCAGCAAGACATATTTGGTGACTCAAGTCAAAGATCCAACCGTGCCACAGTGATGATAGAATACCCTGATAGATAGTTCAGTAGGATACCGATCAGAGTTTCTATAATGGTCAGTTCAGTGAACTTATTCTACTAATGAGCACATGTATGTGTATCTTAGTTTCTTCACACTAATGACCAATGAGATTGGTCATTCTCATCATATGAGAAGATATCATATACACAAGTCTATCCGGATCCTTAATGTCCTATCTCATGGACCTATGACTTGGAACATTTAGATCACTAGCATCTAAATGATTGATCTCATTATCATGATCTTATCATGATTTAATGATCATAGTATGTGATCAAGGACTTCATTATAGTATGCGTATCTAAAGATAGATGGTAATGAATAAATGCCTTTTATTATGAATAAGATGATACAAGAAATGTCTAATCATATCATATATAATTGACTTGTAGGGCATACATTTCTATCGGCACACGTTTATCTTCCAAACACCTTCTTTAGTGGATTTCGAGTACTCTTTTGGGATACTCCTTCCTAGTTGACTTGGTTTGTTTTCATCAAGGCCTCTGTAAGTCCTCATTCGTGTAGTATTCATCTCCGCATGACTAGGCTGGTTGTAGCATTTATCCTAAAACCTGAAAAACCCAAGTACCTATTCATGGTGATTTTGTGAGAGCCTTAGGCCTTTGGTGATTGAAGCAATAGGGATCAAACATACTTGAGTCAAGTGAACAATTGTTATCAATCTACCTAATCCAAGGTGTAAACAAAATTGTTGTGCAATCATTCCAAGTTTGTTTGCACAACTCGTTGTAAGCACCCGAAACGGATATGAATCTCCTTTTTGTTTGTGTCCCTACACTTATACTCTCTCTTTGGTGACTTGGTGGATGGGATGTTAATAGTTGTGGTCGTCAAGAGCCAACAACTCCAAAATATAGTAGAATGAAAAGAAATGAAATGGGGTATAAAGATGATCGTCATACCTTTGGAAGCAGGGATATTGTTGGGTTTCGACTTCTCCCCTCTCGGTCGGCTGAAAAAAGAGAGCTTAGCGAGTCCTTTGTCTTTGATCTGGTCGAAGCTCCGCCTCGGTCGAACTTACCTAGAAATGTCCATAAGGAAACATAGAAACAAGTGAAAGGATCATTAGTTCTAGTAAAAGCATAGCATCATGCTAAAATTTAAATTCAAACATGCAAAAGGAATGAAGCTAACCGGATTGGGACTAAATGCCAACTCCTATTTGAAGGTTTAAAGATGTATGAAAATGCAAATGAGTGGCTTAGTGTATGCTAAATGACATGTTAATGAAAGAAAAAGGGGAGTAAAGGATTGAACGGGGGCAGGTAAAAGAAACTCTAAAAATGAAAAGTAGGGTTTGCCCCTGCTAGTGCCCTACTAACAGGGCGCTAGCTACAGGTGTCCTGTTAGTGGGGTGCATTGACCAAAGTCAAAGTGTGCCCTGATGGGGCACTAATGACTAGTTTTAACAGATTTTCTTGTCTTCTTCGTGGTGTCGCCCCGGAATGTAAGATGACCTCCAAGATGCAAAGAGAGCTTCTCCAAACATCCAATACACAAGAGAAACAAGTGGGATGGTCATTTGGCACTAGATGTAAGGGAAATAGTTTATAGAGGCTTTCAAAGTTGGAGAAAAAATCATATTTCTAAAGAAAAACTATGGATTTTTGGGTTTTTAGGGGTGGATTTTGGGATAGTTTAAGTACTTGGGGAGGGGTTGTGAGGCATTAAGAGTGTAGTGGTAGATAAGAGGGAGTGAGGGATGGACTTGGAATCTCCTAAACCTCCAGATGGAGGTCTTTCTACAGCCCAACAGATGGTAACTTCATTCTGTTGGACTATCCCTTCATGAAGCAACTATGGTTTTTTTGGGTTTTGAGAGAGGGTTTTGGGATGGTTTGATAGCTTGGAGATGGGTTTTAAGGCCTTAGGAGTGTTGTTGTAGATGAGAGGATGGGGAATATGCCCTTGATGTGTCCTCAACCATACAAATGGGGGGGGGGTTCCTTTTATAGCCAAAAAGTGGGCAACTTTATCTGTAGAACTGTCCCATTAATCTATCTAGTCAGTCAGACTAGGTGCAAGTGCCCCACCAGTGGGGCGCCTGGCGCCCTATTAACAAAGCGCCCAGTGCCCTATTTGTAGGGCATTTTGACTTGGTCAAAGGACTCCTTTAAGGGGACACTAGGCCCAATTTGGCCGAAACGTACAAGGAAGTTTCGATTTTCCGAAAAAGTTGGTTCTCTCGGAAGAATGCTCAAATATACTTCATGAAAACAAGAATTTAGATTCTCCAACTAGACCAAAATTACGTGTGTACAGCTTGTCTCACCTTGGCATTGACTGTGCAAGGGAGTGACATGAATGAAGTGTAAGCGAATGTGGTGAAGCATAGTGAGGCACAGTGGAATGAAGTGGTAATAGACTAAAAAGTTGGCGCCAAGGTGTAGATTTATACACGCCTTCATTGGCCTAGTTGAGTGCAATAAAACTTTTCTAGACTTAGAGATTACACTTTGTCTTACCGAAACATGATCTCTGGTTGAATGGCTAAGGAAAAGAACATTACTAAAAGTAAATAACTAAAATCCCTCGTGGGGGAGAATTGTTACCAGCCAGGACTCGAACTACATGGTGTGCTGGATTTGGTAGAAATGCATTGAAAAGTAAATTGCAAAAAGTAAAGATAAGACAGTCAATCAACTAAGGTTGGGTTATTCACATTCATAAAGTTTACTTAGAAATACCGATTCAGTTCGAAATGGAATAACTTCTTGTTTTGATGAAATCATCGTTAAAACATGGTGGAAACTAATTCTTTCGAAAATCAAGACCTTCTCTAGGGACTAAAAAAGACCATCTTTAAAAGGTTCATGGTGGGACTGGAAGAAGGTTGTGGTAGGATTAGGAAGCGGAGAATGGTTGTGGTGGAATAATTCATGATAATATATGAAATGATGTATGTTAGGTTTAAATAAATACAAATAAGTATAATAAAATAGTTGAAGAT
Source organism: Cryptocoryne crispatula var. balansae (assembly GCA_036172225.1). Taxonomy (NCBI): domain Eukaryota; kingdom Viridiplantae; phylum Streptophyta; class Magnoliopsida; order Alismatales; family Araceae; genus Cryptocoryne; species Cryptocoryne crispatula. The sequence continues at coordinate 20,872,404 of CM069926.1, read as the reverse complement.
ATATGTTGAACATGACAGGTCAGGACATCTGCGAAGAAATTGCTGTCCTTGCATATTCAACTTTAGCCTATTCGCAAGTCTAGAGAAGACTGAGCCCTCACTTATTTTGTTGAAGGGGTTCTTAGACTCAGCCCCCTCTAGACTTTAAGTCTTCAACATCTTAAATATTATTTATTTTGATAGATGCAATACTAAATACAAGTCCTAATAACTTATGGATATTAAATATACCACCCTTATGGATAAGGGTATGCGTTTTTTAGCTCACTATATTTCTCGAGGAAGAGTTTTTTCATAAGAAAGATAGTGGGAGCAAGGTATATATGGAAGATGTTCCAATCCCACAACCCAAGGTCGCTTCTATTAAGGTACCAATTAATAATTACATAAGGACATTTCATAGGTCCTTACTTGTGTCCATTCAACCTAAGAGATGTAAGGAATCAATACATGACAGCGGAAAAATTTTGATTCCATAAAACCATGATCTTTGCCTTGATTGAGGCCGAACGAGTAAAACCGGGAACCGAATATGAAGTAGAACGAGAGTACCTCATGGGATTTCTCAAATCCCTCACCATGTATGAAGAGAGGACATTCCTCCTTGCTAAAAACCGTTCAAGTGTCCGGTCTCTAGCGGTATCCACACGATCTGCTTCAATAGACGACTTCTCTCTTCCTTCGGGCCTCAAGAAACCTTCCAGATCCAAGCTTGACCATGGGAGATCACCTTCTAGAGGAGAGAGGAGGGAGAGAGGAGGCTTGGGACGTGCTCCAGCCCTATAGCTTGTTAGGGTTTGGCTTCATAAGCCATTTATATATAGAAGATGGAATTTTTAACAAAATCCCAAAACTTCTATAAATTTGCGTCCATGCCTTCATCTTATTGACCATATCTATTGTGTGTGACCCACTAGGCCCAATAGTCAATTTTTTTGAAGCCTTAATTAATTTAAAAGAATAATTCCTTTAAATTAAATCAAAACCGTTATCCGATAACAATTTTTTACGGCTTTCTGATCATAAAGGTACAAGCAACATCCTATGATCCCAAATGACTTTGGGGAGTTAAATAACATCCATTGAGAATTTCCATCATCAATTACCACACGGATTTAAATCTTCGTTCATACAATGTCCCAGTCGGTCAGGGGTTCGGCACTGACTGTCAACCCCTAAATATTCCAACTCTATGAAATCTTGTACTCATGAATGGATCAACTGGAAAACTCCTTTTCCAATTATCCTATCTACCTTGGCCAAGGATTTAGAGTACTATTTCATAGGACATTCTCTCTCTCCTACCGAGAGTGAACGATCCCCTATTGTCCGCTCAATTGCCTCCACCAGGTTTCCCATATACCCAATCCATTAACTATATAGGACGACAATACTAAGTGATCCATCAGTCAATAGTTAAAGTACATAGTACGCCTGGCAAGACATCTTTGGCGACTCAGGTCAAAGATCCAACCGTGCTATTGAGATGTAAGAATAACCTGATAGACAGTTCGGTAAGATACCGATCAGGTTTTCTTAAATTGGTCAGTTCAGTGAACTCATTCCACTAATGAGCACCTGTGTGTGTATCTCAGTGTCCCCACACTGATGACTAATGAGATCAGTCATTCTCATCATATGAGAAGACATCACACACACTAGTCTATCCAGATTCTTGATGTCCCGTCTCAAGGATCCTATGACTAGGAACATTTAGATCACATACCTCTAAATGATCGATCTCATTATCATGATCTCATCATAATTCAATCATCATTGCATGTGATCAAGGACTTCATTATGATATACGCTTCTAATAAAAGCTAATAACGAAGTTTTGCCTATTTAATTGAATGAGATATTCCTAGAAATGTCGAATCATATCATATATGATTGGCTTGTAGGACATACATTTCTATCAATCTCCCACTTGCACTAAAGCCAATCACCCATCTGGCTGATCTCTATTAGCTCAAGGTGAAGCTCAAACACTCTTTGAGTAACTGCTTCAGTTATTGGATCTGTAATGTTATTAACGAAAGATACTCTATCTTTAATTATATCTCTATCAACTGCATTCTCTCTGATTCTATGGTATTGCCATAGAAGTTTGAAACTTCTAATGAGACTTTGGCTCTACCCCATTGTTTTCCTAAAACAATGATACACTTTCAGAGAAGGTTAGGACAATCCCATAAGCCAGATGAACTTCTTCATCTAGTCAGCTTCTCAAGCAATATACAGTCATTATGCAATCTACTTTAGATTATTGTAGAATTAGCAGTGTTCTCTTGCATGGAACTCTTCCAGCTCACTGCACCACCATTAGCTTGTCTTATTATTAGACTTATCTGATTAGAAGCTTGTGTTCATAAAACTACAAGACTTCAAGTCTTATCCTCCATACATTAGAGATATATCCTTAGTGCCTCTCAAGTACTCAAGGACACATCTCTAAATTATCATGTGACTCTCACAAGGATTTACTTGATGAATGCTCATAACGCTTAGAGAATTAATGAAATCATGAGCGTAGCATCACAAATGTGATAGGTCCTATTGCAAAAGCATAAGGGCTATACTAATGTGATCTCTTTATTTCTTAAGAAGTCTACAAAGACATCTCTTTAAAGAAATCAACTCCACACTTCATAGGTAAGAAACCTATCTTGGAGTTTACCATGTCAAACTCTTTGACTATGGTTTTTATGCACATGAATTGGGTAATGCCAAGAAACCTTTTAGATCTATCTCCATAGATCTTAAAACCCATATAAAGTTTGGAGGATTAATTGATAACTAGACTCACTAATGATAACATACTTACTTCATTCTTAATGAGTAGTATGTCATACATATATCATGTCAAGAAGATAATAGCACTCCCACTTATCTTATATGAAAACACAAGGCATATCCTCATTCTCAATGAAGTCATAAGATTTAATCTTATTAAACCTTATCTACCATCTATGAGAAGTTTTACTTTAGTCCATAAATGGACCTTATGCACACACTATTTGGATGTTTTAGAACTTGATTCCCAGAAGTTGTATCATATACACATGTTTCTCAAAATAACATAGAGAAACACTATCTTAACATCCATTTGACATATCCTATAGTCATAGTGTGTAACAATCAAAATCCGAATGGATTAATTCCATGGCATAGGTAAAAGGTCTTATCATAGTCAATTATTTGACATAAATGATATCCCTTTTAACTATCCTTACTTTAAAGGTCTTTACCTTCTATTATACTTCAATCTATTCTTTAGTGATCCATTTATACCCTATAGATACTAAATCCTTAGGTGGATCAATCAAGTTCTGAACTTGATTAGAATAGATAGAGTTTATATCGGATTTTATTGTTTCTTCCCATTTTGAATCAATATCTCATATTGCTTCAATATGGATCTTAGGATCATTATCCTTTTATCTTATGTCTCATTCCTTTCATCAAAGATATGTCTCACATATCTCTTAGGTTGATTGGACACAAGAAAAGATCTATGAATTATCCTTGTGTAAATATAAGCTAGTACCTTAATAAAAGTGTCCATGGATTGTGGGACTGGAACACCTTCCATTTATACTGGCTCCCACTATCTTTCTTAAGGAGGGACTCTTCCTTTAGAAATATGGTGAGATGGACAACTTAAATACCCTTCTCCCTAAGGGAGGCATTAATATCCTTAAATTTGCTTAGGATATCCCACAAGCCAACACTTTATAGTCTTATATTCCAACTTGATAGGGTTATACTTCTTTACCAAGTCAGACATTCTGAAACCTTAACTTGCTTAAGGTCAAGCTTTAATCCCTTTCCATATCTGATATGGAATAATTGGAATATATTTGGAAGGTACCGATTTAAGATCAAGTGCATATTTTGAGTGCTAACCCCTAAATAGACAAAGAAGAATTTTGCAAAGGTTATCATTATCCATATTATGTCCTACACAATATGGCTTATCATTTTAGCTACTCAATTAAGCTAAAATGTATAAGAGGTGTCCATCAAAATTAGATTCTACTATCCTTCATTTATGTGTGAATTATTACTTAAGTATCCCCTATTTGATCTCATCAAAGAGTTCTAATACTCTTTTCATTGATATTTCCTCTTCATTCTTAATCTCAAATAATTTCTCAAAGGTTTTGGATTTGTACTTCATAAAGTACATATGTCCATACCTAGAGAAGTCATCTTTGAAAATTAATGAAGTTGAAATATTATCCTCTATCTTTAATAGATATGGGCTAACATGCATCTAGATGCATGAGTTCTATAAACTCATTAGCCCTCTCTCCATGTCTAACAAATGAAGAGTTGGTCATTTTGCTTAATAAGATAAGACTTACATATAGTTAATGATTCCAAATCATTTACCTATATGTTTTTATCCGAATAGTACTCCTTAAGTCTTCTCTTATAAATATGACCGTACTACTAAACAATAGATTGATCAATATCAATCTACTTCACCTAGTGCGGATTATTCACACATATTGTAAGAGCATACATATCTGATATGAATAAACTCTTTATTATGCTCTCACTGATAAACACTTTACCGGTTATCATTTTCATACCATAGAATAAATCTACATTTATTCAATTAGGAAATGAAAACAATATTCTTTTAGAAGGATAATTAAGACAATTGTAGAAGGCTATAGAAAATTTGTATCTCCCACTAGTAATGATGCAACATTTTGTACCATTTCATATGTAGGTCAACAATCTTCTTTAAACCTTCATTTACTTGCTATTATCTACAACTCTTTGTAGATATATGATGCATATCTGGTATCTCATACTATTATATGCATTCCTAGTATCTTATACTAGAATACACATACATAGTATCTTATACTATCAAATGTGTATATAAGACAAGTAAATATTAATGACATAGATATATGAAGCTTCTCAAGCTCCACCTTTGCATTATGTGCAATACACTTTGCACTTCTTCTTCTACTTACCATCATCATGATAGTCGAAGAATGCTATGTCAAATTTGGGTTATAATATCTTGACTCACTTCTTTGACTTTTAACTATCACCATCTATCTCTATCTAATGATCTTACTTCTTTCTATTGGTCTTACCAATAAGAAGTATTCAAGATGTATGATTCTTCTTTACCTTTAATTATCTCATCACCATGAGCCATGATGGATATCATATCTATCTATCCATGTTGCCACTACTAATTTTATCTGATAGAGGCTAACATCTGATAGAAGGCAATCAATACATCATCTCAATGAGATAAGATCTTATTTTCTCTCACATCATTAGATAGTGTAAGAGATACCTACTTCTCAAGTAGGATAGTCAATAGGTCAACTATGAGAACTATTCTCTTAGTTCTAAACCAATATAAGAAGTGTGAGCCATTAAAATACTTAGCATCTAGCATGCTAGATTAATGGTGATTTATAATATTCTACAACAGAGATATAATTATATTAACATTACAGACATTCATTAAAATTAAGATATGGTCTTTTATCCTAATTTATACTCCTACTAACTTTTCGACGAATTTGCATAACCCTCATTATGCAAAGACGGGATATCACGATAACATCCTAGTGGGGACCAAGACCCTACTAACTTTATGGTGATGACCTTGTGGTAGCACAACAAATCATCCCATACTTAATAGGTAGGCAACTATTGCCAGTTGCAACTCTTGCAACTCTTAGTCATTTAGCCTCTAGAGTTATGATCTTGTGGTAGCACAACAAACCATATACTTTAGTTAGGTCAAACCCGCTTGTTACATTATGAGAATGGATTCTTTACACAGCCCTTGTGGTAGCACAACAAAGCCATGCAAATGGTCCACCCCAAAGTTCGGCTAATGCCTTGGCCATGATCTCCAATCCCTTGCTGAATAGGCCTTGTGGTAGCACAACAAACCCATCCAATCTAAGATTGGCTCATCAAGACCATAACAACGGAAGGCTACGTGAGTCATTCTTAATGTCTTACGTTTATCGACCTAATTAGAACGAGGAGGGATTTTATTTTAGTCTCATCAACATAAGTGCTACATATAAATATTAATATACCTTTGGAATATCTAATATTTAAGGTATAAACTGTAGCACACACCACATATCAGATATGCATTAAAACATAGGTGATCATGGACTTAACCCTAAGCATACACCTAAGGCACCCCTATAGTTGCAATTCCTTGCTTCAGAAGCTTGAGTTGGCATGCTCCCACTTCATAAGGGTGCATCTCCAAGTGGTCCCGCTCTCCATTCTACCACGAGCCGGCTTCTAACCATTACAAGTAGCTAAAGGGTACATAGACCCACAAATGTACAACTCATAATAAGAAACCTTGGTTTCAACCAAGGGGAGTACACAAATGGGGGGAGGTAGAATGTATAATCAGATTGTATATGAGAGAGGAGGCACACGCAGGCCCCATTTAATAACATAACCAACTTAATTAACCAAGCAATCAAAAGCAAAGCATATTTAAGTCCATGATCACCTCCATACACACCAACATTCATCACATGAACATAGAGCGCATACGTGATAATTATATGAGATATATCATAGATACCATCATAAAATTATATACTGTAATTTTGAAATTCCAAATTTCATGCTTGTCGAATTTTCATAAAATAAATAACATGAAATGCACATATAAACAATTTACATGCATAAGACAAGCAATATAAAATATTCAGATGATTCATGCTTTTCCAAAATTTTTCAGAGCATTAAATTAATGTTCAAATCATAATTTTTCAAAATCACAATTTTCAGAATTTATTTGAACACTAATTTAATCAATAAAGATATTAAAACAATTTTAAAATCATTTATAAAATGATTCTATGGCAACCAAAGTCCAAAACTATTTAACAGGTTCATAAACATTTTATAAACCTATTAAATAATTTTTTAGAACTTGTATAATTATTAATTTCATTATTTTTTATCTTAAAACAATTTCCAAATCAAAATAGTAGCATTCAATGACAAAAATAGTAAAACTCTATTTAATAAGTCATTAAACACTTTAATAACTCATTAAATAAATTCTACAATTTTTCAAAATTTTTCTGGAATTTTATGGTAATTTTTCGGATCAAAAATGAATTTTAAACTATTTAAAAATTATTTTCGAAATAAATAACTGGCGGCGCATTGCGCCGGCCAATCGGCGCCAGCCACGCACCGGCGGGCACAACGCGGCAATGCCACGTACCCCTTGGGTGCGCCGAGCCGCCGGTGGCCGCGCGCCGTGCCCCCACGTGCACCACTGCGCACCCCCGGGACAAATGCGGCGCGGCCGCGTACCCCAGTCCGGGGTGGCCGCGCAGCTGCCACGTACCCCCTCCCCGCGCTGGCGGGTCCGGATCCTCCATCTTCTTCGCCCGATAAGGGCGGGCGGATTACGGAAACCCTAGAAAACGCCCGACTTTCGGGCCAAATTGGGGGGGGGGGGGTTCAAACAGAGTCCAAAAAATCCGCAAAAATATGCGTTGGAATCCTTAAAGAATAATGATTCTATTTATATAATTTTCATCTCATGAAAACTTCTATCCAACGCGCAGTTTCTGGAGGAAGTTGCCACGGCCGCAATTAAACCAAACCGCAAATACCTCTCAAATCTGGCACCTCCAAGGGCCGTTGGGTGTCCAATAACTTATGGAAACTGTAGAAAACTTAATTTCCTATCTTCCTACATCATTAGATAGAGGTATTTGAGTCCAAATAGGTAAGTTCATCAACTCCCCTAATTTTGGCCGGATTTTCGGATATGATCATCTTAGCAACTTTCCGAACTCATTCCAGACTCTCCGGATGGCCAAAATTCATGAGGTTTGAGGCATTGGAAAGATCTCATCCACTAGAATCCAATGAAACTAACCACACACAGTTTCGTATCTCATATGAACTGTGCTGATCAAATCAAAACTGCTCTGTATACAGTTTTGGGAAAGCAAAAATCACATGAAATCAAGCCAATTTCGATTCAACTTCGACCAAGGCTTCAACCGGGCTCTGATACAACTGTAAGGAATCAATACATGAAAGCGGAAAAATTTTGATTCCATAAAATCATGATCTTTGCCTTGATCAAGGCCGAACGAGTAAAACTGGGAACCGAATATGAAGTAGAACGAGAGTACCTCATGGGATTTATCAAATCCCTCACCATGGATGAAGAGAGGACATTCCTCCTTGCTAAAAACCGTTCAAGTGTCCGGTCTCTAGCGGTATCCACACGATCTGCTTCAATAGACGAGTTCTCTCATCCTTTGGACCTCTAGAAACCTTCCAGATCCAAGCTTGACCATGGGAAATCACCTTCTAGAGGAGAGAGGAGGGAGAGAGGAGGCTTGGGACGTGCTCCAGCCCTATGGCTTGTTAGGGTTTGGCTTCATAAGCCATTTATATATAGAAGATGGAATTTTTCACAAAAACCCAAAACTTCTATAAAATTGCATCCATGCCTTCATCTTATTGACCATATCTATTGTGTGTAACCCACTAGGCCAAATAGTCAATTTGGTTGAAGCCTTAATTAATTTAAAAGAATAATTCCTTTAAATTAAATCAAAACCGTTATCCGATAACAGTTTTTTATGGCTTTCTGATCATAAAGGTACAAGCCACATCCTATGATCCCAAATGACCTTGGGGAGTTAAATAACATCCATTGAGAATTTCCATCATCAATTACCACACGGATTTAAATCTTCGTTCATACAATGTCCCAGTCGGTCAGGGGTTCGGCACTGACTGTCAACCCCTAAATATTCCAACTCTATGAAATCTTGTACTCATAAATGGATCAACTGGAAAACTCCTTTTCCAATTATCCTATCTACCTTGGCCAAGGATTTAGAGTACTATCTCATAGGACATTCTCTCTCTCCTACCGAGAGTGAACGATCCCCTATTGTCCGCTCAATTGCCTCCACCAGGTTTCCCATATACCCAATTCATTAACTATATAGGACGACAATACTAAGTGATCCATCAGTCAATAGTTAAAGTACATAGTACGCTTGGCAAGACATCTTTGGCGACTCAGGTCAAAGATCCAACCGTGCTATTGAGATGTAAGAATAACCTGATAGACAGTTCGGTAAGATACCGATCAGGTTTTCTTAAATTGGTCAGTTCAGTGAACTCATTCCACTAATGAGCACCTGTGTGTGTATCTCAGTGTCCCCACACTGATGACCAATGAGATCGGTCATTCTCATCATATGAGAAGACATCACACACACTAGTCTATCCGGATTCTTGATGTCCCGTCTCAAGGATCCTATGACTAGGAACATTTAGATCACATACCTCTAGATGATCGATCTCATTATCATGATCTCATCATGATTCAATCATCATTGCATGTGATCAAGGACTTCATTACGATATACGCTTCTAATAAAAGCTAATAACGAAGTTTTGCCTATTTAATTGAATGAGATATTCCTAGAAATGTCAAATCATATCATATATGATTGGCTTGTAGGGCATACATTTCTATCAAGAGATATGTGAGACATATCTCTGATGGATAAAATGAGGCATAAGAAAAAGGATATTGATCTTAAGATCTTCGTAGAAGCAATATGAGATATTGATTCTAAAATGAGAAGACAATAAAAGCTGATATATAAACTCTATATATTCTAATCAAGTTTAGAACTTGATAAATCCATTGAGGTTATTGTAACCATAACGTATAAATGGATCAATAAAGAATAGATTGGAGTGGATTAGAAGGTATAGACCTTCAAATGTGAGAATAGTTAAAAGGGATATCATCTAAGTCAAATGGTTGACTATGATGAGATCTTTTTCCTATTCCATGAATTAATCTATTTGGATTTTGATTGTTACACACTATGATTATAAGATAAGCCAATTGAATGTTAAAATAGTTTTCCTCTAAGGTATTTTGAGGAACAGGTGTATATGATACCACCCTATGGAATCAAGTTCTAATGACATCCAAATAGTGTGTATTAGGTCCATTTATGGACTGAAGTAAAACATCACATAGATCATGTATAAGGTTTAATGAGATTAAATCTTATGACTTCATTAAAAATGAAGAGGAGCCTTGTGTGTTCAATAAGATAAGTGAGAGTGATGTTACTTTCTTGACATTTTATGTAGATGACATACTACTCATTAAGAATGAAATATGTATGTTATTATTAGTGAGCTTAGTTATTAAATTAATTCTCCAAACATAATTTGGGTTTTGAGGTCTATTGAGATAGATCTAAAGGCAATGCCTAATTAATGTACGTAGTCAACATTGTCAAAGAGTTTGACATGATTAACTCCAAGATAAGTTTCTTACCTATGTGGTGTGGAGTTGATATAAAAGTGATGTCTTTGTAGACTTAAGAAATAAAAAGAGATAACATTATAATAGCCCTTATGCCTTTGTCATAGGGTCTATCATTTATGTGATGCTACGTACAAGATGTGATTAATGCTTTGATTGTTATGAGCATTCATTAGAAAGATCCAAGTGAGAGTCATTGGATGGTTCATAGATATATTATTTAGTACTTGAGAAGCACTAAGAATATATCTCTATACACTGGAGGATAGGACTTGAAGCCTTGTAGTTTTAAAAACACAAGATTCTAGTCAAATAAGTTTGATAATAAGTCAAAATAATGGTGGTGTAGTTAGCTTGAATGATTCTATGTAATAGAACATTGCTAATTCTACAACTAATGTAAAGTAGATTACATAATAGTTGCACACTATTTAAGTAGTCTAGATAAAGATTTTCATCTACATCTAAGATATGGATTTGTCCCAATTTTCTCTGAATGTGTATCATTGTTTTTAAAAAAAATAATGGGGTAGAGTCGATGTCTCATCAGAAGTTTAAAACTTCTATGGCGATACCATAAAATCAGAGAGATTATAATTTATAGAGATAAAATTCAAGATAGAGTATCTTTTGCTAATAACATTGCAGATCCACTAACTAAAGCAGTTACTCAAAGAGTGTTTGAGTATCACCTCGAGCTGATAGAGATCAGCTAGATGGGTGATTAACTTTAGTGCAAGTGGGAGATTGATAGAAATATATGCCTTATAAGTTAATCATATATGATATTATTTGACATTTCTAGAAATATCTCATTCAAGTAATTAAGCAAATTCTTCATTGTTAGCTCTTATTAGATGCGAATATCGTAGGACACTGGAATGAAGAAAGGACGATTCGGGGAGGTTGGGATGAGCCTAGGGTGGCTGGAAGACGAGGGGAAGAGCGTTGGAGGATGGGGATGCCCTTCTTAGGTCGTTCATATGAGTCTCCCTTTATAAGGGATGAGAAACATGTCAAAAAATAGCAAGTTTTGATACATCCTACCGTAGGTTGGACTTCCTCCATTTAATACTGCTAATTTTCATCATGAGGCTTCTAGAAACTTACCCAACTGATTTAGAGGGATTGAAAACCATGAATCACCTTCCCCATGTTCAAAATGTCTCCACTTGAAGAGGAAACAAATATGGTCTAAAATAGCAAGTTTTGATGTACAAGACAACAAGTTGGATTGCCATTATTTGATAATGCTAATTTTGACCATGAAGTTCACAGATACTTTACCAAGTGATATGGAGGAGGAAAAAGGAAGGTAAGGTCGTGAATTGGTCAGAGATGTGCCCAATGGGCCGGGCTTGCATGCAATTGGGCTTGATCAAGGGTGCATGCGGACATAATTGCGCTTCTAACTTTCGAAGGGCACTGCAGACAAACGGGAGATTGAAATTGAAAGCCGTTTATTACACTGAAAATGGGACTCAGAGAGGAAGATTATTCATGTTGGATACTTCTTCAGTATACATCCACAAAATCTTGTGAAAAATTTTAAAGTAGAGGAAATGTCGGGAAAAGCATAATCTGGCACACAACCAAGCGGCGCGACCTTGATGCAAAGACCACCAAGAGCAACATGGAAGTTAGAATGGGCTCTCATTTAGCAAACACGAATTTGATTAGAAATTAGCAACTCATCTTCAGATTTCCAGTAAGCTCCTCAGTTCATCCAAAAGTGTGGTTCAACTTGATTTTAGTGATCTAAAAGGAATGTTGCCAATGGAATAGGAGTTTAAGCTCCAAATAAGGCCAAATTGGCATGTTTATGGGTAACTCTTTCACCCTTTGGCTAAATGTGTTATACTGTAAGGAATCGTCCATAAAAATTTGGTGCAGCAAAAGCGACGATTCCTATAGGTTCCTTTAGAATCTGTCTCAATCGGAACCGAACGATGAAAATCGAAAATCGATCAAATTGGGTTAGAATATACCTGATAAGGATTCATATAATCCCATGGAGAGGAAGGAGATGAGCTTATCAAGCTCTTCAAACCGTTCAAATGTACGATCTCTAGCAGTATCCACATGAACTTCATCCACAGCAGGTTCTCCCTTCGCGCCGGCCTCGAAAACTCTTCCTGAACGGAGCTCCATCGACCATGGACACATTCTAGAGAGAGGAGGGGTAGGGAGGAGATTAGGGACGTGGTTTTCACCTTTGTCTTGATGTGGTTTGGCTGAAACCATTAGTATTTATAGAGAATTATGAAATTTTTCATAAAAACTCAAAATCTCCATAAATTACGCCCTTGCTCCTATACTTATGGATAAGTCTTTTTGTGTGTAACCCACTAGGCCTAATAGTCTATTTGGTTGAGGCCTAAATAAAATAGAACAATTCTATTTAATTTAATTAAATCCATTATCCGATAATAGATTAATCGGCCTACCGATCATGAAGGGTACAAGCCACATCTCATGATCCCAAATGGCTATGGGGATAATTTCATCTCCATTGAGTCTTTCCATCATCAATTACCGCATCGATATATAAATCCTCATCCATCCAATGTCCCGATCGAAAAGGAATATGGCATCGACTGTCAACTCCTCGATGTACCGACTCTATAAGATCTTGTACTCGAAATTGGATCAATTGGAAAACTCCTTTTCCAATCATCATATCTCTCCTGGCTAGGGATTTAGAGTATTATCCCATAGGACATTCACTCTCACTTACTGAGAGTGGACGATCCCTTGTTGTCTGCTCAATTACCTCCATCAGGTTTTCCTTGTACCTGATTCATCGCTATAGTGGACCATCTAAACTGTGATCCATAAGTTAATGGTCAAAGCACAAGTTCCACCCAACAAGGTATCTTTGGCGACTCAAGTCAAAGGTCCAACCATGTAATCGTGATGAAATAAAATCCTAATTGACAGTTCAGTCAGATACCATTCAGGCTTTCTAATTCGGTCAGTTAATGAACTCATTCAACTAATGAGCACCTGTATGTGTATCTCAGTGTCTCCATACTAATGACTAATGAGATCAGTCATTCTCATCAAATGAGAAAATATCACATAGACTAGGGTTGTAAATGGATCCGGATAAAATTCGGATCCGGTTCAAATTCGTATTCGAATAAGCGGATATTATCCGTTTAAGTTGCTCCGCCGGATAGTATTTTCGAATTTGGATATTATCCAAATTTTAAACAGAGCGGATTTGGAATCACTAGATCCGCTCCGATTAAGATCCAGTTCGAACTGAGCCAATGAATATAAGATCCAACGGTCCTCTTTAAATCATATCTGAAACATCTATATGTCTCACCCGAAATCCCTAGTCTCCCGATTCCCGAGCATCCCCTGTGGCTCCAGCCTCCTCCCGGTCCCGACGGCTCCCCTCCCCCGATCATCCCCCTGCGACTCCCCGTCCTCCCGGCCAGCGGCTCTCCCTCCCCCCGAGCATCTCCCTCCAGCTCCGGCCCTCCTCCCGACGACTCCCCCTCCCGCATCGGCGCATCTTGTAGGCAATAGGCGGAGTCGGCATCCTGAGCAGGCGAGGCGACCACTAGCAGCGCATCCCTCCCGGCGACGGTGACCCTCCCGGCAATGGCAACGGCAACGGCGACTCACCCTCCTCCCGGTCGGCGGCTCCCCCTCTCCCCGATCCTCCCGCTCTGGCTCCGGCCCTCCTCCTGGCGACTCCCCCTCCCGGCGGCTCCCCCTCCCCCCGAGCATCCCCCTGTGGCTCCAGCCCTCCTCCTGGCGTCTCCCCCTCCCAACGGCTCCCCCTCCCCCGAGCATCCCCCTGCGGCTCCCCCTCCTCCCGGCGACTCCCCCTCTGGCTACGGCCCTCCTCCCGGCCCCCTCCCGGCGGCTCCCCCTCCCCCCGAGCAGAGCATCCCCCCCTCCCCCTCCCCCACCACAGGCTGTGGGCGCGCTCGGGCCTCCCTGAGCATCCCTTCCCCCATCGTAGTTCGAACTGGATATTATCCGTATTCACTCTGTATTTGAGAGATATCCAATTGTGAAGATCCGCTCCGTATTCGAATGCTAACCGGAGCGGATATCCGGTATCCGAATTAGCTAGAGAAGCGGATTCGGAAATGCCATATCCGCTCCGTATCCGCTCCGTTTATAGCCCTAATCTGGATCCTTGATGTCTCGTCTCAAGTATCCTATGACTAGGAACATTTAGATCAAATACCTATAGATGATCAATCTCATTATCATGATCTCATCATGATTTAATCATCATTGCATTTGATCAAGGACTTCATTATGATATTTACATCTAATAAGAGCTTATAATGAAAATTTGCCTAATTAATTGAATGAGATATTTCTAGAAATGTCGAATCATATCATATATGATTGGCTTGTAAGGCATACATTTCTATCATATACAACCAGACCAACCTTAATAAGGAAGGACTTTGACCATATGGTTCGACCTCGCTTCCTTCCCGATTTATAAAGTCCCTTGAAGGAACCCAGAAGGGGGGAATGATAAGGGGACCATCTATCTAAAGGCCCATAATGATTGACACGTCTTGTAGAGTAATTGTCATCTTTTCTCAAGGAAAATGAAAAGTAGACGTCTCGGGACACTATCATTCCGCGATAGCCATGATCAATTGTCTATCTAAAGTAAACCACTTTATATGATGCAATTGTAAGAATCTAGCTATCTATAAAAATACCAAAACTATAGGATTTTCAACTGGCCATAGTGACATCGAGTTGAAGTGAGAGACTAAATATAGAGTTGACCCATCCTATCAAAGAAATGCAAGAAATGAAATCCATATTAGGACATAACACAATTTACTAGTATATGGACAACACAACATGGCTACTTTTGTAGTTAAATTAAAAAGATTAACACATAACATACGTATAAAAAGCAATTAGCAAGCAAGTTTCAAAGTTAATACTACATATTAGGACATAACCCAATTTAACAGTGCTACATAATATGTTCGGTTTGTAACTTTGCACTACAAGTTTCAAAGTTAATATAGAATCCCTCGATGATTCATATCACTATCAATTTTAGGTGGTTAATAATGTTACCAAAGAAGGCCTTACTCACACACAATAGTTTAAAACATACTTCCACCTAAGACCATTGCCCATGAAAAATTAATTATACCAAAATCTAGTGCTTGAAGGAGTCAAAAGAGAATATTTTCCTAGTGACCACTACGTATGATTTTACATGGAACCTAATAGGGGGTGTTTCTAGTTTTCAGATGTGATGCTTGAATCCCTCAATAGGCTTATTGGGTACTTGAGTTGTTTACTATTTAGTTAAAGCTGACAAAACAAGTCGAACAAGAAACATGGTTGTTCAGTTTCATTTAAACTACCGATCAATTTGATTTTTAAATTCTTCGAACCAAATTAAACTAGTAAACCAAATGATATCAGAATAGATTAAATATTTTATTTTAACTTATATATGATGTATTATTTGTGTATTATTTCCTATACAAATAAATTTGTTCAAAGAGTTTTAAAGTCAAATTTGCTAAAATATACAAACATATAGACTAAACTTTAATAGAATGTGATACAAAACTAACCAAATTTTAGATGTAAAAATGTATAGATAATTTGTCTAAAATGCATAGTATATTTATGTATTAAATTTTACCTCTAGGTTCACTAAATGATGGCGAGGTTGATCGCGTAGTGGGGATGCATCACTAGGACCTCACTCTATGTCTACAAAATTTAAAACATACAAGTGTTACAAGACAAGTGGAGATATAACAAACTAAGAAGACAACTGGTAAATAAAAATTCTACTTATAATTGTTACAAAGTGGTAATAAAAAAATCAATTACAAGTGTTAAAAATATGCACTGTGGATTCTTACGACAAGTGGAGTGATTGTGTTCTTGTTTTTTACAAATGCTACATTTATTTCGTTGTCTGTTTGGGCCACAGTCCATCACCATTGGGAATTGTTTATTTCTTGGTCTACTGATCTTTTGGACATTAGACGAAGGCAACAATGAAATTATGTTCCTATCTGCATCAAATGATGGCCAATAATGTGCAACTAGAACATTTGCAACTCATTTTCATAACTTGAATGGTAATAATCACTACCGTATCACTCTAATGTGTATGTGTATGTATAGATCCCAATTTACTGACTCGATAATAGTTAAAATATGTTTACACAGAAAGTGTCTAAGCATAGGCTCACAACAACTGCATTTAATTGACACACAGTCAATATCAACTTGGAATACATAGTCATAAGCATCATTCAAATTCCACTCACCAATATTAATTCGAGCTTGAATGACTATCTCACGACTTTTTTCTTTCATTTATAGCATTTTTCTCTTAATTTAAGGGTCAGCTATGTTTCCATGTTCGTACCACATGCACAATGTTGAAAAAACATAAGTCTAAGCTGCTGGTATGCCATGTGCACTAGAGCATGAATAGGCAAATCTCTTTCAATTTTCAGAATATTATTAAAACATTTAAAGTAATTAGTTATCATTATTCTAAATCTTTTACCATAAATGTCGAATACTAGAGTCCAAAATTTTGGATTTACTTGTAACAACCAATTGTATGCATATGGACCACACAACTTTATGTCATCCTTCCGCTTGTTAAAATCCAAACGACAAAAAGATGCCTTCATTGTACATCTTTGTGCTTGAAAATTTTGTTGGTAGTGTCGAAGACAACAACAGTGAGATGCTAGAGAAAACCATTATTCTATTACATTCTTAAAACTGACATATCTATCAGATATGGTACATAGTTCATGTCATCTTTCTGTTACAGATGAAATATGATACAACATTTATTGAAAGAACCATGACTATGATCAATTATTCTCACTATTTATAACTGTAAATGTATTAGAAAATAAGCCTTGATCGGCATCCACACCTCAAGCAACTAGAAGTGTACCACAATATTTCTCATGAAGAAATGCACCGTCCACACTTTTAACTAGGTGACAAGAGCACGATCCTTCAATACATGGCATGAAACTCTAAAAGAAATTTAACAATTTTTCACTATCACTCTCACACAAATAAGTATATATTATCCCCGACATAGTCATCTTAACCACTTCCATGTATCTAAACAGATGAGTGTAAGAACTCTCCCAATCACCAAACAACTTTTCAAAGGCTTTTCTTTAAGCATTCCAAGTCTTATAATTGGAAGGTCTTATGGAATATTTCACTTGAACCATATCTATGATGTCCTTTTGTTAGATATTCAAATGAGATTGAACAATAGGCATGATTAAATGACAAATTGTCGCATGTCAACTAATAAATAAGAGTGCAACAAGTGTCATTATTTTCATAGCTCATAAATTTTTGTAACCCTCTGACCCAAGTGCTGACAAAAGAATGTAATCTTCACTTACACTTTTCACCTCTTGATGGACAAATTAATGTGAGTTTAGACTTTGTCGATATATCCGTTTGGTGTTTCACATTACGCTTCAATGCCTAAGTACTGATGACCTGTATAAGACCTTCTTTACATATGAATACATCTCCTACTAAAAGTTCATCAATTGTGCCTTCCCCTCCAATGTTCTCTTCATCACTTTCTATAAAAACATTAATTGTGATGCCATTATTAATCTAAGTTGTGCTTCACCCTTAAGAAATTTATCAACTGTCAAGATACTATTAACTATCTCATTCGATAGTTCTTCATTGTCAATTGAGGAATTTTCATTTTCATTATGTACTTCGTAGTTCTCATTCAAATTGATTTTAGTATTCTAACTATCTTTTACATTCACAGCATCGATATTACTTGAAACTTAAGATAACAATTGACTCATAGTACATTTATTATATGTGTGGAATCCATGTACTACATCCAGCTTTATTTGTCATGTCCAAACATTCTTTTACAATGTATACTACAAAATCATCAACCTCAACACATCTCCTTAATAGTGTGTGAGTGGAATTATCATTCACAACATTATTCACACCATCAAAATAATTATGAAGTAATATCAAAGTTATTGATCTTGAGTTACAACTAATTGTATCATATATATAACTCTTCAAATCTTTATGACTACATCCTTTCAATATTTTAATATTACGTTTATATCCAGCACAATAATATGTATAATCGTTGCTTTTAGAAATCATTCCATCAACCATTAGATGGATGTTGATTACCCTCGATGTCATATGTTTAATATGTTCACACTAACATGAAAATATGAAATCGTTAAATACTACATTGCAATGGACACTACACTAAGAATTGATCCAGTTTTTAGACTCATTTGGATTGGAAACCAATCAAAATCCAAAACGGATCGGAACCCAATTAGATTTGAAAAAATCCAATCAGAATCTGAGATAGTCCGATCCGATTCCATCTTAGATCGATTCATTTTGATCAAAATATATTCATGATAGAATCCTTTCATATCAAGAATCAATTGAAAACCAAATGGATTAGATCCCATCTTAAACTAATTTAGTCTAATCCTATCCACTCTTTGACTAATTTGGTATGATCATAATGGAATTCGATTGGAATAAAAAAGGATCGTAATTCGATCTCATCTTAGACCAATTCATTCTAATTGGACTGGAATTGTATTCGGATGTCTATTGGAATGTATTCCAAATATAAATCTATTCAAATTGCAAACCAATTGGAGTCTAAATGGATCATAATCCAATCGAAATCTAAGATAGTCTAATCTGATTCCATCTTTAGACCAGCTTGTTTCAATCGAGTAGAAATTGCATCCAGATCTCTATCGAAATTTATTTCGGATACAAATCCATTCGGATCGAAAAACAATCAGAATCCAAAAGGAAATGGATTCCATCTTAGACCAATTTTTTTTGATCCTATCTAATCTTTAGATTGATTGGTGTAATTGGAACAAAATCTAATTGAAATCCTAAAGGATCATAATCTGGTCCCATGTTACATCAATTTGATCCAATCCAAACCCATCTTTGACTGCAAATTCGAGACAAATGCATACTTTCATTGAGCATATCAATATTCGATTTGACATATGAAAACCCTAGCCGATGTTGTCAAGACAAATCTCACCATCCCAAGACTACCACGCCCTATATAGCTATTGTCGATGCTCAAACCCTCTATGTCGGCTTGCCACACCATCATTCGATCTTGACCAAATGCCTTGCTAATTGTCACCATCAATCGAGCCTTGCTAATCGTCGCCGCGGCCGCCCACCAAAGGGAGATGCCATCGCCGCCAATGGACTTGCCACCCCTACCTCCAACTGAGCTACTACTGTTGCCTCCAGGAAGGTCGTAGTTGTCCGCCGTGAGGAAGTCGATCGCTGAGAAAGCCCACCATGGTAGAAATGGCAAGGTAAAGCATAAAAGGGGTTTCAACCATTGGGGGTAAAAGTGAATGAAAGTCCAGTTTTAAAAACTCGACTTTATTATACGAAAGTTTAATAAACATGACTTTCATATAATAAAGTATCAATCACAATTAACAGGGTTTGTTAAAGTCGAACTGGAGTTGTTTGACTTTGTGATAAAGTCAAGTTTTAAAACTTGACTTTGACTATAGTGTGTTAGATTTATAATTAAAATTTTTACTATGTTTGATTTAAAAATAAAAAAGTGTGTTATTTAACCAAAAAAAACTTGACAATGGGGTCGAAGCCATCACGGACATTCTCTCTCTCTCTCTCTATGCAACTACATCTATTGGGTAGATCTTGATTTGCTTGCTTGGTGCTCCCCCTTGCTTGCTTGGTGACGTCGGAGGCACACACGGGCGTCGGCGTCGCTGTCCTTCGAAACCCCAAATTGATCAACATATCATAGGGGCAGCAGCTCTCATGACAAGGAGCACATCCCAAGTTTCCGAGGCCATGATGCTCTCTCCAATGCAGTAGTGCTACCTTTTCTGGCTCCTCCGGGTGATGGTCCTCCTACTGGCTTTTCGATCTCCTTCGTCGGGCAGCCGCCAGTGGGACATGATCGTCATAACCCAGGTGTATTATCAGGGCCTCCAGGCCATCAAGTGTGCACTGATGGAGACGAGGGGGCTGCTAAGTAGCTGGAACAACACTGGCCTCCTACTTCGATGGCTTGTTACGCCTCGAATTTCCTAACCTGCGCAACGGAATAAATCCGGCAACGAGATCGGGGAATTAACCCCTAAACTACGTCAGTTTAGAAAAAGCGAAGAATAACAAGTCCCAATTAATAAAACAAATGATTCAATCCCAAAAATAAATCATACCCTTGCTTTCAATATAAACAATTCATAAACCAAATTCTTTAAATCTCTTCTACACTAATCCTGATCCACTACGCTTCTGCTGCACTACTCTGATTTCCTGAAAAATGTTAGGAGATTTGAGATGAGTCACACGGACTCAGTAGGACTTAAACCCAACTTTCCTATTATATTAATCAACCTATATGGTAGCAATAAATGATAAAATCAACACAAATCAGATTATATCATAATCACTAAACTAATTATCAAGATTCAATTATTTATTTGGGTCATTTCCAAAATCGATTAACCGAATGAGCCTGACTCTACATGAACCAAACTAATCATTACTTAACCAACTGATCTATTCTACATGTTCATGCCACCTAAACTTACATGAGCTAATTGTGCATGCTTTAATGCCATTTCAATTCTATATGTCTAAGTAAATCATATGCTATACTTGACAATCCTCACTCCAGCTCTAAATACATATAAGAAGTACCATATAGTAAGCTAAATCTCAAAGTACGTCTAGGCAGGGGCATACTTAGGATAAACCGCGGTATCCGGATCGAAGGATGCACCGGATCAATCTATTTCCACTGCTGCCCATGGGCGATTCTATCATAGGTTGGAGGAGCAAATATTACATCACATGCATCATAGCATCAATAACATTTCACAAGTAAGCCATATAATTACTCAGATAATTTTCAATGCAATAACCAATTATACAATTTAACTCCACTAGATAGCCAAATCATTAAACCATGCCAATCATTCTATCCATTCACAAAATTATGCAATTAACCATCATCATGCCATTAATCACAATCATGTTGACACATGCATACCATTCAATTAATGTAAACATTTATGCAATAGACCCAATCAGGAAAGAATATGCAACATCATTAGACATGCTAACTTCAATTAATCCCAATTCAATATCAATTTATCAAATATTGCACTTCATAACTTTATGTCACTACGAATATAAGTTAATTACTTATGGTAAAGAATTATCAATATGTCAATTCAAATTTTAATTTGATTTATCAATTAATAAACTTGAAGATCATATATAATATGAATCAGATATAACTATAATCTTAACCGGTCATAATTCAATTTCAACATATTTATTTTCTTGTAATTCTCAAACCATAAATGAATCAATATGCATCTAACACTACACATGGAGATGCATGAAACTAAATATGAAGGACATGTATGACATTTTAATAAACTCATACAGACAATTAAATAATTAAACTATTCATTATTTACTAATTTCTAACTATTTATCAGATAAATATTTTTTAACGCATTAATTAACATATCGGTGTGCTAAGGATAAGTTGGGATGCCTACCCCAATGAAGATAACCATTATCCGAAGTCCAAATGGAAACTGGTTGGACGATGGTCACGGAACGGCAACGACAACGGCAAATGGTGATGACCAACTAGAAAGATATCAATAATTTAATAAATTGTAAATGTATATAAAAATCCATGAAAAAATAAGAAATAAAAATGGCGAGACTCACCTCAGCTGATGAATGGGAAAGTGGCGCAGATTTATGGTGTGCAGGCACTAGGGGATGAACCCATAGAAACATGTGGCGGTCAGAACGGCATTATGTGCCGAGGCAACAAAGGTGGCAGGGGTGCAACAGCGTGCACACAAGAGGTGGCTGGGGCTGTAGTGTGCACGCGGGGCAAGGAGAGAGAGAACCAGAGGGGGGTGGAGGTTGGCGCAATGCAATGGGGGGGGGGTGAAGTCGCGGACAACCGCGGCGGAAAGCCGAGCACGTGGCAACGGCGTGCACTAAGGGCCGCAGGCACGTGCGGACGGCGACGATGGCAAGTCACGTGGCAACGCGTACTGACATGCCGGAGAGAGACCCGGCGGAGGTGGCTCTGCCAAGAAGAACAAATCGGGAGACGGCAGATGTTGAGTGGGCCAATTGGCGTGAGGCCGAGAGAGAGAGAGAGAGAGAGAGATAAACCGGAGGGAGAAAGAGAGGAGAGGGTGAGGTGCTGTGCACCGTGCCCGGTGGTGCACCGGCCACGCGTGAGAGCGCGTGTGTGTGTAGGCCGTGGGAAAACAGAGGAGGGAGAGAAACAATGGGCGTCGGGGGAGGCGGCAACGGCGATAAGGCGGACCACGCTAGCAGGGTTCACGGCCGAGCCGTACTCGCGCAGGCACACCCCAGAAAGAGAGAGAGAGAGAGACTGCGAGATAGAGAGAGAGCATGGGGGGATGAAAGAGAGAGACGAGGGGTGCTGGCCGGAGAGCAGAAGGAGGAGAGAGAGAGGGAGTTAAACAGGAGAGAGAAAGAGAGAGAATAAGAGAGGAAGAGAGAGAGCGCGGAAAGAAAGAGAGGGAAGAGAGAAGGGCATCGGAGGGAGAGAGAGAGTGTGTGTGAGAGAGAGAGCCGACGGGAGAGAGAGTGCATAGGGGGGAGGAGAGAGACAGGAGGGCGGCGCTTTGCGCCGCCCCCCCGGCAGCATAGCCGCATGCACCCGGCGGCGCACCGGCCGCCCATGCGGCACGCGCGCGAAAGCCGCGCATGCATGGCTAAAATCCAGGGGGGCGAGAGAAAGAGAGAGAAAACGAGGGAGAGCGGGAGTGCTGGAGAAAGGAGGGGGAACGTGGCGGGGGCGCGACGCTGGCCGCGACGGCTGGAGGGGGAGAGAAGAAGGAGAAGAAGAAGAGGGACTGTGGGAGCACAGCGAGGCGCGACGACGGCGACGGCGGCGACGCGGACGACTGAAGACGGCAGAGGCCGAAAAAGAAGAAGAAGAGGAGGAGAGGCAACGGCGACAGCGACGGCAGGAAGGAAAGAGGGAGACAACCACGGCGATGGCGGCGGCAGTTGGCAGCGGCGACATTGACGGTGGTGGAGTCGGCGGCTCTCGGCGATGCCAGCAACGGCGGAAGAAGAAGAAGAAGAAGAAGAAGAAGAAGAAGAAGAAGAAGAAGAAGAAGAGGAAGAGGAAGAGAGCGGCAAGGCGGTGGTGAGCCGATAACGGGACAGAGGCGGTGGAGGTGAAGGTTCCAAAGAGGGGGGAAGAAAGGGATGAGGGGTCAAAGTTATAAAAATTAAAAAATGGGATTATAAAAATGATGTCATTCACTCATGAAACTAAAAAAAATAAAGCCTATCTTTAAAGTGGGGGGGGGAGAACTTGATCTCACCTTATTTACACTAAGAGTCCATTTGGTTTCAAGTAAAACTAAAATCAAGGAAAAATTATTTCACCGAATAAGTTCTTCAAGGAAATTGAAAATAATAGTTGGCATTTGGCTTCCAATTGTCATGACCCGAATTTTAATCTTTACAACGGAATATAATCCGGCGATGTAACCGAGGAAATAACCCCTTAAACCCATCAGTTTGGAAAAACTTGAAGATAATAAAATGTCTCAGTTCATAATTCTAACATTATCTACTTATCACAAATCACATGATAAAATTTTGAATTTAAGCAATCATATACTGGTCTAAATTGCACAATAACCGCTCAAATTATTCCTTGGAGTCCGTACCACCAAGTTTCTGCTATGCTAAACCTACTTTTTTGAAAATATAATAAAGGATAGGAGTGAGTCATAATGACTCAGTAGACACCCCATCATCTGCCAAATTGGATAGCCAAAGGCCCTAACATGATATGTATACAATTACCTAACCAGCACTTGTTAGATACAATATAGAACTAAACAATATATATATATATGAAATTTGGCATTCCACAAATGTTTAGACATACGACCATGACCTACCAAAACTCAGACCAAAGAGGGCTTCTCACCAATATATAGAGGTTATACAATGCAACGCCAACTAAAAGACTTACCATGTATATTATACAAAATATGTATGCTTAAATGAACTAATGAACACAACATAGATACTAATATCAATACTACTCTACAATGCATCTATCCACTATATGAAACATTAAAATTTTCATTTTTTGTAAGGAAAGCATCGTCTTGCGATCTTGACGAGCTATGACTAGATCTACTATATATAGCGGTAATTGTATAGCTAAGCTAAATCCCGTAGTGCACTTAGGCAGTGGTGGCACTTAGGATAATCCATGAGAACCAGGATCAAAGGATGCACTAGACAGTTCTAATCTCCGCTACCCACGGACACGACTACTAGTTCAATCTAGCTCAATCTTATTTAATGTTTTTAATACACACTTGCATTACAACACACCTCATATAATACCATGATCAATCTCATAAATATGCAACATGTTTTGTAATGACAAACTATCACATTTAAGATGAAGACATGCCACCATGATAGCCAATAAACAAACTAATGAACCATGCATTTTCACAATCTAAGCAAAGAGACATATAGATATGATACTAGACACCCATGCTACTAGCACTCTATCTATCATGGTTAAGCAAAATGACATTCTGTACATATTTATACATGATATGCCAACATGACTTAGATCCCTAAAACAACCACAACATGAAAGATTGATGGTGTTACATGAAAATTCAGATTTAAATATTTGATCCAAACTCTTTATAATTCGATTAACATACCACTTAAACATTATACGAATCAAGTTTTAGTGAATTAACCATAAACTAAGGGGGTTGACAATTTAATAAACAAGGTTTACCACGTATCGTACAAGAAAATAACCATAAACTATAATAGTGTTAACTATGCTACCATCACTAATTAACTTGTAAACACATACTAAAATTTACCAAGGTAAATATATCTAAAGAGGACACTATCTCTCAAAATCACACATCTACGAAATAAATTATTATATACAAGTCATGATAGAATTTTTAATAGAAGTTTAGTGATATTAGACACGTCTAGGATGTCTACCGAAATGGAGTCGATGATTTCCGATCCGAGGTTAGCACGTGCCTTGACCGATTAATAAAGATTCTACTCCTCAGTCTAAGTTAGCTGCAAGTATAACAATGTAGATGGATATATAACATGGATAGAATACAAGATAAATGACGTTAGGGAGTGAAAAAAATAAAATAAAATAGGAAAATATTGCTTACTCTAGCAACTTGGATGGGGCGGAGGATGTGGTGGCACACAAAGGCACACCGGCGCTGACGCATGTGGGAGGAAGGGGGCAGTGCACAGTGGGGGTCCAAGGGGGCTGGAAGGCCGCGGCTACGCACACATGCGCGGGTGAACCGCGCTGGACAGCGCGATGACAGAGGAAGGGCACGCGGGGCTGGGGGGTGCCGCGGCTGAGTGCGCCGGACGGTGGCAGAGACAATTGCGACTGCAACTGGGCGCGAGGCCGCACGTGCAAGGGAGAAACCAAGAGTGGGAGGGAGGGGGAAAAGGGGCAGAGGCGGCACTGTAGCAACTCAGGAAGTAAAAAAAGGTGGCTAGGGCAAATAAAAAGGGGGTTTCAAGGGTGGTAAAAATTGGGAAAAGAAGGGGTAAAAGGGGAAGGTAAAAGACAAAAAGGGGAGGGTGATATATATAATATCTTTAAAAAAACATCAGATATTACACCAATACATTATTTTCATAGAAAAATTTATTGATTATGTGATATTTTGTAAAGCACCTCAATGAGAAGATAATAGTTATAGATAAATTTTATCACTGTTTATATAATAAAATAATTTATTTACAGTAAAATATTAATTCAAAAAAATTAAGTAAATTATTTTACATGAAATTAATTTTTTTGCTAAAATTTAAAAAGTAGTTTATTATTTAGATACTAAAAAATTAATTTTTAAAAAAAAATCTTGAATTTTATTACTTTAAAATAATTTACTACATTACTTAGTTAGTTTGATATTTTTAAATTATTTTCTTAAATAATAATTAAGAAAATTCTTTAAAACAAATGTCCGAAAATAGTTTCACCACATTTCTTCCGAACGCCTTAATCAGGATTTCTCGTTGGTCATAGAAAAATGTTTTCTTTTCATTGTACTTTTGCATGTAAACAAATAAAATCTCTCTTCACCTTTTCCTGAAAACCATTGCATGTATTAATTTTTACAGAGAAACAAATGGACCGTAAGTATTAGAATTTTCATCATAAATACTAATAGAGTTCGTCTTATCTTGACCCACATTTTACTATCTCCTTTTCGATACTCATATGTGATGCTATTCTGGTTGGATATATACGCACACTATCAAAACATACTCGCAGTATCAAAACATGTACTCCATCAATTTTAAGTACATATATGGGAAGTGACGTATAACCATGAAATAGTTCAGATGCGTTTAGGGAGTGGCGCAAGACACAAACGGCAATATCTAGGATTCTAACTAATTTTTAATTCAAATAAGATTTTGTCAAACCTAATTGTTTAACTTACTCCCATATCAACATTAATTATTATTTTTAATTTATTTATTTTTTTAAATACTAGGTATTTTATTCTTTCCCTCTTAAACAAATGAGGTAATGTTGTCTCTTCTCTTCGGCTTCCCATATGAATTCTTCCATGGAGCGATTCACCGGTGGAAGGAACTGTTGCCTTATGGCCTGTTTGGTTAGAGTTTCAAATTTGATACTATATCAATATTGATATTGATAATTTTTGAAATTGAAATATCAGTTTTAAGATTGATAGTATCAAATTTTCTATGTGTTTGATAAAATTATATCAATGTTACAATTGATATTAGATGAGCATGTGCGGAGGTGGTGTCTGCGAGAAGGGGGGGGGGGGTTGTGCGCGCGGGGGGCACCGTGCGGGGGGCTGCGCGGAGGGGCGGGGAACCGCGCGGGGGGGGGGGCTCCGGCGGGGGGCTGCGCGGAGGGGCGGGGGAACCGCGCGGAGGGGGGCTCCGGCGGGGGGCTGCGCGGAGGGGGCAGCGCGGAGGGGCGGGGGGACGCACGGGAGGGCTCCGGCGGGGAGGGGGGGACTCCGGCGGGGGGAGGTGTGCGGAGGGGGGGGCAGCGCGAGAGGGCGGGGGGACGCACGGGAGGGCTCCGGCGGGGAGGGGGGGACTCCGGCGGGGGGAGGTGTGTGGAGGGGGGGCAGCGCGGAGGGGCGGGGGGACGCACGGGAGGGCTCTGGCGGGGGGGGGGGGGGGAGAGGGCTCCGGCGGCCGCCATCACCGCGGGCTGCCATCGCCGCGCTCCCGCGCTCCCCTTCCTCTCCTTCTTCTTCTCCCTCTTCGGGCATGCCGACGCCGTCGCCGTTGCCGCGCCTCGCCGCTGTCGGCGGCGCCGCACCCCCTCTCCCGTCGCGCGCCCCTCCTTCCTCTCTTCCTCTTCTTCTTCTCCCCCCCCTCTGGCCGCCGCGGGCGGCGCTGCACCCTCTCCCCGCCGCGCTTCTCTCTCCCTCTCTCCCCCTCCGCCGCGAGCGCGGGCTCCCTCTCTCCCCCTCCATCTTCCTCCCGCCGCTCTCCCTCTCTGTTTTCCCTCTCTCTCTGCCTTTCCCTCCCGCGCGCAGCGGGATGCGCCGCGCGAGGCGGCCAGTGCCTCGATCGGAGGAAGCTTCGACGGCGCCCAAGGAGGATAATATCAAATTTAATACAGGGGAAGAGGTGTATTAAAACTGATACACTTTATTACTGTTAATTTTAAAATTGATACTGTTACCCAAACAGCTCTCAAAGTTGAGTATTGATAACAGTTTTAAAATTAATACTGATACAGTTACATAATACTGTTACCAAACAGGCTGTTAATTGTTGACTATTCAATCCATGATCCCGATTGGCCACTCCTCAGAGATTAGGGTATGTTTGGTTGCCTTGAAAACATGCCGCATGCACGTACTTTTCTTGAAAACGTTCTTTCTCACCATGCTAGTTGGTTACACGTAAAATTAATGTCCAGGTAAAATGAATTACGCCGGATTGGCCAAAATCGGGATTTTGTCATCCGCTGTTCAACAGCGGATGCTATTTTCCGTAATGGTGGGTAAAATTGATTTGGAATTTTTATTTGGTTGAATAAAATATATTCATTTTTAATAAATACCATCATTTTTATCAACTGTAAGTTACTTTAACATATTTTATTTAAAATCTAAACTAGAAAATAAAATTTATTTCATTAAATAAAAAATATTTTTAATTTACACTTGGAAATTGACATAAGCATTTTAAATTATAATTTTTATATAAATAAAATAATAAATCATATTTTAATATGTTATAAAAATGTTATTGCATGTAAACTTTTTTAGTATGATTTATTTTTATATGCTATCAAATAAAGTAAAAAAAATTTAAGTTGTTAAATATCAGGAGCATGCTTCATTGACTTAAATAATTTTGTAAAAAATTATGTAACTAAAAATATTATAATACAATATTTAAGCAAAATAATTTACAACTAATTAAATAAAATAAATGATCGCTTAAGAAAATATTTTCGGAGCATCAAATGAGACCATAAAGATTTCAAATTGTCTGAAAATCATATGCAGTGTAAGAAGTTTTCAATAATTTTACTTTTACAGGAATCCAAATGAACTCTTTTAGATTCATATAACAACAGTTTCACTAAAAAGTTCAAAGTATATCTAAAGTTATGATCGAACCAATAATATGATGTTAATATATTGGCAAAATACTTCAGTAAATTAAATATTGAGATACAAAATCTAACTATGCTGGGCATATCTAAATACAATTTAAAGATTCAGATTTAATTTATAATACATTACCTATTTTCGGATCCAATAACAGTTTTTTCGTCCGATTTGTTCATGTTTGAATTTTGATTCTTATTAATTCGACTTGTCGGTAGGCTTAATTAGGTCATTGCATATGCTATTTTATATGTCCATTAACTGTTTCTTGTTACGGACGGTAGAAAGCAGTTCGTAAAAATATGCATACCCGATTGTTAAATAATAAATAAATATATATTTTACTTAAAAGATACTAATACAAATAATGTCTCTATCCAGTCCAACTCACATGGGACTCGTTGATATCCCTCCAACATTTTATTCCTCCTAAGACGTTCGCAGCTGGGATGGAGAATCTAAATTGAATTTCATTTAGTGCCCATTTGTTTACATGGGGAACTTTCTGCGTGTGCGAGTTTCCAGGAAATGCCCTCAATCAACTTATTTGGCTGTCCGCAAAAGATAAATAAGTATGACAAATTACCCACCAATCAAGAATTTAAATAACATAACCACATATTAAAAAATACATAATGTCAAGGCAGTAAGATGAAATTTAACATTTAGGTATTGTTTGGTACGGGGATAATTTGGGGATAAAGTCTAATTGATTCATGAAATTATAAAACTCAAACTTAAATGATCATTAATATAAGTTCCATCCAAATAAAGGAATGAAATAATACTAAGTTTAGCAACGTTCTTGATCAAAAACAAATTAACGCAAACTACATAAATAGAGAATATTACTCCTCTATAAGTACAAATGGCTCTGATTACTCTAGTTCCACCTGAACCTCAACCTCAAACTCCTAAATCTTCAAAATTTGTACAAAAAAAATTATAACAACAAAGGAGTGAGTAACTAATGTCACAGTAGGATTTACACACTTTCTTGTCAATTGGATAACTAACATATAATCAACTAATGATAAATAACATATGTAATTTGATATGTAATTTAAAGATATATAATATCTTCTATATCAAACTCACAACTCATTGCCAAGCAATGATTATCATTAAGAAAAAAATAATGTCAATGTTATACGCTTCTAGACCGATGCACACAAGACCATACTAACTAGGCAAATATCATACAAATGATCTCAAGACTTAAATTAACATGACCAAACTAAAACAGAACATTTCTTATTTTTCCATCATAACATGAATTAACACTCTACATGGCATATAAGTAACACGACTTCATATTCTTTCTAAACATATAGTTAAATAGCAAAGAATTGATCATCTTGCTTCACATGTACAAAATATTTTTATCAACTCTAATATATATAACAGTAACAAATACTAAGCTAGCCCATAGTGCACATAGGCAGTGATGACACTTATGAAAAATCGCAGTAATTCAGGATCAGTGGGAGGGTCATATTCATCTAAGTTACTCACTATCCATAGATAATTGACTACCATATATAGACTAGTGAAACCTTCATAGCACGTCATAGCAAGAGTTCATATCATAATTTCAAATCATGACATACTCGATCATACTATACATACAAGACATAAATATCTCGTTTTAATGCTTTTCGGGCAAAACATACCATTTACCATAATCTAGACAAAACTTATACCAACTGACTTGGTTAACATATTCTAAACAAAACTTATATCAAACTTGACCATGAACATAACCATATCATGCAAGACATATCACATAATTTGGAGCAAAATTGAGTATGAATTATACAAACAACTTACATGCAATAATAACAAGTCGAAACTAGACATACTTAAACCTATACAAGATGATTAACTTAATACAAAATTCACAAAAACCAAGCATCTTAGATCCTATTTTTTTCAAGGTTCTGACCTAATAGGGTTTCAAAGGCTTAATTTGATAAGAATTAAGGAGGAGAGTATATTTAATATTATTAAATCTCATAATAAATATAAAAACTATTTTTAATTAAATAAAAATACCCTAACTGTTACAATCTACTCTCCTAACAAAAATTTTCGTTCTCGAAAATTCAACTGAACTCATCGAACAATTGCATCCTTCAATCTATCTAACTATTCTCCTCTATTTAATCTATTCACCATCTACTACTCTCCCTAAACAAATCTATCTATCAAACTATCTGTCTATCTATCTACATATCTATCTATCATCTATCTATCTAACTAACAACTAACTAACCACTCCTTCATCAATCTATCTACCTATTATCTATCCATCTATCTCCTTCTAATCTAACTAAAATACCCATCTAATATCAAACTCCAATGCCATCAAGATTCTCAATCTAATAGACAATCTAAATTATTCTCTCTATCAAAGATCATGATCTTCCAATTATCAATTCCATCTAATCCAAACCGATATCATACACACGGGCATGACAAAATAGTCATTCTGGCTGGGTTAATGCTTTGAAACTGACAAAATAGTCATTCTGGCTGGGTTAATGCTCTGAAACTAGGTGTCATGACCTGAATTTTTAACATGCACAACAGAAGATAATCCGATGACATAACGGGAAAAATATCAGTTTGAATCACATAAGACTAAAATTACAATTCAGATTCATAATAACATCTATCTATGAGTACACAAACTACATCTATCTACGCAAATCAAATATCAGCATTGAATAAGTACTCCACTAGCTCCTTGGATTCCTAAAACACCACTACGCTTCAGCTGCGCTAAACTTATAATTCTAAAAATATTATCAACAGAAGGGGTGAGTCACCACAGACTCACTACGACTTACACCCGAACTACCCTACTATAATAATGATTCTTTATTGAAATTAAATATATTAAACCTAAAAATTTAGAGTATAATATATAAGGTTTAAGCTAATTATATATCTTCGATTAGGGTGATTACAATGCCTTTCAACTGCCCCATATGTTAATATGATTTTATATACACTAAAATTGACATAACTTGCACATTTAACTAACTAGGTATGCATACACCACATAAACCTATCATAACACAAAATATTCGATTAGACCACTAATAACCATGCCAAAATGCACAACTAAACACCTGTCTGAGTAAATATCATGCTCCATTTGGATAATGTAGTCATGTCACAAAACTAGCACCAGATTTACCATATGGTAGGAAGTAACATATAGTAACTAAATCTCATAGTACCCCATAGGCAGGGGAGTACTTAGGATAAATCACAGTATCCAGGATCGAAGGATGCTCCGGATTCAACTAATCTCCGCTGCTCACAGGTCACTAACATAGTCTGGTGAAGTAAACTTTCATCACAATGTAGCTCACTGCATTAACCACATCTCACACAATGCAAGCATTGTGTGAGATACAAACATATAACCATGAATATGCAATCGGTAATCCAAACATGAAATACATAGAAGGACACACATGACTCTATGTACCACATATTTGCATACAATACCACAATCTAGCACAAACTAGAACCATTCAATCATATGATGCATCTAAATAGAATTATTCAAATTACAAACTAGACATATCAATCACATGCTTTGACAGTCACTACTACCTACTGCATACATGAAACTAAACTAAACTCTAACATCACTATACTTAAACTTTACATCGGCTTTTTAACAAATAAAAATATATATATTAAAAATCACTACAATGCAAACATGCTAAGCTAACTAGACTCAATCATAGTAAAACCTAACATATTGATTTGTAAGGAATCACTACATGATAGCGGAAAAATATTTGATTCCTTGAAACCATGATCTTTGCCTTGGTCGATGCCGAATAAGTAAAACCGAGAACCGAATATGAAGTAGAACGAGAGTACCTTATGGGATTTCTAAAATCCCTCACCATGGATGAAGAGAGGACATTCCTCTTTGCTGAAAACCGTTCAAGTGTCCGGTCTCTAGTGGTATCCACACGATCTGCTTCAATAGACGAGTTCTCCCTTCTAGCGAGCCTCCAGAAACCTTCCAGATCAGGTTTTTCTAAATTTGTCAGTTCAGTGAACTCATTCCACTAATGAGCACCTATGTGTGTATCTCAGTGTCCTCACACTGATGACCAATGAGATCGGTCATTCTCATCACATGAGAAGACATCACACACACTAGTCTATCCAGATTCTTGATGTCCCATCTCAAGGATCCTATGACTAGGAACATTTAGATCACATACCTCTAGATGATTTATCTCATTATCATGATCTCATCATGATTCAATCATCATTGCATGTGATCAAGAACTTCATTACGATATACGCTTTTAATAAAAGCTAGTAATGAAGTTTTGCCTATTTAATTGAATGAGATATTCCCAAAATTGTTGAATCATATCATATATGATTGGCTTGTAGGGCATACATTTCTATCAATCTCCCACTTGCACTAAAGCCAATCACCCATCTGGCTGATCTCTATCAACTCAAGGTGAAGCTCAAACACTCTTTAAGTAACTGCTTCAGTTAGTGGATCTGTAATATTATTAGTGGAAGATACTCTATCTTTAATTATATCTCTATCAGCTGCATTCTCTCTGATTCTATGGTATTGCCATAGAAGTTTGAAACTTCTAATTATACTTTGGCTCTACCCCATTGTTTTCCCAAAACAATGATACACTTTCAGAAAAGGTTGGGACAATCCCATAAGCTAGATGAACATCTTCATCTAGTCAGCTTCTCAAGCACTATATAGTCATTATCCAATCTACTTTAGATTAGTTGTAGAATTAGTAGTGTTCTCTTACATAGAACTCTTCCAACTCACTACACCACCATTACTTTGTCTTATTATTAGACTTATCTAATTAGAAGAAACTTGTGTTCATAAAACTACAAGACTTCAAGTCTTATCCTCCATACATTAGAGATATATCCTTAGTGCTTCTCAAGTACTCAAGGACACTTCTCTAAATTATCTTGTGACTCTCACATGGATTTACTTGATGAATGCTCATAACACTTAGAGCATTAATAAAGTCATGTACGTAGCATCACAATGTGATAGGTCCTATTGCAAAAGCATAAGGGCTATACTAATGTGATCTCTTTATCTCTCAAGAAGTCTACAAAGACATCTCTTTAAAGAGATCAATTCCACACTACATAGGTAAGAAACCTATCTTGGAGTTTACCATTGTAGACACGCCAAATTGGCATGATTCGGAGCCTTACACTCCTATTCCATTAGCGATACCCATTATTTGACCGATTATCTGATCCGGATTACCTCGTGGAGATGAGCTAAGGACATTGGTGGAGCACCTTGTGAGTTGAGAATGGATCAATGATTTCCGGAATTATGCCGAAACCTTCAAGCGAGAGACACGCGTGAACTGTAAAAACAAGATGCCTGCTCGATGACCGACCTTGAATAGTCCATAATTGAAGGTCTCGGGAGTCCCTCATGTGTTCTGTAACATTCAGGGTTTCCGAGAAGTCATTTCGGTAGGCGTTAGTCTATAACGGTTTCTTCGTTATGGCTTTTCGATCTGTACTGACATGGCCATCCTGGACCACGCGTTAGGCCTTTCCGGTCATCACCGGGTCTTTTCGGGTCATCCAGGTCGATCCTAGCCGTATATTTCATCAATCGGGGCCATACGGCCAATTCGGTCGATTTCAAGGTTTTACAGCTTTTCCAAGTTTCGGTTCACGTTTACCGGATTAATCTCAATTTTTTCGATGACTTCGGGTTTTTCGATCGTACTAGACTTTTTTGGTCATCATTTTAAGTCATCCCGAGTTGAACCAAGATTTATCGACCGGAACTGTGCTCTTTCGGATCTTCGCCACGGGTTTCGGCTTTCCGCGAGAGGGTAAACCAGTAGAAAGCCCCGTGCAAACATCTAAGGAGTCATGCCAACTGGTTTACCAACTTGAGGAGGTGTGTTTGAAGGCATTCTTTCCAACGCAATAAACAGGAGCCGAATCGGACATCCTGTTTGCAAGTTACGGCCCGCGGAACACGTGCGCAAGAGAGTGAGTGTACCGCGCCCCCGCTCCCTTTGAAAGAGGAGGGCGCGCCCTACGCACCCTCAAACTGGGGCGCGCAGGTCCTTTGAAATGCGGGGGCACAGTCGGTTTCCTAAAAATCAGAAATTGACTCGATTAGCACCTTCTAAACCATATTTTTGGAAGGTTTCGGTCGATAATTTTTGATTATTTGTACCGCACCCCCGGTTCGGGGGCGCGTTATGTTTGTCAAGTCAATTTTTAGCAATTTTTGAAAGTTTCCGTCGATTTTTAGCAGTGAGACGCGTAATGCGTCCCCGCCCCCTTTGAAACTAGGGGGCGCGTAGATCGCACCCGCAAGATGAGGGCACGCCCTGCGCGCCCTCGTCTTCTTTGAAGAGCAGGGGCACGGTCGGTCCAGTTTCCATATTTTGCACCGGCTTCCTTCCCCTATAAATTGAGGGTCATTCTCAATGACCCAAGGTTAATCCTCCATGGCTAGCTCATCCTGAGGTCGTCCAATCTCTCTCCCAAAGCCGTCCCAACGTCGAAAGGTGATCCGACATCGAGAGATCGATCCCGAGGCGAAGGAGAAGCCCGATCCGGGCGTTCTGCATCAACTAACTTCATCGACTTCTGCAGAAAATACAAGACTCCTGATGCAAAAGTCTTAAACATAGGAGTTGTTTCTCGCTTTGTCCTCTTTCATATGCAACTGACGGCACTCAATTCTGACTTTCCGATTGTTCGTTGCAATTGCTGCACTGAGGGCGTGCATCCAAGTTCTATTTTCCACATCAGCCCACTTTAATAATTTTTACAGGATTTTAAAGAATCATTCCAGAGAAGTCATCAACATTATATCTCTTCCTCTCTAAGTTCTCCATCCATAGAAACAAACGTTACTTGATTCTGACATCGGGGTTATCCGTAGAATTCTCTGCACCAAAGTCGCGCCAGAAGGGTGCAAAGCTACCCAAACTGGTTTGTTTCACTCATCTCGGCTTCAACTCAAGCCGTTTCATTCTATAAGTTTCTATTAACTTAGTTCATTTAATTGTTAGATAATATTTTACTTAGTTTACATCATTTTTACATAACCAAAAATACAAAAAAAGAGGTTAGGGCTCGCCCCAATCCAGTGAGTTCGATTCCAATTGCTTCTTTATTTCATCTCTTCTTCTATAGTTTCTACACTTCTCATAGTTCTAATCGGCTTCATTACTTGGTTTATTGTTCTAGTTTCACAGGTTGATCAAGCTAGCATCGGTTGGACTCTTCTTCATTGGCTGGCCGAAGAAGAAGAAGAAGGTTGAACCCGCACACACTTTCTCCCACGCTAAGGTACACACAGTCATCTAACTTAATCTCTTGTTCAATTCCATAAAGCGGAGCCCGCGGCTCCTAGCGACCACCCCTTTCATGTTCTAAGTTCATCTCCTCCTCACTCTCCTCCCACATGACCCGAACTGTCTCCGGTGCTCGAGCGACGCCGTGAGATGAAAGTTCGGGGATCAATGTGAGTGTGGGACCGAGGTGAGGGCCTTTTACCTCTTTCCGAGTGTTTTTCGATTCACTCCCTTTTCCCTTATTCCATCATCACCTTCTCTTGAGGTGCCGATCCGGAACCCATTTCTGGAGTCGACAGCTTTTTGGCGACCACGGTGGTGTCGACTCCGAAAATGGGTTCCGGATCGGCACCTCAAGATAAGAAGGTGAAAGATGGAAGAGGGGGAAAAAGGGGGGAGTGAATTGAAAAACACTCGGAAAGCGGTAAAATGTCCTCACATCGATCCCACACTCACATTGATCCCCGAACTTTCATCTCACGGCGTCGCTCGAGCATCGGAGATGGTTCGGGTCATGTGGGAGGAGAGTGAGGAGGAGATGAAATTAAAATATGAAAAATGTGGTCGCCCGGAGCCGCGGGTTGTGCTTTATAGAATAAAAACAAGAGTTGAGTTGATTTGACCGTGTACCTTAGCATGGGAGATTGGGATGTGGGTTAAACCTTCTTCTTCCTCGGCCGGCCGATGAAGAAGAGTCTCCAAACGATGCTAGCTTGATAAACCTGTGCAACTAGAACAATAAACCAAGTGAAATAAAATGATTAGAACTATGGGAAGTGTAGTAACTGTAGAGAGAATATGAGAAAGAAGCAATTGGAATCGAACTCACCGGATTGGGGCGAGTCCTAACCCCTTTTTTGTATTTTTGATTATGTAAAAATGATGTAAATAAAATAAAATATGCTTTAAAACAATAAATAAACTGATTTAAGGGAGTTGAGAAAGCTTATGGAGTGGATCGGCTTGAGTTGAAGCCGAGTTGGTTGAAGAAGGCCGGTTCGGGTAGCCTTTGCACCCTTCTAGCGCGACTTTGGTGTAGAGGATGCTACGGACGACCCCGATGTCAGAATCGAGTACCGTTTGTTGAGGTAGACAGAGAACTCATAGAGGAAGAGTTCCTATGTTTATGACGTTTCCTAAATCAACCTGTAGAAGTCAGTAAAAATTATAAAAGTGGGCGGATAAAGAAAACAGAACCTGGATGCGCGCCCTCAGTGTAGCAATTGCCACGAACAAACGGCAAGTCGGAATTGAGTGACGTCAGTTGGAGATGAAAGAGGACGAAGAGATGAACATCTTATATGTTGAATACTTTTGCATAAGGAGTCTATGATTTTATGCATAAGTCGATGAAGTTGGATGATGTAGAACACCTGGATCGAGCCTTCTCCTTCACCTCGGGATCGATCTCTTGACTTCGGATCGCCTTTGGACGTCGGGACGGCTTTGGAGAAGAGCTTGGATGACCTCTGGACGAGCTAGGCACCGGGGATTAACCTTGGGTCGTTGAGAATGGCCCTCAATTTATAGGGGAAGGAAGCCGGTGCAAAATTTATAAACTAGACCGACCGCGCCCTCGCTTTTCAAAGGGGACGAGGGCGAGCAGGGCGCGCCCTCAAACCAAGGGCGCGCAGGGCGCGCCCCCAGTTCGGGGGCGCGGTCTGCGTGCCCCCCTATTTCAAAGGGAGCGGGGGCGCGTTACGCGTCTCACTGCTAAAAATTGACGGAATCTTCCAGAAATTGTTAAAAATCGACTTGACATACGTAACGCGCCCCCGAACCGGGAGCGTGGTACAAATAATCGAAAATCCTCCACGGAAACCTTCCAAAAATCTGGTTTAGAAGGTGCTAATCGGGGTAATTTGCAATTTAAAGAAACTGACCGCGCCCCTGCCTTTCAAAGGAACCGGGGGCGCGCAGGGCGCGCCCCCGGGTTGAGGGCGCGCAGGAGGCGCCCTCCTCTTTCAAAGGGAGCGGGGGAGTAGTACACTCTCTCTCCTGCGCGCGTGTTCCACGGGCCGTATCTTGCAAACGGGATGTCCGATTCGGCTCCCATTTGTCGCGTTGGAAAGAGGGCCTTCAACCGCACCTCCTCAAGTCGGTAAACCAGCCGGCATGACTCCCGATATGTTCGCACGGGGCTTTCTACCGGTTTACCCTCTCGCGGAAAGCCGAAACCTGGGGCGAAGATCCGAAAGAGCACGGTTCCGATCGAGAAATCTTGAGTCAAGTTGGGATGACCTAAAATGATGACCGAACAAGTCCGGTACTACCGGAAAACCCGAAGTCATCGAAAAATTTGATATTAACCCGGTAAATGTGAACCGAAACTCGGAAAAGCCGGGAAACCATAAAATTGACCGAAATGGCCATATGGCCCCGGTTGATGAAAATATTCGGCTAGAATCTACCCGGATGACTTGAAAAGACCCGGTGATGAGCGGAAAGGCCTAACATGTGGTCCGGGATAGCCGTGTCAGCACAGATCGAAAAAGCCATAACGAAAGCCGTCATTGACCGACGCCTACCGAAATGACTTCTCGGAAACCCTGAATGTTACGGAACACATGTGGGATTCCCAAGACCTTCAATTATGAACCATTCAAGGTCGTTCATCGAGCAGGCTTTGTGTTTTTACAGTTCACGTGTGGCTATAGCTTGAAGGTTACGGCAATATTCCGGAAATCATTGGTCCATTCTCAACTCACAAGGGGCTCCACCAATGTCCTTAGCTTATGTCCACGAGGTAATACAGATCAGATAATGGTCAGATAAAAGATATCGCCTATGGAATAAGAGTCTGGTGCTCCGAATTAAGCCAATTTGGCGTGTCTACAGGTGGGACAACCAATGTCTTTAACCAAGCTAGCTTGATTTGTTTGTGCAACTAGTTTCATTCTAATTCAGTTCTAGTCGCTAGACTATTTGTTTTGTTTCTTGATTGCTTGTCTCATTTGCATATCACATGCTCAATTTACTTACTTCCTTTTATTTCATGTTTTTGCATATTGATTGCCTTTTCTCCTCTTACTCTCCATTTTTACTTTTGCATTAGCTTTTTGCATCGGGTATCGGACTTGTTCCGATCTGTAGGGCATTTAAGGTGGGAGCTCTCTCTCCCAACACACCCTCACCCTCCAATCACTCTCTTGGTGGATTCTAATCTCTCTTCTGGGATATTCCTTCCTAGTTTATTTGGTTGTTTCCATCAAGACCTCCGTATTTCCCCATCCGTGGAGTATTCCTCTCCGCACGATTGGGCCGGTTGTACCGCTTTCCCAAAACCCGAAGAACCCAAGTACCTACTCGTGGTGATTGAGTGACAACCTTAGGTCTCGAAGATTGAAGCAATAGGAACCATACCCATTTGAGTGAACAATTGCTAACAATCTATCTAACCTAAGGTTTAAACCCAAAAATTGTTGAGTAGTCATTTTAAAAACTTGTTTGCATAACTTGCTTGCTCAACAAAAATTGAAAACAACCAACAATTTATTTTTTCAAAACACTTAAAAAAACAAAAACCTCTTTAATTTTGTGTTCAACTTGTTTTCCAAACAACCAAATTGAAACAAAAAAATCAAACAAAACAAAACATAACAAAAAAATCTTCAATTGTGTGCTTGACTTGCCCTTCTTTTTTTAACCATCTTTTAAGAAAGATCAACAGGATGCCCATGATGCTAAGGTCCAAAAGACACATCGGTATGCTGGACTACTACAAGATGGGTCACTACATGCTACAACAACCCATGGTCCAACTAGGGGGGCATGTCAATGCTGTCAGAGAACCTGAAGTTCAAAATCCTACTCATCCACCTGCTTCACTTAGTGTGGAACAAATCCTCCAAGGTCTATCCATCCATTTAGATCCTGAATCCTTTTCACTTGTGCAATCTTTAACAAAGGGCAAGATGCCCTCTAATCAAGATCCGGTCTAGGGAAATCAAGCACCCTCACCACCCCAATCGACAGTCAGGCCCCTCATCATCTCCTCTCCTGGGTAACCCTGTCGTGCCTCTACTCACCCCGTTGTGGGGCATTCATATAATTCTATGCCAGTTCCTACTTTGAAGCCACCTCTTCCAACCCATTCATCTAAATACCTTACACCGGTGGCTCAGGAACCCAGCCTCACTCAAGCATTCATGGACAAACTCAACCAAATGGATGAGCACTTTGAAGAGCTAAGGCATCGTTTGGACTCGAAGGCCATCCCTAAAATATCTGCTCCATCTTTCCCAGTCCCACATATCCCTCCATCACAAACACCAGCCTACCATCGCTACAATGGCTCAGGTGATCCCTTCACCTATGTCAATGGTTTCTTGAGCAAATCATCTCGATGGCTAAATGATTGAAGAGCTCTTGCTATTCTTTTTAAACGATCATGGGAAGGTGCAGTCCTAGAATGGTTCTTTTCACTTGGGGAAATAGAAATATGAGATTTTGAAATTGTCAAGGAAAAATTCTTGCGACGATATGGGCTAGGCTATTCAATAATTGGGGAAGCAAAAAGAGACATGGAATTAATACAATATCATGATGAATTGAGGCCCATGGCCTAGAAGAACATTGATGCTATGAACCAATCTAGGAGCTCTCCTCAACCCCATTCATATCATCATCATCAGCCAACTCCTCAATGCCAGTTGATTAGACCACCCATGCCCCAATCTCAGCCGGTCACGCTTGATAAAGCTCCTCTTGTTGCTTGTGCGAATACTCCATTACTTCAACCGGCTCCCCAGCCTTCGACTCCACCAACATTTCTTAAGGTCCATCGGCTAATCATCTGACCATTGGCTTCTCAGCCTATTCCAACAACAACCCCTCGGCTAGTCATGAAAGCCTTGGCCCCTCAACCCACTTCACCAACGGTCCCTCGGCCAATCATTCATCCGAAGACGATCGAGCAAACCCCAGCTTCTCAACCAATCCCATCACATAGGGATCCTCCTTAGTTAGTTGCACAACAACCAATCATTTCTTCTATTACTCTTTCCCCAACAAAGGAATCAATCACTCCTACTATTCTTGCTCCTGCTGTAGTAGAAGATTCAGACACTTCGACTTTTCAAGCTCCTGCCCTGGCAGAGGAATCAATCACTCCAACCATTTGTGCTCTTGCCCCAGTAGAGAAATCAGTTTCTACCCCTCAGCATATTGTTGTTATTTCTCAAGATCCAAGTCAGCTAGTAGGAGAGGTTGAACCAAACCCTTTGATACTTTCGGAATCCCCTAGACTAGGCATGCCCCCTTTTATAGAACAACCTAAGGAGAAGCCTACTATAGGTAGCTTAGATGAGGGGATCACAAATTTAGTTGATTGTCAAGGACTAGACAAGGATTTGCCAGGTATACATCAACTGTCATCATCATTGGAATTGATCCCTGAAGTTGGTCAGATTGAATTGATCCCTGAAGCTGGGGAGATAGAATTGACCCCTGAACTAAAAAATAAAGGGATAGAATTTGTCAGCGAAATGGGGAATAAATCGACAAGCCTCCTGAAGGATGTAGACCTTAGCAAAGGGATACTAAGACCTTCTCCAGCTAGGCAGACAAATCTGTTAGCATCAATCTTAGGTTCACGACCCTTACCACATTCTTCTCCTAAGCAACAATCTGACCCATGGGCCTACTATCAATCAATCTTAGGGCCACGACCCTTTCTTTATTCTCCTCCAAATCAACGATTGGGCCCATGGGCCCACAATTCCTCAATCTTAGGGCCACTGCCCTTTCTTTATCCTTCTTACAACCATCAATCAGGCCCATGGGTCCAAAATCTGTCAATCTTAGGGCCAT
Organism: Cryptocoryne crispatula var. balansae; assembly: GCA_036172225.1. Lineage (NCBI taxonomy): Eukaryota > Viridiplantae > Streptophyta > Magnoliopsida > Alismatales > Araceae > Cryptocoryne > Cryptocoryne crispatula. Next base: position 20,830,018 of record CM069926.1, on the reverse strand, counting down.
GGCCCACACCCCATCCCACTCAATTGGACCCTTATGCCCCATTTTTGGGCCCTTATGCCCCATTTTCGAGCACTTATTCCCCTTTTCGTCAATCAGGCTCTTATTCCCCTTTTCATCAACTGGGCCCATGTGCCCCTTTCCATCAGCCGGGCCCACGCATCCCATTTATCCAACCGGGCCCATGTGTCCCTTTTAATCAACCGGGCTCTTATGCCCCTATTATCCAACTGGGCCCACATGCCCCTTTTAATCAATCGGGCTTGCATGCCCCTTTCCTTCAACTGGGCCCATGCCCCCCTTTTCCCCAACTGGGCCGACGTGCCCCTTTCCTTCCATCGGGCCCACGTGATAGAAATGTATGACCTACAAGCCAATCATATATGATATGATTCGACATTTCTAGAAATATCTCATTCAATTAAATAGGCAAAACTTCGTTACTAGCTTTTATTAGAAGCGTATATCGTAATGAAGTCCTTGATCACATGCAATGATGATTGAATCATTATGAGATCATGATAATGAGATCGATCATCTAGAGGTATGTGATCTAAATGTTCCTAGTCATAGGATCCTTGAGACGGGACATCAAGAATCCGGATAGACTAGTGTGTGTGATGTTTTCTCATATCATGAGAATGACCAATCTCATTGGTCATCAGTGTGGAGACACTGAGATACACACACAGGTGCTCATTAGTAAAATGAGTTCACTGAACTGACCAATTTAGGAAAACTTGATCGGTATCTTACCGAACTGTCTATCAGGTTATTCTTACATCTCAATAGCACGGTTGGATCTTTGACCTGAGTCGCCAAAGATGTATTGTCAGGCGTACTATGTACTTTGACTATTGACTGATGGATCACTTAGTATTGTGGTCCTATATAGTTAATGGATTGGGTATATGGGAAACCTGGTGGAGGCAATTGAGCGGACAATAGGGGATCGTTCACTCTTGGTAGGAGAGAGAGAATGTCCTATGAGATAGTACTCTAAATCCTTGGCCAAGGTAGATAGGATAATTGGAAAAGGAGTTTTCCAGTTGATCCATTCATGAGTACAAGATTTCATAGAGTTGGAATACTTAGGGGTTGACAGTCAGTGCCGAACCCCTGACCGACCGGGACATTGTATGAACGAGGATTTAAATCCGTGTGGTAATTGATGATGGAAAGTCTCAATGGATGTTATTTAACTCTCCAAAGTCATTTGGGATCATAGGATGTGGCTTGTACCCTTTATGATCAGAAAGCCGTAAAAACTGTTATCGGATAACGGTTTTGATTTAATTTAAAGAAATTGTTCTTTTAAATTAATTAAGGCTTCAACCAAATTGACTATTGGGCCTAGTGGGTCACACATAATAGATCTGGTCAATAAGATGAGGGCATGGACACAATTTTATAGAAGTTTTGGGTTTTTGTGAAAAAATCCATCTTCTATATATATAAATGGCTTAAGAAGTCAAACCCTAACAAGCCATAGGGCTGGAGCACATTCCAAGCATCCTCTCTTCCTCCTCTCTCCTCTATAAGGCGATCTCCCATAGTCAAGCTTGGATCTGGAAGGTTTTTGGAGACCCGGAGGAAGGGAGAATTCATGTATTTAAGCAGATCGTGTGGATACCGCTAGAGACTGGACACTTGAACGGTTTTCAGCAAGGAGGAATGTCCTCTCTTCATCCATGGTGAGGGATTTTAGAAATCCCATGAGGTACTCTCGTTCTACTTCATATTCGGTTCCCGGTTTTACTCGTTCGGCATCGATCAAGACAAAGATCATGGTTTTATGGAATCAAAATTTTTCCGCTGTCATGTATTGATTCCTTACACCACATGCCCATAATTCTCCCCAATCGGGCCCATGTGCCCTTAATTTTTTTAAATCGGGCTCACATGCCCACAATTCACCTCAACCGGGCTCACATGCCCATGTTTTTCTACAACCGGGCCCATGTGCCCAAATTTCTTCTAAATCGGGCCCACGTGCCCACCTTCCAACAAACTTGGGCACACATGCCCACACACCTTCAACTTTGGGCCTGTATGCCCCCATTTCTTCACCATCAGGCCCACATGCCCAAACTTCTTCAAAATCGGGCCCCCGTGCCCCCACTTCTTCAACTTTGGGATTATGCACCCATACTCTTCAATGGCGCCAGCGAGCCCATCAAAAATCGCAATCTTGCTCCCAACCATTTAAATCGGGTCCATGTGCCCACTCTTTTCATCGGGTCCCTCGGGCTCAACCTCCAATTGGGCACTCATGCCCATCAACATCAACCGGGCCCTCTATCCCACATTCAAATCTTGGGCTCACGTGCCTCTTGATTGCAACTACTCCTAGGCCTTCAAGCCCACTTTCAACTCACGGGCCCAAGAGCCCATTTTAACTCACTTATTGTTTCCAAGCATGTTTATTTCCTTTCAAATTCTCTTTCATTCTCTATGTTTTACTTTCAACAAAAAAAAATCAAAGTAGAGAAATTTCCTGGGTGATACCGCAATCTTTGCCTTTTACATCATTAATTTTGACTTCGCCATGCTAAATCAGATCCTCCACATTTTCACTTCATCCTATGACTATGAATCTTCAATCCAATGCAATATGGTGCATATCAACAGTGGAAGCAGTTGGGCAAGGCAAGGCAAGGCATGGCAGACAAGGCAAGGCAAGCACAAGCAAAGCCGTCATCAGTAATGAACTTCTTCTTCTCTCAAGTATTACATGAAATTGCATTCATCATCATTATGTCATTTGCGAAACAATATTTTTTAAAAATGATTTTAAATTTCACATGACAATTTTAATTGAGAGAAATTCATAATTGACGATATTTGTAGCTACCTTGTTCTTATTAAACAAATTCTTTACATTGCAAGGCATGTTTTCAATTGATTCACCTATGGAATGTAATCTATCTCAAAAAAATGGAGAGAACTACTAGTATGACTTAAGTCCACATGTTCTAGATTGTTGTTTAGAAGTCGAGGGTAGATACCATTCTACGCACACAACACGTCCTGATCCCAGAATTCAGATGACCCAACACCCGAGAGAAGCTAGTCAAGGCTCAGAGGTGGAAGGAAAACCCTCACCCTACTCTCTTCTGTTCGGTCCAAGATAGGCAAAGGGGACTAGAGGGGGAGAGTATCGAAAGCATCTACCGCCTTAGTAGGAGGCCATCTCGAAAGGTCCAACTTCTCAAAAGAAAAGGGTGCCGAAAGATGGGCAATGAATCCCACAAGTTTAAACAAATATGGGCCTGTCTGAATGAGTACCCAGAAAAGTAGATAATGAAAAAAGGCACCAAAAGATGGGCAATGACCCCACAGGTCAAAGACTTGTCTAAGTGAGTGCCACATGTAGAAAAGACCTAAAGAGACCGAACCCCAATGGGCAATTAGGTGTGAGTAGAGAAATCCCTCTCAACATCTCCAAAACTTATCAAGGACTTCCTTATCAATTCTTCATTCTTAACCCCCCAAGGTGCGGGTGGACCAACCAAATCAAAGCTAAACTCTAGCCGATCAGAGGTTGAAGGTTAGAAAGATTCTGGGCAAGGAACCCCATTTTGCACATGGTATCTACCAGTGAACCTAGAAAAACAACAAAGTGATGAGAACTTGTGTCAATACTGAATTTTCTCTCAAAAAAAATATTTTCAAAAACTCTAAAAAAAACTAAATATCTTCAAAACTCCAAAAAAAATTTCTCAAAACTCCAAAAAAATGAAGATTTTCAAAATAAAAAAAAATGAATCTTTTCACAAAACTTCTTTGTCAAATTCCAACAAAATTTTTAAAACAAAAAAAATTCCATTACCATGCTTGGTTTTAATTCTTGTCTTTACATTCATTGTATATTTACTGCTTTATTTTTACACTCTTAAGAAGGCTATTACCCCTTGACAAAGGTCAAGGCATACTGCAACTTGCAAGGGAGATAAGCCACATTGTTGTTCTAATTTCTTCTTTTTAAGTGTTTCAGGCACAAGAAAAACTTTACACCCCATTGTAGACACGCCAAATTCGCCTAATTCAGAGCATAAAACTCATGTTTTATAGGGTAACACGCATGATTGATCATATGATGATGCCGGGTCCTTTTAAGTTGATTTGGAGCTTCGCCGAACGAAATCGGATGTTTTCCGAAGTTTTCCGCGAAAAGCCGTAATTTCCGAGCGAAAGCCACATGTAAGTCGTGTAAACACGGAAATTGGCTGAATGACCAATGCCTAATGATCATGCATTGAAGGTTATGGTCATATTCACACTCCGAACAAGTTTTGTTGCATTCCGTGCTTCCCGATTTGCCGTCGGAGTCATTTTGATCTATATCGGACCTTCTGTTCACTACCCTAACTTCCGGATAAAATTCTGAAGTTTTGGAGGGTGTGATGGCTGATCCGATGCTGTAGAAAGCTTCTTCGGCCTGTTATCTTTCCAACGCAACAAACGGCGTCGAATTCCGAGTTCGGGAGTGTTCGCAATGGCTTCCGGAAGAAGGACGCGCGAGAACTAGTCCCATGCGCCCGGTGTTCCAGGGCACATGCGCCCGGGACCTGTGGCACGTGGCCATGCGCCCTACCAGTGAGGCACGTGACCATGTGCCCTCAAGTGAGGGCACATGCGCCCCACCTTTGAGGCACGTGGGAACCAGTTTTTCACCGGGACTCTACCGCTCAACCGACGGACCTGATAAGATCAAATTTTTCGGAGTTGATAAGATGTGCCCTCACTGGGGGGCACATGCGCCCCTCAGTGGGGCGCATGCGCCTGGCACCAGGGCGCATGCGCCCAGGGCTAGGGCGCATTCCCCCTATTTTTTAGTCCAGATCAGATTGCTCGTTCTCCTATAAATGGACTCTGATTCCGGTCGTTCCAGAGAGATGAGAACGACTCCCCAGGCATCTCAAGACGTCCTATCACCCTCCTGCATCGATTTTATGATTTTTAGAGAGATAATTTCGAGTTTTTAGAGAGAGAAAAGTCGGTTCAAGAGAGAGGAAGGCTGTTCTGCAGGTGATCTGCCAAGTCTCTCTTCTTCGACCTCTACAGAAGTGTGTGGACGTCTTCTGCCTGAGCTCTCTTCATCAAAGTTCTTCCTCTCCATGTCTTCTTCAGTTTTCAATCGACGGCACTTGATTCCAAGGTCGGGGCTGGTCGTGACGAGCGCAGAAGCAAAGTCGCGCCTGGCAGATCCTGGAGTGCTGCTCGGCTTTTTCGACAACACAGATTTGGCTATATCTTCCTCTATTCAACTCAGAATCTTTCAGTTCTTTTTCCTATCTCTTTATTTAGTGATTCTCCATCATCCTATTATTTTTTTACATTTTTTTCATTACTTTTACTCTGTTAATCCGAAAAATAAAAAAAAGGGGTTAGAGATAACCCGAATCCGGTCAGTTTCTAGTCAATTGTGTGTTTTATGTCATTCTCTTTACATATACTCCACTTTGTCTAGTTCTAATTATATATTTCACTTGTTTATTTGTCTAGTTGCACAGAATATCAAGCACCCACACGTTGAGGACTCTTCTTCATCGGCCGGCCGAAGAAGGAGAAGCTTAAACTCACACTCTTCACGCTAAGGTACACACGGTCATCTTTCATTTTGATTCTATAAATCGGAACCCACGGTTCCTGGAGACCACGTTTATTTCTTCTCACCCTCCTCCCACATGACCCGAACCGTCTCTTTGGTGATCGAGCGACGCCAAGGGATGAAAGTTCGGGGACCAATGTGAGTGTGGGACCGAGGTGAGAGTTGCTTTCCGAGTTTTATTCCTTTCTTTTCTCATCCCCTCTTGAGGTGACGATCTGGGTTCACGGACTTCCCTGAAAAGGAGAGGACCCCGTCGAATTTTCAGAGTCGACAGCTTTGTGGCGACCACGGTGGGACAAGCAATGTCTTCAACCGTGGGTGCTAAGTGTTTTGTTTGCAACTAGTTCTAGTTCTAGACCGGTTCCCACGTGAGCCTTTCCTTCTTTCCACCTCTCTTAAACTTCATGCCATCTCATAATTTCTGATTTCACCCATCTTTCATCAGATCTGAAGTGCCAAGTATGCCATTCATTTTCTGCATTTTATTTAAACCGGTTCCCACGTGAACCACCCTTTTCTTCTTAAACCGGTTCCCACGTGAACCAATCTCTTTCTTTACTTCGGTTCCCACGTGAACCAAACCACTTTCCTTCAGATCTATCCCCACTTGGATCAGATCTTTGTTCACCTTTAATTGGCCCCACGTGGCCCTCTTTTGGCCATTCAAACCGGTTCCCACGTGAACCACCCCTTTTACCCAAAACCGGTTCCCACGTGAACCACCTTTACTTTCTACCCCAGTTCCCACATCGGTCCCCACGTGGACCACCCTTTTGCTTGGCTATCAGATCTGAACCCTCTTCTTTCCATCACCTTTTCACTATCTCCATTTGGCTCACATAAGAAACAAGTCTAGATTCTAGTTTCTAGTTGCTTGCCTAGTTTCTAAATTGCTTGTCTGGTGTTGATTGCTTGTTTAAGTTTATGCTTTGCTCATTACTTGCTTTATTACTTGATTGCATTCTATGCTCCTTCTCTCTACCTCCTTCTTTTACACTCTTTTGAGGCGGGAGCTCACTCTCCCATCTACCCCTCCCATCCAAAACACCCTCTTGGTGGATTCTGACCTCTCTTCTGGGATATTCCTTCCTAGTTGACTTGGTTGGCTTTCATCAAGGCCTCCGTAATTCCTCATACGTGGAGTATTCCTCTTCACGATCGGGTTGGTTGTACCACTCCCCAAAACCCGAAGCATCCTACGTTACCTACACGTGGTGAGTTTGTGTGAAACCTAGGTCATTGGAGATTGGAGTTAGGATCCTAACCCATTTGTTGAGAGAACAATTCTTAACAAAATTCATAAACCTAAGGTTTAATCAAAATCATTGCGTAATCTTGCTTTCAAGTCTTTGCATAACTTGTTTGTCAAACAAAAATTCAAACCTCTAACTTTTTGCAAGATACTAAAAAAACCAAAAAAAAATTCTTTGTTTGTTTTGTCAACTTGTTTGTTTTACTTTCTCCTAAGTTCAATGCAACTAAGGTCTGGAAGGCACGTTGGAATGGCGGAACAAGCTGAACATCGAGAGCACGAGATGGGTCACCAACCGATTCCGTCAGAAGCGCAAGAGGTCCCTCAACCATCTGCTCCTCGTGATGTTGAACAACTCTTTAGGGAGTTGTCTCTCTATACCGACCCGAAACCTATGCCCGTATACAATCCATGGTGAAGGGCAAAATTGCTTCAGATCAGGCCGAAACCAATGAAGTTGCCTTATCTCCTCGTCCTCTAGTTCAACCACCACTCATTCAGTCACCCTTTGTTCAACAATCTATGATTCAACCACCTGTTGTTCAACAATCTATGATTCAACCACCTGTTGTTCAACAATCTATGATTCAACCTTCTGTTGTTCAACAATCTATGATTCAACCTCCTGTTGTTCAACAATCTATGATTCAACCATCTGTAGTTCAACCCTCTCTAGTTCAACCATCTATGGTCCAACCCTCTTTTGTTCAGCCATCTTATTTCAACCATGTTGCTCCCTTGACCCATCAAGTCATGGGACAATCTTCAGTGAATTTGCCAAGTCATGCTCCTCAATTTCGAATCATGTCTCTAACCACATACCCCCACTAGTAAACCAAGAACCTGCTCTCACCAGGGCAATCATGGATCAGCTCACCCAGATGAATGAGCGTTATGAAGAGCTGAGATGTCGCATGGACTCCAAGTCAGTGCCTGAAATCTCCATCCCTTCTCTGCCAGTACTACACTTGCCACCTTCTGAGCTACCAGTTTATCGCCGCTACAATGGTACTGGCAACCCTTTTCTCCACCTTAAGGATTTTCTCTACGAATCCTCATTCTGGAAAGATGATCGTAGGGTTCTTGCCTTCTTGTTCCGCCGATCACTAGAAGGGTCTGCGTTGGAATGGTTCTATTCACTCGACTCCTTTGAGGCAGGAGAGTTCGATATTGTTAAAACCAAATTCTTGCAAAGATACAGAGACCGGGTGGCACCAGCATGCTCCATCACGGATTTGATTGCTGAGAAGATGAAGCCCGAAGAGGACTTCATAAAGTTTGCTGATCGCTGGAGGGGAATGGCGAGAAAAATTGACGGATGTGATTTCGAAGGGGAACAAGTGAAGATGCTCATTGGCAACACTACACCTCGCCTTGAGGAATGTCTTGATCATGCACCGTCCTACCACAATGAATGAACTCTATGACAGTGCCCGATACTTGCAAGCCCACTTCAAGGATGCCACCATGATAAACCCTTTCGATCCTAAAACTAGAAACCTTAGGAAAACCCCCTTTGCACCAGTTGGGCCTACAACTGAGGGAGTGGTCAACAACGAAGTTATAAACATTGTAGGGAACCAGGGAGGGAACCGTCAAAACCAGTTCAGAAACCCACCACAGAACCCTTCCTATTACCCCCCTCAGCAACAAGTTAGGCCACCACCCCCCCGACAACCACAACCACCCCCGCAACCGGTAGCACAACCCCAGCAACCTCGTCAACCTACTTACAATAGGGCACCGCCACCACCCAATCAGGCACCACGAAGGGGAGGTCCTAGGAGAGAGAACTACCAGCAACTCCCTTACTCCTTGACCGACATCTTCAATGTACTCATGGCGGAGAAACAGTTGGAATTGCCCAAGGAAAGAGAGGTTTGGCCAACAACGCAGATATGTCCCGACATCGTGCTTACCACCGGTGTCCTGGTCACACTGTAGAGGTGTGCTTTCAATTCAAGGATTACATCCACGATCTGAATGACCAAGGCAGCATTGATTGGGTCCAAATGGGGGAATGCATACAGGTAATGAAGGCTAGGCAAAGTAGCCGGCGGCAGCGTCCACCGGCTCATCCTCAACACCAACTTGGCTTGGGGATTGTCCAGAATTCGCTCCCATTACATGCTCCCGCTCCAACACCGGCACCAGCACATCCAAACCCGGGAATTGGTCTAGTACATTCCATTGTCCAGGGAGATGCCAGCCATGCTCAAGGTTGGCAACTAGAAAACCAAAGTGCAACCATGCTGTCAACCCGGCCTAGGTCTCCTGCTAGGCCTCCTCCTAGACAAATAATCCGTGCACCTGCCACTCCACAACCACTACCAAGCTCAATAACCCAACCACTTGCCGCCACCTCTTCTCGCCGGCCCATCATTAGGCCAGCCCCCTCTCTAACTACGCCTCCTTCAACCATTGCTACACACCGGCCCTTGCTCATCCGACCACCTCAATCACCACCATACAGAACCCCCACCTATGAGCTCTACCACTTCAAAACCCCAACCTATCATACCACCAACACCACAACCTATCATGCCACCACAACCTTCATTAAACTCATCAACCACTCCTGCACCCCGGCCTCTTCTTATTAGGCCACCGGTATCACCATCACTACCACCTCCAAATCCTACCCCTCTACCAACTAACCCCATCATCCCAGAACCATCAATCCCATTACCTATCATACATGAACCTACACCACCTGTTCCACCAGAACCCACCCTAGTTAACCCGTCACCTCTACCCGACCGCCAAATAGCCCCGGTGCTTCGGAGTGGGAGGATGTTCCAGCGGCTCTTTCCCCAAGCCGGAACTCAACTTCAGGAGCCAGTGGAGGAGGAACAAGTGGAAGAACCAATGCCAGGCACAGCCTATGATCTGTTAAAGCATTTAGATAAGACACCGGCCCGTATTTCCATACTTGAGTTGATCAAAAGATCAAAAGTGCACCAGGAGATTCTACAACAGTACTTGCAAAGGGTCATGGTGAATGAAGATCTCCCACCTGAGAAGATCACTACAGTGTTAGCCCCTAGAAGTGAGCACCCAACACTCACTTTCTCTCAGGAAGAATTAGCAGATCCAGACTTTAGGAGATATGCTTTGCATGTGGCTGTTATCATCTGCAATGTCGAAGTAAAATCATGTTTGGTTGACACTGGAGCTTCCATCAACGTTATGCCGCCAGAAACATTGCAGTTGTGCGGTATTTCTGAACAAGAAATCAAGCCATCTTGTGCCATGGTTACAGCCTATGATAACTCCAAGAAGTCTGCACGTGGGGTGGTCACTCTAGAAGTCAAACTTGGACCATGTACGGTCACAACAGAATTTCATGTTCTAGAATTAGATCCAACTTTTCGGGCTATACTTGGGAGGCCATACTTGGAGGCAATAGGAGCTGTGGCTTCAACAAACCACCAGTGTATAAAATTTCCCTTTAAAGGACAGGTGGTCAAGGTGACTAGCATGCCTATGAGGGATGAGATGAATGATGTTTTTACATCACCCCTAGGTCTGTCAATACAACCCCAGATCTCAGAGGGAGAATTGCCAGAAGTTAGATGCATGACCGCCTCTCTACCAGACACATTGGGATGGCGGATGATGATGAAATTGGGCTATCAGCCTGGAAGAGGTTTAGGCAAGGATCTTCAAGGGATCACTCAGCCAATTGAAACTGTGAAAAGGCCACGCAGGCAGGGGTTGGGATATGAAGAGGGTTCCATCCCAAGGAGGATCTTCCGGGATATGCCATGGGACTCCATACATTCTTTATCAAAGGGGAGACCATGATGATGGCTGAAGATGGCAAAAGTTCCATGATAGTCACAAGAGAAGAAAAGCTTCGAAGAAGAAGAAGAAGACTTGGAAGACCTGTGCTTATCTCTAACTCGTTTGTTCTCAAGTGGGGAAGAGCACCAGGAACCACTCAAGGGCAGACCAATCTTGGATCATCTAGTTAAGCATACCACCCAAGTCAAAACCATTCCACGAGGCCCAAATATAACAATCCCATGTTTGAACCTCGTACCTTTATTTCTAGATCTTTTGGATGGGCTTCAGGGCCCACTTACTCATTTTGGGCCCATGTGCCCTCTTCAACCATCTACTCTTACTGGGCCAGCTTGCCCATTTGCTTCCCTCATCAACTTCGAGACTGGGGGCTTTTCTCAACATGGGCTCACATGCCCATTTATTTCTATGATCGGGTCCACGTACCCGTTTACTTTCTTCATCCGTTTTGGACCCATGTGTCCACTTTCTGTTACCATTGGGCCCACGAGCCCCTTTTTCCCTTTTATTCTTAAGTTTTTCTCTCTATTAATTCAGTCAGTTTCTAGCAAGCCTCGAGTCACTCAGGCTCATTCTATCTTTTTACTTGAAATTTCCAAAAAAAAAAACGTCTTCTCTGAAACTCACATTTCCATCGAGGAGACATCTCTACTCATGCCAGAGGGTGCTCCCAATCAGGGATCCCTCTTTTCTGAACCATTAATCGATTTACTCGATCCTCCCTCCACTGTAAATACCACCTTTCCAGCTTTATCTTCAGTAGGTCAAGTTAGGTTAGGAAATAGGAAAGTCAGAGGTAAGCGAGTTCCAAATAGGTATCTGCAACAATTGGCACAGAAATGCGTAGAGTGTGCAAGGCTGCCAAACTTTTTAGATAATACTATCCAGCTAGATGAAATCCGATATGAGGATGAGCATAACATAGATCATACTTTGGGAGTATATGAGGTGGTATCAGAGAAGGATCCCGAATCCGAGGATGAAATTGAGGACTTGGCTGATGCATATGCATCTGGACTTAGAAGATTTGAAGAACCATCAGCCACGGGAATGAACCGACCAAGGAACTGAATTTAGGAACCCCGGAAGATCCTAAGACAATCCTCATCAGTGCAAACCTCACTCCCTCAGAAGAACAACGTTTGATCAAAGTTTTGGAAGAATATAAAGACACGTTCGCATGGACATATGAAGATATGCCGGGATTAGATAATTCATTGGTTGAACATAGATTAACCTTGAAACCTGGAACTACCCCGGTTAAACAAAAGCTCAGGAGGTTCCACCCTGATATTGCACTCAAAATGAAAGAAGAGGTCGACAAATTACACCAAGCAAAATTTATTAAAGTTGTCCTATATCCGCAATGGGTGGCTAACATAGTCCCATGAAGAAGGATGGACGAATTCGGATTTGTATAGATTTCAGGGACTTGAACCGAGCGTGTCCTAAGGATGATTTCCCTTTGCCTCATATCGATGTTTTGGTTGATAACACAGCTGGATTTGAAATGCTTTCATTCATGGATGGCTATTCTGGATACAATCAGATCCGGTTAGCTGAGGAGGACCAAGAGAAGACCTCATTCACTACACCTTGGGGAACATATTGCTATGTTGTCATGCCCTTTGGGTTAAAGAATGCCGGTGCTACATATCAGAGGGCTATGATGGCTATCTTTCACGACATGATGCACACCCTTGTAGAGGTGTATGTGGATGATTTGGTTATCAAGTCCAAGAGTCGGGAAGATCATTCTGAAGTGCTAAGGAAGGTCTTGCAAAGAGCTAGAGAATACAAGCTAAAAATGAACCCTAAGAAGTGTACATTTGGAGTTTCATCAGGAAAGCTACTTGGGTTCATAGTAAGCAAAAGAGGCATAGAGATTGACCCAAACAAGGCCAAAGCAATTATTGGTATGCCTCCTCCGAAGAATATGAAAGAGCTTCGAGGATTGATTGGGAGGCTACAATTTGTCCGCCGGTTTATCTCACAACATTCCCAAAGGTGTAAACCTTTCTATGAGTTAACCAAGGCGGGGGCCGAGTTTAAATGGGATTCGAAGTGCCTGGAGGCGTTTGATGGGTTGAAAACATACCTGGCAAGTCCCCCTGTACTTAGACCACCAATTCCCGACAAACCTTTGGTCCTCTACATTTCGGTTCTTGAGAACTCTCTCGGAGCAGTCCTTGCACAAGTTGATGAAGAAGGGAAAGAACGAGCTACTTACTACTTGTCTAAGATGTTTGATGCTTGTGAGCTGAAGTACACTGTGGTAGAAAAGACCTGTGCTGCTCTTGTTTGGGTGGTTCAGAAACTCAAACATTATTTCCTTGCTCACCAAGTCAAGCTCATTGCTCGTATCAATCCCATTAAGTTTCTGTTAGAGAAGACAGTCTTGACTGATCGGTTAGGGCGATGGCAGAGTTTCTTATCCCAATTTGACATCACTTATATCCCACAGAAGGCAATCAAGGGTTATGCTATTGCTGAACACCTTGCCCATCATCCCATACCCATCTTTGACCCAGTCCGGTCGGAGTTCCCGGATGACGAACTAATGTCAGTCCGATCTTCCAATCTTTGGACATTATATTTTGACGGGGCTCTGAACTCTCATGGTAGAGGGATAGGGATGGTGCGTCTATCAACTGAAGGTGTCGCCATTCCACAGGCTTTTCAGCATAACTTTCCGAACCAACAACATAGCTGAGTATGAAGCCTTGCTGGCCGGACTGGAGGCCGCTCATTTCCATGGTGCCACCGAACTGAGGGTGATAGGTGATAGTCAATTGATCCTACGCCAAGTCCTATCCAAGTACCGAACTTCCCATCCAAACCTCAAGCCCTACCAGGAGCTCACTACCTGCTACATCAAGTTATTCTTCAAACTCACCTTTGTTCATGTCCCCCGCTCTCAGAATATCCTCGCCGATGCCTTAGCTTCACTAGCTTCATCTCTATCTCGTCCCGTTAGGCGGTGCAAGTGCGAACTATCCACATCCGTAAGAGGACAATTCCAAAGAATTGAGGATGGACGTTTTCTGAAGGTTAAGGAGAGATTCAACAGAAAGGAATACTTGGAACATAAGGAAGAAATCTCCTTGATTGAGTTAGAAGAATTAGAAGAAGGTGAGAGACCTTGGTATGACGAGATTGCGAGGTATTGTCAAGATCAGTCATATCCACCTGGATCAACCACCAAAGAAAAGAAGGCAATCAGAAGAGTATCCCAGAGGTATACAATCCTAGGAGGAGTGCTCTATAAGAGAAGCCTAAGTGGAATCTTACTCAGGTGTCTTGATGAAGAAGAAGCTGAGTTGGTGCTGAAGGAAGCACATTCTGGAGTGTGTGGTGGTCACGTGAATGCCCAAGCCCTTGCTAAGAAAATCATCCGGCAAGGGTATTATTGGCCAACTCTAGAAGAAGACTGCTCCATCTTTGTCCGGCATTGTCATTCATGTCAACTCCATGCCGACAAGATTCACTCTCCCGCATCTTCCCTTCATCCAATTCATGCCCCATGGCCTTTCGCCATGTGGGCTTTTGATATCATTGGCCCCTTGAGTGACCTCAACTCCGAAGTGCGCTCAAAATCATTCATTCTGACGGCAACGGAGTACTTCACAAAGTGGGCTGAAGCGGAAGCATTCGTGGAGATTAAAGCATCAACAGTTTGCTCCTTCATCAAGCGCAACATTCTGGCAAGGTTCGGGATACCCAGCGACATCGTCACCGACAACGGACCACAATTTCTTTCTCAAGATCTGCGTGATCTTTGCAACAGGTTTTGCATTTCATTGCATCATTCATCACCATATTATCCTCAAGGCATTGGTGAAGCAGAAGCCACCAACAAAACCTTAATCAAAATCATCAAGAAATCTTGTAAGTCTAGCAAATTTCCTGACTGGCCTCATAAGCTTGTAGCTGCTCTATGGGCTTATCGTACTTCTGTAAGGACTCCCGCTGGACAAACCCCGTATGCTTTGGCATATGGGATGGAAGCAGTGGTCCCTTACGAAGTATTACTTCCATCTCTCCGAGTTCAGCTCGACAGGATATTCCCGTTGATGAGAGAAGAGAATCTCTCCTTGCACGCCTTGAACTCTTGGATGAAAGAAGGCTAGCCGCTGCCGAGCATGCCCGGACTTATCGAAATAGACTCAAAAGGTTTTATCAAAAGAGGGTGATCGAGAGAAAGTTCGAGATCGGTGAGATAGTAGTCAAACGCATATTCGTTAAGCCAGGGGGTCCCCGCTCCAAGTTGCAACCTAACTGGGAAGGGCCTTTTGTAATCACTGAAAAGTATCCAGGTAATGCATTGACTAATGCAGATGGAGAAAAATTGAATCATCCTTGGAATGGAGTTTACCTCAAAAAGTACTTTCCATAAAAATGGAGAAACCACTGGTATAATCTCAAGTCATCAATCCTAGGTTGTTCGTGAGAAGTCAAGGGTAGGTACCATCCTACACACACAACACTTCCCGATCCTAGAATCCGGACAACCCGACACTTGCGAAAGGCAAGGCAGAAATCTAGAAATGGAAGGAATACCCTTACCCTATTCTCTTCTACTCGGTCCAAGATAGGGAGAGAAGATTAGAGAGGGGTAGTATCGAAAACACTCGCCACCCTAGTAGGAGGCCGTCTCAGAGGGTACAAAAGGGTGCCAAAAGATGGGCAATGAACCCCTCAGGTTAGAAAAAGAAAAATGATCAACCTGTCTGAATGAGTACCCAGAATGATAGTCAAGGCAAAAGGCACTAAAAGATGGGCAATGTCCCCACGGGTCAAAAACCTGTCCAAATATGTGCCGCATAGAAAAGAACAAAAAAAAAAAAGAAAGAAAAACCCAAAGAGGCCGAACCCCAATGGGTAATTTGAGTGAGAGTAGAGAAATTCCTCTCAACATCTTCAAACCCTATCAAGGACTTCCTCTATACTCTTCCTCCTTAAACCCCTTGGGTAGGGTAAACCGACCAAATCCCGGTGGAATCCAAGCCGATCAAAGGAAGAAGGTTAGAAGGATTCTAGGTAGGGAACTTTATTTTTGCACGTGGCATCTACCACTTGAGTCTTGACAAACTCCAAAGACCGATGAACTGTCTCAAATACCAGCATTTTCTCCACAAAAAAATTGCATATTTCAAAATCCACAGAAAAATACATATTTCAAAACCCAAAAAAAAATGCATATTTCAAAAACCTAAAAAAATTGAATATTTCGAAAACCTAAAAAAAATGAATATTTCAAAAAAGTTAAAAAAAAAACACACATATTTCAAAAATCTAAAAAAAAAATTTGAATACTTTTGAAAATCCAAATGATTGTTTTCAAGAAAATCCAAAAAAAAAAAAAAAAATTTAGTCATGATCATTGCCTTAGTTGCATCCATGTTTATTTTACTGCCATGCATATTTCCATTCCTGCATTGCATATCCATTTTTTACTTTAATTACCTTGTTAAGAAGGCTCTTCCCCTTGACCTAAGTCAAAGTTGACCATAATGGGCAAAGGGATGAGTCCGGATGAAGATCTAATCTCCTTCTGTCAAGTGTTTCATGCATGTCAATACAGGAGAGGAGAGGATTCACACCATGACAGGTAAGTTCTCTCAACCCCCCATTTCATTTTAAGTCATTTGTTTTATTCCACCTTGTTAAGAAGGCTCCTCCCTTTGACTCAAAATCAAGGCATACGATATACAGGCAAAGGGATGAGTAATGAAAAAATTTATTCATTTTTCATTAAGTGTTTTCAGGAGCTGAAAAAGCAAAAAAAGAGAAGGGCGATCAGGTACATTTTTTTCAAAAAAAAAAAAAAAAAGGCCATAGGGCGCATGTGCCCTCATCTGGGGGCACATGGCCAGGTGCCCCACCCCCTGGGCGCATGGCCAGGTGCCCCCGATCGGGGGCACATGGACAAAAAATTCGAAAAATTCAGAAAAATCTCAAAAATTCAGAAATTGTCTATAATGTTAAAAATGACATTTTTGCTAAAGGAACCATCATTAAAAACTTT
This sequence comes from Cryptocoryne crispatula var. balansae, assembly GCA_036172225.1. NCBI lineage: Eukaryota > Viridiplantae > Streptophyta > Magnoliopsida > Alismatales > Araceae > Cryptocoryne > Cryptocoryne crispatula. Next base: position 20,813,320 of record CM069926.1, on the reverse strand, counting down.
GTTTTGACATCCAAATGATGGTTCAAATAGTAAAACCTTCAATTGATCATTTCAGAAACAATCTGATTCATATGACAATTCTGTCTGTTGGGTACTAATCAGAAATGTGCAGGCAACCTTTTTAGTCCTAACAGGTGAATTGGTGAGATCAATGTTCCCCAAGGAACGTCATGCCAACCTTGCAGCGAAAAGGAAGCACCACCCAGCTAAACATCCTTATGGTGTTGTATTCCGTCAGAAGGCAAGACAAGGATGGACCAGAGATGCTGATGAACCAGGCGGTCGATGCAGCTTACCTGAAGATTTCATCCTCAGCTTCTCATCAATCTCACATCACATCACCATCATCACTTCATTTTTGCACTTCACATCACTCTTACTATCTGTCACCTAGTTATGTTAGGTCCATTTTATACATATTATATGCATTAATGTTGAAGACCTTGAGAGTGAAGATGACTGGGCCCGAGGTCCCCTTCAACAAAATCTACGACGGCTTGGTCATTTCTTCACACACACGGATAAGCCAAAATTGAACATTGGAGGGACGATGGTTCCTAATCGGGTGTCTTGACCTCCAATAGACAATCTATATCTTCAACTATTTTCTACATGATTTTCTGTGTGTTCACAGCCATCTCCTTTTCTTTCTTCATCATTACCAATTCTATTTCATTATGTTTTCTCTTTCCTTTATTTCATCATGTTTTATTTTATCCCTTCATGTTTTATTCCTTTCTTTTTATTCCACCATGTTTTATTCTGTCCTTTCTTTTAACCCACCGTGTCTTTTATCCCACCGTGTCATGGCAATTGGTCATGCCATTGTTTCTTCTTTCCCTTCATTTTATGTTAGTCCCACCATTGTCTTTCAATCTCACTATGGCTTAAATCTGTTTTTTCGTTTTTCGAATACTTGATTTTTCTGCTAGAGCGTGATTCATGGTTTTCACGATACCCGAGCAATTTTCTTGTGCTTAAACGAACCCTTTTAGAATTTGAGGTTCTTCCACTCAGAATTAAACTGAGTATTTTGGTGAAACTTGAATGAACTTGAGATTCCAAATATGATGGATTGGTATTCTTTTCATTTCAAGATCAACTTCTCTTTTACAAAACTTTAGCCCATCACAGTACAAGAACACCGCAAAGTTCGGGTTGCTGGCTGATGATGAACCTACGAATTCGAGGACTCCTCACCACGTTGAGGGTTGGCTACATCCTTTTATCCTTTATCACTTACTTTTTCATCTCTCGTGCCAAGGGCATGGCTTTTACCGATCAATTATATGAGGTTTTGATAGAACATGAAAGCGATCTAGAATACTCGAGAGATTCATTTCTTTGGATCGGGTAGATAAGCGTGTCTATATCTACACCTTGATGCCACCTTTTCAGTCCATCACCATTCCATTCCGCTACATTCATCTACGTCCACTTACATTCCATTACAGTTCACTCCGAATCACTCCGCTTCATTACATGCCACTCCCTTACAAAGCCGACATCAAGGCGAGGCAAGCTGTAGACACGCCAAATTCGCCTAATTCAGAGCATAAAACTCATGTTTTATAGGGTAACACGCATGATTGATCATATGATGATGCCGGGTCCTTTTAAGTTGATTTGGAGCTTCGCCGAACGAAATCGGATGTTTTCCGAAGTTTTCCGCGAAAAGCCGTAATTTCCGAGCGAAAGCCACATGTAAGTCGTGTAAACACGGAAATTGGCTGAATGACCAATGCCTAATGATCATGCATTGAAGGTTATGGTCATATTCACACTCCGAACAAGTTTTGTTGCATTCCGTGCTTCCCGATTTGCCGTCGGAGTCATTTTGATCTATATCGGACCTTCTGTTCACTACCCTAACTTCCGGATAAAATTCTGAAGTTTTGGAGGGTGTGATGGCTGATCCGATGCTGTAGAAAGCTTCTTCGGCCTGTTATCTTTCCAACGCAACAAACGGCGTCGAATTCCGAGTTCGGGAGTGTTCGCAATGGCTTCCGGAAGAAGGACGCGCAGAACTAGTCCCATGCGCCCAGGTTCCAGGGCACATGCGCCCGGGACCCAGGGCACGTGGCCATGCGCCCTACCAGTGAGGCACGTGACCATGTGCCCTCACTTGAGGGCACATGCGCCCCACCTTTGAGGCACGTGGGAACCAGTTTTTCACCGGGACTCTACCGCTCAACCGACGGACCGGATAAGATCAAATTTTTCGGAGTTGATAAGATGTGCCCTCACTGGGGGGCACATGCGCCCCTCAGTGGGGCGCATGCGCTTGGCACCAGGGCGCATGCGCCCAGGGCTAGGGCGCATTCCCCCTATTTTTTAGTCCAGATCAGATTGCTCGTTCTCCTATAAATGGACTCTGATTCCGGTCGTTCCAGAGAGATGAGAACGACTCCCCAGGCATCTCAAGACGTCCTATCACCCTCCTGCATCGATTTTATGATTTTTAGAGAGAGAATTTCGAGTTTTTAGAGAGAGAAAAGTCAGTTCAAGAGAGAGGAAGGCTGTTCTGCAGGTGATCTGCCAAGTCTCTCTTCTTCGACCTCTACAGAAGTGTGTGGACGTCTTCTGCCTGAGCTCTCTTCATCAAAGTTCTTCCTCTCCATGTCTTCTTCAGTTTTCAATCGACGGCACTTGATTCCAAGGTCGGGGCTGGTCGTGACGAGCGCAGAAGCAAAGTCGCGCCTGGCAGATCCTGGAGTGCTGCTCGGCTTTTTCGACAACACAGATTTGGCTATATCTTCCTCTATTCAACTCAGAATCTTTCAGTTCTTTTTCCTATCTCTTTATTTAGTGATTCTCCATCATCCTATTATTTTTTTACATTTTTTGCATTACTTTTACTCTGTTAATCCGAAAAATAAAAAAAAGGGGTTAGAGATAACCCGAATCCGGTCAGTTTCTAGTCAATTGTGTGTTTTATGTCATTCTCTTTACATATACTCCACTTTGTCTAGTTCTAATTATATATTTCACTTGTTTATTTGTCTAGTTGCACAGAATATCAAGCACCCACACGTTGAGGACTCTTCTTCATCGGCCGGCCGAAGAAGGAGAAGCTTAAACTCACACTCTTCACGCTAAGGTACACACGGTCATCTTTCATTTTGATTCTATAAATCGGAACCCACGGTTCCTGGCGACCACGTTTATTTCTTCTCACCCTCCTCCCACATGACCCGAACCGTCTCTTTGGTGATCGAGCGACGCCAAGGGATGAAAGTTCGGGGACCAATGTGAGTGTTGGACCGAGGTGAGAGTTGCTTTCCGAGTTTTATTCCTTTCTTTTCTCATCCCCTCTTGAGGTGACGATCTGGGTTCACGGACTTCCCTGAAAAGGAGAGGACCCCGTCGAATTTTCAGAGTCGACACCCATGACAAAGGTCAAGACATACTGCAACTTGCAAGGGGATAGGCGATATTGGCATTCTAATCTTCTTTTTTGAGTGTTTCAGGCACGAAGAACAAACGAGGAGAACTACACAACAAGGTGACACTCGCCACTTCCCTCCCCTGAGGATTCTTAGGAGGAGGTGCCACCATAACCTCGGCCTTAACTTTGTCAAGAAACTTTTTGCAGGCGATGCTCGCCACTTCCCTTCCTTGAGGATTCTCAGGAGAAGGAGTCATCATTACCTCGGCCTCAACTTTGCCGAGAAGCTTTCACTCTGTGTCATCATTAGGACACATGAACTCCTTTGTGAGAATGCATGTCATCACATCGCAAACTCACTGTTATCATTTCCTTTCTTAGCATATATTAGTTGCATTACTATTTATTTTATGCATTGATGTTGAAAACCGTGAATGCAAAGAAGACCAGGCCCGAGATCCCCTTCATCAAAATCCACGAAGGTCGGGTCATTCTTAGTGCTCATGGATAAGCCCAAAGTTGTGCTGTGAGGGACGATGGTTCCCGAATGGGTATCTTGACCTCATAGACAATCCATATCTTCAACTATTTGTTATACAAGTTTTGTTTTGTTTTCTTGATCCCAACATGCATCATGTAGCATTAGTTGCATTACATTTTGTTTTGTTATCGCACACATCCTTTCATCTTTTCATAATCTTCACCTTCTCACCCTAGTCTCTAAATCTTGTATCCTAATTCCAATCATTCTGAATCCCACCGTGCTTTCTAATCCCACCGTGTTCTTTAGTCTCACCGACCTTTCTAATATCCCACCGTGTCTATGAATCCCACCGTGTTCGGTAATCACCTTGTGCCTCCAACTCCTTCATTTCTATCACCACTGTGGCCACTGCAACAACCTTCTTGCTATTTATCTCACTGTGGCAGTCAACTTATCCCGCCAAGGGCCTCCTATTTGATCAGAACTTTAACCGTCACTATCTTCACGGTTTGTGCTTCAACATTTGCCTTTTGGAATCTGAGATCATTCGATTCCGAATTGAATCTTGTCTCCTGGAAGACTTAAATGAATCTAAGAGCCTGAATGTGATCGATTGGTATTCTTTTACTTTTTCAAAACAAATCTCATTTTAAACTTTAGCCCATCACAGTATAGGAACACCGCAAAGATCGGGTTACCGGCTGATGATGAACCTACGAACCCATGTTTCGGGGACTCCCCACTATGTTGGGGGTTGACTATTCTTCTCTCGTGCCAATGGCACATCTTTTACCAATCGAACATAGGAAGACTTGATGAAACATGGTGGTTAACTAGGAGACTTGAGGAGATTCGTCTTGCCAAATCTGGTCGTTGAGCGTGTCTATATCTACACCTTGATGTCACCCTTTCAGTCCATCGCCATTTTGCTTCACTACGATCCATCTGGCTTCGCTACGCTTTCTCTACATTTCACTCCGCTACGCTACATGCCATTCCCTTGCAAAGCCGACATCAAGGCAAGGCAAGCTGTAGACACGCTAATTTGGCCTTATTTAGACCTTAAACCATTATTCCATTGGCAACATCTCTTTTAGACCATAAAAATCATAATGAACCACCCTTTTGGATGAGACAAGGTGCTTATTGGAAATATAAGGATGATTTTCTAATTTTTAATCAAATACGTGTTTGCCAAACAAGAGACTCTTGGTTGTGTGCCAGATTATGCTTTTCCCAGCATATCCTCTATTTGGAAATTTTTCACAGGATTATATGAACGTCTAATGAAAAAGTATTCAACATAAATAATATTCGTCTCTGAGTTATCTTTCCATTGCAACAAACATCATTCTATTATGATCTTCCATTTGTCCGCAACGCCCTTTGGAAGTCAGATGCGCAGTTCTGTCCGCACGAAGCACCGATCAAGCCCAATTGCATGCAAGCCCAGCCCATTGAGCACATATCTGACCAATTCACGACCTTACCTTCCTTTCTTATCCTCCATATCACTTGTTATAGTATCTTGAAGCTTAATGGTCAAAATTAGCATCATCAAATGATGGCAATCCAACTTGTTGTCTAATACATCAAAACTTGCCATTTTTAGACTAGATTTGTTTCCTCTTCAAGTGGAGACATATTTTGAACATGGGAAAGGTGATCCATGGTTTCCAATCCCTCTCAATCATTTGGTTAAGTTTATAGATGCCTGAGGATGAAAATCAGCAACATTAAATGGAGGAAATCCAACCTATGGTCAGATGTATCAAAACTTGCTATTTTTTGACCTATTTTTCATCCCCTATAAAGAGAGACTCATATGAACGACCTAAGAAGGGAATCCCCATCCTCCAGCACTCCTATACTCGTCCTCCAGACACTCTTGGCTCATCCCAACCTCCCCAAATCGTCCTCTCTTCATCCCGGTGCCCGGAGATCATTCCAAAGTGAAGAAGAAGCCGGCCTATGCTCCAATGTGCTGCACTGCTGATCATTGATTTCTACAGATCTTTATAGTAATTTTACGGCCTTTTTTTCTTCATAATAAGTGTGCTAAATCAAGATATATTTAATCTCCAACAAACATAGATCAATTCTGACATACCCTTGGCTTATTACGGCTTCAACACCGGCACTACACAGACAGATCCGAAGTCTTCTCTTCCAAGTCATTATATTCTCAGTCAATTTTAGTACATTGAATGGTGGATTCAGCCTATATATCCTTCATAGAAATTGTTCCCTGGTGAGTTATATTTTATTTACAATAAGAATAATTCAATTCAGATATCTGTGGTTCCCATAGCATGTCCTACATCTACATTGTGCTGGAAGTTTCCAGAACTTCACTGTCCAAGATCCGGTTTATCAAGTAAATTCAGATAACTTATCTTAAGATTCAATAAAACTTGTATTCATATAAAAAAACCCTCGGTGAGTCCTCTTTATTTTGAAACAAACATCACTTTATTCTGACATTGGTTCTGTTTGTTACGGTCTCTGCATCAAAGCTACGCAGTTTACGTTGAATCTGTTCAACCCGGTTGCCACTTTGTCTGGGCTGTGTTGTCTTTAACCATTCATATTATCTTTGCTAACTCTTCATTAAAATCATTTAGTTCATATTTAAGAATTATTTTTAATCAATTTTTCATCATTTCATACATCATAAAAAAACCAAAAAAAGGGGTTAGGGCTAACCCCGAATCTGGTGAGTTTGTTTCCAATTGTCATTTTGTGTTACTGTTTTTACAGTTACTACACTTCACATACTTTTAATCCTTCCTTCTTTTGTTTTCTTGTCTTCTTTGTCTACTAGTTGCATAGGTACATCGAGCCAGCACCGGTTGGACTCTCTCTCATCGGCCGGCCGAAGAGGAAGAAGGTTGAACTCATACACTCTCTCCCACGCTAAGGTACAAACGGTCAAATCAAATTAATCTTGTCTTTTATTCCATAAAGCAGAGCCCGTGGCTCCTGGCGACCACAATTTCTCTTATCATGTTCTAAGTTATTCTATTCCTCACTCTCCTCCCACATGACCCGAACCGTCTCCGGTGCTCGAGCGACACTGTGAGATGAAAATTCGGAGATCAATGTGAGTGTGGGACCGAGGTGAGGACTTTTTATCGCTTTCCGAGTGTTTTCCGATTCACTCCTTTTCCCCAATTCTATCTTTCACCTTCTCTTGAGGTGCCGATCTGTAACCCATTTTCAGAGTCGACAACCATGTCAAACTCTTTGACTATGGTAACTACGCACATGAATTGGGTAAGGCCAAGAAACCTTTTAAATCTATCTCCATAGATCTTAAAACCCATATTCAGTTTGGAGGATTAATTTGATAACTAGTCTCACTTATGATAACATACTTACTTCATTCTTAATGAGTAGTATGTCAAGCATATATCATACCAAGAAGATGGACTCCCACTTATCTTATATGAAAACACAAGGCATATCTTCCTTCTCAATGAAGTCATAAGATTTAATCTAATTAAACCTTATCTACCATCTATGAGAAGTTTTACTTGAGTGTCGACTTCGAAAATGGGTTCCGCATCGGCACCTCAAGAGAAGGTGAAAGATAGAATGAGAGAAGGAGAGTGAATTGGAAAACACTCAAAAAGCGGTAAAAAGTCCTCACCTCAACCCCACACTCACATTGATCCCCGAACTATCATCTCACGGTGTCGCTCGAGCATCGGAGATGGTTCAGGTCATGTGGGAGGAGAGGGGGGAATAAATGACTTAATGCATAAAAAGATTGAAGAAGTGGTCGCCAGGAGCTACGGGCTCCGCTTTATGTAATGAAAATAGAAAGAAGTTGACCGTATGTACCTTAGCGCAGGATATGATATGTTGGTTAAACCTTCTTCCTCGTTGACCGGCCGATGAAGAAGAGTTCAACCGATGCTAGCTTGATAAACCTATGCAACATAAGACAATAAAAAAGTGAAGAGTTTGATAAGACTTATGAGAAGTGTAGTAACTGTAGAGAGAAGATGAGAAAGAAGCAATTGGAATCAGACTCACCGGCTTTGGGGTGAACCTTAACCCCATTTTTTTGTATTTTTTGTGATATAAAATTATGCAAAAACTAAATAAAAATTATGCTAAAATGATTCTGGATGAAGTTCACACGGGGCTTTCTACCAGTTTACCCTCTCGCGGAAAGCCAAAACCCATGACGAAGATCCGAAAGAGCACGGTTCCGGTCGAGAAATCTCGGGTCAACTCAGGATGACTTAAAATAATGACTGAACAAGTCCGGTATGATCGGAAAACCCGAAGTCATCGAAAAATCTGAGATTAACCCGGTAAACGTGAACCGAACTTCCGAAAAGCCGAGAAACCCTAAAATTGACCGAAATGGCCGTATGGCCTCGATTGATGAAATATACGGCTAGGATCAACCTGTATGACTCGAAAAGACCCGGTGATGACTAGAAAGGCCTAACGCGTGGTCCGAGATAGCCGTGTCAGTACAGATCGAAAAAGCCGTAACGAAAGCCGTCGTTGACCGACACCTACCGAAATGACTTCTCGGAAACCTTGAATGTTACGGAACACATGCGGGACTCCCGAGACCTTCAATTATGGACCATTCAAGGTCAGTCATTGAGCAAGCTTCGTGTTTTTACAGTTCACGCACGGCTCTCACTAGAAGGTTTCGGCATCATTCCGGAAATCATTGGTCCATTCTCAAGTCACAAGGGGCTCCACCAATGTCCTTAGCTCATGTCCACGAGGTAATACGAATTAGGTAACAGTCAAAAAAGAATATCTCCTATGGAATAAGAGTCTAGGGCTCCGAATCAAGCCAATTTGGCGTGTCTACAGCTTGCCTCGCCTTGATGTCGGCTTTGCAAGGGAATGACATGTAGCGGAGCGGAGTGAAACGTAGAGAAAAGAGATGGATCGTAGTGGAATGTAGTGGAGTGAAATAGTGATGGACTAAAAAGGTGGCATCAAGGTGTAGATATAGACACGCTCAATGACCAGATCCAGCAAGACGAATCTCCTCAAGTCTCCTGGTTAACCGCCATGTTTCATTAAGTCTTCCTATGTTCGATTGGTAAGATATGTGCCATTGGCACGAGAGAAGAATAGCCAACCCCCAACGCGGTGGGGAGTCCCCGAAACATGGGTTCGTAGGTTCATCATCAGCCGGTAACCCGATCTTTGCGGTGTTCCTGTACTATGATGGGCTAAAGTTTAAAAAGTGATTTGTTTTGAAAAAGTAAAAGAATACCAATCAAGCACATTCAGGCTCTTAGATTCATTTAAGTCTTCCAGGAGACAAGATTCAATTCGGAATGGAATGATCTTGAATTCCAAAAGGAAATGTTTAAGTACAGACCATGACGGTGCAAGCTTAGATCGAATAGGAGGCTCTTGGTGGAAGGAAGTGACTGCAACGGTAGAATGAATAGCAAGAAAGTTGTTGCAATGGCCACAGTGGTGATAGAAATGAAATAATTGGAGGCACAAGGTGACTACCGAACACGGTGGGATTCATAGACACGGTGGGATATCAGAAAGGTCGGTGAGACTAGAGAACACGGTGGGATTGGAAAACATGGTGGGGTTCAGAATGATCGGAATTAAGGTAAAAGATTTAGAGACTAGGGTGAGAAGAATGTATGCGATAATAAAACAAAATGTAATGCAACTAACGCTACATGATGCATGCTGGGCTTAAGAAAACTAGAAAAAACTTGTATAACAAATAGTAGAAGATATAGATTGTCTATGAAGTCAAGATACCCATTTGGGAACCATCGTCCCTCACAGCACAACTTTGGCTTATCCGTGAGCATCAGAGATGACCCGACCGTCGTAGATTTTGATGAAGGGGATCTCAGGTCAAGTCTTCTCCATACTCATGGTCTTCAACAAATAATGCATAAGATAATAATACACGACTAACGACATATATGCTAGTCGGCAAGTTATGGGGGTTTCCCATGTCCATTCTTCTGTTTCCGCGAGCAATTCTTATCTTTCATAAAAATGTTAGTTCCGAATGGACAATGATGTCCACTCAACCTTAATAAAGATCAAACATAAATAAGTTTGATTTAAAAAAAAAATTGAATTTTTTATGAATTTTTTTGAATTTTTAAGGAATTTTCAAAGAATTTCACCGATCGTGCCCCCGAATCGGGGGCGCGGCCTGCGCACCCTCAGTTTGGGGGCGCGGCCAGCGCGCCCTGGGTTTGGGGGCGGGGCCTGCGTGCCCCCACCCTGGGGGCACGTTCGATCCCAGTTTCCTGTTTCGACCAGATCCGAATTCGGTTCAAATCGGGACCGATTTCCCCTATATAAACACCTCTTAGGATGACCAGATCGTCCTACCAACACCCAGGATGGCTCATCCTTTGAAAAAGTAGTGTGTTGGATTGGTTCGAGGTATTTCAAGCGTCCCAGGTCATTTGAAGGCCAGAATCAACGTCGACTTGGTAAGTTTGCTGCCAATTTTAGCTTTCAGCCACTTTTCTCCTTCTTTTCTCTTAAGGAATTATCTTTTACCTCCTATTTGGGTGTAGGATTACCCAAACTTCCCAGGACCATGCCGGTATTACTCTCCTCCTTGGCTTCCCAGCTTGCTTGACGTCCTCGGCTTGTCGATCAGAGTGATTCTTCGAGATTGGGGCTTAACCGGGCTCTTGATCCATGCTAAGAAATATTCGGGCTACTCCCTTGACTTCGGCTTGATGGGAGCTCTTGTTGAGGTGTGGCATGCCGACACTCACATGTTCGTGTTCGGAAGCTTTGAGTGTACGGTTCTTCTTGAAGAGGCGGAGCTCCTTCTCGGCCTTCCTCGGACTAAGAAGGGAGAGACTGAAGGTATGTTGATCCCTTCAGGACCCCTCTCTTGCTTGGAATTCTTGTAGGATTTCGTCGAGGCTCGGAAGATCAGCACCTTGTTAGCCGGCAAGCGAATCAGTGTTCCCAAGTTGGCGGCCTGGACAGTTTCTCTTCTGACGGCTCCTGGTCTGGACGAGGACCGGATTCTGCACGGTGCAAAGGGTTTCATGGCTTGCCTTGCCGTGGTGTTCTTGTTCCTTGCGGAGGATGGTTTCCTGGAGGTTGATCAGCTTTCGTGCATCAGTGACATCTGGAGCGGTGCACGGCTGGGGCCTTCAGTTCTGGGCTTCTTGTACTGCGGGCTATCCGTAGCTTGTGTGGGTCGTCCTCCCTTCGGCAGTGCGCTTTTATTGGCTTGCTGGGCCAATATTCACTTTAAGTTTGATCCAGCTGGTGAGGTGGCCACCAGGTCACAGCTCTTCCGCCATAGCCCCTTGTTCCCATATGCTGCTGTACTTGGCTTCGGTGAGAGAGTCGCCAACAGGTGTGCATCGGTGAAGAAGAGGCCAGAGTGGCATGCTTACTTTGCCTCCATGAACCATTCCAACTTCTTGCATTCTTTTGATGCCCTGATGCAGAAGGACTTCTAGGTGTGCTTTGTGCCTGGCGTTGATCTCCGCCTGGTTACAGGTTCAGCCTTCGTGTTGTACAACGCTCACTGTTGCCACTCTCAGATCGGCTTGCCTCGGTACAAGTTGCCCAAGCTGTCCCACCCGCCACCTATCAAGGGCAGGCAGCTTGGCTCGGCGGATGACGAGGAGGAGAAGATCTCAGCCATTGCCATGTGGGAGACGAGTCGGGTGTGCCGCCCAGGCCTCCTGATTGAGGAGGACCCTGACCGAAAGCGCCGCTACATCTCCGCGTTGAAGCTTTTACTTGCCTGAGAGTCTTCTTTTCCTGCTTTAACTTCTCAGACATGTTGTTTTTATTTTGAATAAACAATGAATTTTTTTGTAGCAAGTTTGAGTGAAAATTCAATAGAAATTTACCTTGTTTCAGAAAAATGCAAGACAAATGTTGACAATTATGATGAATATGCCTTGTTATTTTCAACACCTTGAATGTTTTTTAATATGAAACAAGATATTTTTGACAGGTTTTAAAATGCCTTTTTTCTTTAGGTAATTTTTCAAAGCAAACCATGAGTCTGATGATTTTTCTTTCGGTGACTCCTTGATCGGCTCGATTTTCTGAACAACATGGTGTTTTCTGAAATTTTTGCCATATTTATCAATTTTGGTTCTGAAAAATACATTTTAGCCATTTTTGACTAATAATTGCATAGAATTTTCTCCTAACACCTGAAAAATGTTAGCTGGTGATGATAAAAAACATGAATATGCCTAGCTAATTTAGGAACTGAGACATTCAAAGTTATGTGAAAAGAGGGATTTTTGGTGGGAATTTAAAGAGAATTTTTCTTCACAAAACTATTTTGAGCAAACCGCGCATCAGATCGGGATTCTTTCGGTGGCATTGCAATCAGCTCGATTTTGTGAACCTTGGATGACATTTTCAAATTTATCCTATTTTCATATTTTTACTCTCTATAAATACCCCTTGAAGGTAAGAATATCTCATTTCCACCTGTACACTATCTCTCCTTGCGCCAGAAACTCCAGATCTCCAACTCATATTCGGAGTCCGAAACACCATGAAAGGTTAGTGCCACTGTTACAAATAATGTAGATCAGGTTATGCTCTTCGATTTGGTTCAAGTTTCACACAATTCCGAGTTGATTTGACAAAAATATCACGAAAATAAGAATCGAGCAGGTGAGAGGGTGCGGTCAACGCAGAGAGCGTTGACCGCGCCCTCGGACCGGGGGCATGCAGACTGCGCCCCCGGTTTGGGGACGCACAGACCGCGCCCCCAAGAGGAGGGCGCAGTCTGCGTGCCCTCTCTCTCTTCACTGAACAGGGGCGCGCAGAGCGCTCCCCTGTTCTGAGGGTGCGCTCAGCGCGCCCTCAGATGTGGGATGCGTGGAGCGCGCCCTGCCTCTTCAAAGAGAGGGAGGGCGCGTTCGGCAAAAAATGTTTTTTCCTTCTCTTTTTTTTATGAATGAAATAAATAAAATAAAATAAATGTATATAACAACGTTTGATGTCAACTTCCCTTTTGGCACAGATGCCGAGACATGTTCGTCGCCACGACTCTGATTCCGAGGAGCCCGAGCTCCCGGCAGTCTGAGAGGTACGTTTTCTTCTTCCTGAACTTAATGATTAGCTCCATTGCATTTTGGCAATAAAAATTGAGTGAACTAATGAAATGAATTTCTTGCAGGCCCGGATAAAATCCCGGATCTCGTGGGACTTGGTGCATGCCGCCTACCTTGGCCTACCGGACTTCTAGCAGGTTCTGTTGGAAGAGATGGGGTTTGGGCCCATCCTCCGGGTGACTCCGTTTTGGGAGGACCTACCACTAGTGCAGGTCCTCCGCGAGTCCTGGGACCCGGACTCCTTTGTGTTTCTGTTCCCATCGGGGCACATGGTACCCTCCCTAGAGGATGTCATCACCGGTCTCCGTGTTTACAGTAGGCCGGTGGTGTGTGCCACTTCTTCTGACTATTCACGGGAATTCCGAGCCCTCTTCGCATATGAGCCTGAGTTCGACACGGAGGATGGTCTACGCACCACTGCCAGATTAGAGGCAGGTGAGATGGTAGGCTTGGTAGATGCCGAGCGTGTCCGTGGCGAGAGCCAGGACAGCTTTTTCTGCCGCATGGTCGGCCAAGCAGCAGCGGCATTTACCGGGTTACCTGGCTCCTTGGAGGCAGACGTAGACTTGTGCCGTTTCCTCCTCTTCTTTTTTGGACTCCTTCTGTTGGGTTCGAAGACGGACCGCATCCATCTGCGGTTCCTCCCTTTGCTTACCAACCTGGAGCAGGTTGGCACGTACACGTGGGGGGCAGCGATGCTCGCCCATTTGTTCTATGGCCCCCAGCTTGAGGTGGGTTCTGTTTCGGTCGCCGGCTTCTCTCCTTTTCTCCAGGTGACTTTTAGCAGTTTTTCTTTATATACGTTTGTATTGTTCTACTTTGTTCTGACGAGTTGTGCCTTTTCAGGTCTGGAGCTACCTTTACCTCCCCCTGGGTCGGGCACAGCAGTCCTACCCCGACCTCCTCCCTCTGATGGCTCACTGGGAGCCCATCCGCCCTATTGGAGGCCATCGCAGCCAACTGACTTCAATTCGTGTACACACTCTCCGCTTTCCACACACTGAAGTATGTCTTTCAATTTTGTGTATCAATATTCTCCTGTTGAAATAATAATCATGATTTTGCTTCCCACAGGTGTGTTGGAGGCCATATCTCATGACCGACGACCATCTCCAGCCCTGGATTTCCCACACTGGTCGTGTCTTCGGCCGCGATCTTCACCTTCTGTGCGTCAATGAGCTGGCGCCACTGTGGCTTCGGTTCTCGGCACGCGCCCTCGGTCTGAAGCAGGACTGGTTGGAGCCTCCTCCTCCTCTTCCCCTAGTTGGTGCCCATCCCAGGCGCCTACTCCTTCCCATGGACTGGGTGGAGAGGTACCATGCCTCAATCACATTGTGGTATGAAGGCGGCGAGGTAGTTATTGGCTGGGCGGAGGACAGTCGAGACTACCTTCGCCGATACGCGGAGGCGTACGACCACTTATTCATTCCAGAGGGTCAGGTAAATGTTTCTTACTTTTCTTCAATTCTATGTTGTTGTTCTCTTCTGACCTTTGTGCCATTTCAGGAGGCTCGGGCTCTACTGCTACGCCAGCAGCTGGAGATTGTTGATCTTCAACAGGAGGTGGCCACTCTTCGTGGCATACTGGAGACTAAGGTAGACACTGCCTTTCACCTTCATTTCTATTCTTGATGTATACTTGCCTTACTCTGATGTGTTTTTCTTCTGTTCACAGCGGAAGGCTCGTGCCAAGGGTTCACCTCCTTCTCTGTCGAGGGAAGAGGTGGCTGAGCTCCGCCAGCATCTTAGTGAGGCAAGAGAGGCCCTGACGACCAAGGAGGCAGAGGTATCTTTCATTATTCTCTATTCTGGTTGTTGATTTTTCTTGGTTCATATTCTTCTTTTCCTTCCAGGTTGCCGAGCTTCATAGTACTTTGTCATCCCGTATCCGGTCTTTGGAGGCAGAGGTGGAGACATTGCGGTCTGCCCCAGCTGACCTTCGTTCCCAGATAATTGTCTTGGATCTCCATCTTCAGCATGAGAGAGCCATGCACGAGATGGAGCGCGAACATAGTCAGGCCATGCGGGCTTTGGATCAGATGCACCTACAGTCACAGGTTCGTTTGTCGGCAGCAGAGGCGACACTGCAGGTTTACTGCCAGAACGTCCCTCCACAGCCGGGCCAGAGTCGCACCCACCAGAGCATCTCCCATCGGAGTGGTACGCACCGGAGTGCTGGCGCCGCTCGTAGCCGGGTCACCACGGCCCGAGCCAGCAGGGGCAGAGTGGCCAGAGCCAGAGCCATGAGCGCGGTGCTTCTGTGTTTCTGGCCACTTCTTCAGAGCGTCGCCGAAATGAGGTGGCCGTAGCAGCTTTGGCGGACACGGCTACCATGCCTCCTCCACGTGGTCATTCTCCTAGAGAGGGTAGCAGCAGGCACTGATATTTGTAGCAGGCTTTAGCTTTTCTGATGTTGTAGCTACTTTTCTTCTTTGTTGTAGCACTTCATGGCGTAATCAGATCTTCATCTGTTTGCTTCAGTGTTTGTTTGATCTGCTTGACATTTCTCGAAAGGATAGTTAGTTTCACTTTCCGGCTTGGCCCCTTGCAAGTTTGTTGTGGGAACCTCGGGAATCGTTTTGATTCTTGAAATGTGTTTAAAAGATGTGTTTTTTTTAATGTTGAAAATATCGTACCTGAATTTTCTAGTAAAGTAGGTAATAGACCATAGAAACTACTAGATAGTCCGGGTGATATTAGAAGAGTATAGAACCGAGGTTCGGGTTCTGTGAAAATATTTTTGACCTCTCTCCATCGGATGGTGCGAATATTCGATGTTCATTTACATCGAGCAAATACTCGAACACCCTTGATTAACTGCCATAGCGATCTTGTTTGACGAGAGCGTGCACATCCACAATGTATAAAGAACACAAAGGGCCCTGGCCTTTTAGGCCCGATGAGATGCAAACAAGTTTGATTAGATTTTGTTTGGAGTTGATTTATGCTAATTTATGAATTGATTTTTGATGTAGTTTGAAATGTTGATTTTATATTTTGATTCGACTTGGATTTGAATGTTATTTGTTTCGGTTTGTTTTAATTGTTTGGTTTGCATCACATCCGGTCTGTCGGGCTAGTGTCGATGCCCAGTCACATGCAATCAACTCGGCACTTGAAATTTTCATTGAATATTCATGTTCATGCTGTTGTACATCAGATGTGGCAGTTCATATGCCATGTTCAATGCTGTCAATGGTGCAAATGTGTGAATGTTCTTCCCTTGGTGTAAAATACCATTTGATGGGAAAATTTTGGCAGCATGCCGCCTTATTTTCCAATCGGTGTGGAATTTTATCCATCCTACAAGGCATAGTCATTTGACTTTCCAAGTAGTGGGAAGGGTCCGTCTGCAGTGGGAAGCGTGTCCCATGCCTACGCCCGGGTCAACATTCCGGTGCATGCCGGATGAGCCGCCCAATGAAGCGTCCAGTTGTGGACTAACTCCTTATTTAAGTTTGGCATTTCACCTTCAGATTTAATTAAGGCTTATTTTAAGTGTCCAAGGCCCAATGAGCCAGCTTCATCAGCACAATGGGCTGGTCTTCATGTCTCATGGCCTGAGAAGGCCGGCTTCATGTCATGTTGGCCCGGTTGGCCCAATTCAAGCTTCATGTCTCCATGGCCCGGTTGGCCTGTTTTACACCTTGTTTGGACCAGAATCGAGAGCCACCTTCTCATGCCCTTGACCCATCATGTGAGCCAAGGGGGATCAGGCCGTCACCCCCAACCTGGTCCTTACAAGGACCTGTTGTAGCCTCGGTTTGTTGCACTTGTTCGCAGCACCTGTTTTGATCTCCAAGGGCCAGGATGGCCTGCTCTGACAATCTTAAGAATTTGATTTCTAGTGTTTGCCTTCTTTCTATAGTAGTGGGCAAAGGAAGCCTCAGAGGGGATGGAATGGATCTGTGGGGGTGCTGCTTGGAAGAGTTGGAAAGGGGACTGCACAAGGGGCATGTTTAAGGCAAGTTTGGAAGGGTTGATTAGGTGCTGCACAAAGGGCATGTTGGAAAGGATTTCAATGCCTCAAAGGGGCTGTTTGGTATTGAAATAAGGAAGGCCACACAAATGGGCTGTCTTGGTTGAAGTTGAGAATCCGCCTGAGAGAGACTTGACCCGTCGTACGGATTCCTAGAAATCCCAGGACATCACCCTCTCCTCCAGCCAAAACAAGGGATCAAGAGCCCGCCCGGGGGAGACTTGGCCTATCTTGTGGATCCAAGAATGCCCGGGACATCACTCCATCCTCCTCAATGAGTAAGGGATCTTTGTAGAGAATAGGGCTGATTGGGTGCTGTTTAGATGGCCATCAGAGAGGTTATGTAGGTGCTGGTTTCCAAGCCATCAGAGGGGCCTGATTTGGGTGTTTTCTGAAGTTCGTCCACTTGGGCAGCAAGTATGGTCGAACATAGCCTGATTAGGAACATGTTCAGGAGCCTAATTGGCTGCTAGAGGGAAGTCAACAAGAGGCATGGTGTTAGGTGACAACACGGTGTTGCTTGGGGATGCCAAATGGGCTGTTTACAGACCACCTATGGGCTGTGTACACATGGACAGCAAGGGGTCTGAAATGAGGGGCTCAAAGAGACTGATTTTTTATGGCTTGTGAAACCAACATTGGGATGTTGAACATGGGCTTTAAGTGGTACCAACAAGGCTGAGTTTTTGGAGCTTCTTGAATGTCCATAGAGAAGGCCGAGGGGAAGAGAAAGAAGAGGGGAGGAAAAGAACTAGAAAGTACTACATCTTCCCTCACCTTTTTTGCACAATCCTTGTTAGAGATTGAAGGATAATATGACTGGTATTATACCCTTATTCTTCTTCTTCTTTTGTTGCTGAAAATGGGGCTGCAATCAGTGCTCCAAGAAGGAACACCTGCTGTTGGAATCAGTGCACCACCGATTGGGCTGCTGCTGGCGCACCTGCTAGAGGGAGGCCTTTTCTCCTTCTTCTTCTTCACTTGATACACCACAAGGGGGCTGGAGAGGTTTCTGACTTTCTGATGAAGACTTCCAAGCAAGGAGAAGCTGTCTTGGAGCAGGGTAGAGGGAGGAGAGGCAGGGCTTCCGCAGGGTGATCAGCTTCTCCTGCACATGGCCAGCTGAGGGGGCTTTTATAGGGGCTGAGGAGCGCCATCTCCAGGAGGAGATAAAACTGGAGGTTGTTGAGAGGAGATAAGGATAACTCAAGGTATGTTGAGGATGATAAGGATAACTCAAGGGAGGTTGTTGAGGTGATTGTGCGCCAACTAGAAAGAGAGGGAGAGAAGGGTGCGCACCATCTCCTCCTTTCAAGGAGGTGTGCGCACATGACATGTGGAAAGAAGGCTGGTTCGACCAAGGCTTGGATGAGGATAAACTTGGTTAGTTGTAGGATTAGTTAGGATGAAGATAAACCAAGAGAGAGATAGGGATAAGCCATGGGAGGTGGTCGAGGGAAGTGGTTGAGTGGGACCCACCAGCCAAGGAAGGAGGAGGTGGGTGCGCCTCCCTCCCCTATTTTCTAGGGCTTCTTGCGCACACATAAGATGAGGGAGGATGGGATTCGGCCATTACAGGTTGGGTTAGCCCATCTTGGGTTAGGTTTAACCCTGGTTTAATCAGAGTGCTCCCGATCCAACGGCTAGCATTAATTTCGACCAAAACCAATTAAATAAATCTCAAATTGACTTCAAAAAAATTCCATATCATGCCATGATGGCCATTGATATTATGCTCTATCCTGATTTGTGGTTGAGATCACTTTAATTGCAACGAATCTCTTAATTTAGCTAGTTTCTCTGATCGGTGCGATCTCGGCCGTCGATAATGCCGAAAACTGTAATTGAATGCAATTGCCTCCTCCCATTGGCCAAATTTATTTTTCATGCATCAATATTCATGATATAAAAGTTTTGGGTCATTAAAATTGAAATTTTAATCCCATGGGTCGATCCAGAGATAATCGGACCATTATGCCCCTGGTGCGAGAACATACGGCTTTCCGTCCGGATTTGCTCTTTCTTGCATATCTCTTCATCCGGGGGTCGGATTTTCGATCCGTTTAGAGAGTTGCCTAGATCTAAACAATCTTGACAATGTGGTAAAGTTGGAATTCCATGTTAGAGTCCCAATTTGTCCCAAAGTGTCAGGGGCAAAATGGTCATTTCGGCCTTCCGGTGTCCGTTTTTCATGTTTTGGGCACCGTTGCGAAGCTCTTGACCGGGGCTATGTAATGAGCACATTATCTTGGCCATTTGTAACATGTAAAGCCATGCCAAGGCATTTCCAAAGCCTGTTTACATCATCTATTCATGAATTTTTTGAATCTGGGTCAGATTTTCTGCACCGGCTTCGGCATTGCTGAAACTTGTATCAAGTAAGCTAAGCGGAAAAATTTGATGCCAACATTTGTCAAGGTTCGAAGCCTTCTAAGAGATGGCAAATAATAAAAGTAAATAATAGATGTAGGGTAAGAAATATACCTGCTGGCGAGACCTCCCCCATCCTTAACTTGTGTTTCTTTTCTGAAAAACTCAATAAAGGGGTTAGATCTGCCCTGTGGCTTACCCCCTTGCCTATTGTCATCTTGCCTTGCTTACATGTCAAGGGAGGTAGCCTTATTAACAAGGTAATATGAATAAAATGATTGAAAATGAATAAGATAAGGGTTAAGAAAGCTTACTTGCTATGGTGAGAGTCACTCCCTTCTTGATCTTAGAATCCTGAATCACTTAATAAAGGAGATTAAATCTTCACCATGGCTTATCTCTTTGCCTATTGCTGTCTGCCTTGACTTAGGTCAAAGAGAGGAGCCTTCTTAACAAGGTGTAAAAATAACCTAAATGACCGAAATGAAATGGTTAAGAGAACTTACCTGTTGTTGATAGAATCTTCCTCTTATTTTAAAGTCCCTGAAAACACTTGATAAAAGAGGATTATATCTTCACAACGACTCATCCCTTTGCCTATTATGGCCAACTTTGACTTAGGTCAAAGGGAGGAGCCCTCTTAATGTGGTGATAATGAAGGTAAATATGCAATGGGGAAATGAAACTGTAGACACGCCAAATTCACCTAATTCAGAGCATAAAACTCATGTTTTATAGGGTAACATGTATGAGTGACCTTATAATGATGCCGGGTCTTTAAAAAGTTGATTTGGAGCTTCGCCGAACGAAATCGGATGTTTTCCGATGTTTTCCGCAAAAAGCCGTAATTTTCGAGCGAAAGCCACACGTAAATCGTGTAAACCCGGAAATTGTCTGAATGACCAATGCCTAATGATCATGCATTGAAGGTTATGGTCATATTCACACCCCGGAAGAGTTTTGTTGCATACCGTGCCTTTCCGGTTTGCCGTCGGAGTCATTTTGACCTGTATCGGATCTTATGTTCACTGCCCTAACTTCCAGAAAAAATTCTGAAGTTTTGGAGGGTGTGATGTCTGATCCGATGCTATATAAAGCTTCTTCGGCCTGTTATCTTTTCAACGCAAGAAACGGCGTCGAATTCCGAGTTCGGGAGTGTTCGCAATGGCTTCCGGAAGAAGGACGCGCAAAAAAATAGTTCCATGCGCCCGGGTTCCTGGTCACATGCTCCCGGGACCTAGGGCACGTGCCCATGCGCCCTACCAGTGAGGCACGTGACCTTGTGCCCTCACTTGAGGGCACATGCGCCCTACCCTGGAGGCACGAGGGACCCAGTTTTTCACCGGGACTCTACCACTGAACCGATCGACAGGATAAGACCTTTTTTTTGGGGAATAGTGCCATGCACCCTCATTGGGGGCACATGCGCCCCTCAGTGGGGCGCATGCGCCCTGCACCAGGGCGCATGCACCCAGGGGTGAGGCGCAAGGACCCCTTTTTTTAGCCTTGATGAGACCGTCTGTTCTCCTATAAATTAACTCTGATTCCGGTCGTTCCAGAGGCATTAGCACGACCCCCCAGGCATCTCAAGACGTACAAACTCCCTCCTGCATTGATTTTGTCATTTTTAGAGAGAGAATTTCGAGTTTTTAGAGAGAGAAAAGTCCGGTTTAAGAGAGAGGAAGGCTGTTCTGCAGGTGATCTGCCAAGTCTCTCTTCTTCGGCTTCTACAGCAGTGTGTGGACGTCTTCTTCCTGAGCTCTCTTTATCAAAGTTCTTCCTGTCCAAGTCTTCTTCAGTTTTCAATCGACGGCACTTGATTCCGAGGTCAGGGATGGTCGTGACGAGCGCAGAAGCAAAGTCGCGCCTGGCATATCCTGGACTGCTGCTTGGCTTTTTCGACAACCCAGATTTGGCCATATCTCTCTCTATTCAACTCAGAATCTTGCAATTTTTTTCCTATCTCTTTGTTTCGTGAATGTACATACTCTTATCATTTTTTTACATTTTTTGCATTACTTTTATTCTGTTAATCCTAAAAAATAAAAAAAGGGTTAGAGATAACCCGAATCCGGTTAGTTTCTTGTCAATTGTGTGTTTCATGTCATTCTCTTTACATATACTCCACTTTGTCTAGTTCTAATTGTCTATTTCACTTGTTTGTTTGTCTAGTTGCACAGAAGATTAAGCACCCACTACATTGAGGACTCTTCTTCATCGGCCGGCCGAAGAAGGAGAAGCTTTAACCCACACTCTTCACGCCAAGGTACACACGGTCATTTTAATTCTATAAATCGGAACCCACGGTTCTTGGCGACCACATGTCTTAATTTATTCCTTCTCACCCTCCTCCCACATGACCCAAACCGTCTCTTCGGTGATCGAGCGACGCCAAGGGACGAAAGTTCGGGGATCAATGTGAGTGTGGAATCGAGGTGAGAGTTGCTTTCCGAGTTTTATTCCTTTCTTTTTTCATCCCCTCTTTAGGTGACGATCTGGGTTCACGGACTTCCCTGAAAAGGAGAGGACCCCGTCGAATTTTCAGAGTCGACAGCTTTGTGGCGACCACGGTGGGACAAGCAATGTCTTCAACCGTGGGTGCTTAGTGTTTTGTTTTGCAACTAGTTCTAGTTCTAAACCAGTTCCCACGTGAGCCTTTCCTTCCTTCCACCTTTCTTAAACTTCATGCCATTTTAAAATTTCTGATTTCACTCATATTTCATCAGATCTGAAATGCCAAGTATGCCATTTAATTTCTGTCATTTTATTTAAACCGGTTCCCACGTGAACCACCCTTTTCCTTTTAAACCGGTTCCCGCGTGAACCAATCTCTTTCTTTACTTCGGTTACCACGTGAACCAAACCACTTTCCTTCAGATCTATCCTAACTTGGATCAGATCTTTATTCACTTTTAATTGGCCCCACGTGGCCCTCTTTTGACCATTCAAATCGGTTCCCACTTGACCACCCCTTTTTACCCAAAACAGGTTCCCACGTGAACCACCTTTACTTTTTACCCCAGTTCTTACATCGGTCACCACGTGGACCACCCTTTTGCTTGGCTATCAGATTTGAACCCTCTTCTTTTCATCACCTTTTCACTATCTCCATTTCTCTCACATATGAAACAAGGTCTGGATTCTAGTTTCTAGTTGCTTGTCTAGTTTCTAATTGCTTATCTTGTGTCATTGCTTGTTTATTTAAGTTCATGTTTTGTTTATTACTTGCTTTATTACTTGATTGCATTCTCTGCTCCTTCTCTCTACCTCCTTCTTTTACACTTTTTTTGAGGCGGGAGCTCACTCTCCCATTTATCCCTCCCATCCAAAACACCCTCTTGGTGGATTCTGACCTCTCTTCTAGGATATTCCTTCCTAGTTGACTTGGTTGGCTTTCATCAAGGCCTCCGTAATTCCTCATACATGGAGTATTCCTCTTCACGATCGGGTTGGTTGTACCACTCCCCAAAACCCGAAGCATCCTATGTTACCTACACGTGGTGAGATTGTGTGAAACCTAGGTCATTGGAGATTGAAGTTAGGATCCTAACCCATTTGTTGAGAGAACAATTCTTAACAAATCCATAAACCTAAGGTTTAATCAAAATCATTGTGTAATCTTGCTTTCAAGTCTTTGCATCACTTGCTTGTCAAACAAAAATTCAAACCTCTAACCTTTTGCATAATACTAAAAAAACAAAAAAAAAGTTCTTTGTTTACTTTGTCAACTTGTTTGTTTTACTTTCTCCTTGAAGTTCAATGCAACTAAGGTCTGGAAGACACGTTGGAATGGCGGAACAAGCTGAACATCGAGAACATGAGATGGGTCATCAGCCAAATCCGTCAGATGGTCGTGTTAATCCATTATTTGAGTCAGAAGCGCAAGAGGTCCCTCAACCATCTGCTCCTCGTGATGTCAAACAACTCTTTAGGGAGTTGTCTCTCTATACCTACCCAGAAACCTATGCCCGCATACAATCCATGGTGAAGGGCAAAATGGCCTCAGATCAGGCTGAAGTTAACCAAGTTGCCTCATCTCCTTGTCCTCTGGTTCGACCACCACTCATTCAACCACCTATTGTTCAACAATATGTGATTCAACCATCATTGACACTAGCACAACTATCTGTAGTTCAACCATCTATAGTTCAACCATCTGTGGTCCAACCCTCATTTGTTCAACCATCTTATTTCAACCGTGTTGCTCCCTTGGCCCATCAAGTCATGGGACAATCTTCAATAAATTTGCCAAGTCATGCTCCTCAATTCCAAAACCATGTCTCTAACCACATACCCCCACCAGTAAACCAAGAACCTGCTCTCACCCAGGCAATCATGGATCAGCTCACCCAGATGAATGAACGTTATGAAGAGCTGAGATGTCGCCTGGACTCCAAGTCAGTTCTTGAGATTTCCATTCCTTCTCTGCCAGTCCTACACCTGCCACCTTCTGAGCTACCGGTTTATTGCCGCTACAATGGTACTGACAATCCTTTTCTCCACCTTAAAGATTTTCTCTATGAATCCTCATTCTGGAAAGATGATCGTAGGGTTCTTGCTTTCTTGTTCCGCCGATCACTAGAAGGGTCTGCATTAGAATGGTTCTACTCACTCGACTTCTTTGAGGCAGGAGACTTCGATATTGTTAAAACCAAATTCTTGCAAAGATACAGAGACCGGGTGGCACCAGCATGCTCCATTACGGATTTGATTGCTGAGAAGATGAAGCCCGAAGAGGACTTCATAAAGTTTGCTGATCGCTGGAGGGGAATGGCAGAGAAACTGACAGATGTGATTTCTGAAGGGGAACAAGTGAAGATGCTTATTGGCAACACTACACCTGCCTTGAGGAATGTCTTGATTATGCACCGTCCTACCACCATGAATGAACTCTATGACAGTGCCCGATACTTGCAAGCCCACTTCAAGGATGCCACCATGATAAACCCTTTTTATCCTAAACCTAGAAACCTCAGGAAAACCCCCTCTGCACCAGTTGGTCCTACAACCGAAGGAGTGGTTAACAACGAAGCAATAAACACTGTGGGGAACCAGGGCGGGAACCGTCAAAACCAATACAGAAACCCACCACAAAACCTTTCCTATTACCCCCCCTCAACAACAGGTTAGGCCACCACAACCACGACAACCACAACAACCCCCTTAGCTAGTAGCACAACCCCAGCAACCTCATCAACCTACCTACAATAGGGCACCGCCACCACCCAATCAGGCACCACGAAGGGGAGGTCCTAAGAGAGAGAAATACTAGCAACTCCCTTACTCCTTGACTGACATCTTCAATGTACTCATGGCATAAAAACAGTTGGAATTGCCTAAGGAAAGAGAGGTTTGGCCAACAAATGTGGATATGTCCCAATACTGTGCTTACCACCGGTGTCCTGGTCACACTGCAGAAGTGTGCTTTCAATTCAAGGATTACATCCACGATCTGAATGACCAAGGCAGCATTGATTGGGCTCAAATGGGGGAATGCATACAAGCTATGAAGGCTAGGCAGAAGCAGCGGCAGCGTCCACCGGCTCAACCTCAACAACAACCTGGCTTGGGGATTGTCCAGAATCCGCTCCCATTACATGCTCCCGCTCCAGCACCGGCACCAGCACATCCAAACCCAGGAATTGGTCTAGTACACTCCATTGTCCAGGGAGATGCCAATCGTGCTCAAGGTTGGCAACTAGAAAACCAAAATGCAACCATGCCTGCCAACCCAACTAGGCCTCCTGCTAGGAACCATCCTAGATAGATAATCCATGCACCTTCTACTCCACAACCACCACAAAGCTCAATAAACCAACCACTGGCCGCCACTTCTTCTCGCCGACCCATCATTAGGCCAGCCCCCTCCTTAACTACACCTCCTTCAACCATTGCTACACACCGGCCCTTGCTCATCTGACCACCACAATCACCACCAAACCTGAACCCCCAGCCTATGAGCTCTGCCACTCCAAAACCCCAACCTATCATACCACCAACCCCACAACCTACCACATTACCAACACCTTCATTAAACTCATCAACCACTCTTGCACACCGGCTTCTTCTTATCAGGCCACCAGTATCACCATCACTACCACCTCCAAATCCTACCCCTCTACCAACTAACCCCATCATCCCAGAACCATCGATCCCATTACCTATCATACATGCACCTACATCACCTGTTCCACCACAACCCACCCCAGTTAACCCGTCACCTCTACCCGACCGCCAAATAGCCCCGGTGCTTCGGAGTGGGAGGATGTTCCAGCGGCTCTTTCCCCAAGCTAGTACTCAACCGCAGGATCCAGTGGAGGAGGAACAAGTGGAAGAACCATTGCCGGGTACGACGCATGATCTGTTAAAGCATTTAGATAAAACACCGGCCCGTATTTCCATACTTGAGTTGATCAAAAGATCAAAGGTGCATCAGGAGATTCTACAGCAGTACTTGCAAAGGGTCATGGTGAATGAAGATCTCCCACCTGAGAAGATCACTATAGTGTTAGCCCCTAGAAGTGAGCACCCAAAAATCACTTTCTCTCAGGAAGAATTAGCAGATCTAGAATTTAGGAGATATGCTTTGCATGTGGCAGTTATCATATGCAATGTCGAAGTGAAATCATGTTTGGTTGACACTGGAGCTTCTATCAACGTTATTCTGCAAGAAACTTTGCAGTTGTGTGGCATTTCTGAGCAAGAAATCAAGCCATCCTGTGCCATGGTGACGGCCAACGACAACTCCAAGAAGTCTGCACGTGGGGTGGTCACTTTAGAAGTTAAACTTGGACCATGTACAGTCACAACAGAATTTCATGTTCTAGAATTAGATCTAACTTTTCAGGCTATACTTGGGAGGCCATACTTGGAGGCAATAGGAGCTGTAGCTTCAACAAACCACCAGTGCATAAAGTTTCCCTTTAAAGGACAGGTGGTCAAGGTGACTAGCATGCCTATAAGGGACGAGCTGAACGATGCTTCTTTACTCCTAGGTCTGTCAATACAACCCCAGATCTCAGTGGGAGAATTGCCAGAAGTCAGATGCATGACCGCCTCTCTACCAGACACACCGGGATGGCGGATGATGATGAAATTGGGCTATCAGCCTGGAAGAGGTTTGGGCAAGGATCTTCAAGGGATCACTCAGCTAATTGAAACTGTGAAAAGGCCACGCAGGCAGGGGTTGGGATATGAAGAGGGTTTCATCCCAAGGAGGATCTTCCAGCCAGGATATGCCATGGGGCTCCATACATTCTTTATCAAAGGGGAGACCATGATGATGGCTGAAGATGGCAAAAGTTCCATGATGACTGTCAAGAGAAGGAAGGCTCCAGATGAAGAAGAAGACTTGGAAGACCTATGCTTATCTTTGACTCGTCTGTTCTCAAGTGGGGAAGAGTACCAGGAACCACTCAAGGGCAGACCAATATTGGATCATCTGGTTGAGCATACCACCCAAGTCAAAACCATTCCACGAGGCCCAAATACAACAATGCCATGTTTGAACCTTGTACCATTATTTCTAGATCTTTTGGATGGGCTTCAGGGCCCACTTACCCACTTTAGGCCCATGTGCCCTCTTCAACCTTCCACTCTTATTGGGCCTGCTAGCCCATTTACTTCCCTCATCAACTTCAGAACTGAGGGCTTTTCTCAACATGGGCTCACATGCCCATTTATTTCTATGATTGGGTCCACGTACCCAATTACTTTTTTCATTAGTTTTGGACCCATGTGTCCACTTTCTGTTACCATTGGGCCCACGAGCCCCCTTTTCCTCTTTATTCTTAAGTTTTTCTCTCTATTAATTCAGTCATCTTCTAGCAAGCCTCGAGTCACTCAGGCTCATTCTATCTTTTTACTTGAGAATCCCAAATAAATAAAAAAACATCTTCTCTGAAACTCACATTTCCATCGAGGAGACGTCTCTACTCATCCCAGAGGGTGCTCCCAATCAGGGATCCCTTGTTTCTGAATCATTGATCGATTTACTCGATCCTCCCTCCACTGTAAATACCACCATTCCATCTTTATCTTCAGTAGGTCAAGTTAGGTTAGGAAATAGGAAAGTCAGAGGTAAGCGAGTTCCAAATAGGTATCTACAACAATTGGCACAGAAATGCATAGAGTGTGCAAGGCTGCCAAACGTTTTAGATAATACCATCTAGCTAGATGAAATCCGATATGAGGATGAGCATAGCATAGATCATACTTTGGGAGCATATGAGGTGGTATCAGAGAAGGATCCCGAATCCGAGGATGAAATCGAGGACTTGGCTGATGCATATGCATATGGACTTAGAATATTTAAAGAACCATCAGCCACAGGGAATGAACCGACCAAGGAACTAAATTTAGGAACCCTGGAAGATCCTAAGACTATCCTCATTAGTGCAAACCTCACTCCCTCAGAAGAACAACGTTTGATCAAAGTTTTGGAAGAATATAAGGACCCGTTCGCATGGACATATGAAGACATGCCGGGATTAGATAATTCATTGGTTGAACATAGATTAACCTTGAAACCTGGAACTACCCCGGTTAAACAAAAGCTCAGGAGATTCCACCCTAATATTGCACTCAAAATGAAAGAAGAGGTCGACAAACTACATCAAGCAAAATTTATTAAGGTTGTCCTGTATCCGCAATGGGTGGCTAACATAGTCCCTATTATGAAGAAGGATGGACAAATTCGGATTTGTATAGACTTCAGGGACTTAAACTGAGCGTGTCCTAAGGATGATTTTCCTTTACCTCATATCAATGTTTTGGTTGATAACACAGCTGGATTTGAAATGCTTTCATTCATGGATGGCTATTCTGGATACAATCAGATCTGGTTAGCTGAGGAGGACCAAGAGAAGACCTCGTTAACTACACCTTGGGGAACGTATTGCTATGTTGTCATGCCCTTTGGGTTAAAGAATGTCGGTGCTACATATCAGAGGGATATGATGGCTATCTTTCACGACATGATGCACACCCTTGTAGAGGTGTATGTGGATGATTTGGTTATCAAGTCCAAGAGTCGGGAAGATCATTATGAAGTGCTAAGGAAGGTTTTGCAACGAGCTAGAGAATACAAGCTAAAAATGAACCCTAAGAAGTGTACATTTGGAGTTTCATCAGGAAAGCTACTTGGGTTCATAGTAAGCAAAAGGGGCATAGAGATCGATCCAAACAAGGCCAAAGCAATTATTGGTATGCCTCCTCCGAAGAATATGAAAGAGCCACGAGGATTGATTGGGAGGTTACAATTTGTCCGCCGGTTTATCTCACAACATTCCCAAAGGTGTAAACCTTTCTATGAGTTAACGAAGGCGGGGGCCGAGTTTAAATGGGATTCGAAGTGCCAGGAGGCGTTTGATGGGTTGAAAACATACCTAGCAAGTCCCCCTGGACTTAGACCACCACTTCCCGACAAGCCCTTGGTCCTCTACATTTCGGTTCTTGAGAACTCTCTTGGGGCAGTCCTTGCACAAGTTGATGAAGAAGGGAAAGAACGAGCTACTTATTACTTGTCTAAGATGTTTGATGCTTGTGAGCTGAAGTACACTGTGGTAGAAAAGACCTGTGCTGCTCTTGTTTGGGTGGTTCAGAAACTCAATAATTATTTCCTTGCTCACCAAGTCAAGCTCATTGCTCGTATCAATCCCATTAAGTTTCTGTTAGAGAAGACAGTCTTGACTGATCGGTTAGGGCGATGGCAGAGTTTTTTATCCCAATTTGATATCACTTATGTCCCACATAAGGCAATCAAGGGTTATGCTATTGTTGAACACCTTGCCCATCATCTCATACCCATCTTTGACCCAGTCCGGTCGGAGTTCCCGGATGACTAACTAATGTCAGTCCGATCTTCCAATCTTTGGACATTATATTTTGACAGGGCTCTGAACTCTCATGGTAGAGGGGTAGGTATTGTCCTTCTGTCACCTGAAGGTGTCACCATTCCACAGGCTTTTCAGCTTAACTTTCCAGCAACCAACAACATAGCTGAGTATGAAGCTTTGCTGGCCGGGCTGGAGGCCGCTCATTTCCATGGTGCCACCGAACTGAGTGTGATAGGTGATAGTCAATTGATCCTACGCCAAGTCCTATCCAAGTACCGAACTTCTAATCCAAACCTCAAACCCTACCAGGACCACACCACCTGCTACATCAAGCTATTCTTCAAACTCACCTTTGTCCATGTCCCCCGCTCTCAGAATATCCTCGCCGATGCCTTAGCTTCACTAGCTTCATCTCTATCTGTCCCGCTAGGTAGGCAAGTGCGGACTATACACATCTGTAAGAGGACAATTCCAGCAATTGAGGATGGACATTTTCTGAAGGTTAAGGAGAGGTTCAACAGAAAGGAATACTTAGAACATAAAGAAGAAATCTCCTTGATTGAGTTGGAAGAATTAGAAGAAGGTGAGAGACCTTGGTATGATGAGATTGCGAGGTATTGCCAAGATCAGTCATACCCACCTGGATCAACCACCAAGGAAAAGAAGGCAATCAGAAGAGTATCCCAGAGGTATACAATCCTAGGAGGAGTGCTCTATAAGAGAAGCCTAAGTGAAATCTTACTCAGGTGTCTTGATGAAGAAGAAGCTGAGTTGGTGCTGAAGGAAGCACATTCTGGAGTTTGTGGTGGTCATGTGAATGCCCAAGCCCTTGCTAAGAAAATCATCCGACAAGGGTATTATTGGCCAACTCTAGAAGAAGACTGCTCCATCTTTGTCCGACATTGTCATTCATGTCAACTCCATGCTGACAAGATTCATTCTTCTGCATCTTCCCTTTATCCAATTCATGCCCCATGGCCTTTCGCCATGTGGGCTTTTGATATCATTGGCCCCTTGAGAGACCTCAACTCCGAAATGCGCTCAAAATCATTCATTCTGACGGCAACGGAGTACTTCACAAAGTGGGCTGAAGCAGAAGCATTCGTGGAGATTAAAGCGTCAACAGTCTGCTCCTTCATCAAGCGCAACATCATTGCAAGGTTCGGGATCCCCAGCGACATCGTCACCGATAATGGGCCACAATTTCTTTCTCAAGATCTGTGTGATCTTTGCAACAGGTATCACATTTCATTGCATCATTCATCACCATACTATCCTCAAGGCAATGGTCAAGCATAAGCCACCAATAAGACTTTAATCAAAATCATCAAGAAATCTTGTAAGTCTAGCAAATTTGCCAACTGGCCTGATAAGCTTGTAGATGCTCTATGGGCTTATCGTACTTCTGTAAGGACTCCCATTGGACAAACCCCGTATGCTTTGGCATATGGGATGGAAGCAGTGGTCCTTTACGAAGTATTACTTTTATCTCTCCGAGTTCAGCTCGACAGGGATATTCCTGTTGATTAGAGAAGAGAATCTCTCCTTGCACAGCTTGAACTCTTGGATGAAAGAAGGCTAGCCGCCGCCGAGCATGCCCAGCCTTATCAGAATAGAATCAAAAGGTTTTATCAAAAGAGGGTGGTTGAGAGAAAATTCGAGATCGGTGAGATGGTAGTCAAACGCATATTCATTAAGCCAGGGGGTCCCCGCTCCAAGTTGCAACCTAACTGGGAAGGGCCTTTTGTAATCACTGAAAAGTATCCAGGCAATGCATATGAATTGACTAATGCAGATGGAGAAAAATTGAATCATCCTTGGAATAGAGTTTACCTCAAAAAGGACTTTCCATAAAAAATGGAGAAACCACTGGTATAACCTCAAGTCATCGATCCTAGGTTGTTCGTGAGAAGTCAAGGGTAGGTACCATCCTACACACACAACACCTCCCGATCCTAGAATCCAGACAACCCGACACTTGCGAAAGGCAAGGCAGAAATCTAGAAATGGAAGGAGTACCCTTACCCTATTCTCTTCTACTCGGTCTAATATAGGGAGAGAAGATTAGAGAGGGGTAGTATCGAAAACACTCCCACCCTAGTAGGAGGTCGTCTCAGAGGGTACAAAAGGGTGTCAAAAGATGGGCAATGAACCCCTCAGGTTAGAAAAATAAAAATGATCAACCTATCTGAATGAGTACCCAGAATGATAGTCAAGGCAAAAGGCACTAAAAGATGGGCAATGTCCCCACGGGTCAAAAACCTGTCCAAATATGTGCCACATAGAAAAGAGCAAAAAAAGAAAGAAAAACCCAAAGAGGCCGAACCCCAATGGGTAATTTGAGTGAGAGTAGAGAAATCCCTCTCAACATCTTCAAACCCTATCAAGGACTTCCTCTATACTCTTCCTCCTTAAATCCCTAGGGAAGGGTAAATCGACCAAATCCAGGTGGAATCCAAGCCGATCAAAGGAAGAAGGTTAGAAGGATTCTAGGTAGGGAACTTTATTTTTGCACGTGGCATCTACCACTTGAGTCTTGACAAACTCCAAAGGCCGATGAACTGTCTCAAATACCAGCATTTTCTACACAAAAAAAGTTGCATATTTCAAAATTCAAAAAAAAATGAATATTTCAAAACCCAAAAAAATGCATATTTCAAAAACCAAAAAAATGCATATTTCAAAAACCCAAAAAAATGCATATTTCAAAAAACAAAAAAATGCATATTTCAAAAAACCAAAAAAATGCATATTTAACAAAAATCAAAAAAATGCATATTTCAAAAATCTAAAAAAACTAAATATTTCAAAAACCCAAAAAAATGAAATTTTAAAAAAAACCAAAAAAAATTGCATATTTCAAAAATCCAAAAATTTTGAATGCTTTTGAAAATAAAAAAAATGAATATTTCTAAGAAAACCAAAAAAATGCTCAGTCATGATCATTGCCTTAGTTGCATCCATGTTTATTTGATTGTCATGCATATTTCCATTCCTGCATTGCATATCCTTTTACTTTAATTACCTTGTTAAGAAGGCTCTTCCCTTTGACCTAAGTCAAAGTTGACCATAATAGGTAAAGGGATGAGTCATGGTGAAGATCTAATCCCCTTTTATCAAGTGTTACAGGCATTTCAATACAGGAGAGGAGAGGATTCTCACCATGACAGGTAAGTTCTCTCAACCCTTACATTTCATTTTAGTCATTTGTTTTATTCTACCTTGTTAAGAAGGCTCCTCCCTTTGACTCAAAATCAAGGCAAACGATATACAGGCAAAGGGATGAGTCATGATGAAAAATTAATCATCTTTGCTAATGGGGTGTTTGGTTGCATGATAATTGAGGTTTTTATTTTAATTTTTAAAAATTATAAGAAAACTTGTTAAAAGAGGTGTTTGACAACCATGATAATTTTATGTTTTGAAAGTTATTTTCTTCTTAAACAAAAAAGAGGGTCTCACCTCTTTCTTTTTTCTTGTGGTCTCCCACTTTGTTTGGCCATGTGTGGTAGTTACTCTTTTTTGTAATCACATCCCTCCAAACATGATAATTTTAAGTCACGAGTTGGTTCACTTTTTATTTTAATACAATTTTTTATCATGAAAGTGTACAAAAATTTATCATGCAACCAAACACCCCATAAGTGTTTGCAGGGGCTGAAGAAGCAAAAGAGAAGGGCCATTAGGTACAATTTTTCTGCAAAAAAAAAAAATCCTCAGGGCGCATGTGCCCTCATCTGGGGGCACATGGCCAGGTGCCCCACCCCAGGGCGCATGACCAGGTGCCCCCGATCGGGGGCACATGGACAAAAAATTCGAAAATTTTAGAAAAATCTCAAAAAATCAGAAATTGTCCATAATGTTAAGAATGACATTTTTTCTAAAGAAACCATCATAAAAACCATTGTTTTGACCTTAAAATGATGATTTTAATAGTAAAAACTTAAATTGTTTATTTCAGGAACAATATGCTTCATATGACAATTTCGCCTGTTGGGTACTAATCAGAAATGTGCAGGCAATCTTTTAAGTCCTAACAGGTGAATTAGCGAGATCAGTGTTCCCCAAGGAATGTCATGCCAACCTTGTGACGAAAAGAGAGGAAGCGCTACCTATCGTGGTGCTGTATTCCGTCAGAAGGAAAGACAAGGATGGACCAGAGATGCTGATGAATCAGGCAGTCGATGCAAGTCGATAGACCACGCCCGAAGACTTCACTCAAATCCACATTCTCATCAATCTCACATCATCACCATCACTTCATTTTGCACTTCACATCACTCTTACCATTTGTCTCCTAGTTATGTTAGGTCCATTTGATACGTATTATAAGCATTATTGTTGAAGACCTTGAGAGTGAAAATGGCTGGGCCCGAGGTCCCCTTTAACAAAATCTGCGACGGCTTGGTCACTTCTTCACACTCACGGATAAGCCAAAATTGAACATTGGAGGGACGATGGTTCCTAATCGGGTGTCTTGACCTCCAATAGACAATCTATATCTTCAACTATTTTCTACATAATTTTCTATGTTTGCATATCCATCTCTTTTTCATTCTTATCATTACCAATTTTATCTCTTCATGTTTTATTCCTTTCTTTTTATCCCATCATGTTTTATTCTTTCCTTTCTTTTATCCCACCGTGTCTTTTATTTTATCCCACCGTGTCATGGCAATTGTCATGCCATTGTTTCTTCTTTCCCATCATTCTATGTTAGTCCCACCATTGTCTTTCAATCTCACTATGGCTTAAGTCTGTTTTGTCGTTTTCCGAATACCGAGTTTCTGCCAGAGCGTGATTCATGGTTTTCACAATACCCGAGCAATTTTGTTTTGCTTAAAATGAACACTTTTAGCACTTGAGGTTCTTCCACTCAGAATTAAACTGAGTATCTTGGTGAAACTTGAATGAACTAGAGATTCCAAATATGATGGATTGGTATTATTTTCATTTTAAGATCAACTTCTCTTTTAAAAACTTTAGCCCATCACAGTACAAGAACGCCGCAAAGTTCGGGTTGCTGGCTGATGATGAACCTACGAATTTGAGGACTCCTCACTACGCTGAGGGTTGGCTACATCCTTTTATCCTTTATCATTTACTTTTTCATCTCTCGTGCCAAGGGCATGTCTTTTACCAGTCAATTACATGAGGTTTTGATAGAACATGAAAGCGATCTAGAATACTCAGCGAGATTCATTTTGCTGGATCAGGTAGATAAGCGTGTCTATATCTACACCTTGATGCCACCTTTTCAGTCCATCACCATTCCATTCCGCTACACTTATCTACGTTCACTTGCATTCCATTACAATTCACTACGAATCACTCCGCTTCATTACATGCCACTCCCTTACAAAGCCGACATCAAGGCGAGGCAAGCTGTAGACACGCCAAATTCACCTAATTCAGAGCATAAAACTCATGTTTTATAGGGTAACATGTATGATTGACCTTATAATGATTCCGGGTCTTTAAAAAGTTGATTTGGAGCTTCGCCGAACGAAATCGGATGTTTTCCGATGTTTTCCGCAAAAAGCCGTAATTTTATAGCGAAGGCCACACGTAAATCGTGTAAACCCGGAAATTGGATGAATGACCAATTCCTAATGATCATGCATTTAAGGTTATGGTCATATTCACACCCCGGACAAGTTTTGTTGCATACCGTGCCTTTTCGGTTTGCCGTCGGAGTCATTTTGACCTGTATCGGATCTTCTGTTCACTGCCCTAACTTCCGGAAAAAATTCTGAAGTTTTGTTGGGTGTGATGGATGATCCAATACTATATAAAGCTTCTTCATCCTGTTATCTTTCTAACTCAACAAACGGCATCGAATTCCGAGTTCGGGAGTGTTCGCAATGGCTTCCGGAAGAAGGACGCGCAAAAAAAACAGTTCCATGCGCCCAGGTTCCTGGTCACAAGCACCCGGGACCCAGGGCACGTGCCCATGCGCCCTACCAGTGAGGCACATGACCTTGTGCCCTCACTTGAGGGCACATGCGCCCTAACCTGGAGGCACGAGGGACCCAGTTTTTCACCGGGACTCTACCACTGAACCGATCGACAGGATAAGACCTTTTTTTCCAGGAATAGTGCCATGCGCCCTCATTGGGGGGATCATGCGCCCCTCAGTGGGGCGCAAGCGCCCTGCACCAGGGCGCATGCGCCCAGGGGTGGGGCGCAAGGACTCCTTTTTTTTAGCCTTGATGAGACCGTCTGTTCTCCAATAAATTAACTCTAATTCCGGTCATTCCAGAGGCATGAGCATGACCCCCCAGGCATCTCAAGACGTCCAACCTCCCTCATGCATTGATTTTGTGATTTTTAGAGAGAGAATTTCGAGTTTTTAGAGAGAGAAAATTCGGTTCAAGAGAGAGGAAGGTTGTTCTGCAGATGATCTGCCAAGTCTCTCTTCTTCGGCCTCTACAGCAGTGTGTGGATGTCTTCTGCCTGAGCTCTCTTCATCAAAGTTCTTCCTCTCCAAGTCTTCTTCAGTTTTCAATCTACGTCACTTGATTCCGAGGTCAGGGCTGGTCGTGAAGAGTGCAGAAGCAAAGTCGCGCCTGACAGATCCTGGACTGCTGCTCGGCTCTTTCGACAACCCAGATTTGGCCATATCTCTCTCTATTCAACTCAGAATCTTGCTGTTTTTTTCCTATCTCTTTGTTTCGTGATTCTCCATACTCTTATCATTTTTTTTACATTTTTTTGCATTACTTTTATTCTGTTAATTCTAAAAAATAAAAAAAGGGGTTAGAGATAACCCGAATCCGGTCAATTTCTTGTCAATTGTGTGTTTCATGTCATTCTCTTTACATATACTCCACTTTGTCTAGTTCTAATTGTCTATTTCACTTGTTTGTTTGTCTAGTTGCACAGAAGATCAAGCACCCACCGCGTTGAGGACTCTTCTTCATCGGCCGGCCGAAGAAGGAGAAGCTTTAACCCACACTCTTCACGCTAAGGTACACACGGTCATTTTAATTCTATAAATTGGAACCCACGGTTCCTAGAGAACACATATCTTAATTTATTCCTTCTCACCCTCCTCCCACATGACCCGAACCGTCTCTTTGGTGATCGAGCGACGCCAAGGGATGAAATTTTAGGGATCAATGTGTGTGTGGGATCGAGGTGAGAGTTGCTTTCCGAGTTTTATTCCTTTCTTTTCTCATCCCCTCTTTAGGTGACGATCTGGGTTCACGGACTTCCCTAAAAAGCAGAGGACCCCGTCGAATTTTCAGAGTCGACAGAAACCTGCAAGACATAAAGATAAACATGAATGCTAGCAAAGGCAAAAATTAAGGTTATGCCAAGTTAGATGATGCATTTTTTAGATTTCTAGAAAGCATTCAAATTTTTTTATTTTTTTGAAATATTCAACTTTTTTTTGGATTTTTGAAAATATTCAAAAAAAAATTGGATTTTTTAAAATATTCATTTTTTTTGAATTTTGTGGAGAATGTGCCGACATTGAGACCATTCATCGATCTTTGAGTGTTGATCAAGATTCAAGCAATAAGCACCACGTGTGAGTATGGTTCCCTACCCAGAATCTATCTTGCCCTCTTCTCTTGATCGGTTTGGATTCTCCCTAAGTTTAGATAGTTTACCCTATTCCAGGGTTTTAAGATGGAAGAATAATAAAGGAAGTCTTTGATAGGATTTGGGGGTGTTGAGGAGGGTTTCTCTACTCATGCCCAAATTGCCCGTTGGGGTTCGGCCTCTGTGGGTCTTTTCTACATGTGGCACTTACTTAGACAAGTCTTTGACCTGTGGGGTCATTGCCCTTCTTTTGGTGCCTTCTTTTTATTTTCTACTCTTCCGGGTACTCATTCAGACAGGCCCATATTTGTTTAAACCTATGGGGTTCATTGCCCATCTTTTGGCACCCTTTTGCACCCTATGATACGGCCTCCTACTAAGGCGGCGGGCATTTTCGATACTATCCTCCTCTAGTCCCCTTCACCTGTCTTGGACCGAATAGGGTAAAGGTTTCCTTCCGCCTTCAGAGTTCTACCTTGCCTCAGGGTAAAGGTGGCAACTCTTCGTGGCCTTCAGGGTTCTGCCTTGCTATCTGGATTCTGGGATCGGGAGGTGTTGTGTGTGTAGGGTGATGTCTACCCTTGACTTGTAGCTAACACCCTCGGATCGATGACTTAATATCATATCAGAAATTCTCCATTTTTTTTCTCTAAGGAAAATATTTTTTGAGGTAGACGCCGTTCCATGGAAGGTTCAATTTTCCTCCATCGGCATTGGTTAGCTCATAAGCATTACCTGGATATTTTTCAGTTATAACAAAAGGCCCTTCCCAGTTACGTTGAAACTTGTTGCGAGGACCACCCGGCTTAATGAATATGCATTTTACTACCATTTCGCCGATTTCGAACTTTCTCTCTACCACCCTCTTTTGATAAAACCTTTTCAATCGATTCTGATAAGTCCGGGCATGCAAAGAGGCGGCCAACCTTCTTTCATCTAGGAGTTCAAGTTGTGCAGGGAGAGATTCTTGTCTCTCATCGACAGGGATGTCCCTATCGAGTTGAACTCGGAGTGATGGAAGGAGTACTTCGTACAGAACCACCGCTTCCATCCCATATGCAAGAGCATACGGAGTTTGACCAGTGGGGGTCCGTACAGAAGTACGATAAGCCCATAGGGCATCTACAAGCTTATCTGGCCAGTCTACGAACTTGCTAGACTTATAGGTTTTCTTGATAATTTTAATCAAAGTTTTGTTGGTGGCTTCTGCTTGACCATTACCTTGCGAGTAATAAGGAGATGAATGATGCAATGCAATGCGGTACCTGTTGCAAAGATCACGCAGATCTTGAGAGAGAAATTGTGGTCCATTGTCGGTGATGATGTCGCTGGGTATCCCGAACCTGGTGATAATGTTGTGTTTGATGAAGGAGCACAATGTTGATGCCATGATCTCCACGAATGCTTTCGCTTCTGCCCACTTGGTGAAGTACATTGTTGCCGTCAGGATGAACGATTTGGAATGGATTTCAGAGTTAAGATCACTTAGAGGGCCAATGATATCGAAAGCCCACATGGCGAAGGGCCATGGGGCATGAATCAGATGAAGGGAAGATGCGGGAGAATGGATCTTGTCGACATGGAGTTGGCAAGAATGACAGTGCCGGACAAAGATGGAGCAATCCTCTTCTAGGGTTGGCCAATAAAACCCCTGCCTGATGATTTTCTTGGCAAGAGCCTGAGCATTGACATGGCCCCCATAGACCCCGGAATGTGCTTCCTTAAGCACCAATTCTGCCTCTTCTTCATCAACGCATCTTAGCAAAATTACGCTCAAGCTCCTCTTGTAGAGCACCCCTCCTAGGATGGTATACCTCTGGGATACTCTCCTGATGGCCTTCTTTTCTTTTGCATTGGATCCAGGTGGATACGACTGATCTTGACAATACCTTGCGATCTCATCAAACCAAGGCCTCTCACCCTCATCTAACTCTTCCAACTCGATTAGAGAAATCTCCTCTTTCTGCTCTAAATATTTCTTCCTGCCAAATCTCTCCTTGATCTTTAGAAATCGACCATCCTTAATCACCAGCATCGACCTTCTACGTACATGGATAGTCCGCACCTGTCTACCTAGCGAGACTGATAGAGATGAAGCTAAGGAGGCTAGGGCATCAGCAAGGATGTTCTGAGCTCGAGGAACATGAACAAAAGTGAGTTTAGAAAAGAGTTTGATGTAGCAAGAGGTGAGTTCTTGGTAAGGTTTGAGGTTTGGATGATAGGTTCGGTATTTGGTTAGGACTTGGCGAAGAATTAGTTGGCTATCACCTATCACCCTCAATTCCGTGGCACCATAGAAATGAGCGGCCTCCAGCCCGGCCAGCAAGGCTTCGTATTCAGCTATATTGTTGGTTGCTGGGAAGTCTAGCTGAAATGCCTGTGGAATGGTGACACCCTCGGGTGATAGAAGGACGATTCCTATTCCCTTACCGTGTGAATTCAGAGCCCCGTCAAAATATAATGTCTAAAGATGGGAAGATCGGATCAACATTAGTTCGTCATCCGAGAGCTCCGACTGGACTGGGTCAAAGAGGGGTATAGGGTGATGGGCTAGGTGTTCGGCAATGGCATAGCCCTTAATCACCTTCTGGGGGACATAGGTGATATCAAATTGGGAAAGGAAGCTCTGCCAACGCCCTAACCGATCAGTTAGAATAGTTTTCTCCAGAAAGAATTTGATGGGATTGATGCGGGCAATAAGATTGACCTCATGAGCTAATAAATAGTGTTTAAGCTTCTGAACTACCCAGACTAGTGCAGCACAGGACTTCTCCACTTCAGTAGACTTCTGCTCACATGGATCAAAGATCTTTGACAAATAGTAAGTTTCCCTCTCTTTCCCTTCTTCATCCACTTGTGCAAGGACTGCCCCAAGAGAATTCTCCAAAACTGAGATATATAGAACTAACGGCTTGCCAAAGACTGGTGGTCTGAGCACAGGGGGACTAGCCAGGTATCTTTTCAAACCATCGAATGCATCCTGGCACTTCGAATCCCATTTGAACTCGGCTCTCGCCTTGGTCAACTCATAGAAAGGTTTACACCTTTGGGAGTGTTGTGAGATGAACCGGCAGACAAATTGTAGCCTCCCAATTAATCCTCGAAGTTCTTTCATATTTATCAGAGGAGGCATACCAATGATTGCCTTGGCCTTATTTGGGTCGATCTCTATGCCCCTTTTGCTCACTATGAACCCCAACAATTTTCCTGAGGATACTCCAAATGTGCATTTCTTTGGGTTCATCTTCAATTTATATTACCTAGCCCTTTGCAAGACCTTTCTTGACACTTCAGGATGATCTTCTCGGCTTTTGGACTTAACGACCAGGTCATCCACGTACACCTCTACAAGGGTATGCATCATGTCGTAAAAGATAGCCATCATTGCCCTCTGATAGGTAGCACCAGCATTCTTTAGTCCAAAGGGAATGACGACATAGCAGTAGGTTCCCCAAGGTGTGGCAAACGAGGTTTTCTCCTGGTCCTCTTCGGCCAACCGGATTTGATTATAACCAGAATAGCCATCCATGAATGACAACATCTCGAATCCAGCAGTGTTATCAACCAGTACATCAATATGAAGTAGAGGAAAGTCATCTTTAGGACACGCTCGATTCAAGTCACTGAAGTCTATACAGATCCGAACTCTACCATCTTTCTTCATGACAGGGACTATGTTTGCCACCCATTGCGGATAAAGGACAACCTTAATGAATTTTGCTTGATGTAACTTGTCAACTGTAGACACGCCAGATCGGCTTGATTCGGAACCCTAGACTCTTATTCCATAGGCGATATCTTTTATTTGACCGTTTTCTGATCCGGATTATCTTGTGTAAATGAGCTAAGGACATTGGTGAAGCCCCTTGTAAGTTGAGAATGGACCAATGAATTCCGGAATATTGCCGTAACCTTCAAGCGAGAGCCGCACGTGAACTGTAAAAACACGAAGCCTGCTCGATGACCGATCTTGAATAGTCCATAATTGAAGGTCTCGGGAGTCCTGCATGTGTTCCGTAACATTCAGGGTTTCCGAGAAGTCATTTCGGTAGGCGTCGGTCAATGACGGCATTCGTTACGGCTTTTTCGATCTGTGATGACACGGCTATCCCGGACCATGTATTAGGCTTTTTCGGTCATCACCCGGTCTTTTCGGGTCATCCGGGTCGATTCTAGCCGAATATTTTCATCAACCGGGGCCATACATCCGGTTCGGTCAATTTTAGGGTTTCGCGGCTTTTATGGCTTTCGATTCACGTTTATCGGGTTAATCTCAGATTTTTCGATGACTTCGGATTGTCCGATCATACCGGACTTGTTCGATCATCATTTTAAGTCATTCCAAGTTGACCCGAGATTTATCGATCGGAACCGTGCTCTTTCGGATCTTCGCCCGGGTTTCGGCTTTCCGCGAGAGGGTAAACTGGTAGAAAGCCCCGTGCGAACATATCGGGAGTCATGCCGGCTGGTTTACCGACTTGAGGAGGTGCGGTTGAAGGTCCTGTTTCCAACGCAACAAACGGGAGCCGAATCAGACATCCCGTTTGCAAGATACGGCACGCGGAACACGCACGCAGGAGAGAGAGTGTACCGCGCCCCCGCTCCCTTTGAAAGAGGAGGGCGCGCCCTGCGCGCCCTCAACCGGGGGGTGCGCCCTGGGTGCCCTCAACCGGGGGGCGCGCCCTGGGCGTCCACAAACTGGGGGCGCGCCCTGCGCGCCCCCGGTTCCTTTGAAAGGCGGGAGCGCGGACAGTTTCTTTAAATCGCAAATTACCCCAATTAGCACCTTCTAAACCGGAGTTTTAGAAAGCTTCCGCGGAGGATTTTCGATCATTTGTACCACACCCCCGGTTCGGTGGCGCGTTACGTATGTCAAGTCGATTTTTAGCAATTTTCGGAAGATTCCGTCGATTTTTAGCAGTGAGACGCGTAACGCGCCCCCGCTTCCTTTGAAACAGGGGGGCGCGCAGACCGCGCCCCCGAACTGGGGGCACGCCCTGCGCGCCCTTGGTTTGAGG
The DNA here is from genome assembly GCA_036172225.1 of Cryptocoryne crispatula var. balansae. NCBI lineage: Eukaryota > Viridiplantae > Streptophyta > Magnoliopsida > Alismatales > Araceae > Cryptocoryne > Cryptocoryne crispatula. The sequence goes on along the minus strand of CM069926.1, from coordinate 20,771,596 downwards.
GCGCGCCCTGCGCGCCCTCGTCCTCTTTGAAACACGGGGGCGCGGTCGGTCCAGTTTCTAAATTTTGCACCAGCTTCCTTCCCCTATAAATTGAGGGTCAGTCTCAATGACCCAAGGTTAACCCCCAGTGCCTAGCTCGTCCATAGGTTGTCCAAGCTCTTCTCCAAAGCCGTCCCGACGTCCAAAGGCGATCTGAAGTCAAGAAATCGATCCCGAGGTGAAGGAGAAGGCTCGATCCGGGTGTTCTTCATCAACCATCTTCATCGACTTCTGCAGAAAATCCGGAGCTTCTTATGCAAAAGTTTTCAACATATAAATTGTTCCTCTCTTCGTGCTCTTTCATCTCCAACTGACGGAACTCAATTCTGACTTGCCGTTTGTTCGTGGTGATTGCTACACTGAAGGCGCGCATCCAGGTTCTGTTTTCTATATCCGCCCACTTTAATAATTTTTAATGACTTATACAGGAGTATTTAGGAGAAGTCATCAACATAGGAACTCTTCCTCTCTGAGTCTTCCATCTACTCCAACAAACGGAACTTGATTCGGACATCGGGGTCGTATGTATTGTCCTCTTCACCGAAGTCGCGCCAGAAGGGTGCAAAGCTACCCGAACCGGCCTTTTCTCAACCAACTCGGCTTCAACTCAAGCCGATCCATTCCATAAGCTTTCTCAACTCAGTTAACTCAGTTCATTTAGTGTTTTAAAGAATATTTCAGTTTATTTGCATCATTTTTACATAATCAAAAAAATACAAAAAAAGGGGTTAAGGCTCACCCCAATCCGGTGAGTTCGATTCCGATTGCTTCTTTCTCATCTTTTTACTACAGTTACTAAACCTCCCATAGTTCTAATTATTTTATTCACTTGGTTTATTTTTCTAGTTGCATAGGTTGAACAAGCTAGCATCGGTTGGAGACTCTTCTTCATCGGCCGGCCGAAGAAGAAGAAGGTTTAACCCACATCCCAATCTCTCACACTAAGGTACACGATCAAATCTAACTAAATCTTGTTTTTATTTTATAAAGAGGAGCCCGCGGCTCCTGGCGACCACCTTTCTTTTTATTCATGTTCTAAGTTAATTCACTCCTCACTCTCCTCCCACATGACCCGAACCGTCTCCGGTGCTCGAGTGACGCCGTGAGATGAAAGTTCGGGGATCAATGTGAGTGTGGGATCGAGGTGAGGAGTCTTTTACCGCTTTCCGAGTGTCTTACGATTCACTCCCCTTTTTCCCCAATTCTATCTTTCACCTTTTTATCTTGAGGTGCCGATCCGGAACCCATTTCTGGAGTCGACAGCTTTTTGGCGACCACGGTGGGACAACCAATGTCTTCAACCGTTCTAGCTTGATTCAACCGTGCAACTAGTGGCTTTCCAACTTGGTTCCCGCGTGAACCGGCTTGTCTTTTATCTACCATGTCAATTTACCTTTAAACTTGCCATTTACTCTTTCTTTAAGATTGTCCCCCATGTGGACTTAATTTGCTTGTCTTTCATTTCAACCCAGTTCCCGCGTGAACCACTTTTCTTCTTATAAACTAGTTCCCGCGTGAACAACCTTTCTTTTCCAACTCGGTTCCCGCATGAACCAACTTATTTTCAGATTGGTCCCCGCATGGACCGCCTCTTTACAGCACCTTTAGATTGGCCCCACGTGGCCCTCCTTATATTTTGTCAACTCTTACATCGGTTCCCGCATGAACCACCCCTTTCTTCATTAAAACTGGTTCTCGCGTGAACCAAACCCTTTTCTAAACCGGTTCCCGCGTGAACCATCTCACTTTCAGATCGGTCCCCGCGTGGACCACCCCTTTGCACCAATTAGATTGGCCCCACGTGGCCCTCCTTTCCTTTTTCCAACCAAACAAACTGGTTCCCGCGTGAACCACCCCTTTTCCTTCAAAAACCGGTTCCCGCGTGAACCACCTACCTTTCCAAAACTCGGCTCCCGCGTGAGCCACTTTATTTTCAAATCGGTCCCCGCGTGGACCATCCTTTTACCTTCACTTCAGATTTGTCCCCACTTGGACACTCCAACACAAGCCGGTTCCCGCGCGAACCACCTTTTAATTGCTAGTTTCTAGTTACTTGTTTACTTTATCATTGCATGTCTTGCTTGCATTCACTTGTTTACTTTATCATTGCATGTCTTGCTTGCATTCATTTATCAAATCATCTCTTCTCCTGGGCAACCCTGCCGTGTCTCCACTCACCCTATTATGGGTCATTCACATAATTCTGTTCCAATTCCTGTTTCCAACCTACCTCCTCCAACTCAGCCACCTAAACACTTTGCTCCCATGGCTCAGGAATCCAGCCTCACCCAGGCATTAATGAACAAACTCAGCCAGATGGATGAGCGCTTCGAAGAGATGAGGCACCGCCTCGATTCTAAAGCCATCCCCGAAATCTCTGTCCCATCCTTCCCAGTTCTGCACCTTCCTCCTTCAGAGATACCAGTCTTCCAATGTTACAATGGTATTGGTAATCCTTTCAACCATCTAAAGAGCTTTCTCTACGACTCCGCATTCTGGAAAATTGACCGCAAAGCCCTTGCCTTCCTATTCCGTCGGTCATTGGAGGGATCCGCCTTGGACTGGTTCTATTCTCTTGATTCCATTGAGGCGGCAGATGTTGACATCGTCAAGGCAAAGTTTCTACAGAGGTACAAGGATCGGGTGGGGCCAGCCTACTCGATAACTGATTTGATTGCCGAAAAGATGAGGCCAGATGAGGACTTTGCTAGATTTGCTGATCGGTGGAGGGGAATGGCTGAGAGGCTAGTAGATACCATCTCAGAGGGGGAGCAGGTAAGGATGCTCATAGGGAACACCACGCCCAACCTTCGCAACCTCCTGATCATGCACCGCCCAACAACCATGAGTGAGTTGTGTGATAACGCCTGCTACCTCCAAGCCCACTTTAAGGATGCATCCATGATCAACCCGTTCGACACCAAGCCCTGTAACACTAGAAAGCCTACACCTGTAGGACCCACTACCGAAGGGGTAGTAAACAATGAGAGCATCAATGCCATGGGTAACCAGGGTGGGTATCGCCAAAGCCAATACCGTAACCCACCACCCAATCAACAATACCGCCCAGCTCCTCAACCAGCTCCTCAGCCCCAGCATCAACTTGCATACAACCGAGCACCACCACAGCAACCCACCTACAACCGAGCGCCCCAGCAACCAAATGCCTACAACCGAGCGCCTCAACAACAACATGTCAACAACCGACCCCAACCACAACAACAAACCTACAAGCAAGTGCCACCACCAGCCAACCGACCTAGGAGGGGGGGACCCAAGAGAGAATACTATCCTCAACTGCCATTCCCCCTCACCGATATCTTTAATGCATTGATGGCTGAACAGCAGTTGGAACTTCCAAAGGAGAGAGAAGGATGGCCATCCAATGTTGACACAACCAAGTACTGCGCTTATCATCGATATCCTGGGCACACGGTGGATGTATGTTTCCAGTTTAAAGACTATATCCATGACCTTAATGATCAAGGGAACATTGACTGGGCACAAATGGGGGAGTCTATTCAAGCAATGAAGGCACGTCAGAATCAACCACGGCGACAACAAGTACAACAGCAGCCCAGCCACTCGGGCATAGTCCAAGATCCGCTCCCGGTACATGCACCCGTACAAGCACCGGCACCAGCACCACCAAACCAACGACTCGGCCTCGTCCACTCCGCCATCGAGGAGTCAACCCACCATTCCCAGGGTTGGCAGGTTGAGGATCAAATCACCTCCATGCCCGCCATACCAACCCCACCTACAAACCGCACCATACTCTCCATACCGAGAGCTGCCCCCAGCCCACAAACTATCCAAACACCACTACCCTCACCAACCATTAACCCTCCACGACGCTTAATCATTAGACCGCCACCAGCCTCCCAACCAGCACCCCAACCATCACCCCAACCTAACCCACCAACCACCATTAATCCTCCACGGCATCTAATCATTAGACCGCCACCAACACCCCGTACATCACCTAACCTACCTACCACCGCCACCCCACGACCCCTCATCATTAGACCATCACCACCAACACCCCAACTATCACCCAACATACCGGCCTCCACCAATCCACGACCCCTCATCATCCGATCCTCACCACCCCTACCTACCATGGGCTCCTCAACCTACCAACCAACCCTACCATCACCATCATCACCACTTCCCCCTACCACGTTGGCGCCGGTACTTCATAGTGGGAGGATGTTCCAAAGGGTCTTCCCCCAGGTGGGGATACAACCATAGGAATAGGCAGAAGAGGAGGTGGTAGAAGAACCATTGCCCGGCACGGCATATGACCTATTGAAGCACTTGGACAAAATGCCGGCACGGATTTCAATTCTGGAGCTGATAAAGAGGTCAAAGAACCATCAGGACATCCTACAACAATATCTCGGCAGAGGTCATGGTCAATGAGGACCTCCCGCCCGAGAAGATCATTACCGTCCCGACCCCGAGGAGTGAACATCCGGCACTCACATTTACACAGGAGGAGTTGGCACGGCCAGAGATAAGAAAGTACGCCTTGCGCGTTGCAGTAGTCATCCGAGGCATGGAGATCAAGTCCTGCTTGATTGACACCGGAGCATCCATAAATGTCATGCCGCCAGAAACAATGCAACTTTGCTGCATCTCCGATGAAGAAATCGAGCCTTCTGCCGTCACGGTGACCACATATGACAACTCCCGGAAGCCGGCACGAGGGGTGGTTACATTGAAAGTAGGGCTCGGGCCGTGTGCTGTCACCGCCGAGTTTCACGTTCTAGAATTGGACCCTACATTCAAAGCTATCTTGGGACGCCCGTACCTTGAGGTAATAGGAGCTGTTGCCTCCACTAATCATCAGTGTCTGAAGTTCCCATACAAGGGCCAGGTGATCAAAGTAACCAACATCCCCATTCTAAATGACATGGATGACCCCTCTTCTGCACTACCAATATCAAAATCTGTCCAGCCGTTGGTTTCAACTACAGAGCTACCTGAGGTCATGGTATTGACGACGCCTCCAGATTCAGTTGCATGGCGGATGATGAAAGGGAAGGGCTATCAGCCAGGAAAGGGGTTGGGAAAGGAGCTGCAGGGGGTTGTGCACCCCATTAAAGCCGTACAAAGACCAAAGAGACACGGGCTTGGCTATGAGCCCAGTTTCACTCTGCGGATGGTCTACCGGCCAAAAAATGCCATGGGACTCCAAAAATTCTTTATCAAAGGGGAGACCATGATGATGGCCGGGGACGAAGAGGAAGAACCGGTCAAGAGGAAGAAGGCACCAGAGCAAGAGGAGGAAGTGGACAACCTGAGTTCATCTTTGGCTCGGTTGTTCATAGAGGAGGAAGAACCAGTCAAGGGCAAGTCCATCTCTAAACAACTTGTCCACTCGAACCCACCTCCAAATAATATCCCGCGTGAGCCGTATCCTACGGCCACGTATTTCAAAATCCTCACTCTATCCCTCTTGGATTCACTTGATGGGCTATCTAGCCCAATTCTCACTTTTGGGCCGAAATGGCCACCTGAATTGATCATTGGGCCTGAGAGCCCATTCAAATCTTCTTACTCAACTGGGCTTCTATGCCCATCCAACAACCTTGGGCCCGCGTGCCCACCAGTCGGGCCCACGCGCCCTTTAGATTTATTTTCCTGCTTTGGGCCCGCGTGCCCACCATTTGGGCCCACGTGCCCCTTAGATCTTTTCACCAGCTTTGGGCCTATCTGCCCATTTCTTGTCATCATCGGGCCCGCGAGCCCATTTTTCTTCCATTTGCTTAAGCTTTCTTTTTCTACTCGAGCCTCATCGGCTCATTCCCTTTTTGTTATTAAAAATACCCAAAAAAAAACGTCCTCTCACAAACTCAGTTTTCCATTGAGGAGACGTCTCTACTTGTCTCGGAGGGTGCTCCCAACCAGAGACCTCTCTTCTCCAACTCACTGATCGATCTGCTCCATCCTTCACCCATTGTAAATACCACTTTTTCAATTACGTCTTCTTTAGGAGTAGTTAGGGTAGAAAAGTAGAAAATTCGAGGTAAACGTGTGCCAGAGAGATATCTCCAACAAATAGCTCAAAAATGCAAGGAATGTGCAAGGCTGCCAAAGTTTTTGGAAAATGCTATCCAGCTTGATGAAATCCAATATGAGGATGAATTCAATGTAGATCATACACTGGGAGTTTACGAGGTCTTATCAGAAAAAGATCCTGATTTCGATGATGGAATTGAGGACTTGGCTGATGCGTATGCATCTGGACTTAAAAGATTTGAAGAACCATTAGCCACGGTGGATGAACCGACAAAAGAATTGAATCTTGGAACACCGGAGGATCCCAAGACAATCCTCCTAAGCGCAAACCTCACTCCCACTGAGGAACAGAGTTTAATTAAAATTTTGGAAGAATATAAGGACACGTTCGCATGGACATACGAGGACATGCTGGGGTTAGACAACTCGTTAGTTGAACATCATCTAACTTTGAAACCAGGAGCTACCCCGGTAAAACAAAAATTAAGGAGATTCCACCCTGATGTTGCACTTAAGTTGAAAGAAGAGGTCGACAAGTTACATCAAGAAAGATTCATTAAAGTCGTCCTTTATCCGCAATGGGTGGCAAACATAGTCCCTGTCATGAAGAAGGATGGCCGAGTTTGGATCTGTATAGACTTCAGGGACTTGAACCGAGTGTGTCCTAAAGATGACTTTCCTCTACCTCATATTGACGTACTGGTTGATAACACTGCTGGATTCGAGATGTTGTCATTCATGGATGGCTATTCTGGATATAATCAAATTCGGTTGGCCAAAGAGGACCAGGAGAAGACCTCGTTCACCACACCTTGGGGAACCTACTGCTATGTCGTCATGCCCTTTGGACTAAAGAATGCTGGTGCTACCTATCAGAGGGCAATGATGGCTATCTTCCACGACATGATGCATACCCTTGTAGAGGTGTACGTGGACGACCTGGTCGTTAAGTACAAAAGCCGAGAAGATCACCCGGAAGTGTTGAGAAAGGTCTTGCAAAGAGCTAGGGAATATAAATTGAAGATGAACCCAAAGAAATGCATGTGTGGAGTATCCTCAGGAAAGTTATTGGGGTTCATAGTGAGCAAAAGAGGCATAGAGATCGACCCAAACAAGGCCAAGGCAATCATTGGTATGCCTCCTCTGAGGAATATGAAAGAACTTCGAGGATTAATCGGGAGGCTACAGTTTGTCCGCCGGTTCATCTCACAACACTCCCAAAGGTGTAAACCTTTCTATGAGTTGACCAAGGCGGGGGCCGAGTTCAAATGGGATTCGAAGTGCCAGGATGCATTCAATGGTTTGAAAAGATACCTGGCTAGTCCCCCTGTTCTTAGACCACCAGTCCCTGGCACGCCCTTAGTTTTATATATCTCGGTTTTGGAGAATTCTCTTGGGGCAGTCCTTGTACAAGTTGATGAAGAAGGGAAAGAGAGGGCAACTTACTATTTGTCAAAGATCTTTGATTCATGTGAGCAGAAGTATACTGTAGTGGAGAAGACCTGTGCTGCACTAGTCTGGGTAGTTTAGAAGCTTAAACACTATTTCTTAGCTCATGAGGTCAATCTTATTGCCCGCATCAATCCCATCAAATTCCTTCTGGAGAAAATTGTTCTAACTGATCGGTTAGGTCGTTGGTAGAGCTTCCTCTCCCAGTTTGATATCACCTATGTCCCCAAGAAGGCGATTAAGGGCTATGCCATTGCCGAACATCTAGCCCACCACCCTATACCCCTCTTTGACCCGGTCCAGTCGGAGCTCCCGGATGACGAACTAATGTTGATCCGATCTTCCCACCTTTGGACATTATATTTTGACGGGGCTCTGAATTCACACGGTAAGGGAATAGGAATCGTTCTTCTATAACCCGAGGGTGTCACCATTCCACAGGCATTTCAGCTTGACTTCCCAGCAACCAACAATATAGCTGAATATGAAGCCTTGCTGGCCGGGCTGGAGGCTGCTCATTTCTATGGTGCCACAGAATTGAGGGTGATAGGTGATAGCCAACTAATCCTTCGCCAAGTCCTAACTAAATACCGAACTTCTCATCCAAACCTCAAACCTTACCAAGAACTCACCTCTTGCTACATCAAGCTCTTTTCCAAACTCACTTTTGTTCATGTTCCTCGAGCTCAGAACATCCTTGCTGATGCCCTAGCCTCCTTAGCTTCATCTCTATCAGTCCCGCTAGGTAGACAGGTGCGGACTATTCATGTCCGTAGAAGGTCGATGCCAGCGATTAAGGATGGTCGATTTCTGAAGGTCAAGGAGAGATTTGGCAGGAAGGAATATTTAGAGCAGAAAGAGGAGATTTCGCTAATCGAGTTGGAATAGTTAGATGAGGGTGAGAGGCCTTGGTTTGATGAGATTGCAAGGTATTGTCAAGATCAGACATATCCACCTGGATCAAATGCAAAAGAAAAGAAGGCCATCAGGAGAGTATCCCAGAGGTATACCATCCTAGGAGGGGTGCTCTACAAGAGGAGCCTGAGCGGAATTTTATTGAGATGCGTTGATGAAGAATAGGCAGACTTGGTGCTTAAAGAAGCACTTTCTGGGGTCTGTGGGGGCCATGTCAATGCTCAAGCTCTTGCCAAGAAAATAATCAGGCAGGGGTATTATTGGCCAACACTAGAAGAGGATTGCTCCATCTTTGTCCGGCACTGTCATTCTTGCCAACTCCATGCCGACAAGATCCATTCTCCCGCATCTTCCCTTCATCCGATTCATGCCCCATGGCCCTTCGCCATGTGGGCTTTCGATATCATTGGCCCTCTAAGTGATCTTAACTCTGAAATCCGTTCCAAATCATTCATCCTGACGGCAACAGAGTACTTCACCAAGTGGGCAGAAGTGTAAGTGTTCGTGGAGATCAAGGCATCAACAGTGTGCTCCTTCATCAAACGCAACATCATCGCCAGGTTCGGGATACCCAGCGACATCATCACCGACAACGGACCGCAATTTCTCTCCCAAGATCTGCGTGATCTTTGCAACAGGTACCGCATTGCATTGCATCATTCATCTCCTTATTACCCGCAAGGCAACGGTCAGCGAAGCCACCAACAAAACTTTGATTAAAATCATTAAGAAAACCCGTAAGTCTAGCAAGTTCGCGGGTGGCCAGATAAGCTTGTAGATGCCCTATGGGCTTATCGTACTTCTGTACGGACCCCCACTGGTCAAACCCCGTATGCTCTTGCATATGGGATGGAAGCGGTGGTCCCATACGAAGTACTCCTTCCATCACTCCGAGTTCAACTCGATAGGGACATCCCTGTCGATGAGAGGCGAGAATCTCTCCTTGCATAACTTGAACTCCTAGATGAAAGAAGGTTGGCCGCTTCCGAGCATGCCCGGACTTATCAGAACCGATTGAAAAGGTTTTATCAAAAGAGGGTGGTAGAGATAAAGTTCGTAATCGGTGAGATGGTAGTTAAACGCATATTCGTTAAGCCAGGTGGTCCCCGCTCTAAGTTGCAACCTAACTGGGAAGGGCCTTTTGTTATAACTGAAAAATATCCAGGCAATGCATATGAGCTAACCAACGCCGATGGAGAAAAATTGAACCATCCATGGAACGACGTTTACCTCAAAAAATATTTTTCTTAGAAGAGAATATGGAAGAATTTCTAGTATGATATTAAGTCATCGATCCAAGGGTGTTAGCTAGAAGTCAAGGGTAGACATCACCTTGCACACACAACACCTCCCGATCCCAGAATCTAGATAGCCCAACACTCAAGAGAGGCAAGGCAGAACCCTGAAGGCGGAAAGGAAACCTTACCCTATTCTCTTCTATTCGGTCCAAGATAGGTGAAGGGGACTAGAGGAGGATAGTATCGAAAATGCCCACCGCCTTAGTAGGAGGCCGTCTTATAGGGTGCAAAAGGGTGCCAAAAGATGGGCAATGAACCCCACAGGTTTAAACAAATATGGGCCTGTCTGAATAAGTACCTGAAAGAATAGAAAATGAAGAAAAGGCACCAAAAGATGGGCAATGACTCCACAGGTCAAAGACTTGTCTAAGTAAGTGCCACATGTAAAAAAAACCCGAAGAGGCCGAACCCCAACGGGCAATTTGGGCATGAGTAGAGAAACCCTCCTCAACACCCCCAAATCCTATCAAACACTTTCTCTATTATTCTTCCATCTTAAAACCCCTAGAGTAGGGTAAATTGTCCAAACTCAGGGGGAATCCAAACCGATTAAGAGAAGAGTGCAAGAAAGATTCTGAGTATGGAACCTTATTTTCACGTGGTGTTTATCACTTAAATCTTGATTAACACTCAAAGATCGATGAATTGTTTCAATACTGGCACATTCTCCACAAAAATCCAAAAAAAAAAAATTCCAAAAATCCAAAAAAATCAAATATTTTCAAAAATAAAAAATTGAATATTTTCGAAAAAATCTAAAAAAAAAGTTGAATATCTTCAAAATTAAAAAATTTGAATACTTTCCAAAAATCTAAAAAAAAATGCACCATCTAACTTGGCATAACCTTGATTTTTGCCTTTGCTAGCTTTCATGTTTATCTTTATGTCTTGCATGTTTCATTTCCGCATTGCATATTTACCTTCATTATCACCCCATTAAGAGGGCTCCTCCCTTTGACCTAAGTCAAAGTTGGCCATAATAGGCAAAGGGATGAGTCGTTGTGAAGATCTAATCCTCTTTTATCAAGTGTTTTCAGGGACTTTAAAATAAGAGGAGAAAGTTCTCTCAACGACATGATTCTGAGATCAAGAAGGGAGCGACTCTCACCATAGCAGGTAAGCTCTCTCAACTTTTACCTTGTTTGTCATTTTGTACATTCTACCTGGTTGATAAGGCTACCCCCCTTGACATATAAGCAAGGCAAGATGACAATAGGCAAGGGGGTAAGCCATAGAACAGATTTAACCCTTCTATTGAGTATTTCAGAAAAGAAACACAAGTCAGGGAGGGGTGAGAATCTCGCCAACAGGTATGTCTCTTAGCCCTACATCTATTACTTATTTTTATTATTTGCTATCCCTTAGAAGGCTTCGCCCCTTGACAAACTTGCAAGGGGCTAAGCCGAAATGTGATACTAACTACCCTTTTGAGCGATGTCAAGCAGATCAAATAAACACTAAAGCAAACAGGTGAAGATCTAATTATGCCATTAAGTGCTACAACAAAGAAGAAAAGCAGCTACAACATCAGAAAAGCTAAGCCTGCTACAGAAATCAGTGCCTGCTGCTACCCCCTCCAGGAGAATGACCACGTGGAGGAGGCATGGTAGCCGTGTCCGCCAAAGCCGCCGCAGCCGCCTCATTGCGGCGACACTGCGAAGAAGTGGCCGAGGAACGCGAAGCACCGTGCTCATGGCTGCGGCTGCGGCCACTCGCCCTCGCGGCTCCGCCCGTGGTGACCCCGACTATGAGCAGCGCCGCCACTCCGGTGTGTGCCACTCCGATGGGAGCTGCTCTGATGGGTGAAACTCTGGCTCGGCTGTGGAGGGATGCCCTGGCGATAAACCTGCAATGTCGCCTCTTCTGCCGACAAACGAACCTGTGCCTGCAGGTGCATCTGCTCCAGAGATCGCATGGCCTGGCTATGCTGGCGCTCCATCTCGCGCATGGCTCTCTCGTGCTGAAGGCTGAGATCCGAGACGATCATCTGGGAATGAAGATCGGCTGGGGCAGACCGCAATGTCTCCACCTCAGACTCCAAGGACTGGATACGGGAGGACAAGCTACTCTGAAGCTCGGCAACCTGGAAGAAGAGGAAGTATATGAACCAAGAAAAATCAACAACCAGAATAAACAGGGCCTCCTTGGTCGTCAGGGCCTCTCTCGCCTCACTAAGACGCTGGCGGAGCTCAGCCACCTCTTCCCTCGACAGAGAAGGAGGTGAACCCTCAGCACGAGCCTTCCGCTGTGAACAGAAGAAAAACACATCAGAACAAGGCAATCATATGTTGAGGATACAAATGAAGGTCAAAGGCAGTGTCTACCTCAGTCTCCAGCATGCCGCAAAGAGTGGCCACCTCCTGCCGAAGGTCAACAATCTCCAGTTGTTGGCGTTGCAGTAGAGCCCGAGCCTCCTGAAATGACATGAAGGTCAGAAGAGAACAACAACACAGAATTAAAGGAAAGTGAGAAGCATTTACCTGACCCTCTGAAACGAACAAGTGGCCGTACGCCTCCGCATATCGGCGAAGGTAGTCTGGTCTATCCTCTGCACAGCCAATAACTACCTCGCCGCCTTCATACCACAAAGTGATCGAGGTGTGGTGCCTCTCCACCCAGTCCACGGGGAGGAGAAGGCGCCTAGGACGAGCACCAACTAGGGGAAGAGGAGGAGGAGGCTCCAACCAGTCCTGCTCCAGACCGAGGGCACGTGCCGAGAACCGAAGCCACAGTGGCGCTAGCTCATTGACGCACAGAAGATGAAGATCGCAGCCGAAGACACGACCAGCGTGGGCAATCCAGGGCTGAAGATGGTCATCGGTCATGAGATATGGCCTCCAACACACCTGTGGGAAGCAAAATCATGATTATTATTTCAACAGGAGAATATTGATACACAAATTAAACACATACCTCAGTGTGTGGGAAGCGGAGAATCTGTGCACGAATCGAAGCCAATCGGCTGCGATGACCACCGCAGGGCGGATAGGCTCCCAACGAGCCATCGGGGAGGAGGTCGGGGTAGGACTGCCGTGCCCGACCCAGGGGGAAGTAGAGGTAGCTCCGGACACCGTAAAAGGCACAACTCGTCGAGAAAAGCGAGCAATACAAGTGTACAAGAAAGGAAAGTCGCTAAAAGTCACCTGAAGAAAAGGAGAGAAGCCGGCAACCGAAACAGAACCCGCCTCAGGCTGGAGGCCATAGAACAAATGGGCGAGCATCGCTGCCCCCCACGCGTACGTGCCAACCTGCTCCAGGTCAGCAAGCAAAGGGAGGAATCGCAGATGGATGCGGTCCATCTTCAAGTCCAACAGAAGGCGCCCGAAGAAAAAGAGGAGGAAGCGGCGCAGGTCTACATCCACCTCCAAAGAGCCAGGTAACCCGGTAAATGCCGCTGCAGCCTGGCCGACCATGCGGCAGAAAAAGTTGTCCTGGCTCTCGCCACGGACATGCTCGGCTTCCACCAAGCCTACCATCTCACCAGCCTCTAGTCTGGCGATAGTGCGTAGGCCATCCTCCGGGTCGAACTCGGGCTCATATGCGAAGAGGGCCCGGAACTCCCGCGAATAGTCGGAAGAGGTGGCACACACCACCGGCCTACCGTAAACACGAAGACCGGTGATGTGTGCAACATCCTCTAAGGAGGGCACCATGTGCCCCCATGGGAACAGAAACACGAAGGAGTCTGGGTCCCAGAACTCACGGAGGACCTGCACCAGTGGTAGGTCCTCCCAAAAAGGAGTCACCCGGAGGTTGGGCCCAAACCCCATCTCCTCTAACCGAACCTGCTGGAAGTCCGGTAGGCCTAGGTAGGCAGCTTGCACCAGGTCCCACGAGATCCGGGATTTTATCCGGGCCTGCAATAGAATCATTTCATTAGTTCACTCAATTATTATTGTCAAAATGCAAAGGAGCTAATCATTAAATGCAGGAAAAGAAAATGTACCTCTTGGACTGCCGGAAGCTCGGGCTCCTCAGAATCGGAGTCGTGGCGGCGAACACGTCTTGGCATCTGTGCCAAAAGGGAAGTTGATATTAAACATTGTTACATACATTTTTATCTATTTCATTCAAAAAACAAAAACAAAAAACAAAAAAATCAGCCGAACGCGCCCTCCATTTGAGGGCGCGCTAAGCGCGCCCTGTGCGCCCCTTCCCAGAGAGTAGAGTGAGGGCGCGCAGACCGCACCCTCCTCTTGGGGGCGCGGTCTGCGCGTCCCTGAACCGGGGGCGCGCTCAGCGCGCCCCAGGTCCAAGGGCGCAGTCAACATTTTTGCGTTGACCGCACCCTCTCACCTGCTCGATTCTTATTTTCGCGATAACTTCGTCAAATCAACTCCGAATCGAGTGAAACTTGAACCAAATCGAAGAGCATAATCCTATCTACATTTTTTGTAACAGGGGCACTAACCTTTGATGGCGTTTCAGACTCCGTATCTGAGTTGGAACTCTGGAGCTTCTAGCGCGAGGAGAGATAGTGAACAGGTGGAAATGAGATATTCTTACCCCCAAGGGGTATTTATAGAGAGTAAAAATGTGAAAATGGGAGAAATTTGAAAATATCACTCAAGGTTTACAAAATCGAGCTGATCGCAATGCCACCGAAAGAATTCCGATTTGATGCACGATTTGCTCAAAATAATTTTGTGAAGAAAAATTCTCTTTAAATTCTCACCAAAAATCCCTCTTTTCACATAACTTTGAATGTCTCAATTCCTAAATTAGCTAGACATATTCATGTTTTTTATCCTCACTAGCTAACATTTTTCAGGGGTCAGGAGAAAATTCTATACATTTATTAGTCAGAAATGGCTGAAAATGTATTTTTCAGGAGCAAAATTGATAAAAATTGCGAAAAATTCAGAAAGCGCCAAGCTGTTCATAAAATCGAGCCGATCAAGGAGTCACCGAAAGAAAATTCATCAGACTCATGGTTTGCTCTGAAAATTTACCTAAAGAAAAAAGGCATGTTAAAACCTTTCAAAAATATCTTGTTTCATGTTAAAAAATATTCAAGGTGTTGAAAAATAACAAGGCATATTCATCATAAGTGTCAACATTTGTCTTGTATTTTTCCGAAACAAGGTAAATTTATTTTGAATTTTCACTCAAACTTGCTATAAATAATTCATTGTTTATTCAAAATAAAAACAACATGGTTGACAAGTTAAAGCAGGAAAAGAAGACTCTCAGGTAAGTAGAAGCTTCAACACAGAGATGTAGCGGCGCTTCCGGTCAGGGTCCTCCTCAATCAGGAGGCCTGGGGGGCACACCCGACTCGTCTCCCACAAGGCAATGACTGAGATCGCCTCCTCCTCATCATCCGCAGAGCCAAGCTACCTACCCTTGATAGGTGGCAGGTAGGACAGCTTGGGCAACTCGTACCGAGGCAAGCCGATCTGGGAGTAGCAACGGTAAGCGTTGTACAACACAAAGGCCGAACCTGTAACCAGGCGGAGATCACGCCGGGCACAAAGCACACCTGGAAGTCCTTCTGCATCAAGGAAGCAGAAGAGTGCAAGAAGCTAGAATGGTTCATGGAGGCAAAGTGAGCACGCCAGTCTGGCCTCCTCTTCACTGATGCACACCTATTGGCGACTCTCTCGCCGAAGCCAAGCGCATCGGCATATGGGAACAAGCGGCTACGGCGGAAGAGCTGCGACCTGGTGGCCACCTCACCGGCTGGATCGAACTTAAAGTGAAGATCGGCCCAGCAAGCCAGTAGAAGCGCACTGCCAAAGGGAGGACGGCCCACGCAAGCTGCGGACAGTCCGCAGTACAAGTAGCCCAGAACTGAAGGCCCCAACCGCGCACCGCTCTAGATGTCGTGGATGCACGAAAGTTGATCAACCTCCAGGAAACCATCCTCCGCAGGAAACAAGAACACCGCGGCAAGGCAAGCTGCGAAACCCTTTGCACTACGCAGAATACGGTCCTCGTCCAGACCAGGAGCCGTCAGAAGAGAGATTGCCCAAGCCGCCAACTTGAGAACACTAATTCGCTTGCCGGACAACAAGGTGCTGATCTGCCGAGCCTCGACAAAATCCTGTAAGAATTCCAAGCAAGAGAGGGGTCCTGAAGGGATGAACATACCTTCAGTTTCTCCCTTCTTAGTCCGAGGGAGGCCGAGAAGGAGCTCTGCCTCTTCAAGAAGAACTGTACACTCAAAGCTGCCGAACACGAACGTGTGAGTGTCAGGGTGCCACAACTCAACAAGAGCTCCCATCAAACCGAAGTCAAAGGAGTAGCCTGAATATTTCTTGGCATGGATCAAGAGCCCGGTTAAGCCCCAATCTCGAAGAATTGCTCTGACCGACAAGCCGAGGATGTCAAGCAAGCCGGAAAGCCAGGGAGGAGAGCAATACCGGCGTGGTCCTAGGAATTTTGGGTAATCCTACACCCAAACAGGACGTAAAAGAAAATTTTTAAGAGAAAAGAAGTAGAAAAGTGGTTGAAAGCTAAAATTGGCAGCGAACTTACCAAGTCGGCGCCGATTCTGGCCTTCAGATGACCCGGAACGCTTGAAATACCTCGAATCGAGCCAACACGCTGATTTTTCAAAGGAGGAGCCATCCTGGGTATTGGTAGGATGATTTGGTCGTCCTAAGAGGTGTTTATATAGGGGAAATCGGTCCCGATTTGAACCGGATTCAGATCCGGTCAAAACAGGAAACTGGGATCGAACGTGCCCCCAAAGTGGGGGCGCGCAGGCCGCGCCCCCCAACCCAGGGCGCTCAGGCCGCGCCCCCAAAGTGGGGGCGCGCAGGCCGCGCCCCCAAAGTGGGGGTGCGCAGGCCGCGCCCCTGGTTCGGGGGCGCGTTTGGTCAAATTCTTCCAAAATTCCTTAAAAATTCAGAAAAAATCAGAAAAATTCCGGAAAATAAGAAAAAAATAGAGAAATTTTGTTAAATTAAATTTATTTATGTTTGGTCTTTATTAAAGATGAGTGGACATCATTGTCCATTCGAAACTAACATTTTGACGAAAGACAGGAATTGCTCGCGGAAACAGAAGAATAGACATGGGAAACCCCCATAACTTGCCGACTAGCATATATGTCGCTAGTCGTGTATTATTATCTTATGCATTATTTGTTGAATACCTTGAGTATGGAGAAGACTTGACCCGAGATCCCCTTCATCAAAATCTACGACGGTCGGGTCATCTCTAATGCTCACGGATAAGCCGAAGTTGTGCTATGAGGGACGATGGTTCCCGAATGGGTATCTTGACCTCATAGACAATCTATATCTTCAACTATTTGTTATACAAGTGTTGTTTTGTTTTATTGAGCCCAGCATGCATCATGTAGCGTTAATTGCATTACATTTTGTTTTATCATTGAATACATCATTCTCACTCTCTCGATCATTGTAAATCCCACCGTGTTTTTCTAATCCCACCATGTTTTCTAATCCCACCATATTTTCTGGTCCCACCATATTTTCTGGTCCCACCGTGTCTATTAATCCCACCGTGTTCGGTAACCACTTTGTGCCCTTAAATCTTTTATTTCTTTTCACCACGGTGGCCATTGCAACTTCTTTGCTATTCATCCCACCATGGCAGCTAATTCATCCCACCAAGGGCCTTCTATTTGGTTAGAACTTGCACCGTCAATATCTTCACGGTCTATGCTTAAACATTTGCCTTTCAGAATCTGAGATCATTCCATTCCGAATTGAATCTTGTCTCTTGAAAGACTTAAATGAATCTGAGAGCCTGAATTTGCTCGATTGGTATTCTTTTACTTTTTCAAAACAAATCTCTTTAAACTTTAGCCCATCACAGTACAGGAACACCGCAAAGATCGGGTTACCAACTGATGATGAACCTACGAGCCCATGTTACGGGGACTCCCCACCGCGTTGGGGGTTGGCTATCCTTCTCTCGTGCCAATGGCACATCTTTTACCAATCAAACATAGGAAGACTTGATGAAACATGGCGGTTAACCAGGAGACTTGAGGAGATTCGTTTTGCCGAATCTGGTCGTTGAGCGTGTCTATATCTACACCTTGATGCCACCTTTTCAGTCCATCGCCATTTCACTTCACTACATTCCACTAAGATCCATCTCGTTTCACTACGCTTTCTCTTCGTTTCACTCCGCTCCGCTACATGCCATTCCCTTGCAAAGCCGACATCAAGGCGAGGCAAGCTGTAGACACGCCAGATCGGCTTGATTCGGAGCCCTAGACTCTTATTCCATAGGCAATATCTTTTATTTGACCGTTATCTGATCCGGATTATCTTGTGGAAATGAGCTAAGGACATTGGTGGAGCCCCTTGTAAGTTGAGAATGGACCAATGAATTCCGGAATATTGCCGTAACCTTCAAGCGAGAGCCACACGTGAACTGTAAAAACACGAAGCCTGCTCGATGACCGATCTTGAATAGTCCATAATCGAAGGTCTCGGTATTCCCGCATGTGTTCCGTAACATTCAGGGTTTCCGAGAAGTCATTTTGGTAGGCGTCGGTCAATGACGTCATTCGTTACGGCTTTTTCGATCTGTTCTGACACGGCTATCCCGGACCATGTATTAGGCTTTTCCAGTCATCACCGGGTCTTTTCGGGTCATCCGGGTCGATTCTAGCCGAATATTTTCATCAACCGGGGCCATACATCCGGTTCGGTCAATTTTAGGGTTTCGCGGCTTTTACGGCTTTCGATTCACGTTTACCGGGTTAATCTCAGATTTTTCAATGACTTCGGATTGTCCGATCGTACCGGACTTGTTCGTTCATCATTTTAAGTCATCCCAAGTTGACCCGAGATTTATCAACCGGAACCGTGCTCTTCCGGATCTTCGCCCGGGTTTCGGCTTTCCGCGAGAGGGTAAACCGGTAGAAAGCCCCGTGCGAACATATTGGGAGTCATGCAGGCTTGTTTACCGACTTGAGGAGGTGCGGTTGAAGGCCCTCTTTCCAACGCAACAAACGGGAGCCGAATCGGACATCCCGTTTGCAAGATACGGCACGCGGAACACGCGCGTAGGAGAGAGAGTGTACCGCGCCCCCGCTCCCTTTGAAAGAGGAGGGCGCGCCCTGCGCGCCCTCAACCGGGGGGCGCGCCCTGCGCGCCCCTGGTTCCTTTGAATGGCGGGAGCGTGGTCAGTTTATTTAAATCGCAAATTACCCCAATTAGCACCTTCTAAACCGGATTTTTGGAAAGCTTCCGCGGAGGATTTTCGATCATTTGTACCGCGCCCCCGGTTCGGGGGCGCGTTACGTATGTCAAGTCGATTTTTAGCAATTTCCAGAAGATTCCGTCGATTTTTAGTAGTGAGACGCGTAACGCGCCCCCGCTTCCTTTGAAACAGGGGAGCACGCAGACCGCGCCCCCGAACTGGGGGCGCGCCCTGCGCGCCCTTGGTTTGAGGGCGCGCCCTGCGCGCCCTCGTCCTCTTTGAAACACGGGGGCGCGGTCGGTCCAGTTTCTAAATTTTGCACCGGCTTCCTTCCCCTATAAATTGAGGGCCATTCTCAACGACCCAAGGTTAACCCCCGGTGCCTAGCTCATCCATAGGTCGTCCAAGCTCTTCTCCAAAGCCGTCCCGACGTCCAAAGGCGATCCGAAGTCAAGAAATCGATCCCGAGGTGAAGGAGAAGGCTCGATCCGGGTGTTCTTCATCAACCATCTTCATCGACTTCTGCAGAAAATCTGGAGCTTCTTCTGCAAAATTTTTAAACATAGAAATTGTTCCTATCTTCGTCCTCTTTCATTTCCAACTGACGGAACTCAATTCCAACTTGCCGTTTGTTCGTGGAGATTGCTACAATGAGGGCGCGCATCCAGGTTCTGTTTTCTATATCCTCTCACTTTCATAATTTTTACTGACTTATACAGGATGATTTAGGAGAAGTCATAAACATAGGAACTCTTTCTATCTGAGTCCTCCATCTACTCCAACAAACAGAACTCAATTCTGACATTGGGGTCATCCGTAGCATCCTCTACACCGAAGTCGCGCCAGAAGGGTGCAAAGCTACCCGAACCGGCCTTTTCTCAACCAACTCGGCTTCAACTCAAGCCGATCCATTCCATAAGCTTTCTCAACTCACTTAACTCAGTTCATTTACTGTTTTAAAGCATATTTCAGTTTATTTGCATCATTTTTACATAATCAAAAAAATACAAAAAAAGGGGTTAAGGCTCACCCCAATCCGGTGAGTTCGATTCCGATTGCTTCTTTCTCATCTTTTTACTACAGTTACTACACCTCCCATAGTTCTAATTATTTTCTTCACTTGGTTTATTTTTTTAGTTGCACAGGTTGAACAAGCTAGCATCGGTTGGAGACTCTTCTTCATCGGCCGGCCGAAGAAGAAGAAGGTTTAACCCACATCCCAATCTCCCACACTAAGGTACACGGTCAAATCTAACTAAATCTTGTTTTTATTCCATAAAGCGGAGCCCGCGGCTCCTGGCGACCACCTTTCTTTTTATTCATGTTCTAAGTTAATTCACTCCTCACTCTCCTCCCACATGACCCGAACCGTCTCCGGTGCTCGAGCGACGCCGTGAGATGAAAGTTCGGCGATCAATGTGAGTGTGGGATCGAGGTGAGGAGTCTTTTACCGCTTTCCGAGTGTCTTACGATTCACTCCCCTTTTTCCCCAATTCTATCTTTCACCTTCTTATCTTGAGGTGCCGATCCGGAACCCGTTTCTGGAGTCGACATCAACCTCTTCTTTCATCTTAAGTGCAACATCAGAGTGGAATCTCCTTAATTTTTGTTTGACCGGGGTAGCTCCAGGTTTCAAAGTTAGACGATGTTCAACTAACGAGTTGTCTAACCCCGGCATGTCTTTGTATGTCCATGCGAACGTGTCCTTGTATTCTTCCAAAATTTTAATTAAGCTCTGTTCCTCAGTGGGAGTGAGGTTTGCACTTAGGAGGACTGTCTTGGGATCTTCCGGTGTTCCGAGATTCAATTCTTTTATCGGCTCATCCACCGTGGCCAATGGCTCTTCAATCCTTTTAAGTCCAGATGCATACGCATCAGCGAAGTCCACAATTCCATCCTCGAAATCAGGATCCTTTTCTAATAAAACCTCATAAACTCCGAGTGTATGATCTACAATGAATTCATCCTCATATTGGATTTCATCAAGTTGGATAGCATTTTCCAAAAACCTTGGCAGCCTTGCACATTCCTTGCATTTTTGAGCTAATTGCTGGAGATATCTCTCTGGCACATGTTTACCTTGGGTTTTCTTCTTTCCTATCCTAACTACTCCTAAAGAAGACGGAACTGGAAAAGCAGTATCTACAGTGGATGAAGGATCGAACAGATCGATCAGTGAGTCGGAGAAGACGGGTCCCTGGTTGGGAGCACCCTCCAAGACAAGCAGAGACGTCTCCTCAACAGAAAGAAAATGAGCCTGTGGGGCTCGAGTAGAAGTAGAAAACTTAAGTAAACAAAATAAAAATGGGCTCATGGGCCCAACAATGACAAGAAAGGGGTAGATAGGCCCAAAGCTAGTTAAAAGATCTATGGGGCACATGGGCCCAAGTGGTGGGCACGTGGTCTCAAAGCTAGAAAAGAAATTTAAAGGGCACGCTGGCCCGAATGGTGGGCACGCGGGCCCAAAGTGGTTGGATTGAAATGGGTATAGAAGCCCAGTGGAGTAAGAAGATTTGAATGGGCTTTCAGGCCCAGTGATCAGTTCAGGTGGCCATTTTGGCCCAGAAGTAGGAATTGGGCTAGATAGCCCATCAAGTGAATTTAGGAGGGAGAGCGTGAGGATTTTGAAATACGTGATCGTAGGATACGGCTCACGCAGGATGTTGTTTAGAGGTGGGTTCTAGTGGACAAGTTGTTTAGCGATGGACTTGCCCTCGACTGGTTCTTCCTCCTCTATGAACAACCGAGCCAAAGATGAACTCAGGTTGTCCACTTCCTCCTCTTGCTCTGGTGCTTCCTTCTCTTGATTGGTTCTTCTTCTTCGTCTCCGGCCATCATCATGGTCTTCCCTTTGATGAAGAATTTTTGGAGTCCCATGGCATTTTTTGGCCGGTAGACCATCCTCGGAGTGAAACTGGGCTCATAGCCAAGCCCATGCCTTTTTGGTCTTTGTACGACTTTAATGGGGTGTACAACCCCCTGTAGCTCCTTTCCCAACCCCTCTCCTAGTTGATAGCCCATCCCTTTCATTATCCGCCATGCAACTGTATCTGGAGGCATCGTTATCATCATGACCTCAGGCAGCTCTATAGTTGAAACCAACGACTGGACAAATTCTGATACTGGCAGTGCAGAAGAGGGGTCATCCACGTCATTTAGAATAGGGATATTGGTTACTTTAATTACCGGACCCTTGTATGGGAACTTCAGACACTGATGATTAGTGGAGGCAATAGCTCCTATTCCCTCAAGATATAGGCGTCCCAAAATAGCTTTAAATGTAGGGTCCAGTTCTAGAACATGAAACTCGGCGGTGACAGCACACGACCCGAGCCCTACTTCCAACGTAACCACCCCTCGTGCCGGCTTCCGGGAGTTGTCATAGGCTGTCACCGTGATGGCAGAAGGCTCGATTTCTTCATCGGAGATGCCGCAAAGTTGCAATGTTTCTGGCGACATGACATTTATAGAGGCTCCGGTGTCAATCAAGCAAGACTTGGTCTCCACGCCTCGGATGACTACTGCAACACGCAAGGCGTACTTTCTGATCTCTGGCCGTGCCAACTCCTCCTATGTAAATGTGAGTGCCGGATGTTCACTCCTCGGGGTCAAGACAGTAATGATCTTTTCGGGTGGGAGGTCCTCATTGACCATGACCCGTTGCAAGTATTGTTGTAGGATGTCCTGATGGTTCTTTGACCTCTTGATCAACTCTAGGATTGAAATCCGTGCCAGCATTTTGTCCAAGTGCTTCAATAGGTCATATGCCGTGCCGGGCAATGGTTCTTCTACTGTCTCCTCTTCTGCATGTTCCTGTGGTTGCATCCTGGCCTAGGGGAAGACCCTTTGGAACATACTCCCGCTACGAAGTACCAGTGCCAGCATGGTAGGGGGGAGTGGTGATGATGGTGATGGTAGGGTTGATTGGTATGTTGAGGAGCCCATGGTAGGTAGGGGTGGTGAGGATCGGATGATGAGGGGTCTTGGATTGGTGGAGGCCGGTATGTTGGGTGAGGGTTGGGGTGTTGGTGGTGATGGTCTAATGACGAGAGGTCGTGGAGTGGCAGTGACTGGTTGGTTAGGTGACGGTCGGATAATGAGAGGCCGAGGGGTGGTGGAGGCTGGTAGGTTAGGTGATGTTTGGGGTGTTGTTGGTGATGGTCTGATGATTAGACACCGAGGAGGATTAATGGTGGTTGGTATATTAGGTGATGGTTGGGGTGCTGGTTGCGATGCTGGTGGCGGTCTAATGATTAGGCGTCGTGGAGGGTTAATGGTTGGTGAGGGTAGTGGTGTTTGGGTAGTTTGTGGGTTGGGGGCAGCTCTCGGTATGGAGAGTATGGTGCGGTTTGTAGGTGGGGTTGGTTTGGCGGACATGGAGATGATTTGATCCTCAACCTGCCAACCCTGGGAATGGTGGGTTGACTCCTCGATGACGGAGTGGATGAGGCCGAGTCATTGGTTTGGTGGTGCTGGTGCCGGTGCTTGAACGGGTGCATGTACCGGTAGTAGATCTTGGACTATGCCCAGGCCGGGATGCTGTTGTGCTTGCTGTCGTCGTGGTTGATTCTGACGTGCCTTTATTGCTTGAATGGATTCTCCCATCTGTGTCCAGTTAATGTTCCCCTGATCATTGAGGTCATGAATGTAATCTTTAAACTGGAAATAGACATCCATCGTGTGCCTAGGATACCGATGGTAAGCGCAGTACTTTGTCATGTCAACATTCGCCGGCCATCCTTCTCTCTCCTTTGGAAGCTCCAGCTGCTGTTCAGCCATTAATGCGTTGAAAATATCGGTGAGGGGGAATGGCAGCTGAGGATAGTATTCTCTCTTGGGTCCACCCCTTTTAGGTCGGTTGGCTGGTGGTGGCACTTGGTTGTAAGCTTGTTGTTGTGGTTGTGGTCGGTTGTAAATAGGTTGTTGTTGAGGCACTCGGTTGCAGGCATTTTGTTGCTGGGGCGCTTGGTTGTAGGTAGGTTGCTGTGGTGGTGCTCGGTTGTATGCAAGTTGCTACTGGGGCTAAGGAGCTAGTTGAGGAGCTGGGCGGTATTGTTGGTTGGGTGGTCGGTTACGGTATTGTCTATGGCGATACCCACCCTGGTTACCTATGTCATTGACGCTCTCGTTATTGACTACCCCTTCGGTGGTGGGCCCTATAGGTGTAGGGTTTCTAGTGTTATGTGGTTTGGGGTCAAATGGATTGATCATGGATGCATCCTTAAAATGGTCTTGGAGGTAGCGGGCACTATCACACAGCTCACTCATGGTTGTTGGGCAGTGCATGATCAGGAGGTTGCGAAGGTTAGGCGTGGTGTTCTCGATGAGCATCCTCACCTGCTCCCCCTCTAAGATGGTATACACTAGCCTCTCAGCCATTCCTCTCCACCGATCAGCAAACTTGGCAAAGTCTTCATCCGGCCTCATCTTCTCAGCAATTAAATCAGTTATCGAGTAGGCTGGCCCCACCCGATCCTTGTACCTCTGCATAAACTTCGCCTGGACAATGTCGAAATCTGCCGCCTCAATAGAATCAATAGAATAGAACCAGTCAAGGGCGGATCCTTCCAATGACCGACGGAACAGGAAAGCATGTGCTTTGCGGTCATTCTTCCAGAACACAGAGTCATATAAGAAATCCTTCAGATGGTTGAAAGGATTACCAGTCCCATTGTAACGTTGAAAAACTGGTATCTCTGAAGGAGGAAGGTGTAGAACTGGGAAGGATGGGATTGAGATTTCGGGAGAAGTTTTGGAGTCCAAACGGTGCTTTAATTCTTCAAAGCGCTCATCCATTCTGTTGAACTTATCAATGAACGCTTGGGTGAGGCTGGATTCTTGAGCCACGGGAGCAAAGTGTTTAGGTGAATGGGTTGGAAGAGGTGGGTTGGAAACAGGAACTGGTGCAGAATTATGTGAATGCCCCACAACGGGGTGAGTAGATACATGACAAGGTTGCCTAGAAGAAGAGATGATCAAGGGCTTGACTGCCGATTGGGGTGGTGAGGGGGCTTGATTTCCCTCAATCGGATCTTGATTGGTGGGAATCTTGCCCTTGTCAAGGATTGCACAAGTGAAAAGGATTCAGAGTCTAGATGGAGAGATAGACTCTGGAGGAGTTGCTCCACGCTAAGTGAAGCAGGTTGATGAGTAGGATTTTGAATTTCTGGCTCCCTGACGGCGTTGACATGGCCCTCTGGTTGGACCATGGGATGTTGCAGCTCGTAGTGGCCCGTCTCGTACTCCTCTTCTTGCCCGTAGTAGTCCGACATCCCGACGTGTCTTCCGGACCTTAGTGTCATGGGCATCCTGTCAAATTTTCTTATAAAATGGTTGAAAGAAGGCAAATAAAAAGTGTAAATGCAAGGAGAATTTTTGTTTGGTTATGTTTTGTTTTTGTTTGAATTGATTTGGTTTCAATTTGGTTGTTTGGCAAGCAAGTTGAACACAAAATTAAAGGGATTTTTTTTTGTTTTTTTTAGGTGTTTTGAAAGGAAAATTTTTTTGGTTGTTTTCAATTGTTTGTGAGCAAGCAAGTTATGCAAACAAGGTTTTAAAATGACTACTCGACAATTTTTGGGTTGAAACCTTAGATTAGATAGATTGTTAGCAATTGTTCACTCAAATGGGTATGATTCCTATTGCTTCAATCTTCAGGACCTAAGGTTATCACTTAATCACCACGAGTAGGTACTTGGGTTTTTCGGGTTTTGGGAAGTGGTACAACCGGCCCAATCGTGCGGAAAGGAATACTCCATGGATGGGGACTTATGGAGGTCTTTATGGAAACAACCAAATCAACTAGGAAGGAATATCCCAGAAGAGAGGTTAGAATCCACCAAGAAGGTGTTTGGAGGGTGAAGGTGTGTTGGGAGAGAGAGCCCCCGCCTCGAATGTCCTACGGATCGGAGCAAGTCCGGTACCCGATGCAAAAGCTAATGCAAAAATGAAAAATGGAGGGTAGGAGGAGAAGAAGCAATCAATATACAAACATAAATGAAAGCTATTAAATAAATCGAGCAAGTGAATGCAATCAAAACAAGCAATGATAAAGTAAACAAGTAACTAGCAACCATGGTTTTCCATCTCGCCGAGATCTCGCAAGATCTCGCGAGAATCTCGGTCTCTCTAAGAGGCCGAGATACGAGATCGCCGAGATCTCACCCCATGTAGATTGGTCCATAAAGAATTTTTCTCGGTCGATCCGCGACTACTCTACGTCCCGTTTATGATAGTGTAAACACATTTAATATATTTCACTATCACTTATACTATCACATGAAAATGTGTTACTAGTTTAATACTATATTAATATTTAAATAAGATTGTATACAAATTTAAACCTTTTAGAAGCAAAGGATCATCTTTTTGGTAATGAAAGTGCTTTGTAATTGTTCATTCACACAGTTGATATACAAAATGTGTTATATATTTTCATGTAAATTTATTGATGTACTCTTATTTTTATAAGATATAATGTTATATTTCATACATATATACATTTTGATCAGAGATCCGATCTCCCGAGATTTTTTCGAGATCTCTCCGAGATCTCTTCTCTTTCACCCCCCCCCCCGAGACGAAGTCGAGATCCGAGATGACAATCCTTGCTAGCAACTAGCAACTAAAAGGTGGTTCGCACGGGAACCGGCTTGTGTTGGAGTGTCCAAGTGGGGAAAAATCTGAAGTAAAGGTAAAAGGATAGTCCACGCGGGGACCGATCTGAAAATAAAGTGGCTCACGCTGGAGCCAGGTTTTTGGAAAGGTAGGTGGTTCACGTGGGAACCGGTTTTTGAAGGAAAATGGGTGGTTCACGCAGGAACCGGTTTGTTTGGTTGGAAAAAGAAAATGAGGGCCACGTGGGGCCAATCTAAAATGGTGCAAAGCGGTGGTCAACGCGGGGACCGATCTGAAAGTGAGTTGGTTCATGCGGGAACTGGTTTGGAAAAGGGGTTGGTTCACGCGGGAACCGGTTTTTGTGAAGAAAGGGGTGGTTCACGTGGGAACCGGTGTAAAAGGTGACAAAATGAAAAGAGGGCCACGTGGGGCCAATCTGAAGGTGCTGTAAGGAGGTGGTCCAAGCGGGGACCGATCTGAAAATATGTTGGTTCACGCGGGAACCGAGTTGGAAAAGAAAGGTGGTTCACGCGGGAACGGTTTATAAGAAGAAAAGTGGTTCACGGGGAAACCGGGTTGAAATTAAAGACATGTAAATCAAGTCCACATGGGGGACAATCTTAAAGGAAGAGTAAATAGCAAGTTTAAAGGTAAATTGACATGGAAAAAATAAAGGACAATCCGGTTCACGTGGGAACCAAGTCAGAAAACAACTAGTTGCACGGTTGAATCAAGCTACCATGGTTGAAGACATTGGTTGTCCCACCGTGGTCGCCAAAAAGCTGTCGACTCCGAAAATGGGTTCCGGATCGGCACCTCAAGAGAAGGTGAAAGATGGAATTGGGGAAAGGGAGAGTGAATCGAAAAACACTCGGAAAGCGGTAAAAGTCTTCACCTCGGTCCCACACTCACATTGATCCCCGAACTTTCATCTCACGACGTCGCTCGAGCACAGGAGACGGTTCGGGTCATGTGGGAGAAGAGTGAGGAATAGAATAACTTAGAACATGAATAAAGTGATTGTGGTCGCCAGGAGCCGCGGGCTCCGCTTTATGGAATAAAAACAAGAGATTAAGTTAGATGACCGTGTGTACCTTAGCGTGGGAGATTGGGATGTGAGTTCAACCTTCTTCTTCTTCGGCTGGCCGATGAAGAAGAGTCTCCAACCGATGATAGCTTGATAGACCTGTGCAACTAGAACAATAAACCAAGTGAATAAGCCAATTAGAACTATGGGAAGTGTATAAACTATAGAAGAAGAGATGAAACAAAGAACCAATTGGAATCGAACTCACCGGATTGGGGCGAGCCCTAACCCCTTTTTTGTGTTTTTTGGTTATGTAAAATGATGAAAATAAACTAAAAGATATTCTAAATCAGTAAATAAACTGAATAAAGTGGGTTGAAGAAGCTTATAAAGTGAATTGGCTTGAGTTGAAGCCAAGATGGTTGAAACAAGCCGGTTCGGGTAGCCTTTGCACTCCTCTGGCATGACTTTAGTACATAGAATGCTACGGACGTCCCCGATGTCAGAATCAAGTGATGTTTGTTGGAGTAGACATAAGACTTAGAGAGGAAGAGTTCTTATGTTGATGACTTCTTCGAAATACTCCTGTATAAGTCTGTAAAAATTATGAAAGTGGGCGGATATAGAAAACAAAACCTGGATGTGCGCCCTCAGTGCAGCACCAGTGCAGCAACCGCCACGAACAAACGGCAAGTCAGAATCGAGTGACGTCAGTTGGATATGAAAGAGTACGAATAAAGGAACAACTTATATGTTGAAGACTTTTGTAGCAGGAGTCCCTGATTTTCTGCATAAGTCTATGAAGTCGATTGATGCAGAACGCCCGGATTGAGCCTTCTCCTTCACTTCGGGATCGATCTCTCGACGTCGGATCGGCTTTGGACATCGGGACGGCCTTGGGAGAGAGCTTGGATGATCTCAGGACAAGCTAGGCATGGAGGATTAACCATGGGTCTTTGAGAATGGCCCTCAATTTATAGGGGAAGGAGGCCGGTGCAAAATATGGAAACTGGACCGACCGCGCCCCCGCTTTTCAAAGGGGACGAGGGCGCACAGGGCACGCCCTCAAACCAAGGGCGCGCAGGGCGCGCCCTCACTTCGGGGGTGCGGTACGTGTCTCACTGCTAAAATTTGCCGAAAACTTCCACAAATTGCTAAAAATCGACTTGACATACGTAACGTGCCCCCGAACCGGGGGCGCGGTACAAATAATCGAAAATCATCCGCGGAAACCTTCCAAAAATCCGGTTTAGAAGGTGCTAATCGGGGAAATTTCTGATTTTTGAAAACTGACCACGCCCCCGCCTTTCAAAAGAAGCGGGGGTGCGCAGGGCATGCCCTCAGTTAGAGGGCGCTCAAGGCGCGCCCTCCCCTTTCAAAGGGAGCGGGGGCACGGTAGACTCTCTCTCTTGCGCGCGTGTTCCGCGAGCCGTATCCTACAAACGGGATGTCCGATTCGGCTCCCATTTGTTATGTTGGAAATAGGACCTTAGGCCGCACCTCCTCAGGTCAGTAAACCAGCCGGCATGACTCCCGAGATGTTCGCACGGGGCTCTCTTCCGGTTTACCCTCTCGCGGAAAGCCGAAACCCGTGGCGAAGATCCGAAAGAGCACAGTTCCGTTAGAGAAATCTTGGGTCAACTCAAGATGACTTAAAATGATGACCGAACAAGTTGGGTACGATCGTAAAACCCGAAGTCATCGAAAAATCTGAGATTAACCCGGTAAACGTGAACCGAACATCCGAAAAGCCGGAAAACCCTAAAATTGACTGAAATGGCCGTATGGCCCCGATTGATGAAATATACGGCTAGGATCAACCCGGATGACTCGAAAAGACCCGGTGATGACCGGAAAGGCCTAACGTGTGGTCCGGGATAGCCATGTCAGTACAGATCGAAGAAGCCGTAACGAAAGCCGTCATTGACCGACACCTACTGAAATGACTTCTCGGAAACCCTGAATGTTTTGGAACACATGCGGGAATCCCGAGACCTTCAATTATGGACCATTCAAGGTCGGTCATCAAGAAGGCTTCGTGTTTTTACAGTTCACGCACGGCTCTCACTTGAAGGTTTCGGCATCATTCCGAAAATCATTGGTCAATTCTCAACTCACAAGGGGCTCCACCAATGTCCTTAGCTCATGTCCACGAGGTAATCCGAATTAGGTAACGGTCAAAAAAGAATATCGCATTTGGAATAAGAGTCTGGGGCTCTGAATCAAGCCAATTTGGCGTGTCTACAATGACCGGAAAGGCCTAACACGTGGTCCGGGATAGCCGTGTCAGTATAGATCGAAAAGCCATAACTAAGCAACCGTTATAGACTAACGCCTACTGAAATGACTTGTCAGAAACCCCGAATGTCATGGAACACATGCGGGACTCCCGAGATGTTCAAGTATGGACCATTCAAGGTCGGTCATCGAGCAGGCTTCGTGTTTTCACGGTTCATGCGCGGCTCTCGCTTGAAGGTTATGATGTTGTTCCAAAAATCGTTGGTCCATTTCCAACTTATAAGGGGCTCCACCAACGTCCTTAGCTCATCTCCACGAGATAATCCAGATCAGATAACGGTCAAATAATGGGTATTGCCAATGGAATAGGAGTCTCAAGCTCCGAATCAAGCCAATTTGGCGTGTCTACATTGAGTCCATAAATGGACCTTATGCACACACTAATTAGATGTTTTGGAACTTGATTCCCAAAGGTTGTATCATATACACCTGTTTCGCAAAATAACATAGAGAAAAACTATCTTAATATTCATTTGACATATCCTATAGTCATAGTGTGTAACAAACAAAGTCTGAATGGATTAATTCCATGGCATAAGTAAAAGGTCTTATCATAGTCAACTATTTGACTTAAATGATATCCCTTTTAACTGTCCTTACTTTGAAGGTCTCTACCTTCTAATATACTTCAATCTATTCTTTAGTGATCTATTTATACCCTATAGATATTAAATCCTTAAGTGGATCAATCAAGTTCTGAACTTGATTAGAATAGATAGAGTTTATATCGGATTTTATTATTTCTTCCCATTTTGATTCAATATCTCATATTACTTCGATATAGATCTTAGGATCATTATCCTTTTACCTTATGTCTCATTTCTTCCATCAAAGATATGTCTCACATATCTCTTAGGTTGATTAGATATAAGAAAAGATCTATGATTTGCCCTTGTGTAAATATAAGCTAGTACCTTAATAAAAGTGTCTATGGATTGTGGGACTGGAACACCTTCCATTTACACCTTGCTCCCACTATCTTTCTGAATGAGGGATTCTTCCTCTAGAAATATGGAGAGATGAGTAACTCATACCCTTCTCCCTAAGGGTGGCATTAATATTCTTAAGTTTCCTTAGGATATCCCACAAGTCAACACTTTGTAGTCTTATATTCCAACTTGATAGGGTTATACTTCTTTACCAAGTCAGACATTCTGAAATCTTAACTTGCTTAAGGTCAAGCTTTAACCCCTTTCGATATCTGATATGGAATAATTGGAATAGACTTGAAAGGTACCAATTTGAGAATCAGTGCTTATATTGAGTGCTAACCCCTAAATAGACAAAGAAGAATTTTGCAAAGGTTGTCATTATCCATATTATGTCCTACACAATATGACTTCTCATTTTAGCTACTCAATTAAGCTAAATTGTATAAGAGGTTTCCGTCAAAATTAGATTCTACTATCCTTCATTTATGTGTGAATTATTACTTAAGTATTCCCCTCCTTGATCTCATCAAAGAGTTCTAATACTCTTTCCATTAATATTTCTACTTCATTCTTAATCTCAAATAATTTCTCAAAAGTTTTGAATTTGTACTTCATAAAGTACATATGTCCAAACCCAGAGAAGTCATCTTTGAAAATTAATGAAGTTGAAATATTATCCTCTAACTTTAATAGATATGAGCTAACACGCATCTAAATGCATGAGTTCTATAAACTCATTAGCCCTCTCTCCATATCTTACTAATAGAGAGATGGTCATTTTGCTTGATAAGATAAGACTTACATATAGTTAATGATTCCAAATCATTTACCTATATGTTTCTATCCAAATAGTACTCCTTAAGTCTTTTCTTTTAAATATGACCATACTACTAAACAATAGATTGATCAATATGAATCTACTTCACCTAATGAGGATTATTCACACATATTATAAGAGTATACATATCTGATATGAATAAAATATTTATTATGCTCTCACTGGTAAACACTTTACCAGCTATTATAGAACAATTATCATTTCCATATCATAGAATAAATCATCATTTATTCAAGTAGAAAATGAAAACAATGTTCTTATGTAAGGATAATTAAGACAACTCTAGAAAGCTATAAAAAATTTGTATCTCCCACTAGTAATGATGCAACATTTTGTACCATTTCATTTGTAGGTCAACAATCTTCTTTAAGCCTTCATTTACTTGCTACTATCTACAATTCATTGTAAATATAGGATGCATATCCTGTATCTCATACTAATAGTATAGTATCTTATACTATTGAATGTGTATTTAAGACAAGTAAATATTAATGACATAGATACATGGAGCTTCTAAAGCTTCACCTTTGCATTATGTGCAATACACTTTGCACTTTATCTTCCACTTATCATCATCATGATAGTAGAAGAATTCAACGTCTTATTTGGGTTTTAATATCTTGACTTACTTCTTTAACTTTTAACTATCACCTTCTATCTCTATCTAATGATCTTACTTCTTTCTATTAGTCTCACCAATAAGAAGTATTCAAGATGTATTATTCTTATTTACCTTTAATTAGCTCATCACTATGAGCCATGATGGATATCATATCCATCTATCCATTTTGCCACTACTATTTTTATCTGATAGAGGCTAGCATCTGATATAAAGCAATCAATACATCTTTTCAATGAGATAAGATCTTATCTTCTCTCACATGATTAGATAGTGTAAGAGATACCTACTTCTCAAGTAGGATAGTCAATAATGTCAACTATGAGAACTATTCTCTTAGTTCTAAACCAATAAAAGAAGTGTGAGCCATTAAAATACTTAGCATCTAGCATGCTAGACTAATGGTGGTTTATAATAATTCTACAACAGAGATATAATTATATCAATATTACAGACATTCATTAAAATTAAGATATGATCTTTCATCCTAATTTATACTCCCACTAATTTTCGACGAATTTGCATAACTCTCATTATGCAAAGACGGGATATCATGATAACATCCAAGTGGGGACCAAGACCCTACTAACTTTATGGTGATGACCTTGTGGGAAACACAACAAGTTATCCCATACTTAATAGATAGGTAAGTTTTACTAATTGCAACCCATGCAATTCTTAGTCATTCAGTCTCTAGAGTTATAACCTTGTGGGAAACATAGCAAGCTATATACTCTAGTTAGGTCAAATTTGCTTGTTACGTTATAAAAATGGATTCTTAACATAGCCCTTGTGGGAAACACAACAAGGCCATGTAATGGTCCACCCCAAAGTTCAGCAAATGCCTTAGCCATGATCACCAATCCCTTGCTAAATGAGTCTTGTGGGAAACACAACAAACTCATCCAATATAAAATTGACTCATCAAAACCATGACAATGGAAGCCTACGCGAGTCATTCTTAATGTCTCACATTTATCGACCTAATTAAAATGAGGAGGGATTTTATTTTAGTCTCATCAACATAGGTGCTACATATAAATATTAATATACATTTTGGAATATCATATATTTAAGGTATAATATGTAGCACACACTGTAAGGAATCAATACATGATAGCGGAAAAATTTTGATTCCATAAAACCATGATCTTTGCCTTGATCGATGCCGAACGAGTAAAACTGGGAACCGAATATGAAGTAGAATGAGAGTACCTCATGGGATTTCTCAAATCCCTCACCATGGATGAAGAGAGGACATTCCTCCTTACTGAAAACTGTTCAAGTGTCCGGTCTCTAGCGGTATCCACACGATCTGCTTCAATAGACGAGTTCTCCCTTCCTTCGGGCCTCCAGAAACCTTCCATATCCAAGCTTGACCATGGGAGATCTCCTTGAAGAGGATAGAAGAGGAAGAGAGGATGCTTGGGACGTGCTCCAGCCCTATGGCTTGTTAGGGTTTGGCTTCATAAGCCATTAATATATAGAAGATGGAATTTTTCACAAAAACCCAAAACTTCTATAAAATTGCGTTTATGGCCTCATCTTATTGACCAGATCTAATGTGTGTGACTCACTAGGCCCAATAGTCAATTTGGTTGAAGCCTTAATTAATTTAAAAGAACAATTCCTTTAAATTAAATCAAAACCGTTATCCGATAACAATTTTTACGGCTTTCTGATCATAAAGGGTACAAGCCACATTCTATGATCCCAAATGACTTTGGGGAGTTAAATAACATCCATTGAGCCTTGCCATCATCAATTACCACATGGATTTAAATCCTCGTTCATACAATGTCCCGGTTAGTCAGGGATTCGGCACTGACTGTCAACCCCTAAGTATTCCAAATCTATGAAATCTTGTACTCATGAATGGATCAACTGGAAAACTCCTTTTCCAATTATCCTATCTACCTTGGCCAAGGATTTAGAGTACTATCTCATAGGACATTCTCTCTCTCCTACCAAGAGTGAACGATCCCCTATTGTCCGCTTAATTGCCTCCACCAGGTTTCCCATATACCCAATCCATTAACTATATAGGACCACAATACTAAGTGATCCATCAGTCAATAGTCAAAGTACATAGTACGCCTGACAAGACATCTTTGGCGACTCAAGTCAAAGATCCAACCGTGCTATTGAGATGTAAGAATAACCTGATACATAGTTTGGTAAGATACCGATCAAGTTTTTCTAAATTGGTTAGTTCAGTGAACTCATTCTACTAATGAGCACCTGTGTGTGTATCTCAGTGTCTCCACACTAATGACCAATGAGATCGGTCATTCTCATCATATGAGAAAACATCACACACACTAGTCTATCCGGATTCTTGATGTCCCGTCTCAAGGATCCTATGACTAGGAACATTTAGATCACATACCTCTAGATGATCGATCTCATTATCATGATCTCATCATGATTCAATCATCATTGCATGTGATCAAAGACTTCATTACGATATACGCTTCTAATAAAAGCTAGTAACGAAGTTTTGCCTATTTAATTGAATGAGATATTCCTAGAAATGTTGAATCATATCATATATGATTGGCTTGTAGGGCATACATTTCTATCACACACCACATATCAAATATGCATTAAAACATAGGTGATTATGGACTTAACCCTAAGCATACACCTAAGGCACCCAATAGGTGCAAACTGTTGCTTCAGAAGCTTGAGATGGCATGCTCCCACTTCAGAAGGGTGCTTCTCCAAGTGGTCCCGCTCTCCATTTTCCACGAGCCGGCTTCTAACTATTATAAGTAGCTAAAGCGTACACAGACCCACAAATGTACAACTCATAAAAAGAAACATTGGTTTTAACCAAGGGGAGTACACAAATGAGAGGGAGGTAGATTGTACAATTAGATTGTATAGAGAGAGAGGGCACACATAGGCCCCATTTAATAACATAACCAACTTAATTAATCAAGCAATCATAAGCAAAGCATATATAAGTCCATGATCAACTCCATACACACACCAACATTCATAACATGAACCTATAGCGCATACGTGATAATTATATGAGATATATCATATATACAATCATAAAATTATATACTGTAATTTTGAAAATTCATATTTCATGCATGTCGAATTTTCATAAAATAAATAACATGAAAATTACATATAAACAATTTACATACATAAGACAAGCAATGTAAAACATTCAAATGATTCATGCCTTTTCAAAATTTCTCATAGCATTAAATTAATGTCCAAAACATAATCCTTCAAAATCACATTTTTTAGAATTTATTTGAACACTCATTTAATCAATAAAGATTTTAAAATAATTTTAAAATCATTTATAAAAATTATTCTATGATAACCAAAGTCCAAAACTATCTAATAGGTTCATAAACATTTTATAAACCTATTAAATAATTTACTAGAACTTATACAATCATTAATTTCATTAATTTTGATCTTAAAACAATTTTAAAATAAAAATAATAAAATTCAATGACAAAATAGTGAATTCTATTTAATAAGTCATTAAACACTTTAATAACTCATTAAATAAATTCTACAATTTTTTAGATTTTTTTTGAAATTTTTTGGCAATTTTTCAGATTAAAAATGAATTTTAAACAATTTAAAATTATTTTAAAATACTATTAATTGGCGGCGCATAGCGCTGACCAATCAGTAATGGCCACGAACCCGGCAGGCTTAGCGTGGCTATGCCACGTACCCCCGCGACTGCGCCGAGTTTCCGGTGGCAGCACATCGCTTGCCGCGCACCCGTGTACGCCGCTGCGCCCTCGGGGCCAATGCAGTACGGCCGCGTACCCCGGTCTGGGTGCATTGCACTTCCTCCGCGTACCCCACGTGCTCGCGGGTCCAGATCCGATCCGGAATCTCCGTCTTCTTCGCCCGATAAGGGTGGAGCGGCACTATAGCACCCGGAAACCCTAGAAAAGTGCTGACTTTCGGACTTTATTTGGGGGGTCAAACGGAGTCCAAAAAATTCAAAAAAATATGTGTTGGAATCCTTAAATAATAAGGATTCTATTTCAAAAAGTTTAATCTCATGAAAAACTCTATCCAATGCGCAGTTTGCGAAGGAAGTTGCCACGGCCGTAATTAACGCTAACCTCAAATACCTCTCAAATCTGGCACCTCCAAGGGTTGTTGAGTGTCCAATAACTTATGGAAACTCTAATAAACTTAATTTCCTACATTTCCACATCATTAGAAAGAGGTATTTGAGTCCAAATAGGTAAGTTCATCAACTCCTCTAATTTCGGCTGGATTTTCGGACATGATCAACTTAGCAACTTTTTGAACTCCTTCCGGACTCTCCATATGGCAAAAATTCATGAGGTATGCGGCATTGGAAAGATCTCATATACTAGAATCAACTGAAACTAACCACACACAGTTTGGTATCTCATATGAACTGTGGTGATCAAATCAAAACTGCTCTGTATACAATTTTGGGAAAGCAAGAAATCACATGAAATAAAGCCAATTTCGATTCAACTTCAACCAAGGCTTCAACCTGGCTCTGATACCACTATAAGGAATCAATACATGATAGCAAAAAAATATTTTATTCTTTAAAATCATGATCTTTACCTTAGTCGATGTCGAACGAGTAAAACTGGGAACCGAATATGAAGTAGAACGAGAGTACCTCATGGGATTTCTAAAATCCCTCACCATGGATGAAGAGAGAACATTCCTCCTTGCTAAAAACCATTCAAGTGTCCGGTCACTGGCGGTATCCACACGATCTGCTTCAATAGACGAGTTCTCCCTTCCTTTGGGCCTCCAGAAACCTTCCAGATCCAAGCTTGACCATGGGAGATCACCTTCTAGAGGATAGAGAAGAAAGAGAGGATGCTTGGGACGTGCTCCAGCCCTCTGGCTTATTAGGGTTTGGCTTCATAAGCCATTTATATATAGAATATGGAATTTTTCACAAAAACCAAAAACTTCTATAAAATTATGTCCATGCCCTCATCTTATTGACCAGATCTATTGTGTGACTTACTAGGCCCAATAGTCAATTTGGTTGAAGCCTTAATTAATTTAAAGAACAATTCCTTTAAATTAAATCAAAACCGTTATCCGATAACAGTTTTTACGACTGTCTGATCATAAAGGGTACAAGCCACATCCTATGATCCCAAATAACTTTGGGGAGTTAAATAACATCCATTGAGCCTTTCCATCATCAATTACCACACGGATTTAAATCCTCATTCATACAATGTCCCGGTCGGTCAGGGGTTTGGCACTAACTGTCAACCCCTAAATATTCCAACTCTATGAGAACATGTACTCATATTTGGATCAATTGGAAAACTTCTTTTTCAATTATCCTAAGTACCTTGGCCAAGGATATAGAGTACTATCCCATAGGACATTCTCTCTCCTATCGAGAGTGAACGATCCCTTGTTGTCCACTCAATTGCCTCCACCGGGTTTCTCTTGCACTCAATACATCAACAATACTAGACCATTAAAATGGTGGTCCATAAGTCAATAATAAAAGTACAAGATACATCCGATAAGACATCTTTGGTGACTCAGGTCAAAGATCTAACTGTGCTATTGAGATGTAAGAATAACCTGATAGACAATTCGGTAAGATACCGATCAGGTTTTCCTAAATTGGTCAGTTCAGTGAACTCATTTCACTAATGAGCACCTATGTGTGTATTTCTTTGTCCCCACACTGATGACCAATGAGATCGGTCATTTTCACCACATGAGAAGACATCACACACACTAGTTTATCCGGATTCTTGATGTCCCATCTCAAGGATCCTATGATTAGGAACATTTAGATCATATACCTCTAGATGATCGATCTCATTATCATGATCTCATCATGATTCAATCATCATTGCATGTGATCAAGGACTTCATTACGATATACACTTCTAATAAAAGATAGTAACGAAGTTTTGCCTATTTAATTAAATGAGATATTTCTAGAAATGTTGAATCATATCATATATAATTGGCTTGGCATACATTTCTATCATCATTAACATACATGGATAATTAAATCAACCTAGACATGTATGGAAAAACAAGTTAAACTAACTCTATCTAATCATATCAATATGCCAGAAATAACCCACTAAGTATATCATATAAATCATGGTGATCTAAACATATTTTTACGATTTAATCGATCATATAAAAGTGCTAAGAATAGCCGAGATGCCTACCTTTACGACGACGACGAATGGCGCATGGAATTCCAAGGAAAGCAAACCGGGTCACGAGTATGACGTGGTCACGACGGCGATGAAAAAAAAATTGAGCAATCCTTAATCAAACTGTTGGAAGGAGGACAAAATGGAATAAACAAAGAGGAATAGAGAGTAATAAGAGAGAGAATGATAGGAGAGAGAGAGAGAAAGAGAGAGTTATACCGTGGGGGGGATGTGGGAACCTCGGGAATCATTTTTATTTTTGAAATGTTTTTTTTGTTTTTTGTATGTTTTGAAATATCGACATCCGAATTTTCTAGTAAAGTAGATAATAGACCATAAAAATACTAGATAGTTCGAGTGATATTATAAGAGTATAGAACCGAGGTTCGGGTTCTGTGAAAATATTTTTTGACCTCTCTCCATCGGATAGTGCGAATATCCGATGTTCATTTGCATCGAGCAAACACTCGAACACCCTTGATTAACTGCCATAGCGATCTTGTTTGACGAGAGCGTGCACATCCACAACGTAAAAAGAACACAAAGGGGCCCTGGCCTTTCAAGCCTGATGAGATGCAAACAAGTTTAGTTAGATTTGGTTTGGAGTTGATTTATGTTGATTTATGAATTGATTTTTATGTGGTTTGAAATGTTAATTCCATATTTCAATTTGCCTTAAATTTGAATGCTATTTGTTTTGAGCTTGTTTGAATTGCTTAGTTTGTTTTACTTCAATTGGTTGAAGTTTATTTTATTTTTGTTTAAACTTGATATTTTAGATGTGTTGATCAATTTGACTTGCTTAAATTTAATTGACATGTGTTGAGTCATTTTCATGTGATTTTATCATGTCGGTTGGTGTTTTAATACCAATTCGGGTGTGTTCAGTATGTTTTAAATGTTTTGAAGTTTGGTTCAAATTGATTAAACATGAATTTCAGATTGTTAATGATATGAATTTTGCATGTTTTAAGATGAATTTCATATACATTAATGTTTTCTAGATGTTTTCATTTCAATTGGTTTGATTATTTGATTTGCACTTGTTGAGGAAATTGAATTCCAATGGATTAAGTGTATTGAATCAATTTTTCCAGATTGTATTAAACATGATTTTTGTTGAATGTTAAAATTTTAATGATCTTTTTTAAGCATGTTTTAAGATTAGTTTGAATATATTTTCAGATTTAATTAAGTTAATTTCAGATTTGGTTAACTCTTGTTCGGTTTGCATCACATCCGGTCTGTCGGGCTAGTGTCGATGCCCAGTCACATGCAATCAACTCGGCACTTGAAATGTTCATTGAATATTCATGTTCATGCTGGTGTACATCAGATGTGGCAATTCATATGCCATGTTCAATGCTGTCAATGGTGCAAATGTGTGAATGTCCTTCCCTTGGTGTAAAATACCACTAGATTGGGGAAATTTTGGCAGCATACCGCCTTAATTTTCAATCAGTGTGGAATTTTACCCGTCCTACAAGGCATAGTCATTTGACTTTCCAAGTAGTGGGAAGGGTCCGTCTGCAGTGGGAAGCGTGTCCCATGCCTACGCCCGGGTCAACGTTCCGGTGCATGCCGGATGAGCCGCCCAATGAAGCGTCCAGTTGTGGACTAACTCTTGATTTAATTTTGGCATTTCGCTTTCATATTTATTAAGGTTTATTTTAAGTGTCCAAGGCCCAATGGGCCAGCTTCATCAGCGCAATGGGCTGGTCTTCATGTCTCATGGCCTGAGAAGGCCGGCTTCATGTCATGTTGGCCCGGTTGGCCTGTTTTACACCTTGTTTGGACCAGAATCGAGAGCCACCTTCTCAAGCCCTTGACCCATCATGTGAGCCAAGGGGGATCAGGCCGTCACCCCCAACCTGGTCCTTACAAGGACCTGTTCTAGCCTCGGTTTGTTGCGCTTGTTTGCGCAGCACCCGTTTTGATCTCCAAGGGCCCGAATGGCCTCGCTTTGACAATCTGCGGGAATTTGATTTCTTGTGATTGCCTTCTTGCTGTAGCAGTAGGCAAAGAAAGCCCCAGAGGGGCAGGAAGGGTTCTGTGGGGGTGCCGCTTGGAAGAGCTGGAATGGGGCCTGCACAAGGGGTGAGGTTTAAGGCAAGTTTGGAAGGGTTGATTAGGTCTTGCACAAAGGGTATGTTGAAAAGGATTTCAATGCCTCAAAGGGGCTGTTTGGTATTGAAATAAGGAAGGCCACACAAATGGGCTGTCTTGGTTGAAGTTGAGAATGCTTTGAGAGAGACTTGACCCGTCGTACGGATTCCAGAATTCCGAGGACATCACCCTCTCCTCAGCCAAAACAGGGATCAAGAGCCCGCCCGGGGGAGACTTGGCCCATCTTGTGGATCCAAGAATGCCCGGGACATCACTCCATCCTCCTCAATGGGTAAGGGATCTGTGTAGAGAATAGGGCTGATTGGGTGCTGTTTAGATGGCCATCGAGAGAGGTTAAGTAGGTCTTTGGTTTACAAGCCATCGAGAGGGGCCTGATTTGGGTGTTTTCGAAGTTCGTCCACTTGGGCAGCAAGGGATGGTCGAACATAGCCGGATTAGGAGCATGTTCAGGGAGCCTAATTGGCTGCTAGAGGGATGTCAACAAGAGGCATGGTGTTAGGTGACAACACGGTGTTGCTTAGGGGATGCCAAATGGGCTATTTACGGGACACCTATGGGCCGTGTACACATGGACAGCAAGGGGTGCAAATGAGGGTCTAAAAGAGGCTGATTTTTGATGGCTTGTGAGACCAACATAGGGAAGTTGAACATGGGCTTTAAGTGGTACCAACAAGGCTTAGTTTTCTTGGAGCTTCTTGAATGGCCATAGAGAAGGCCGAGGGAAGAGAAAGAAGAGGGGAGGAAAAGAACTAGAAAGTACTACATCTTCCTTCACCTTTTTTTGCACAATCCTTGTTGGAGATTGAAGGAGAAGATGGCTGGCCTTATACCCTTCTTATTCTTATTCTTTTGTTTCTGAAAATGGGGCTGGAATCAGTGCTCCAAGGAGGAACACCTGCTGTTGGAATCAGTGCACCACCGATTGGGCTGCTGCTGGCGCACCTGCTGGAGGGAGGCCTTTTCTGCTTCTTCTTCTTCACTTGGAACACCACAAAAGGGATGGAGAGGTTTCTGACTTGCTGATGAATATGTCCAAGCAAGGAGAAGCTTTCTTGGAGCAGGGTAGAGGGAGGAGAGGTAGGGCTTCCGCAGGGTGATCAGCTTGTCCTGCACATGGCCAGCTGAGGGGGCTTTATAGGGGCTGAGGGGCACCATCTCAGGAGGATATAAGGCTGGATGTTGTTGAGAGAAGATAAGGATAACTCAAGGGAGGTTGAGGATGATAAGGATAACCCATAGTTGGTTGTTGAGGATGATTATGCGCCAACTAGAAAGAGAGGGAGAGAAGGGTGCGCACCATCTCCTCCTTTCAAGGAGGTGTGCGCACATGACATGTGGCAAGAAGGATGGTTCGACCAAGGCTTGGATAAGGATAAGCTTGGTTAGTTGTAGGATTAGTTAGGATGAAGATAAACCAAGGGAGAGATAAAGATAAGCCATGGGAGGTGGTTGAGGGAAGTGGTTGAGTGGGACCCACCAGCCAAGGAAGGAGGAGGTGGGTGCGCCTCCCTCCCCTATTTTCTAGGGATTCTTGCACACACATCAGATGAGGGAGGATGGGGTTCGGCCATGACAGGTTAGGTTAGCCCATCTTGGGTTAGGTTTAACCCTGGTTTAATCAGAGTGCTCCCGATCCAACGGCTAGCATTAATTCCAGCCAAAACCAACTAAATAAATCCCAAATTGACTTCAAAAAAATTCATTTTATACCCTGATGGCCATTGATCTTATGCTCCATCCTGATGTGTGGTTGAGATCACTTGAATTGCAACGGATCTCGTGATTTAGCTAGTTTCTCCGATCGGTGCGATCTCGGCCGTCGATAATGCCGAAAACTGTATATGAGTGCAATTACCTTCTCCCATTGGCCAATTTTATTTTTCATGCATAAAGATTCAAGAGATAAAAGTTTTGGGTCATGATAATTGAAATTTTCAACCCATGGGTCGATCCAGAGTTAATCGGACCATTATGCCCCTTGTGCGAGAACATACGGCTTTCCGTCCAGATTTGCTCTTTCTTGCATATCTCTTCATCCGGGGGTCGTATTTTCGATCCGTTTTGAGCGTTGCCTAGATCTATCTAACCTTGACAATGTGGTAAAGTTGGAATTCCATGTTAGAGTCCCAATTTGTCCCAAAGTGTCAGGGGTAAAATGGTCATTTCGGCCTTCCGGTGTCCGTTTTTCAAGTTTTGGGCACCGTTGCGAAGCCCTTGACCGGGGCTATGTAATGAACACATTATATTGGCCATTTGTAGCATGTAAGGCCATGCCAAGGCATTTACAAAGCCTGTTTACATCATCTATTCACGAATTTTCCGAATCTGGGTTAGATTTTCTGCACCGGCTTCGGCATTGCTGAAACTTGTATCAAGAAAGCTAAGCAGAAAAATTTGATGCCAAAAAATGCCCCCCATGAGAAGTTTCTTGGAGATGGTAGTCGAGAAGGGAATGCCCATGTAAGTTGGCCTCCGATATTTGTTCTGCTTTGTCCCTGGCAATTTATCCACTGCTTCTGCTACATGAGCTTTCTTGGGAGATCGAGAAGGGCTTGGGCCCTTGTACATGACCAACCTTAGCTTATTTTTGTGTTTGGTTGCCCATCCTCCATTAAATAGGCACATTTGATGGTGTCAATTCTTGTGTGCTCCCCAACAAGCAAGCTCTCTGAATGAGCTAGTCTTTCATTTTTATTTTTATTTTTGTTTTGTTTTTCTTACTTATCTGACTGTCTCTTGCAAGATTTTCACTCAGACCAGCCCCCTTGATGTTTTGCCTACACACCTCCAGAGAGGTTTTCATATAGCAGGGTTACCTGATTTTGCCTAGAGTGCCCTTTCAGGTTTTCACTCTAGCCAGGTTTTCTCTCTTCTTTTCTTCTCTTTTTTTTCTTTTTTTTATTTTATTCTTTATTTTTTTATTTTCTTTTTTTCTCTTTCACTTTATTTTCTTTCTCTCTCTCTAATGTATAGGGAATTAAGTCTTCCCCCCAAGCCGTATTCAAATAGAATGAACCAGGTTGAGATTAGTGATAACTCAACACGGGGGTCCAACCAAAGTTGTGAAACCAATCAAGGGGCTTCAAAAAAGTGAGTGGAGAAACCAACACGAAGGGGTTCACGACAAGGATAAGACCAATCCAAGTGCGAAGGCTACTTGGCACGAGGACTAATCAAATAGGTGCGAAACCAACGCAAAGGGGGTTACGAAGAGGATAAGATCAATCCAAGTACGAAGGTACACTTGGCGTAGGAGGACCAATACTGAAACCATCTCAAAGGGGGTTTCAAAAAGGATATGACCAATGAAAGTGCCGAAGACAACTCAACATGAGAGTCAAATTTTTGAAACTGACACATAGAGAGTTTCAATCAAGGCAAGACCAATCCAAGTAGGGGAAAGCAACTTGGCATGAGGGTCGAGTGAATGTGAGACCAATCCAAGTGCTAGGGGAAACTTGGCATGAGGGCCTAATAAGGTTGTAAAACCAACACAAAGGGGTTTTAGGCTTGCCTACAAGGCAAAGTTTACGGACTACAAAGGGTCCGATAGGAAATCTCAAAGGGTTGGTTTCCTAGGGGTCCACACAAAGGGTACGACTAATAGTGCCACAA
Source organism: Cryptocoryne crispatula var. balansae (assembly GCA_036172225.1). Lineage (NCBI taxonomy): Eukaryota > Viridiplantae > Streptophyta > Magnoliopsida > Alismatales > Araceae > Cryptocoryne > Cryptocoryne crispatula. Next base: position 20,727,469 of record CM069926.1, on the reverse strand, counting down.
AGGGGTGAATGGGAACCTCAAAGGGGCTGGTGTCCCATGAGTCTACACAAGGTGTAGAAATAAAGTGCCACAAAGGGGCGAATGGGAGCCTCAAAGGGGCTGATTTCCCAAGGGTCCACACAAAGGGTAGGGCTAAAGTGCCACAAATGGGCGAATGGGAGCCCCAAAGGGGCTGGTGTCCAATGGGTCTACACATGGTGTAGGACTAAAGTAGGGCTATGGAAGCTAAAGTGGCATTGTAGAAGCCTTGTTTGGAGCCTCAAGAACAAGTAGTCAAGGCAACTTGTTGTGTAGGCTACCGAGATCGGGATGATCAAGGTAGTGAAAGTTTTAAAGCCATACAAGACCAACCTCGCCAAGATGGTTAGTTTGTTGAAGGTTACCTGGAATGATGGTCCAGATAATGCATGTTTTTTGTAGGTCATCAAGACTGGATGGTCATGACAACGTGGAAGCTTGTAGACCAACAAGACCGGAATGGTCAGGGTGGTATGGGTTTGAATTAATTTCAAAAATTGTTCAAACCAGGAAGGGTCATGACAATGTGGAAGCTTGTAGACCAACAAGACCGGAATGGTCAGGGTGGTATGGGTTTGAATTAATTTCAAAAATTGTTCAGACCAGGAAGGGTCATGACAGTATGAGTTTTTATGGGACGTGTGGGGTCAAGATTGGAGAAAGTTTTTTTTATTTATGGACCATCAAGATCGGAATGATCAAGATGGTGGGATTGCTAAAGCCAAAAGAATGACTGAAGGGGTAAGAATGAGTGAGAGTAGAGTAGGGTATTACCCTTCGTCCCTTTCAAGATGAAGTGTGGGAACTTCCCTCAAATTTTAAAGGCGGGAGCTGTTCTTCCTCGTTGCCTCAGGTATGGTCTCCCTGGCATATTTCTACTACAAGGTAGATGAGCCTATGAGAGCCTTTTCGTCATTGGCAACTCGGATCTCCTTCCTAATAAAATTAGGGGGATGAACCCACCCATCTTGTTAGGTTGGGGGCATGTCCAAGTTGATTATTTTGTTTTTCTTATTAACCTGATTGCTCCTTTGCAGAGTTTTCACCCAGGTTGACCCCTTTTCACTTTTGTCTGTGCGTCCCATTGTAGGATTTTCACACAGCAGGGTTATCCAATTTTGCCCAAGGCGCCTTTGTAGGTTTTCACCTTGATTGGATTATTTTGACATTTTTACCCTTAGCCAATCATGGTGTTTGATTGACTAAGTCCATTAGGCATCTCCATTTTTAGCCCATTCTCTTTTTTTTCCATCTCTTTTTCTTCTTCTTTTTGTAGGGAATCAAGGCTTCCCTCAAGCCATATTCCAGAAGAATGAACCAAGTCAAAATTAGAGGTAATTCAACATGGGGGTTCTAGAAGAGTTGAGATACCTAACACAAGGGGGCTTTAGCTAGGTGAATGGAGAAAGTCAGACAAAGGGGATTTCTCAAGGGGATGAGGCCAATCCAAGTGTGGAGGGCAACTTGGCATGTGGGTCTAATCTTCAAACTGACACAAAAGTGAGGTTTTAAATGGATAAGTGGAGAAACCATCATAAAGGTGTTTCCTCAGCAAGATAAGGCCAATCCAAGTGAGAAAGGTAACTTAGCCTGAGGGTCAAAATTTGAAACCTACTCAAAGGGGATTTCAAGTAAGATAAGACCAATCCAAGTATGAAAGGCAATTTGGCATGAGGGTCAGAATTTGAAACCTACTCAAAGGGGAAATAAGACCAATCCAAGTATGAAAGGCAACTTGGCATGAGGGTCAGAATTTGAAACCTACTCAAAGGGGAAGAAAAAAAAAGATAAGACCAATCCAAGTATGAAAGGCAACTTGGCATGAGGGTCAAAATTTGAAACCTACACAAAGGGGGTTTCAAGTAAGATAAGACCAATCCAAGTGTAAAAGGCAACTTGGCATGAGGGTCAAAATTTGAAACCTACTCAAATGGGGTTTCTAGTAAGATAAGACCAATCCAAGTGTGAAAGGCAACATGGCATGAAGGTCTAATGAAGGCTCATGAAGCTAACACAAAGGAGCTTCAATCTTGCCTAAAAAGCAAAGTTTAAGAGCCACAATGGGGCTAGTAAGGAACCACAAAGGAGCTATCCTTTTGTAAACATTTGCACTAAAGGCAGAAACAAAGTCTCAAAGGGGTGAGCAATGAGTCTCAAAGGGACTAGATTTTTAAGAAAAGCTAGCACAAATGGTAGCAATAAGAGGTCATAGAGGGACCAATAAAGAGTCCCATAATGGTTAAGTAGGGAGCCTCAAAGGGGCTAGATTTCCAAGGGTCTACATAAAGGGTAGGACTAAAATGCCACAAAGGGGCAAAGGGGAGCCTCAAAGGAGCTGGATTCCCAAGAGTCTACACAAAGGGTAGAAGTAAAATGCCACAAAGGGGAAAAAGGGAGCCTCAAAGGGGCTGAATTCCCAAAGGTCTACACAAAGGGTAGAACTAAAATACTGCAAAGGAGCAAATGGGAACCTCAAGGGGCTGATTCCCAAGTGTCTACACAAAGGGTAAGACTAAAATGCCACAAAGGGCGAAAGGGAGCCTCAAAGGGGATGGATTCCCAAGGGTCTACACAAAGGGTAGAATTAAAATGCCACAAAGGGGCAAAAGCCTCAAAGGGACTGAATTTCTAAGGGTCTACACAAAGGGTAGAACTAAAATGCTACAAAGGAGCAAATGGAAACCTCAAGGGGCTGGATTCCCAAGGGTCTACACAAAGGTTAGAACTAAGGTGCCACAAAGGGTGAAAGGGAGCCTTAATGTGATGGACTTTATGGAAGGCTTGCATAGAGGGAAGAGATGGCCATAGAGGGACCAATGAGAGAGATAGCCTCAAAGGGGCTGATTTAAAGGTTTACACAAAAGGCAAGAATGAGAGAGACTATTGAAGCCAAAGAGGCATTTACAATAGCCTCGCTGCATGAACGAGTGGTCAAGGTAGCAAGTTGAGTAGGCTACCAAGATCAGGGTGATCAGGATAGTAGAGGTTTTAGGGCCATACGGGCCAGAATTGCCAAGATGATAAAAGTGTTGGGAGTCATCTGAAATGGGAGGAAAGTGGTGTGTGTGTGTGTGTGTATGTGTTTGTTTTTTTTGTTGGGCCATGTGGGCTGAAAAGCCAAGGCTGGGGAATATTTTTGTAAACCACTAAAATCAGATTGATCAAGGTGGTGGGAGTTCAAAGCATCACTAAGTCTGAACAGGTGTGAGTGATAGAGGCTTGTAGCACCATAATCAGAATGGTTAAAGTGGCGATGATTTTATGAAAAACGTTATGGAAAGGAGGACATAGGGCAACAATATAAGAATGGCCCTCGGTGTGTTCAAGGCCGGGGTTTCAACGGAAGGGCTTGCATCCGAGCGTTGTAAATGACCAAGCTTAGAAGGTAGAAGCTCCCTTGGGGAAACATTGGTATTTGGAAGCCATATTTGTTTGAGGAAGTAGGGCGAAGGGTTTGGATCCTTGCCCCCGGTCGGTACGAGAGTCCACTGTCCGGGGCTCTCGGTGGGGTGTAGCTTGTGCGGGAAACTTGCCACCAATCAGCAATGGTAAGTCAGTAGGATGACCTAAGGACTAGAACGTTGGTCAGTCAGCTTGTTGGAGAGTGGCTTGGACAAGAAGGCTGCCCTTAGTTGCTTGAGCCGAGCATGGACAATGTTGATCAGCTGGCCCCTCAATTGCTGGAATTTTTCTAATGGTAGGTGTTGCTGTATGCTAGCTATCTTCAAGTCAGACCACTGATCGGTCCAATTTATATAAGGACCTGGGCAGAGGGTCTGGAACCTTGCCCTCGATCGGCATGAGAGTCCACTGTCTGCGACCCTAGGCATGGAGTAGCTTGAACGGGGAACTTTCCACCAGTCAGTAGAGCAAAGTGTTGGAAGAGTCGGTCGGCAGACAAACCAAATGTAAGAAAAATTTCTTTTTATGACAAGTGTTGGGGCCTACCGGCTCTCTCTGGGTAAGATGGCTGATCAATCTAGTTGAGGAATATGGGCTAAGAGCTGATCCCTCACCCGGACTGCCACCTTTATAGCCATAGTAGGTTGGCTCGTATTTTCAAGTTTCAGAGGAGAGGGTTGCCCCCACTCCTTGTCCTGCTTGGCCATTGGTCGGCCGATCTTCTTAAGTTGGATAGAAGACTTGAGCTTCTATTGTGTAGCTAGTGCAACAACAATGGTGCTCATGGCATGGGCCCTATCTTTGACACCCAACCACTCAAAAGTAAGAAACTGGTTGTCAAGTAGTAGATCAATGAGTTGAGCTCGTCGTGTTTGAATGAAGGCAGCCAGGAGAGTGAGATTCTAGGGGCAATGCACATTGCTAACCATCAGGTGATGGCAAGACTAATGTCTGACTCGAATCTTGAAGAGACTCTACTGTTGTTGTTTTGCAGGCGCAGGCTCAAACTACTGGTGTTTAATTTCACGGCAGGCATTTGCTGTTGAATCCTGGTGGGGCGGACTGCTATCTAGTCGGCGTGAAGAAGGAAAGGACCAACAAGGAACTTCCCCTAATCAGCTGAGATGGGGTAGCCTAAACTACAGTGGAGCATCGGCATGGGTACTCACGTTGGCGGCTATTAGGATTTACGCCCGTAAGCCCCTCATCTGGGAATGGTGAACAACAAACCTTGATAGAGGTTGGTTCCATTGAGGAGAAGCCAAATTTAGTTAGGGACCATGGTAGAGGGTCTAGCACCTTGCCCCCGGTCAGCAAAGGGATCCATTAGATGGACTTCCCCGTGAGGAATAACTTGTGTGGGGAACATGCCCCCAATCGGCGGAACTGGGTGCCGAAGTAGTAAGCCAACAGCTAGGCTAATTGATGTTTTCATCATGGCAAGTGGCTACTACCAGGTCTTCATGGGACGTACCAGCGATCGGTCGGCCCAGGTGAAGGGAATGACCTACGGGAGTCTACCCATAGTCGGTTAAGTAGTGAACTTGAAAGGGTGGTCAATGAACCAAGCATTCACAAAGAATTTTCCCATGGTAGGTGGTGGCACCTGCAAGTTACATTCGGCTCGGGTTTGACTGGTCGGTCCGATGCGAGAAGGCTGGTCGAGGGCTGGTCCCTCACCCGAGTTGTTGTCTTTAGAGCTGGCGATCGGCATATGACTTCATAATTTAGAGGAGAGGGCTGCCCCCTCTTCTGGCCTCTCCAAGCCGATTGGCCAGCCCGGTGATGAGAGGATCGACAAGAATGTTGCCCTTGATCAGCTAAGTAGAGAGCTGAAAAAGAAAATTGGCCAATGGGCTGACCAACTACAGGTGATTCCTGGCTGGTAGGTGTGGCACCTGCCAGTTCTCCTCATCTTGGACCGCTGATTGGTCGAATGAGGGAAGGAGGGCTGAGGATGGTTCTTTCTGCTTGTGCCATTTTTGGAGCTATTTGTCAGCCCCTGCTTTCAGAACTCAGAGGAGAGGATTGTTCCCCCTCTCTCCATAGCATTAGCTCATATAGGGATTTGTTCCTAGCTGGCAGAATTGAGTGCCAAGGTGATTCAGTGTCATGGCTGACTACTGATGTCTCTCTCTTTTTTATGGCAGGTGGTTGCTGTCAAGCCCTTGTACATTGAACCACTGATCGGTTAACTAGATGAAGGGAAAATCTGATGGAGAGGCTGCCCCCAGTTGGATAAGTTGTGGGGTCTTGTCACCTCAGACCACTGCTCAGTCTAATGAAGTATGACAGGCTAAGGGCTTATCCCTTGCCTGTATTGTCCTTTTTGAGTCTTCTAAGTTCAGAAGGGAGGGCTGCCCCCTCTCCATGGCCTTTCTAGCTGCTGGTTTGTTGGATTTCTTGGGGCAGGCAGAAGGTCTACACCTCTCCCTTGCATCTGGTGCATTAACATTGGGCACAGCAAGGGTCCCATTGTTGTAATCTAGCCAGTCCAGAGTGAAGAACTGTCGACAAGCGGCAAGATAACAGGTTGTAGTCATCTACGCTTCTCCTCCATAAGCTTAGAAGGAGTCTTGATAGGCATCGCTTGGTGGGTGTGGTCCCATGAGCAACACACGTTGTTGATGTTGAGGTTCCGAAAGGATCCTCACTCACTCATGTTCTTCCTAAGGTTGAGGGGTGTTGTAGCAGGTGTCAGCATGGTAGCAGGTGCAGGCACAAATGTTGTGGCAGACATAGTAGGTGCCAGGGCAGAAAGTTGACTAGGTACTATGACTATGGGTGTGGGTGCGGGCCCAAATTCAAGGGTGATCTGATTCACGATGAAAGTCTCACATGGCGGAGACAACAGAACATTTTCTGGGAGCAACTTGGCGGTGTCCAGGCCAAGCTTTTGGAGATGCATTATGGAGTAGAAAGTGAGGGGTAGCATTGCTATGTCCTCAGCAGCAGGTGGTGACTCCAAGATGGTGTCGAGCCAGTCCAGGAGTAACACGATCTTTGCAAACGTGCTGAAATTGATCACCAACGTGATTAAGCTGACGCTGCATTGTCAACATAAGTTTTTAAGTAAATGACACCTTCACAAGCCGCCGCTGAACTTGTAAAAAGGTTGACTTGATTAGAGTGTTTTTAAGAGGTAGTGGATGTGCACTTTCTCAGATCGCTATGGCAGAGACATGAAGGGAAAGAGAGGTCCCACCGGGCGTGCCAATTTGTGGGAACCTCGGGAATCATTTTGATTTTTGAAATGTATTTTTTGTTTTTTGTATGTTTTGAAATATCAACATCCGAATTTTATAGTAAAGTAGATAATAGACCATAAAAATACTAGATAGTCCGAGTGATATTAGAAGAGTATAGAACCGAGGTTCGGGTTCTGTGAAAATATTTTTTGACCTCTCTCCATCGGATGGTGCGAATATCCGATGTTCATTTACATCGAGCAAACACTCGAACACCCATGATTAACTGCCATAGAGATCTTGTTTGACGAGAGCGTGCACATCCACAACGTAAAAAGAACACAAAGGGGCCCTGGCCTTTCAAGCCTGATGAGATGCAAACAAGTTTAGTTAGATTTGGTTTGGAGTTAATTTATGTTGATTTATGAATTGATTTTGATGTGGTTTGAAATGTTAATTCCATATTTCAATTTGACTTAGATTTGAATGTTATTTGTTTTGAGCTTGTTTGAATTGCTTGGTTTGTTTTACTTCAATTGGTTGAAGTTTATTTTATTTTTGTTTGAACTTGATATTTTAGATGTGTTGATAAATTTGACTTGCTTAAGTTTAGTTGACATGTGATGAGTCATTTTAGTGTGTTTTTCTCATGTCGGTTGGTGTTTTAATACCAATTCGGGTGTGTTCAGTATGTTTTAAATGTTTTAAAGTTTGGTTCAAATTGATTAAACATGAATTTTAGATTGTTAATGATATGAATTTGGCATGTTTTAAGATGAATTTCATATACATTAATGTTTTCTAGACGTGTTCATTTCAATTGGTTTGATTATTTGATTTGCACTTGTTGTGGAAATTGAATTCTAATGGATTAAGTGTATTGAATCAATTTTTCCAGATTGTATTAAACATGATTTAGGTTGAATGTTACAATTTTAATGATCTGTTTTAAGCATGTTTTAAGATTAGTTTGAATGTATTTTCATATTTAATTAAGTTAATTTCAGATTTGGTTAACTCTTGTTCGGTTTGCATCACATCCGGTCTGTCGGGCTAGTGTCGATGCCCAGTCACATGCAATCAACTCGGCACTTGAAATGTTCATTGAATATTCATGTTCATGCTGGTGTACATCAGATGTGGCAGTTCATATGCCATGTTCAGTGCTGTCAATGGTGCAAATGTGTGAATGTCCTTCCCTTGGTGTAAAATACCACTAGATTGGGGAAATTTTGGCAGCATACCGCCTTAATTTTCAATCAGTGTGGAATTTTACCCGTCCTACAAGGCATAGTCATTTGACTTTCCAAGTAGTGGGAAGGGTCCGTCTGCAGTGGGAAGCGTGTCCCATGCCTACGCCCGGGTCAACGTTCCGGTGCATGCCGGATGAGCCGCCCAATGAAGCGTCCAGTTGTGGACTAACTCCTTATTTAATTTTGGCATTTCGCTTTCATATTTATTAAGGTTTATTTTAAGTGTCCAAGGCCCAATGGGCCAGCTTCATCAGCGCAATGGGCTGGTCTTCATGTCTCATGGCCTGAGAAGGCCGGCTTCATGTCATGTTGGCCCGGTTGGCCCAATTCAAGCTTCATGTCTCCATGGTTTTACACCTTGTTTGGACCAGAATCGAGAGCCACCTTCTCAAGCCCTTGACCCATCATGTGAGCCAAGGGGGATCAGGCCGTCACCCCCAACCTGGTCCTTACAAGGACCTGTTCTAGCCTCGGTTTGTTGCGCTTGTTTGCAGCACCTGTTTTGATCTCCAAGGGCCAGAATGGCCTGCTTTGACAATCTGCAGAATTTGATTTCTAGTGATTGCCTTCTTGCTGTAGCAGTAGGCAAAGAAAGCCTCAGAGGGGCTGGAATGGATCTGTGGGGGTGCTGCTTGGAAGAGTTGGAATGGGGACTGCACAAGGGGCAGGTTTAAGGCAAGTTTGGAAGGGTTGATTAGGTGCTGCACAAAGGGTATGTTGAAAAGGATTTCAATGCCTCAAAGGGGCTGTTTGGTATTGAAATAAGGAAGGCCACACAAATGGGCTGTCTTGGTTGAAGTTGAGAATCTGCCTGAGAGAGACTTGACCCGTCGTACGGATTCCAAGAATTCCCAGGACATCACCCTCTCCTCCAGCCAAAACAGGGATCAAGAGCCCGCCCGGGGGAGACTTGGCCCATCTTGTGGATCCAAGAATGCCCGGGACATCACTCCATCCTCCTCAATGGGTAAGGGATCTGTGTAGAGAATAGGGCTGATTGGGTGCTGTTTAGATGGCCATCAGAGAGGTTAAGTAGGTGCTGGTTTACAAGCCATCAGAGGGGCCTGATTTGGGTGTTTTCTGAAGTTCGTCCACTTGGGCAGCAAGGATGGTCGAACATAGCCGGATTAGGAGCATGTTCAGGAGCCTAATTGGCTGCTAGAGGGATGTCAACAAGAGGCATGGTGTTAGGTGACAACACGGTGTTGCTTGGGGATGCCAAATGGGCTATTTACAGGACACCTATGGGCTGTGTACACATGGACAGCAAGGGGTCTGAAATGAGGGTCTAAAAGAGGCTGATTTTTGATGGCTTGTGGGACCAACATAGGGAAGTTGAACATGGGCTTTAAGTGGTACCAACAAGGCTTAGTTTTTGGAGCTTCTTGAATGGCCATAGAGAAGGCCGAGGGGAAGAGAAAGAAGAGGGGAGGAAAAGAACTAGAAAGTACTACATCTTCCTTCACCTTTTTTGCACAATCCTTGTTGGAGATTGAAGGAGAAGATGGCTGGCCTTATACCCTTCTTATTCTTATTCTTTTGTTTCTGAAAATGGGGCTGGAATCAGTGCTCCAAGGAGGAACACCTGCTGTTGGAATCAGTGCACCACCGATTGGGCTGCTGCTGGCGCACCTGCTGGAGGGAGGCCTTTTCTGCTTCTTCTTCTTCACTTGGCACACCACAAGGAGGATGGAGAGGTTTCTGACTTGCTGATGAATATGTCCAAGCAAGGAGAAGCTTTCTTGGAGCAGGGTAGAGGGAGGAGAGGTAGGGCTTCCGCAGGGTGATCAGCTTGTCCTGCACATGGCCAGCTGAGGGGGCTTTTATAGGGGCTGAGGGGCACCATCTCCAGGAGGATATAAGGCTGGATGTTGTTGAGAGGAGATAAGGATAACTCAAGGGAGGTTGAGGATGATAAGGATAACCCATAGTTGGTTGTTGAGGATGATTATGCGCCAACTAGAAAGAGAGGGAGAGAAGGGTGCGCACCATCTCCTCCTTTCAAGGAGGTGTGTGCACATGACATGTGGCAAGAAGAATGGTTCGACCAAGGCTTGGATAAGGATAAGCTTGGTTAGTTGTAGGATTAGTTAGGATGAAGATAAACCAAGGGAGAGATAAAGATAAGCCATGGGAGGTGGTTGAGGGAAGTGGTTGAGTGGGACCCACCAGCCAAGGAAGGAGGAGGTGGGTGCGCCTCCCTCCCCTATTTTCTAGGGATTCTTGCACACACATCAGATGAGGGAGGATGGGGTTCGGCCATGACAGGTTAGGTTAGCCCATCTTGGGTTAGGTTTAAGCCTGGTTTAATCAGAGTGCTCCCGATCCAACGGCTAGCATTAATTCCAGCCAAAACCAATTAAATAAATCCCAAATTGACTTCAACAAAATTCATATCATACCCTGATGGCCATTGATATTATGCTCCATCCTGATGTGTGGTTGAGATCACTTGAATTGCAACGGATCTCCTGATTTAGCTAGTTTCTCCTATCGGTGCGATATCGGCCGTAGATAATGCCGAAAACTGTATATGAGTGCAATTACCTTCTCCCATTGGCCAAATTTATTTTTCATGCATCAAGATTCATGAGATAAAAGTTTTGGGTCATGATAATTGAAATTTTCAACCCATGGGTCGATCCAGAGCTAATCGGACCATTATGCCCCTGGTGCGAGAACATACGGCTTTCCGTCCGGATTTGCTCTTTCTTGCATATCTCTTCATCCGGGGGTCGGATTTTCGATCCGTTTCGAGCGTTGCCTAGCTCTATCTAACCTTGACAATGTGGTAAAGTTGGAATTCCATGTTAGAGTCCAAATTTGTACCAAAGTGTCAGGGGAAAAATGGTCATTTCGGCCTTCCAGTGTCCGTTTTTCATGTTTTGGGCACTGTTGCGAAGCTCTTGACCGGGGCTATGTAATGAACATATTATCTTGGACATTTTTAGCATGTAAGGCCATGTCAAGGCATTTCCAAAGCCTGTTTACATCATCTATTCACGAATTTTCCGAATCTGGGTTAGATTTTCTGCACCGGCTTCGGCATTGCTGAAACTTATATCAAGAAAGCTAAGCGGAAAAATTTGATGCCAACAGGGGATTAAAGGGGCGATGGTGCACCGAGGTGCACGGGGGCCACCGAGCACCGGTAGTGGCCACCGTGCACCTCGGTGCATGGCTGGCACGAGCACAGGACGACCACGGTGGGGGGGTGTTGGCGATAGTCGGCCGCACGGGAAGGCAGCGGGGTTGCCGCCGGTGACGTCACCGAGAGGGCATGGCGGCGCCGTGGGCAAGGCGTTGCTGCAGCCATGGGTGACGGAAACTGAGGGGACGAGATGGCGGTTCAATGGGGCAACGAGTGCGGCTGAAAGGGTAGTGGATGGCGGCGGTGGGCAAGCGAAAGCGTGGGCGTCCGAGGAGACGTGGCGCACGGGCGAGGCTGACACGTGGCGGCGACCGAACAAGAGGTGGCCAAAGTGGCACGGAGACGGAGGGCCACATGGGGTCGCGGCGGCACTGCTGTTGTGCCCACGCTCGCGCGGGTGGTGGGGGTCGGGTCAGCAGGCGGTGCTGGCCGCAGGCAGTTGGACAGCGCGGGAAGCTGGACAACGCGCGAGGCTGCACGACAGGGACAAAGAGAAGGCAGCTCAAGGGCGATGATGGGGCTGGGATCAAGGCGGCGATGAAGACAAACGGCACTGCAACCGAATCAGAGGGAAAACAAAACGGACGAGAAGAAGTTGAAAATAAGAGAATAGTGGTTTTACCAGTGCATCCGATGGAAGGGGAAAAAATGAAAAGAGTAAGGGAGAGATAAGGAAAGGGAGGTGGTGGTTTCAGTAGGATATCCAGAGGGAGAGAAAAACGAGAAGGATTGAGGAGGAGAGTATATTTAATATTATTAAATCTCATACTAAATATAATAACTACTTTTAATTAAATAAAAATACTCTAACTGTTACAGACTGGTGAAGTCTTCATAGCACGTCATATCAAGAGTTCATATCATAATTTCAAATCATGACCTCGATCATACCATGCATACAAGACATAAATATATTTTTTTAATGCTTTTCGGGCAAAACAAACCATTTACCATAAACTAGACAAAACTTATACCAACTGACTTGGTTAACATATTCTAAACAAAACTTATATCAAACTTGACCATGAACATAACCATATCATGCAAGACATTTCACATAATTTGGTGCAAAATTGAGTATAAATTATATGAATAACTTACATGCAATAATAACAAGTCGAAACTAGACATGCTTAAACCACAAGATGATTAACTTAATTCAAAATTCACAAAAATAAAGCATCTCAAGTCCTATTTTTTTCAAGGTTCTGACATAATAGGGTTTCAAAGGCTTAATTTGATGATCCAAGATTTTTTTCAAGTCCAAACATAAATAACCTTCAATTGTAGGTTCAAATTAGCATATAGTCACATACATAATTAATGTAAGATCAAATCTCATGGAAAAGACTTCTACCCAATCATAATCATACTAAACATGTTTCATAATATATAAAATACCATTTTTTTTGTTTTCAAAGATTTTGAGAATATCATTAATCATAAGTTCCAAGTTAAAAACTAGTCAATTTAAGGTCTATAAGTTAAATCATAAATATTTTCTCAACTAAACAGGGCCAAATAAATAGACAAGTTTGAGAAATCTACTTGAATGTTTCCGTGAATTTTTTAGATTTTTTATTTTTTTGCTATTTATTATGGGCTTTCCTCTAATTTCTATAATAAATAAATCAACAAAATTCCAAAATGTTGAGCCGCGCAGCCTAACTGGCTGGACCGGCTGGTCAGACCGGGTCTGGACTGGTGGAGGATTGTAGCTAGACCGGCACCTAAATGATAGTCTGGGACACACGCGCAGTGCTCGCGGGAGGGAGGCAGTCGGCGGGGGGCAACAACAGACAATGAGGGGAGATCAACAGCAGCGGACAGCAGCAACAATGCCGACATTGATGATGGTGATGGCGAGGAGAGCGAAGGCCCTCAACAATGGCGGCGAGAGAGGCTCTTGCGGCGATGGTTCCAGCGGAATAGAGGGGTTCGTGGCAGCGATCGACGGGTGGCTCCCAGCGGTGGCGAACGGCTGCGGCCGCAGTGGTGGGCTAGATAGAGATTCACATTGACAACAAGGGGTGGAGGCTGGAGGTGGCAGCAAGTGTCACGCCCCGGATTTCCTAACACACGTAGTGGAATAAATCCGGGTACGAGACCGGGGAATTGACCCCTAAACTATGTCGGTTTGGGAAAATTGAAGCATAACAAGTCCCAGTTCATCAAAATAAATAATTCAATCCAAAAAAATAAGGCATACCTTGATTTCAATATAAACCCTTCATAAATCGAATTCTCTAAACCACTTCTACACTAAACCTGATCCACTACGCTTCTGCTGCGCTACCTGATTTCCTGAAAAATGTTAAAGAAATAGGAATGAGTCACACGGACTCAGTAGGACTTATACCCAACTTTCCTATTATACTAATCCACCTAAATGGTAACAATATATGATAAAATCACCACAAATAAAATTATATCATAATCACTAAACTAATTATCAAGATTCAATTATTTATTTGGGTCCTTTTCAAAATCGATTAACCATATGAGCCTGACTCTACATGAACCAAACTAACGATATCTTAACCAACTAAACTATTCTATATGCATGCCACGTGGACTTCTATATGCATATTGTTTTTCCATTTGTCTGAGTAGATTATATACTCCACCTGGCAGAACTCACTCCGACTCTAATATATATAGAAGTACCATATAGTAAGCTAAATCCCATAGTACGTCTAGGCAGGGGCATACTTAGGATAAACTGCGGTATCCGGGATCGAATGATACACCAGATTGATCTAATCTCCGCTACCCACGGGCCACTAATGTAGGCCGGAGGAGTAAATATTATATCACGTACATCATAGCATCAATAATATTTCACAAGTAAAAGCCATATAATTACTCAGACATTATAAATTCAACAGAACAAATAATCAGAATTACATAATCACATTTGTCATTTCACTGAACCAGATATACATAATATCAAGTCGTGCAGAACAATTCCTCAATTAACATTTCCAATGCAACAAACCTCAATCCGGAACAATATGCAATCATGCACATAATTCAATTACACTTAAATTCATGCAATTGACCCAATCAAAAATATGCAACATAATTATACAGGTTAACTTTAATTGATCACAATTCAATATCAATTCATAAAATGATACATATTACATGATTATGCAGCTGTTAATGTTAATCAACCATATTCCTTCATTATCAAGCAATTCCAAAGTTATCTCAAATAACTTAAATAAATCAAGGTCACACATAACATAGATCGGATATAAATATGATCATAAAACAATTGTAATTCCATTTTCATAATTTAATACAATCAACACATTTAATCATGATCATATCTAATTAACTTCTGATAATTACTAACCCATGATCAAGCATAATTACCACTATCTAATGCATGCCATGAAAATAACTAAAATTATGCATGAATAACATGAATGACATTTAAATGAATCTATCCAAACAATCAAATAATTAAACTATCATTTAATCACTAATTTCTAACTATTTATCTAATAACCACATTTTAACATTTTAATTAAAATATCAAGATGCTATGAAAAGTTGGGATGCCTACCTCAAGGGGATCGGTAAATTCTCAAATCCAGAGGAAGTCGGTTGGATGCCCGACCACGAAACGATGACGACTACGAGTAACAGCAAATGGCAACAACAAAACCGGAAGGATATCAATATTTTAAAAAATTACCAATGCGTATACAAATCCCTAGATATAATAAGAAAGAGATACGGAGAGGCTTACCTTAGCAAAGTAATCGGAAAGCGACGTCAACTACGGTTTTAGGTTGGCGATTGGGTAGGCTGAGCGGTCAGTCGCACATAGGTGCTGGCGAAGAAGCGGCTCGTTGATGCGTACAGATAGCATGGAAAGCTGGCAGTGCAAGGATTTGAGTTTTTTTTTAACTAACACACTTTTTTATTTTAAAACTAACACGGTAAAACTTTCTTTTGTAAATCTAACACACTTTGGTCAAAGTCGACTTTTGAAAACTGACTTTGACCGAAAATAGTAAACCACCCCGACTAATGACGGATTAACTAAGGCAAAGTCGAGTTATTAAAACTCGACTTGTTAAAGTCGAGTTAATTTAACTCGACTTTAAGCCAAACCCGGCTCTGAGAAATAAACCGGGAGGCGTAAAAAGTTCTGTGGGAAGGTCGAGTTTCAGAAACTCGACTTTCACCAAACCCGGCTCTGAGAAAAAAAATGGAAGCCGGAAAAAGTTCTGTGGGAAAGTCGAGTTTCTGAAACTCGACTTTCAAGTCGAGTTTCTGAAACTCGACTTTCTGAGAAAAAATCCCCCGACAGAAGTTCTATGGGCAAGTCGGTCTGTGAAAACCCGACTTTCCCACAGAACTTTTTTTGTTCACAAGTTGAGTTCTCAGAACTCGACTCGACTTGTGAACAAATTCCGAATCAAAGTCGAGTTTGGCAAACTCGACTTTGATTCAGAATTGAAAAAAAACAGTGGGCAACCGCAGCTTAAAAAATTGAAGTTCAACCTAAAAATTGGGTTTCAAAACCCCTTTCCATATACATTAAACTTACAAATTTTACATAGAAAGGATCCAACAAACCATATACAAAGATATGGAGCCAAAATAACATTCCAAACATGCTAAAATCCACATACATTCCATTCCACACAACTCATTTCATTCCATACAACTCATTCCATTCTATATAACTCATTCCATTCTATTCACACAAACGTATTCCATTCATCAACAAACACTTGTTCCACACATACACATATCGATACCGTATCATTTGAAAGGAAAGAAAACATTAATAAAAGTGCTATAACACATTCCAAACATGCTAAAATCATATCAAAACACAAGTTTAAAAGTTTTACATGTCCATATGAGAATAAAAGAAAAGTACATATCCTATCCTTTCCTTCCTCTCCTTGGACGAGGCTTTCTCCGAACAAGTCTTTGTTTCTCCTCCTCCTCCTCCTCAAGATAAGTTGGGTCCAACCTTTGTGGTTCAACATGGGCCGCTATATTTTCTCCATGTCGACTCGGGTGAACCGATGCTGATGGGGTGATACCAATGGATTGTTGTGTTCCTTGTACTTCCATCGGAGTCCTCATCGAGAGATCACGTGGTCGCCTCCGCCTATATGTTGATGGTCCCGCACTCGAACGGCCCGATGCGTGAGAAGAAGGACCGGCTTCATATGTAGATGGTCCGGCTCCATACAAAGATGGGCCGGCCATGTCCATAGAGTGTCCGGCTCCAGTGGCTTCGAAACTCGACATTGAAATACGTAATCTTTCATGCATTTGACGTTGAAGATCTAAAATATCATGCCGTGTTTGTTCAAATTCGGAGCCATGGCTGTAAACGAGCATTCTTTGAATTTCATGGTGCATGCGAAACTGTAATAAAAAAAATTTGGATCGCCAAAAATAAATTAATGTGGGTAAATACAAAATAAGATTTCATAAAAAGAAAACGTAATCTTACCATATCTCGTTCAACCGGACCCCTTGGATAATATTGTTTGGGAGCTTCCTGAGATTCCTGAATAGGATATGGAATTGTGTGTTCCATATACCAATGTTCATACTGTTGGCTTTGCTCCCTAATATCAACTTGCTGCCGGGGAGGTTGATATGTATATTCGGCCCGCTGATTCCACCAATAAATGTAATAGGAATATGCATGTGTCCAATCTGTCCCCCACCGACCACGTCCATCTTGATGTTTGTATTGTTTTCTATCGCGGGGTTTTATTTGGACAAGTCCGAATTGCCTGAGTACTCGTTCTGGTGCATGGATCTCCATGACCGAACAACAAAGTAGAGGTACCGAAGCTAGCTAGAGTGCAGTATTTTCAACCGACAACTCGGGTACCGATTCCAAAATATTTTGTGTACAGTTGCCATGTAATCTACAAGGAACACAAATTTGTCTAAGTATAGAACATGTATATTAATTTAAAAATTTATACGGAAAAAAATTTACCTGACTAGCTTCCTCGGTATCTAGTTCATTCCTATAAAATAATAGTGTAAACTTGTGCTGCGGTCGACCGGGTTGTGGGTTCCACCTGTTCAAGAAAAAGTACATTAATTGTAGACTACCAACAAATATTTTAACATGGCTCAATGTAACATAAAAATTATCGGTATCCAAGCGGCCGTCGTTCTCCACCAATCGCAACCGGTATAGGCAAATGCGGTCGACCGACATGAATATGTTCCCACGACCATAACTATGTAAAAAAGAAAGTATATGTCAATACATCATTTAGAACAAAAATGATTTAAAAAAAAGATGTATGAAATAGATACATACTTGCAATAAATGTAAACATCTACCAATCCGGTTGCGTTTGGCCGCCGTAGCTGCACATAATTGGCGGTATAGGAATGTAAGTACCGCCTCGCCCCACGATAATCGACCACATTCTTCAATATCCTCCATAAAAAAAGATATTACATATGGACCTCCGTCCCGGAAGTATCCGACATCAAAAGAGTGCTGATGTACATAAGCATGAGAGCCCGTGTATGATATAGACATACTAAACGGGACTCATCATCATCATCTGTAGGTAAGTCCTCCGTCCTCTGGCCAAATGTATGAAATAGCCAGGCCAACCTCAAAGTAGCAGGACTCTGACTGTACGGTGCAATCTCATCTCCCTCCTCCAGCCGGATACCTAAGAAGCGTTCACATACATCTGGCCATGTGTTAAAGTCCCCAGAAGGAACACGGGGAGATGCAATAACCGGGGGCCCATCTATCCTAAGACCCATAAGAATAGACACATCCTGGA
Organism: Cryptocoryne crispatula var. balansae; assembly: GCA_036172225.1. Taxonomy (NCBI): domain Eukaryota; kingdom Viridiplantae; phylum Streptophyta; class Magnoliopsida; order Alismatales; family Araceae; genus Cryptocoryne; species Cryptocoryne crispatula. The sequence continues at coordinate 20,709,645 of CM069926.1, read as the reverse complement.
GGGTTACTGTCATCTCCCCCCGAGGAAAATGAAAAGTAGACGTCTCCGAACGCCATCGTTCCGCAAGAGCGGTGATTAATTGCTTATCTAAAATGATGGCACGCAAATGACGCAAATGAACAAAACCTTCTCGTTCCAAATAACCTAATACTGTGGGGTTGTCAATTGTCCACAGGGACATTTGACGGAAATGCGAGACCAAGTACAGTGTAGAACCCTCCTGAAAAGTTTAAAAATTAAGTGCAATACGGATTAGACTTTAACCATAAGACTTGAAGTAATGTTATACCATAAAACTTGAAACACAATACAGAATGTAATGAAAGTAAAGTTAATACCTCAGGATTCGCCAAACGATGCTGATGCTGCTCACGTAGCAGCGATGCATCACGAGGGCCTCGTCGATCCATGCCTACATATCATGAATTAACAAAGTTCACATAGTTAACAGAAGAATAATTTTAACAAAAAAAATTGCTCTAAAATGAAATGAATTAACAAATATAGTACCGTGAATTCTAAAAACAACTACACTACTTTTTTGGTAAAATTACGCACTGTGGGTTTCTACGGCAAGTTGACCGGTTGTGTCCTCGTTCTTTGCAAATAATACATGCATTTTGTTGTCTGTTCAGGTCACGATCCATCACCATTGGGTAATGTTTAGTTCGTGGTCTTCCAGTCTTCCGGATATTAGAAGGTGGCAACAACGGAATTATGTTCCTTTCTGCATTAAATGATGGCCAATAGCGTAGATCCAAGACGGTGTGAAATTCATTTTCGTAACTCTGATGATAATAAGCACCGGTGTAACACTCTGATGCATATGCATATGGATCCCAGTTAACCGAACCAAGAGCAGTTAAAACATGCCTACAAGGAAAGTGTCTAAGCATAGGCTCACAGCAAGTGCATGTAATTGAGTCACGGCTAATATCAACTCGAAATACACGACCATTTGCATCGTTCGAATCCCACTCACCCATATTGACTCGGGCTTGAATGATGATCTCGCGACTTTTTTCTTGCAAGTCAAGCAATTTCTTCTCAAATTTAGTGGTTAGCTGTGTTTCCATGTTCAAGCCACATGCACGACGTTGAAAAAAACATAAGCCTAAGCTGATGATATGTCATGTGTACTAAAGCATGAATAGGCAAATCTCTTGCAATTTTCAAGATGCTATTAAAACATTCTGAATAATTCGTTGTCATTATTCCAAATCTTTTACCATCAGTATCAAATGCCAGAGCCCATTGTTCTAGATTCACTTGTAACAACCAGTTGTATACATCAGGACACCTCAACTGTATGTCCTCCATTCGCTTATTGAACTCTATATTGTTAGAAGCCATGCCTGTGTAAGGAATCGTCCATAAAAGTTTGGTGCAGCGGAAGCGACAATTCCTATGGGTTCCTTTAGAATCCGTCTCAATTAGAACCGAACAACGAAAATCGAAAACTGATCAAATCGGGTTCGAATATACCTCATAGGGATTCACATAATCTCATGGAGAGGAAGGAGATGAGCTTCTTAAGCTCTTCAAACTGTTCAAGTGTCTGGTCTCCAGCAGTATCCACACGAACTTCATCCACAGCAGGTTCTCCCTTCGCGCCGGCCTCGAGAACTCTTCCCGAACGGAGCTCCATCGACCATGGACACCTTCTTGAGAGAGGAGGAGATAGGGAGGAGGCTTGGGACGTGGTTTTCACCCTTGGCTTTATTGGGTTTGGCTGAAACCATTAGTATTTATAGAGAATTATGAAATTTTTCATAAAAACCCAAAATCTCTATAAATTACGCCCTTGCCCCTGTACTTGTGGATAAGTCCTTTTGTGTGTGACCCACTAGGCCCAATAACCTATTTGGTTGAGTCCTAAATAAAATAGAACAATTCTATTTAATTTAATTAAATCTGTTATCTGATAACAGATTAATCGGCCTACCGATCATGAAGGGTGCAAGCCACATCCCATGATCCCAAATGTCTATGGGGATAATCTCATCTCCATTGAGCCTTTCCATCATTAGTTACCACATGGATATAAACCCTCATCCATCCAATGTCCCGGTCGGAAAGGAGTATGGCATCGACTGTCAACTCCTTAGTGTACCGACTCTATAGGATCATGTACTCAGAATTGGATCAATTGGAAACCTCCTTTTCCAATTATCCTATCTACCCTGGCCAGGGATTTAGAGTACTATCCCATAGGACATTCACTCTCACTTACCGAGAGTGGACGATTCCTTGTTGTCCGCTCAATTGCCTCCATCGGATTTTCCTTGTATCCGATACATCGCTATATATGACCATCTAAATTGTGATACATAAGTCAATGGTCAAAGCACAAGTTCCACCCAACAAGGCATCTTTGGCGACTCAGGTCAAAGGTCCAACCATGCAACCGTGATGACAGAAAACCCTGATAGACAGTTCGGTAAGATACCATTCAGGATTTCTAATTCGGTCAGTTCAGTGAACACATTCAACTAATGAGCACCTGTATGTGTATCTCAGTGTCTCCACACTAATGACCAATGACATCTGTCATCCTCATCACATGAGAAGACATCACATACACTAGTCTATCCGGATCCTTGATGTCCCGTCTCAAGTATCGTATGACTAGGAACATTTAGATCAAATACCTCTAGATGATCAATCTCATTATCATGATCTCATCATGATTTAATCATCATTGTATTTGATCAAGGACTTCATTATGATATTCACATCTAATAAGAGCTTATAATGAAGATTTGCCTGATTAATTGAATGAGATATTTTTAGAAATGTCGAATCATATCATATATGATTGGCTTGTAGGGCATACATTTCTATCAATCTCCCACTTGCACTAAAGCCAATCACCATCTGACTGATCTGTATCAGCTCAAGGTGAAGCTCAAACACTCTTTGAGTAACTGCTTCAGTTAGTGGATCTGCAATGTTATTAGCGGTAGATACTCTATCTATAATTATATCTCTATAAGTTGCAATCTCTCTGATTGTATGGTATCGCCACAGAAGTTCTAAACTTCTGATGAGACATTGGCTCTACTCCATTGTTTTCTCAAAATAATGATACACTTTCAGAGAAAATTGAGACAATTCCATATCAAATATATAGATGAAAAAACTTCATCTAGACTACTTCTCAAGTAGTGTGCAACCACTATGTAAACTTGTTTACATATGTTGTAGAATTTACAGTGTTCTATAACATAGAACTCTTTCAACTCACTGCACCACCATTATTCTGACTTAATATCAAACTTATTTGATTAGAAGCATGTGTTTGTAAAACTAAAAGACTTCAAGTCTTATCCTCCAGTGTATAGAGATACATTCTCAGTGCTTCTCAAGTACCAAATGATATATCTCTAAATTATCCAGTGACTCTCACCTGGATCTTCTTGATGAATGCTCATAACACTTAGAGCATTAATCACATCATGTATGTATCATCATATAAATGATAGACCCTATGACAAAGGCATAAGGGCTCTATTTATGTGATTTCTTTATCTTTCAAGAAGTCTACAAAGACAACACTTTACAGAGATCAACTCCACACCACATAGGTAAGAAACCTATCTTGGAGTTTATCATGTCAAACTCTTTGACTATGGTGACTACGTACATTAACTGGGCATTGATTTTAGATCTATCTCCATAGATCTCAAAACCCAAATTGTGTTTGGAGGATCAATTTGATAGATAGGTTCACTTATGATAACACACCTACTTCATTCTTAATGAGTAGTATGCCATCAACATAAAATGTCAAGAAAGTAACAGCACTCCCACTTATCTTGTTGAATACACAAGGCTCCTCTTCGTTCTTAACGAAGTCATAAGATTTAATCTCATTAAACCTTATATATGATCTTTGGGAAGTTTTACTTCAGTCCATAAATGAACTTAATACACACTCTTCTTGGATGTTATTGGGACTTGATTCCCAATAGTTGTATCATATACACCTATTCCTCAAAATACTTTATAGGAACACTATCTTAACATCCAATTAGCTTATCTCATAATCATAGAGTGTAACAATCAAAATCCGAATGGATTAATCCATGGAATAGGTAAAATATCTCATCATAGTCAACCATTTGACTTCAATGATATCCTTTTCAACTATTCTCACCTTTGAAGGTATCTACCTTCTAATCCACTCCAATCTATTCTTTAGTGATCCATTTATTCTTTATGGATATTATATCCTTAGGCGGATCTATCAAGTTCTAAACTTGATTAGAATAGATAAAGTTTATATCGGATTTTATTGACTCTTCCCATTAATGAATCAATATCTCATATTGGTTCTATATAGATCTTATGATCAATATCCTTATTATCTTATGCCTCATTTCATCTATCAGAGATATGTCTCACATATCTCTTAGGTAGAATGGACACAAGTAAAGACCTATGATTTGTCCTTGTGTAATTATTAACTAGCACCTCAATAGAATGTTATAGGGTTGTGGGACTGGAACATCTTCCATATATACCTTGCTCCCACTATCTTTCTTAAGAATGAACTTTTCCTTTAGAAATATAGTGAGCTGAGCAACACATACCCTTATACATAAGGGTCGTATATTTAATATCCAAAAGTTTCCTTAGGATATTCCACAAGCCAACACTTCATAGTCTTATATTCCAACTTGTTAGAGTTATACTTCTTCACCAGGTCGGACATTCCGAAACCTTAACTTGCTTAAGGTCAAGTTTCAACCCCTTTTCCATATCCTATATGGAATAATCAGAACAGACTTAGAAGGTACCTATTAAGATCAAGTGGTTATAACGAGTACTTAGCCAAAATTAGACAAAGAGGAATTTTGCAAAGCTTGTCATTGTTCATATTATGTCTTACATAATATGACTTCTCATTTTAGCTACTCAATTAAGCTAAAATGTGTAAAGAGGTATCCCTTAAAATTAGATTCTATTATCCTTCAATTATATGTGAATTATGTACTTAAGTATTCCCCTCCTTGATCTCATCAAAGAGTTCTAATACTCTTTCCATTAGTATCTCTACTTCATTCTTAATCTCAAATAATTTCTCAAAGGTTTTAGATTTGTACTTCATAAAGTACATGTATCCATACCTAGAGTCATCATCTTTGAAATAATGAAGTAGAAATATTCTTCTTTAGCCTTACTAGATATGGGCTAATATACATCTAAATGCACGAGTTCTAATAACTCATTAACCCATTCTCCATGTCTATATAACGCTAAAGTGTAGATTGATCTAAATCAACCCATTTCCTCTTAAAAGGAATATTCACACATAACATGAGAGCTAACATATCAAATATGATTAAACAATTTATTAAGCTTCCACTGGCAAACACTTTGCCATGCAATCTATTAGAACATCTATCAATTCCATAACTTAGAATAAATCAACATTTATTCAAGTAAGAAATCATATAATGTTCTTGTAGAAGGATATAATAGCAATATTAATTATTAAGACATCTCCATAAGGCTATTAAAGAATTGCACCTCCCATTAATAATGATGCAACTTTTGCACCATTTCATATGTAGGTCAACATCTTCTTTATTAAGCCTTCATTTACTTGTCATCATCTACAACTCCTTGTAGATATAAGATGCATATCTGGTATCTCATACCATTAGATGCATCCATAGTATCTAATATTATGATATACACATATAGTATCTAATACTATTAAGTGTATATTTAAAACAAGTAAGTGCCAATGACTTGGATACATGAAGCTTCTCAAGCTCCACCTTTGCATTATATACAAAACACTTTTTACTTCCTCTTCCATTTATCATCATCATGATAGTGTAAGAATCCTGTCTTATTCTGGCTTTATTATCTTGACCACCTTCTTTTACTATTAACTATCTCCTATTTATATCTAATGATTTTACTTCTTTCTATTGGTCTCACCAACAAGAAGTAATTAAGATGTATTGTTGATCTAAGTTTCCCTTTAGTTAGCTCATCACTATGAGCCATGATGGATCTCATATCCATCTATCCATGTTGTCTCTATAATTATGTCTCGTAGAGACTGACATCTAGTTTAAGGCAAACAATGCATTTTGTCTATGAGATAAGATATTATCTTTCTTTCATATCACTAGATAATTTAGGAGACACCTACTTCTCAAGTAGAATAGTTAATTGGTCAACTGTGAGAACAATTCTCTTAGTTCTAAACCAGTCTAAGAAGTGTGAGTCATTAAGCTATATGGCATCTAATATGCCATACTAATGGTGGTTTATTATCGTATTATACAACTGAGATATAATTTTATCAATATAACATTGCAAACATTCATTAAAATTAAGATATGATCTTTGATCCTAATTTATACTCCCACTAATTTTCGACGAATTTGCATAACCCTTATTATGCAAAGACGGGATATCACGATGAAATCCTAGTGGGGACTAAGACCCTATTAACTTTATGGTGACAACCTTGTGAGAAACACAACAAGTCATCCCATACTTAATAGGTAGGTAACTTTTACCAATTGCAACCCTTGCAATTCTTAGTCATTTAGCCTCTAGAGTTATAACCTTGTGGGAAACATAACAAGCTATATACTCTAGTTAGGTCAACTCCGCTTGTTACGTTATGAGAATGAATTCTTAACATAGCCCTTGTGGGAAACACAACAAGGCCATGCAATGGTCCACCCCAAAGTTAGGCAAATGCCTTGGTCATGATCATCAATCCCTTGCTGAATGAGTCTTGTGGAAAACACAACAAACCCATCCAATCTAAGATTGGCTCATCAAGACCATAACAACGGAAGGCTACGTGAGTCATTCTTAATGTCACACGTTAATCAACCTAATTATGACAAGGAGGGATTTTATTTTAGTCTCATCAAGAATATGTGCTAAGTATATATAATACCTTTGGAATATCATATATCTAAGGTATAAAAGATAGCACACAACCACATATCAAATATGCATAAAAATAGGTGATCATGGACTTAACCCTAAGCATGCACCTAAGGCACCCCTATAGGTGCAAATCCTTGCTTCAGATGCTTGAGTTGGTATGCTCCCATTTCAGAAGGGTGCTTCTCCAAGTGGTCCCGCTCTCCAACCTTCCACGAACCGGCTTCAAACTCTTACAAGCGGCTTAAGGGTATGCAGACCCACAAATGTACATAACTCAATAAGAAACCTTGGTTTTAACCAAGGGAAGTACATTAATGGAGGGAGGTAGAATGTACAATCAGATTGTATAGAGAGAGAGGAGGCACACACAGGCCCCATTTAATAACATAACCAACACAATTAAAAGCAATCACAAGTCAAGCACAATTAAGTCCATGATCACCTCCATACACACTAACATTCATCACATGAACATAAAGCGCATACGTGATAATTATATGAGATATATCATATATATCAGCATAAAATTATATAATTTATTTTGAAATTATATAATTTATTTTGAAATTATAAATTTCATGCATGTCGAATTTTTCATGAAATAAATAACATGAAAATAAGATGACAATAACATATAAACAATTTATATGAAATGAACATACAAAACTAAACTATTTAGAACATTCATGCATTCCCAATGCAGTGCAAAGTCATAAATTAATGTCCCAATTTATATTATGTGAAATCTCATTTTACAGAATTAATTAAGACACTAATTATATAGGTTAAACCTTTAAAACAATTTTAAAGTTTAACCATGAGTGAATCTATATAAATAGGGCTTAAAATTATCTAACATGCCATTAAAAACTTTAAAACATGTTAAATAATATTAAATAATTTTTTAAGAAATTCTATGGAATTTTATGGCATTTTTTCGGAATTTTCTATGATTTTAAACACTTTAAAATCATAAAATATGATTCTGGCGCACTACGCCGCACGCTCCGGCGCACTGCGTCACGCCGGCGAGCGCCTGTGTGCGCGCGGCGTGCGCCAGTCTTCAAGCGCGTCTTCGCCGACCGTCAGTGCGCCGCTCGCGCGCCAGACTCCTATCGCGATTGAACTGTTCATCGGGAGGATATGTCCCCCTTAAAATCGGACATATCTCCTTATCCAGGAGTCCGAAAAATCTATAAAAATATGCGTTGGAATACTTATCAAATAAGGAATCTAAAAAAGTCATACCCCTATCCATAAAAATCCCAATAGACCGTAAAATGAGGAATAAGAGGCGGCGGTCATCAAGATTCCGTAGCAGAAATCTCTATTTTGTAACGAGGATAACTCCCTATTCAGGAAGCCAAATATTCTCAAAAAATACAATTTAGAATTATCATCAAATTAAGTTTATAAATATGTATGTATATTTTCATAGAAAAATTTTATTTCAACGGGAAATCAGGAAGAAACAAGTCGGCGCCGCTAGACTCCGCAGAACCCTTGTTCGTCGGAAAACACAAAAATTCTCTTCCTCCGCCGTCGTTAAAAGATGGATATCAAAGGTAAAGGCTAGGTAATAATATTACCCATCTTCTAAAACTTTTCCAAGCCTCAATTTCTTCTGTGGACGGAGATTTCACAAAATCCCCAAATCCGGGTGTCGGTTCGGGCATGATAGAAACACCAACTTTTGAGGCTTCTCCCGAACACTACAGATATCTAAACTACAAACGGTTTGTGGCATTGGAAAGAACTATATCACGATATTCTACCATAGACAACCAATATTTTATCTGATTCATACACAGAATATGGTGGCCTCGTCAAAACAGACGTTTGCACAGATTCGAGAACATATAAATAACATAAAATAATATCGATTCGACGTCGGTTTCGACTTAGACTTTAACCGTGATCTGATACCACTGTAAGGAATCGTCCAATAAAATTTGGTGCAGCGTAAGAGACGATTCCTATGGGTTCCTTTAGAATCCGTCTCAATTAGAACTGAACGACGAAAATCGAAAATCGATCAAATCGGGTTCGAATATACCTCATAGGGATTCACATAATCCCATGGAGAGGAAGGATATGATATTCTTAAGCTTTTCAAACCGTTCAAGTGTCCGGTCTCCAGCAGTATCCACACGAACTTCATTCACAGCAGGTTCTCCTTTCGCGCCGGCCTCGAGAACTCTTCCCGAACGGAGCTCCATCGATCATGGACACCTTATTGAGAGAGGAGGAGGTAGGGAGGAGGCTTGGGACGTGGTTTTCACCCTTGGCTTGATTGGGTTTGGCTGAAACCATTAGTATTTATAAAGAATTATGGAATTTTAAATAAAAACCCAAAATCTCTATAAATTACGTCCTTGCCCCTGTACTTGTGGATAAGTCCTTTTGTGTGTGACCCACTAGGCCCAATAACCTATTTTTTTGAGGCCTAAATAAAATAGAACAATTCTATTTAATTTAATTTAATCCGTTATCCGATAACAGATTAATCGGCCTACCGATCATGAAGGGTACAAGCCACATCCCATGATCCCAAATGGCTATGGGGATAATCTCATCTCCATTGAGCCTTTACATCATCAGTTACCACATGGATATAAACCCTCATCCATCCAATGTCACGGTCGGAAAGGAGTACGGCATCGACTGTCAACTCCTTAGTGTTCCGACTCTATAGGATCATGTACTCGGAATTGGATCAATTTAAAACCTCCTTTTCCAATTATCCTATCTACCCTGGCCAGGTATTTAGAGTACTATCCCATAGGACATTCACTCTCACTTACCGAGAGTGGACAATCCCTTGTTGTCCGCTCAATTGCCTCCATCGGATTTTCCTTGTACCTGATCCATCGCTATATAGGACCATCTAAATTGTGATCCATAAGTCAATGGTCAAAGCACAAGTTCCACCCAACAAGGCATCTTTGGCGACTCAGGTCAAAGGTCCAACCATGCAACCGTGATGACAGAAAACCCTGATAGACAGTTCGGTAAGATACCTTTCAGGATTTTTAATTCGGTCAGTTCAGTGAACTCATTCAACTAATGAGCACCTGTATGTGTATCTCAGTGTCTCCACACTAATGACCAATGAGATCTGTCATCCTCATCACGTGAGAAGACATCACATACACTAGTCTATCCAGATCCTTGATGTCCCGTCTCAAGTATCCTATGACTAGGAACATTTAGATCAAATACCTCTAGATGTTCAATCTCATTTTCATGATCTCATCATGATTTAATCATCATTGTATTTGATCAAGGACTTCATTATGATATTCACATCTAATAAGAGCTTATAATGAAGATTTGTCTGATTAATTGAATGAGATATTTTTAGAAATGTCGAATCATATCATATATGATTGGCTTGTAGGGCATACATTTCTATCAGTTCAAACATCTTGAATGGAATGTTATATCGTTTAGAATAAAAAATACTCCACAAGTTTTTTAGAAATGGATGAATTCAATATTTAAAGAATACAATGACTTCATTATAGTCTACATAAATGAAATTCTCACTTTTTCTGATGATTATAACCAACACATACATCATCTTCAAATAGTTAAAGAACTCCTTATTAAAAATGGTACATATTGTCACAAAGAAGATAGAATTATGTAAACAAAAAATAGAATATTTAGAAAAAATTATCCGCGAAGGTTCAATAGAACTACAAAGTCATATTATTTGTAAAATTAAATTTTTTTGATATTTGTACTACATTAAAATAATTACAAAGTTTTATAAGAATTCTAAATTATCTAAGAAAATATATTCCTTGATTAAGTGAAATAACATAAAAGTTACAAGAAAATTAAATTTAGTGAATAAGAAATACAAAAAAACAATAAAGTTGTATCAAGGTGGGAAACAGACAAAATCAAAATCTCTCTTTTTAAAGAAAAAAATAAAATATATATATATAAAATCTATAATTATAAAAATCTTGAAAGCAATAATGCCAAAGGAATCAAATCAATTAGTGATATCAATAAATGCTACTCAATATTACTGGGCTAAAATATTAACAGTAGAAAAAGAAAAGGATGCTATAGGATATACTTCAAGTAAATTCTCCAAATCAAAAATAAATTACTCTACAAAAGAAAAAGAATTCCAAGCAATACTAAAAACTATAAAAAGTTTTAAATATCAGCTATTACCATTCACCTTTCATATTAATATAGGCAACAAAGGCTTATATCATTAAACAAAAAATAAAAAAGAAGATGGAAGTAGTAGAAGAATAAGAAGATGGTTGAAGCAGCTAGAAAACTTTACCTAGTCACTATATTTTTTATCAGGTTATCAAAATGTTGTTGTTGACTATTTATCTCGTGCATTTCAGAATGTAGAATAATTTTCTCAAAGTAGCCATGAAGAACAAAGAGGCATCATTCTCTAAAAATATTGTTGGAATATAGGCATCTTCCTAAAAGAATTCTCTAAAATATCAAAGAATATGTCTCCAATACCGTCATATATTACCCCCATTAATAAAGAAAAGCCAAAAATAAATATAAACTTTGCAGAAGGTAATATCATAATGGATATGGAAACAATACAAAATCAATATGCAATACATCAAATTGCTCAAGTTAGAAGTTTCTACCGAAGCAACAATAATTTAAGTAAAAAAATATATGAAAGCATAAATAAAATATGGAAGGTGACTGGAGGCTTACAAAACAATCCAGAATATATATCATCATTAAGAAATATTGAAGAATATATTCTTTTTTTAGAAGAAAATACTCGATACAATCAACGTATAATAAGCAATCTCCAAAATCAAACAGGTGAGTGGAAATAAATATTGATGTTTGAATATCTACTTCCAATATATTCAATAACCGTATGCTTCCATCTCTTGAAAGGCACATCAATAATAAAGAATTAGAAGAGCAACTTAATATCATCAATTATATAAAAAATACTACAATATTCTCAAGTGTTTTGCAGAAAGAAAAAAAGGATAACTCTTTATAAATATATAAATAAAAACTTTCAATAGAAATCAAAATATTAATAGACGACAAAACATGGGACAATTAGTTTATAGCACTAATAATAGAATATGGACATTGTGTAACACAAAATAATGAGAAAAAAGAATAAATCTAGTACATCATGAAATAGATGACCATAGTATATATGCTCTTGAAAGAGGAATGGTCAATAAATTAATAATCACTAGAGAGCAAATAAACAACTTAAACTTTCCAATGATTGTTAAGTCAATAATAGGATGGATTCTAAGACTAATTCAAGTCTTTGAAATAGACATAACAACCACTTTTTCCAGAAATAACAATTGGGAAAACTTTTCTCTCTCTATTCAAATATGGAGGATTCAACCTCAATATCCCTTTAACATAGAATACAAAGAGTTTGATGGAACAACCAATACTGAAGATGAGCAGATTAAAAATATCAAAGGGATGAAAATTGAAAGTAAGTGGCCAATAAGAGTTCCAAGCTAGATAGATAAAAGAATAATGGTAATAGATGAAAGAAATCTAGTACATAAAAGTCACCATGGTCATGGACCTCGATGCCAACAACAATTGGACATCAATATTTTGAGGCCAAATACAAGAAATTTGGCAGAATATGAAAAGTAGATGAACAGATGAGATGGACGAAAAATAAAGCACTCCAAGATAAAGACGACAAAGATTGATTTTTGAATATCTACTTTTTGCATTATTGTACCATAGGTATGGTTCTCTTCAATTATTGTACAACCTCCCTGTAGATAGATTCCTTGTATTATTGTATTAGACATCATGAATGATGATCTGAACCTCCTCTTGATGGCTATAAATGATGAACGTTTGTAAGGAGAAGGTATCATTTGTAAGCTTTGCTTCTAAACATATGAAATAAGCCTTCCCACTCTTCCTGCTCTCTTTAGTCTAAGTCCGATCCTTTAAGCATTGGTTATCCATGTTCGCGAGTTGGTATCAGAGCTTAAGGTCTCTTGCACGTTAGTTCGTTGTTCATTCCTCCTCAACTCTTCATCTTCAACCACCTCAAGTTTTGTTGTTCATTTTCCCTGGTTCATCATCGTCACAATTTGCCCAAATCATCATCTTTGAAGGTATTACAATAGCGTTTACCTATTCTTTAACTCTCTTTTTAAGAAATTATTACTTTTGTGTGCATTATCAATTTTTCTAATGAGAAGTACCCAAGATTTGCTCTAAGATTGAGCTTAAGGGGAATATCTAGCAAAATTGAGAATATCCAAAGTAGTAATGTCTGAAGAAAGGGAAAAAGATTTATGTTTAGTTTGTCATAATCTATGTGTTAGTTTAGATAATCATCACCATATAATACATAATAAAGAAGTTACAAGTGATGTTAAACAAAATTTAAAAAACATATTCAACCAAGAAAATGCTATAATATTAGACTATAAAATTTACTCATATAAAATACTTAAATCAATAGAAAATAAAATGAATCTAACAAAAGTCACAACCTTATTTGAGTTAAATACTCAACAACATACTCCTAGAATAAGTCTTAATAAAATCCAGAATTTTTATTTTTAATTATAAAGACATATTTAAAACAAAACAATATGAAGAAATAGAATTAATATCAGTTTGTTTAGAATTATAATTTCAACAATTCTTAAAACATAAAAAAATTATAAACATAAAATTGATTATTACACTATAAATCCAAAATTAAAAAATCTGAATGAGATCAAGAATACTATAAGAAAATTTATGATACCTTTAAGCAATACAATTTCAAACCAGAATTTGAAATAAGATCACAATGTTCTACTGAATCAGATGAAATAGAAGATGTTCTAAATAGTTTTGAAAACCTTGATATAAATACAATAGAAGAAGTGATGCAAAATTCTTCAATAATAGATCAAGGAGAATCATCTAGAACTTCTACCCAAGTTTCTAGTTCTAATCAACAAATCCCAAAATATCAAAATATAGAAAAGGACCAACTACTTGGGGATAAAGAGGATATTATAGTTGAAATGATTATGGAATACCTAATAATCCAAAAAAATTGAAAACCCTTTGTTGATAAAAAATATAAAACTACGAGAAAATACATCTTCAAATTCAATTGATAACTATTTTAATACTGATGAAATACCTGTTCATGAAAAAGCAGATTATATAATACAATGGTGTCATTCAATGTTCCCATTACAGTTTCTACATCCAAACCTACCAATAGCAAATTTAATAGATTTTATAATTAGTAAAATTTGAGGATGTGCGGCATATGCATTAATATCTCAATATGAACAAGAAATCTTTAAAGAAATAAGAGCACAATCTTCATTTGAAAATGCTTTAATGCAACTACAATTCGTTTTATTACAATTTTTTACATCCTCAACTAGATCAGATGTAATAAATATAGATGATATAGAAACAATATCAGAAACAACCCATAATAGCTCAAGCTAAAAGCTTTTATTAAAGCAATAATAATTTAAGTAAAAAAACATATGGCCTGAATAAAATATGGAAAGTGATTGAAGGCTTAAAAAGCAATCCATAGTATATATCGTCATTAAAAAATATTGAAGAATATCTTCTTGTTTCGGAAGAAAATACTCAGTACAATCAAGGTATAAAAAGCAATCTCCAAAATCAAATAGGTGAGTTGAAGCAGCAAAATATAATAGAAAGAAGTAACTACATCAATATCTTCAATAACCATATGCTTCCATTTTTTGGAAAGCACATCAATAATAAAGAACCAGAAGAGCAACTTAATATCATCAATTATATAGAAAATACTACAATATCCTCGTGTGTTTTGCAGAAAGAAAAAAGAATATCTCTTTATAATATATAAATAAAAACTTTTCAATAGAAATCAAAATATTAACAGATAACAAAATATAGGACAATCAATTTATAGCACAAATGATAAAATATTGGTATTGTATAACACAAAATAATGAGAAAAAAGAATAACTCTAGTACATCAGTAATAGGATGGATTTTGAGACTAATTCAAGTCTTTGAAATAGACATAACAACCACTTTTTCAGGAATAACAATTAAGAATACTTTTTCCTCAATTCAAATATGGAGGATTCAACCTCAATATTTCTTTGACATAGAGTACAAAGAGTTTGATGGAACAACCAATATTGAAGACAAGTAGATTAAAAATAGCAAAGGGATGAAAAATGAAAGTAAGTGACCAATAATAGTTTCAAGCTAGATAGATGGAAGAATAATAGTTACAGATGAAAAAAATATAGTACACAAAAGTCACCATGGTCATGGACTTGGATGCCAACAACAACTGGACATCAATATTTTGGGACCAAAGATAAAAGAAATTTGGCAGAATATGAAAAATAGATGGACGAATGAGATGGACGAAAAAAAAAGTACTCTAAGACAAAGACAACAAAGACTAATTATAGAATATCTACTTTTTACATTATTGTACCATAGGCATGGTTCTCTTCAATTATTGTACAGCCTCCATGTAGATAGATTCCTTGTATTATTGTATTAGATATCATGAATGACGATCCGAACTTCCTCTTGATGGCTATAAAAGAGGAATGTTTGTAAGGAGAAGGTATCACTTGTAAGCTTCGCTTCTCAATATATGAAATAAGCCTTCCCACTCTTCCAGTTCTCTGTAGTCTAAGTCCGATCCTCTAAGCATTGTTCGTCTGCATTTGCCAATTTTCATAATTGTTCCAACTGTAATATCCTCTTTGTCCTCGAGTAGTTGATCTTTTTTCATATGTTTGATATTTTGAAATCTATCGATGAAGATTAAAAACTCAGGTAAGAGTTCTAAATGATTTTCTTATTCTATTGTCGAAGAATTTTGTATTATTTCTTCTGTTGAATTTCTATCAAGATTTTCAAGACTTCTCTATGATTTTGGTTTTACATGAAACGAGTCCTTAATTTGAAATAAAAAGTATACAAATCTACATTTTATTTTATATAAAAAGTCTTAAAAATTTTGTTTATTAGACGTTTATAGGAAATTGTGTTTCGTCGTCTGCTTGTTTGACCAAAACTGTGTTCGGAACGAAATCATATAATTATCTGTTTTTTCTTATTAAATTAATATATTTAATTATAAAGTACCTATTACGAATGGAAGAAAATATTGTCATTTCGAGATGCAGGAGAGTGCTGCTCCACAGGCGAAACGAGTGATAGCAGCTGATCGCACCTTCCCTTGCTTGGGAGTTGGGCATCGGCAAACGCAACGTGGGAGGGGAATACGGATGATCACTGCCACCATCAAATGCCGGCTACGCCTTGTGGTATACCACGGCCATGCTGTCTCGGTCCCCTCTTAGTAGAAGCCTCGCCTCCCTCGCCGCCTCCGCAGCTCCTTCCGGCTTTTCCAGTAGGCGCGCAGCCAACCGCAGCCGCCATCCAGCCCGGATGGCCTCCACACGTGTCACCGACGGTGTCTCTGCGAAGAAGGCGAGGCTGTGCGGAGTGGTATTCGATATGGACGGCACGCTGACGGTGCCCGTGATCGATTTCTCTGCCATGTATCGGGAGGTGCTGGGGAATGATACCTACGCGGTGCTGCGGTCTGGGAACCCCCACGGCAGCATCGACATCCTTCACCACATTGAGGAGTTGGCGCCTGCCGCGCAGCGGAGGGCTTACGATGTCATCGCACGGTTCGAACGTCAGGGTTTGGAGCGTCTTCAGATCATGCCGGGTAAGTCTTAAATTTCATCTTCCCTTTTCCTGAGAAACTAATTCGGCCTCCAAAGACAAAATTCTATTGCCTAGCATGCTGTGTTAAGCTTCTGCCCGTATTTATTGTTATTAGTTTATTAAGTTGGACATCACCAATTTCCCTCTTTCCTTCTTTCTGAATTTGGGCACAAACTCACCCCAGTTCAACACAACCTAGCGGTCGCCTCGGACTGCATCAGGATGATCATTAGTTAAGATGGATAAGAAATGAGCATGAGTTCGTGGGACCAAATTCAGCTGGGTGATAGAGTAGGAGTCTAGGAGATGACTATCGTATATTTAGTGCCTAATTCTCTGGTACGTATCTGCTTGGACTAGGAATATGAAGAAGCAACTATCTGGCCTTTTACCCTTTCGATCACGTGTCCTGATCAATTATGGCATGATTAGTTGGTAGATGGAGAATTTAGATGTACTGTTGCTTGCAGTCTTGTTAATAGTTCTTTTAAACCCAAAACTATGGGGTTGAAGGACCAAGGAAATATAAGCAAGTGTACCTTCTCATGAATCATCATTGTGAGACCTCCTTCATTATCAAGATAGACACTGGGAATAGGAGTTAAGATAATCAAAGATTATAATAAGGTAACCGTCTTGCTCTGATATCATTTTACAAATATCAAAACCATGTCATTGAGGTTGAAGAGCCCATAAAATATAAGCAATCAAACTTTCTTTTGAACCATCGATTTAAAGCCAATACCCACTATACCAACAATAGTTTTGTGGATTATGTCTCATAAGTATGGTTTCATACATACAGGATTTTGCTTAGTGTTACTGTTGAACCGGTTATTTTATTTAAGAAATAGACCAACAAGCAACACATTTTTGAGACTACTCAACATACATGTATGTAGTTGTCAAGGCGCTAGGCACCACTTGGGTGGCAAGGCGCTTTTCCAACAGCGCCTTGCCAGGGTGCCTTGTCTGGAGGCCAAAAAGGCACCCAAGGTGTCCAAGACACCCAGGCAAGGTGCCCTAAATATTTTTACATGATTAAAAAAATAATTTTGAGGGGTTTTGCCCCTTTGATACCTCTCACAAGGGACACTTATTTAATGATAGTTTGAATATATTAATATAATTCACTATCACTTATACTATCGCACATATATTTAATTTTATAATCATAAATGTGTTATGTACTTAAATTTTATAAAAATCTATTTAACTCTCTTCTCTTTCACACACACATCATTTTTACTTATGTACATAGATAAAAACACTTATAATCAATTATAACATAAAAATATAATTATATTTATACTTATTTTTATGTATAACAATCCCCCGATTCAGTCTTCCTTGAATACCGCCTTGACCGCCTAGGTGACGTCTAAGCAACTGTCTTGTCGCCTAAGCGAAATCGGTAGCTTTCAACGTCTTGGGTGCCTTGTCACCTTGACAACTATGCATATATATATTCTCTTACAAATGTTTTCGTACAACATGCTAGAATTTAAATCCGAGGGCATAAACCCCTCAAAATTCATCCGGATTGTGGTCAAAATAAAATTGACCATCAAATATACTAGAAAAAAAATGAAAAGACAATGTTGTCACCCTTTCCGATGTTGTCGCACTGTCGTTGAGATTGTCGGCCAAGATGGAACAAATGTGCGAAGCACCGCACGACAATGAGAGACCGCTGTTGTCAACCCGCTCCCTCGGCCGTTGTCATCACAAGTTGTCGGGACAAGTTCTGCAATCGCACGAACTGTCATCGACGTCAAAGAGACTTCGACGCTGCTGCGAAGAAGCCGTTAGGGAGGAATCCATGAGGACTTGCCAAAAAGAGGCTCACGGCAGTAAGAGAGTGATTGGAAACGGGGAGAGGAACAAGTTCGTAGAGAAGAAGATAGAGGTGTGGCCACCTCCGTCTCCACAGTCGACATTATTCCCCACATCGGTTGCCGTCGAAAAATGACAACTCGAGGGGAAGAAGCAAGACGAAAGGAGATTCCTGTCGTGGTTGTCTACACACGTTGTCAGAGGAACAAAAAAAAAGGCTAGGAGGTTGCTGTCCACGCTGTCATCGGGGCAAGGGAGAGTCGACGTTGTCGACGTCAAGAAAATACTATTGCTACTATCACCGGCAAGAAGAACCGGCACTGTCGCCGCTACCGCCATCGTCGACGGAAGGATAGATTGTTGTATGGACTGCTAGAAAGCCTTATCACTGGAAAACTCCTTGCGTGCGGAGATCGTTGGGGAGGAAAAATGAAGGAGAAGGGCCAGGGGCTATTTTCTGCCACCGCTAACGTAGGCATAAGCAACAAGCACCGCTGAGGAAACCTACCGCATGTAGGTTTGCTGTGCGTTGGGCTGTCGGCAAGTAGGGAAGAATAAGAAGAAGGACCGGGGCATTGAGGAGAGGTTCACCGCGAAGACACGCCGTCGTCGTAGGATCTGTTGCCAGAAGACCCCCGCGCGAACAGTCGTCGGGGTTCCTACGTGCGCATCAGCATTGTCAGGAAGGGGCCTCACCGCAAAGCCCTGTCGCCGTTGGGAGGAGAAAGGAAGGGGAAGGAGGACCAAGCGCCGCTGTCGCCATCTTCCACCGATGCCAAGACTTGGAGAACACCACCGTGAAGAAATGCCGAGAAGCCCGTCGCCCTGAAGCCCGAATGAGCGGCCGCCTTTGCATGAACAGTTGTCGGGGAGGAAGAGAACCGAGAGAGCGAGAGTGGACCGTCGGGGAGAGAGAAATGAAGCGAGAGGAGAGAGAGGGTAATGGTTCAGCAGGTCATGCGTGAAGAAAAAGATAAAAAAATAAAATGACCGCCCGAGTGGGTGGTCGTGGCCTACGGGCGTGCCTGCGCATAGGCGGCCACGGGTGAAGCACCCGGTCAGCGACTGACTTGCCACCTGAACTTACCTCCCCAGTTTAACTTTGGTCAAACAGGTTTCGAAAAAATTTAAGAAATGGGAAAAAGTGAGGGAAATTCCACCTTGTTCTGGTCACCCTCACTCCCATGAAAATGCCCTTAGTGGGGTGAGTTTTTGGGACAGAAATGCCCCTGAAATTCTCTTTAAAAGAGACTTGACATGCTATACATACAGGGGTTGGTCATTGTGAGAAAGAGAGAGTTGAGAAGAGAGAGAAGCTCTGAGTTCTCACATCCTGCTAGAAAGAAGGTAAAACAATGTCTCGGTTTCTTGCTACCTTTCCATAAAAGGGGCTGATTTTGTGCTACATTTCCATTAAAGGAGCCCAAAATAGTTCACTATTTTGGATAGAAAAGAGCCAACCCAACTTCGGTCTAGTCGAAATGTTGCCGAAATTAAATAGTTTTACGCTACATTTTCACTTAAAGGAGCCCAAAATAGCTTGCTATTTTTAGATAGAAAGAGAAAAATTGAATCGGAAAAGTCGAAATGCCGGCCAAACTGAACGGTATTTAAATAGAAAATCCAAGTTCGATAAAGCTGAAATGTTGGCTAAATCGAACGAGATTCAAATAGAAAATCTAAATCGGTAAAACCAAAATGCCAGTCAAACTGAACAAGATTCCAAAAGAAAAGTCCGATTCGGTAAAGTCGAAATGTTGACAAAATTGAAAAAACTTTGATATGTATTGAGGAGAAAGGCTTGAATGCCCCTTCATTTATTGTACTTCTATGTACTTAAATCGACACGAAATAAATTCATGTTTGATTGATCCGATGTGCCATTTAAAAATGACATCAAATCCCCGTGAACTTTAAAGAGGTGGATAAAATTAAATAAGTCATTTGAATATTCCAAACTTAATCAAATAATCAAATTTGATTAATTAAAAATTAAATAATGACTTATTTATTAACAAAAATGTCATGTTAATTAAATTAAATTCATATCATAAAATTATTCATAAAAAATGACCACAAACGGTTACAAAACATGTTAAGTTCGAATCCGACTTAACCATAAAAAATAAATCCAACCAAATAGATAATGTTTCTAAATTAAATAAGTGTACATAACAATATCTAAATCAAATAAATGATTAAAATGTTAATAAAAATTATGTCATTAAATAATGCATACAAAATGTCAACCAATGACTACAAAAATATGTTAAGTTGGATTAAAATCAACCATAAAAATTAAAGTGATCAATATTACTAATAACAAATCTTAATAATAATAAGAAATTCACTTAAATCAAACAAAAATGCTAATCAACACAAAAAATAGAAGTCAATTCCAATAAACAAATAAAAAAAGGAGATCAACTCAAAACGGTTTAAGTCAACAAATGATCAAAGACATAAACGAATCAAATCTAATCTTAAACTAAAAAAAGGAAGAAGATCAATGAACTCAAACTAAAATGTTTGAATTAAATTTAACTAAATTCCATCTCATAAGGCCATGGGAATGTCTTTCAACTTTATGTTTATGTGGATGAATGACTTCAGTTCGATATGTTATTATGACGGTCAATCAAGGGTGTTTGAGTATTTGTTCGATATAATTAACACTGGAATATCTCAAGTCCGGTGGTGAGAGGCCAAAATTTATTTTCAAAGAACTTAGAAAACCTCACAAATTAAATTGTGGTTCATAACTTTTAAGTGGAGAGTGATACCTATATCGACACTTAGCAAATCTGTGGAACCATCGGTGTTTCTATAAAATAATACCACATCAAATTAGTTAATGCTCCTATGATGCCATATATTTTCATAGTAGTCAATGCTAGTCAAAAAGAAAGAAAAGAATTTCAAAAAGAGATTCTGTGTCAAATTTCTTTCTTTTTTTTAAATGAGGTTTCAATAGTTACCTTTTTACTTTGCAAGTGTTGAGATGTCACCCTTTATGTCATTTCATCTAAGGATGAAAGTATTTGGTTTCGGGATTGGATTGGCCCAATCTTGATCTTAACTGATCCAAACTTGGGTCGGATCTAAAAGTAGAAGAATGCTTGAAATAGAAAAAATGAACAATAAATAAATAATACTCAACAAATAAATACTATTTCTTTTCAAATTTCACACATACAGTCAGTTCAACTCATTATGTTTGAGTATATGATATTGTATGAAAATAAATATTTATTGTACTCTTCACTCTCTTGTGTAATTATTTTACACAAACTCTTTTTGCTCGTCTTCAAGGTTCATAGTCATAGGTGAGATATATATATATGATGTGTTAGATGGTTCTTAAGGTTTTAAGAAAGAGTTGTATTGATATATAAGTTATCAATAGTCTTTAGATATTAATAATTGATCTGATCCCAAATTATGATATTGTTGATGATGTCCTTTTCGAGTGTTTTTTGACGCCAAATTATCTTGTGTTGTGTGTATGCGTATGGTACTCTTCGATGGTGAAGTGCATAGGGTGAAGGTGGAGAGTGGTGTTCTTCTGACACCGATAGTTATCTTGATGAAGTTCCTTAATCATTATCAAGGTCATCTATTCGTCTCTTAAGTCTAGTCATCTGACGTCAACTATTTAGCAATCGACTTTGATATGTCGTCACTTTACTTTTCAATCACATCCAAATATGTAATTTTCAAAGAATCAATTAATATTTGTTTATTCTTATCTTTAATCTTACCTTTCTTTGATGATGTGTCAATGTTTTATATTTTTGATGTCTAAGAAGGAATTTGAAATTTTATGGATGATGGCACTTTATCTAATTCTTCTTCGGCCCAAGCTCCACCATTTGGGTTGAACTCTAATTTTCTAGCTTCTTGTTAGACATCTACCAAAGTTTGTAATATATTTTGTTCATCAAAAATTTCATTCAAATCAATTGGGTCTTCCACAACAACTTCTTGTTGTTGTGACCGATTACTTCTTGTCTCCAATGGTATTCCTCCCATCATGAATCTTTCAATATAAGGAGGTTATTTAACTTCAATCTCATCTTGCACTGGCAATATATTAATTGCTCTAGTTTTTTTTGAAGGTAACTTATTCTTTTGCTTTGTATACATCAAACTGAACATTGGACAATTGTGCTCACACCCATAAGTCAATGTTTGACTCAAAACTCTAACAGCAACTCAGGCCAAATCTTCATAGTTTGAACTTTTTTTATGATCCATCCACCAATTAATTACATATTATAATGTTTGTTAGCTTATGCACACTACATAAATTTAAGAGAGGATGTGAAAGGTATATAAAATACATATTGAGACTTGGTAACGTTACTGCTCTTTGTACTCTAAATATTCCAATACTCTGAATATTCCAAAATGCATGGACCTCATTTTGTTTTTGTAGCTATGCAATTTATCGTTTCATATGATTGATCGACCATCATCTCCAAACATCTAACAAATCACTGTCTCTTTAAGATGTCATTTGATTTGTTAAATGCATAGTTGTCCAAGGGACAAGGCATCCAAGGAGTTCAAGAGTTTCATTTTTGCTTGGACGTCGAAAGATCGAGATAGAGATCGAGATCGAGATCGAAATCGAGAGAGAGAGAGAGAGAGAGAGAGAGAGAGAGAGAATTTGTAAAACTTATAAGAGAATTTTACATATACTTATATACAACTATATACCATAATAGAATATGTGTATTATGTGTGTTCGTCTACACGTTATTTTGAAAGTTCTAGCTACTAGACTAAGCAAACACATTGAGAAGTTGATAAGTCCAGCCCAATCAGCTTTTATTCTTGGGAGATATATTTTAGATAACTTTATGACAAGTTATGAATGTGTGTATGACCATAAATCTAGAATGGAGCGCTTGTTACTTAAAGTAGACTTTTGAAAAACTTATGATAGATTGAACTAGAATTGTCTCTTGAGATTAATGCAAGTGTTGGGTTTCAAACACTAGTGGATTGATTTTATTAAATGTTGTATTAGTACAACAAAGTTCTCTGTAGACATTAACGTTAGTTTTGTTTTCTTTGGGAGCTCTAATCTTTAAATAACTCAGGCATGGGGATCTATTATCTTCTCTCTTCTTTTATCCTTGTGTATGGTTGCAAACGAGCTGAGTCGAGCCGAGTAGTACGGTGTTCAAGCTTGGCTCATTTATTTTACATGAGTTCGAGTTCGAGCTTGAGTTTTAACGAGTATGTTGAACTCTTGTTCAAGCTTGGTTCGTTTATTAATCGAGTTGAGTTGAGCTCGAACTCGAGTAGTAGCTGGACTAAAATTCAATTCATATTCAAGCTTAAGTTATATACAAACTCGTTTATAAAACTTAAAATCAATAAAAAATCATTTCTGAAACTTTAGATTTAACACATTTATGAAACTTGATCTAAGTTTAAATTCAAAATTTGAATTATTTAATATATTTAGGTGACAATATATAATTATTAATACTTCTAATTTAATTTTTGAAAATAAATATACAATAAAATATTTAATCGAGCTACTCACGAGTATATCAAGCCGAGTAGGAGTTTGTTCAAGCTCATCTCGTTTAATGAGTCGAGCTTTATTTTTTGTTCAAGCTTGCTCATTTAACATAATAAACGAGTCAAGTCAAGTTTCTATCGAGTCAAGCTTCGAGCTACTTGTCGAGTGTGTTGGTTCGTTTGCACCCCTATCCTTGTGGGTCAAGTATTGAGCTTTCTGCGGGACAAGCTAAGTGGAATGACTTTATCAAGGGGATAGATGTGAACTTTAACAAGGGGCATATTTTACACTCTAGTTCACAAATGACATTTTGCTTTTCTTTCATGGACTTGAAAAAGGGCTTAAACTTAAGAATTTTGCTTTACATTACATATGCTTTAACCAGATTAAAAGGTAATAAGAAGTGTGAGTTGATTGGGATCAATGTCAATGGTTACTAAAGGGAGTTTGTGTCATTTTTTCCAAATGTTGTGGAGCTCTTTACCTATCAAGTATTTAGAGTTACTTTTATTTGATAATGCTTCTAAACTCAATGACCGGCAACCTCTTATTTACAAAGTGGAAAGAAGGTTGCAAGGGTAGAAGGACAATATGCTCTTTGTTGGAGGCAAGTGAATCTTGTCTAAGTGTGTACTTAAAAGTTTACCTTGTGTTATTTTTCTGTTCTCAAGATTCTAAGGCGTTTTTGCAACTACTGGTACCAAAATTTTTTGTTCAACTCGCTCAACTCAAATTTGAGCAATGCCGAAGTAGGTTTGAAAATTTGATCCAAATTTTGTAAGTCAAGGACCAGATGGTACAAACAAGCTTTGGAAATATCTTGACATAGCTTAATAGGCTTCAAATGGCCAAGATAATGAGTTCATTGCATAGCCTCAGTGCCTAAAATATAAAAAACGGACATTGGAAGGCCAAAATGACCATTTTATCCCTGACATTTTGGGATAAGTAGGGAGTCTATCAAAAAGATTCAACTTCATCGCATTGTCAGTACAAGACAGAGTTGGACAACGTTTGAAACAAATTGAGAATCTGACCACCGATTAGAAAGTTAATTAACAAAGATTAAATCTAGACAAAAGTCCGTACCTTGTCACATCTGGGGTATGATGGTCCAAACAATTTTCAAATCAACTTACAAGTTGAATATTTTAATTTTCCTATCCATAACTTTAGTCTTGGGAATATCGATGCATCAGAATTAAAATTTGACTAATAGAACGATTTAATTGCACTCAATTACAATTTTCGGTATTATTGATGGCTGAGATCACATCGATTGGGGGAATCGACAAAATTAGAGATATGATACAATTAAGGAGATCTTGGCCAAACATCTTGTTGGAGCACAAGATCAATGGCCATCGGAGTTCATTCTGAATTTTTTTCGAATAAATTCAAGATTTATTTAATTGATTTCAGCCGGAATTAATGATAACTGTCAAATCAAGAACATTTTGATCGACGAACCAGATCAACTTAGCCCTAGGCACACATCAGCTGGGTTAGACTTCTTCTTTGATTGGAATTCTTCCCGAAAAGAACTTCTTCATGAGATATGACTTTTACCCTTATCGTATCTCATCTTATCACATTATCTCTTATCCATCTCATCACATAGACTCTCCGATCTGCAAGAGACTGAGCATGATGAATACTGGTGCGCCAAAAGCTCTCTTCTAGCTTTATTTGTACGCATGAACACCTACAAGATAGGAGCTGGTGTGCCAAGCCTCATCCTATGCAAGACTCCCCCTCCGGTCGGACTCTCCTCGGTTAAAACACCTCACCTAGAAGACCTCTTCTTGTACTTGGACTCTCAGCCTTTTTCCCTATCTGATGTGATCCCCTAGACTCCCTCATCAGAGAGAGACTTGGCTGACAAAAGGCTGGGACACCATCATCTCTCACCTCACCCATCTGATCATGCGGCCAGCCAGCCAGCAGTTCTCTCCACTGCACCATCCTTCTCCTTCCAATTCTAGCAACATAGGAGGAAGAAGAAGGATAGTTTTCTTACAATGCTAGCAACAAGAAGAAGGAGGCTCCCTCCTTCCATTGACAACAACAACAGGAGCAAGATCCTTTAACTAGCAGTGGCCTGATCTCCTTCATCCTCCAACAGGACCTGTGCCAAGGCAAGGAGAGGAAGAAGAAGAGGAGGGCACGCCAACCTTCCACCTTCAGCAGGCCCCCTGTGTGGCCTCTCATCTCCATCAGCAAGAGGAGCTTTCTCCTCTTCCTATAACACCAGCACCAGCACTAGAAGGTCTCCCCTGTGCGGTCTTCATCCCATCTTCAACAGAACTTGTGGCAAAAGAAGGTAAGGAGAAGATGTAACTTTCAGTTTGGTCTCCCTTCCTCCCCTCTTCTATTCTCTTTTTAATTCGGCCTTCTTCTTGGCCTTTCAAGATGCCTTCAGCACAGCCCCGTTTGACCCTCATTTTGGCCACCCATACAACCCATGTGCATCCCATTTGGCCTTCATTTTATGCTCTTTGTGCACCCCATTTAGGCCCCCTCTGCTGGCCTCCAAACACAGCCCCTGCTGTCCCGTTACACAGACCCCTTGTGCGCCCCTTTTTGGCCATCCAATTAGGTCCTCAAGCATGCCATTAACACCCTATGTTTGACCCCTCTGATGGCAACCTGAACAGGTCCTAAAAACACCCCTTGCTGTCCCTAATCAGGCCTCTTTGAGTGCCCTTAATGTTGTCCTCAATTAGATCCCCATCAGACCACCTGAATAGGTCCTAAAAACATCCCCTTGCTATCTCCAATCAGGCCCCATTGAGTGTCCTTAATTCTGTCTTCAATTAGGTCCCCATCAGACCACCTGAACAGTCCCCCTCGACCTCCCTTAATCAGGCCCTATGAACAACTCTTTTGACTTCTCCTTTTGGTCATCCAATTGGCCGCATTTTTGTTCACCTGTTCAGCAACCAAATAGCAGCCATGTCAGCCTCTGTTTGGTCCATCAAAACAGCCCCTAAACAGTCCCTTGTGCACCCTTTTGTTGGCTTCTTAGCACATCACCTGATTGGTCCCAAATCTGCCCTTTGTGCAGGCCCTTAGCAGCCCCTTTGTTGGCTCTCTTAAACAACACTTAAACATGTCCAATTTCAGCCCCTTTGAGGCTCATTTGCCTATTGCTACAGCAAGAAAAATAGCATACAAAACAGGTCTTGCCATGGATTGAAGAATCGTTGGAATTAGATCAGAATCTGCTGATTCCTGAATCGGATCAGTTGATTTCGATTTAATTCCGGGTTGAAGGGCCGATTCCTCTAGGAATTCAAGAGGAATTGGTTTGAATCGGTGGAATCAGTCAGGATCAATCCGATTCTACTGATTCTGACATAGAATCGGTTGATCTGATCGATTCCGTTAGGACAACTTAAGTTCTGATGGCGGATTAGTACAGACTCGATGCAGACCCAGTATCGATCCGATTCCGGCCAATTTAGGGCCGGATCGACCAATTCTGGCGATCTTCTGCCCTAGCAGCAAAGCTCGGTTGATTCCAACCATTCTAATGGCGATTCCACCGGCGATTTGCTCGATTCCAACAGCGGCAGCATCAATGTCAATCCAGGCGATTCCTATGAGAATCAATCGATTTCAGCGGCAATTTAGGTGATTCCAACAATTCTAGGGAGATTTTGATGATCCAGAAAGTGATTTTGGCGATTCAGGTTGGATTCCAAAGATCCAACCCTCGATTCCAGCTCCGAACAGGCCGTTCCTTTCTCCTTGTCATCTTCTTGATAAGATTTCTTCGTCGGAATTCCCATACGTTCATTTCTACGCTTTCCGACCACTTCGTTATAGTTTAAACATATCGAATAGCGCGTCTAAATGACTGTTATCTTCTTAAACATCCTATAAACTAATTTTATTGATGTCTAACAGCCATAATAAATTGTTTACGTACGTTGTAGGTGTAAACAATGACCAACCACGACTAAGGTGATGTGCTGACATGTCCATCAGATGTCAGTTGGGATTATGGACACATGGTATACTTGTCCAAAAAGTGGGTTAAATGCGAGAGGTGTGGTAAGGAAAATAACGGGTGTGTGTTTTCACTTGAAACAACACATTACTGGCGTAAGTGGCAATGCTAAGAAATGTGACAAGATACTTAGGGAGATGAGTGAAGAGATGAGAGGCTACCTCACAGAAAGAGTCTCATAATGGGAGATTATGATTGAATAACAGGAGCATTGTTTGATCCTTGAGAGGAGGAAGGGAGAGGGGTTACTGTGAAACCTCGAGGATGAAATGAAATTATTCGAAATATAAAAATATGGGTATAGTATGACATGGTTTGAAAATTCATTTGATTTCCATTTATTTGAGAAATGAACTTTCGATATCCTATCTTTGGCTACTATGAAAATACATGATATTTCATAGAAAATATCAGCCAAAATATGTGATATGTGTATATAAAATATATGTCAAGGTTAGGGTTCATAAAATTTGTCTTTGGACCTCCCTCCATCGGAAGTTGCGAATTTCCGATGTTAATTACACCGAGACTCTCGGACACCCTTGATTAACTGTCGTAGCAATTTGCATATGAGAGAAAACATTCATCCACAAAATATCAGCGTCTGGGGATTATGACCCATAAAAGCAATGGAATGCAGACTCAATGCCAAAAACTTAATATCTAAGCTTAAGGGCAAGGATTTTAACAATACCTTGCAATAGGTTAGTCTCTCGACCTAATGTCTTATATTAAGACATAGGTTGAATTATCGAGATTAATCAAGATCTGAGTATATTCGGATCAGGATCTGTATTGATTTCATTCATATATATATGAAATCTAGTCTCACATATGGACTCATCAACGTCTATCACCTTATATTAAGGATGAAGACAGATATGCTTGAATTTTAGAAAAGGATCATGATTTTCTTTTATGCCTCAACCATGGAGTTATTGATTATACCATAGGCTTAGGTAATTGGACATCTTCTAATTTTAGATCCTAATATCTTAGACTTGATGAAATGGCATATACATGCAACCTGATTTGGATTACTCATGGTTATGACCGAGATCTAGGACTTAGAAGTTCTAGACCCAAACATCTCGTATGTTCACCTCATTTAGCTCGGCCAAGACATACTGAAAAATATTTTCAGGATGTCCCGGGTCTAGAATCTGGCTTATGGTCCAGATTACCATACATGAGACTGGATCCGGGACTCGACGGGCTGTGATGTCATGATATCCAAATAATGCCTCCTTTATGCCTGTCAATTATGAGCTCCGAAGGAATATCTAGCCTTGGACAATTAGACATTATGAAATCCCCATATCCTAGTATCTTAGACTTAATTAAAACAGGATACAAGCTCAAATATAGTTGATCTCATAGTGCCTTATCCCCTTTGATGATCTGATTATATGCGGCTAAACAGATAGCCGAGGCGGCCTATGGCTGAGAGGCTCATACTGTTAAGGTCATAAAACAGGCCTTGAACCCTCAAGGTGCGGGTCTCCATTGATGAAGACCTGCTGTCCTCCCTTTGTTTACCCTCGGGTTAGCTGAGACTAGGATCAAAAAACCCCAGAAAAGCTAAACCATATGTTCCATGGCTGAGGGACTATAAAGTCAAGACTGAAGTTCTCAAAATTCAGATCTCCAGGATGAGGGAGAATCTTTAAGCCTCTATAAAAATGGAACATCCAGGCCTATGATGCCCTGGATGCCACCGAAACATGTGTTAAAACCTCTCCTTATGCTAGGCTCAAGATCTGCTTTGGATGGAGCCCAAGACACCATATATATAACTAGGCTTATATAACCTTAAGATGTCTATCACCTGGGCCGTCCGAGCTCAGCTATAGGTCTATTATATAAGACCTTGCACTGGCTTGTGTTAAATAGAAAATATTATATGGCTCTCACCATTGGAAAGTTATGAGGCAGGATTATCCAAACTCTTGAGTGAGGAGGCTTCTAACCTATTTATAAGCACTCCTAATCTTCACAAGGTGCTTAGGAGAGGGTGACCAGGATTTGGTCAGATTTATTAAGTTCATTAGATTGATCTTATGTGTGTCTTTAGGATCAAAGGTCTTGTATCAATCTCTCCCCCTCCAGACTCTATTTAAACCCAGCCAAGGGTAGGTTCACTAGGAGTGTCGATATTAGATTTCAAGGATTCGGGTGTCCATCATACTACCTTACTATGAATCCTGATACAACTGACCTCAGAAATCAATATTCAGGTCCTGAGTTCTGAATTTAAGCTCTCAACCCATATTTGCCCTTGACTGATTCTGGAACATTCATAGCTATGTTCCATCATTCAGAACTTGGTTTAGGTCCGGCCTTACCCATATGTGGGTCCGAGAGTTCTCTTCTCATCTTTATGGACAAGGATCTCAATTGTAATTATATGGTTGATATAAATGCCAGTCCAAGCCCAACTATCTAACCCCTGAGTGCCACTAGACTTTAGGCCTATGATCGGTTATGGACCTAATCCTGAAGTGATCAAAATGCCAAGTGAAATGAGGCCCATATGAGCCTGAAATATACCTCACCCGAATTTCCCATATTGGGACCTGCCTTGAGTGTTAAGTGAAGCCCGAAATGTGAGTAGAACTGACTTTCATGGATCTGAAATATATGCTACTCAAGTGCTTTGAAACCTGCCATAAAAGGTATCCCTCCAAAATGGGGAGAAAAGTTGATCCTATCATTGACCTTGAATAGGCCATTATCCGGTATTTATTGATATTAAATCATTTGAGAATTCAGGCCTATACTTGGGACACTTATGTTTGGCTACCCAATCTGCTATCCCAGCTTCTTACCCATGTGGAAGGACATTTGTATCGGCCTTAGGACAGTTGGCAAATGAGGCCTGAAATCATATGCAAGATCAGGCTTGTATGCACCTGAAACTGAGACGACTGAATTGGGTTATAAACTTCTCATATAAGACTTATATAAGCTATAAGATACCTCTTCTCAGCAATTGAGCTTATTGGCTCATCCTTTATTTATCATAGGATGGACCGAAAGGATGAATATGTGGCTTTAGTTACTGTCCAGAATATGTAGACACAGCCAGACCTATTCATATGCCACCAATCAATCGGATATCATATGTATATCCAACTGTGATGGTGTAATCAGAAAACTTCCTTTTATAGGGGGTTCGGTCCATGAGATCTTTCTATGGAATAAGTTGAGAAGAGAGGGGCATACTGTCCTAATTTTCTGTTCGAGATAGGGGAGCTGAATTATGCTTCATTCCACCATGCTCCGGATTAGGAATTGTCTTCCACAGGCCTTCAATATGTGGAGGCCTCGCCCAATTATGTCCGGGCTGTCTCTTCCTTGACAGATTTCATTAATGCCTAGGTCCGGGAATCAAATTTAAGGTACCTGCCTGTTTATCTTATCTCCTTGCATTAGGATTTGTTTCATTTTCTCATGGATCACCCATATGTATAAGAGGATTCCTTACTCACTATCATATGTCCGGTTGAAACCATATAGTATGTTGGTGGAGTTGAATTTCAATTTCATCATATTGAAGTTATCTCTCCTTTATCTTCACATGGGTCAGCCTTATAGCCGGCCTTCTCTTATTATGAGATAAGCCAAAAGGCTACTTTTGCTCATGACGTTGCTTAGGACAAATGTATTAGGCCTAACATTAGACCTCGGTTATGACCTGTTATGGGCATAAACTCTTTATCACATATGATTTTTACAACCGGGATATAGACATATGCACTCTTTTTTTTGCTCATCTTTCTATGAGTATCATCATATATGTCTTAATCATGCCATATGGCATATTACATATTCCCATTTGGTAGGGGGTGCACATATAGCCATAGCCCCATTATACAAAATCTGCCCCGTACTTTGTCTTCAATATCATAGGACCATTTATGTATTTGGTCCCACCCGAGACATATTTATGGGATTACGCCCAATATTGGGGTCTGATCAGCCCCTTGGCATCCTCGGACCATGAATTGCATGCTTCCATGGTCGGATACCACATCTTCATCAAGGCCCGGTTGGCCATCTTCTCCCCATGTCCAAGGCTACCCGGGGAATATTTGGTCCATCATGTGGGTTCCAAATAGGCCGGGTATAACCTTCATCTTTGCCTTGCCTCACTGTACTGCTGCTGGAGTGACCGGGCTTTGAGGGATCTTTTCCATAATATCAAGGCCGGCGACCTGTTATGGAGGGGATAAGGGCAGGTTTGTTCAAAAAAGAGAGGTCTATAAAGGAGATGTAAGAAGGGATCCGGGGAGCAATATGGGCTCAATTATGGGATCATTTAAAGGTTTAATATAGATATAAAATCCTGATATAGATCATACCTATATAAGGCTCAGTTTCAGGCCTAAGATGGTCAAAAGAGGTCTGCGGGATCCTAGTATATAGCTAGGAATCTCAGGTTTAAGCAGGGAGATGTCCTGCCAACATAGGAGGGGAAATGAAGGAATTGAGCTCAAGATGAATATAGCATCTAGAGGAGGGTACGGCTTAGGTAATGGCTATGACATCTTACCTTAGATCCCTCGGATTTTTACCCTTGATTCTCCTGCAGAACCTCTTCACCCGCTCCTTCTCCTTGGAGCTGCGCGGGTACCTCTTTGGTAGAATTTCTGCAGAACCTCTCTTCTTCTTTTCCTGTCTCCTCTCCCGCGCCCTTTCCATGTGCGGGGCTAGCCCTTTTATAGGCTCTTGGATGGGTGCTGTTCACCCAAGGAGGAGTGGGCTGCAAGGGAGTGTGCGCGTGGAGGGAGTGGGGCCATGTTCTCCAAACGTGGGGAGAGTGGGGGCTTGACCAAGTCCTGATTGTGCTTTGGATGATCTTGGCCTTCGATTGTCTTTTGATCTGCAGCGGATCCATCTCATGTTTAAGCATAGATCCCGGCCCTTAATTAAGTGTCCCGGCTCCTCTATTGATAGCCCAATCCAGGCCCTTCATGTACTGGTCGGTAGGTGGCAGATTATTTGCCATCCAAGGCTTGGTTGGAGCTAGGCCTTATTGCCTACGCAAGGAGAATTAATCCATCTCAATCAAATATCCAATTAAAGATGGATCCAATGGGTATTATCCTATTAAGGATCCAATTAGCCATCTCAATGGACCGGGGAGCATCCATGCTCTAATGCTCTTGATAATTGGTCAATCCCGGCCCTTGATTATATGTTATTCCAATCAATCAAGACCCTTGATCACTTAATGGATATTAATCCTATTAAGGATCCGAGAGGATTAATCATCCGGTAATTAGTCTTGTTAATGACTTGTCCACCGGATATCTTATTAACTAGGATCCATTGGATATTATCCTATTAAGGATCCGGGAGACCCATCTCACTGCTCCGATGAGGATCTATGGATATTAGGATCCAATTAACTTAAAAATCAGCCAATCCTGGCCATTGGATCAATCCCATTTGAATTCTCCAATCAATTCCCTCGCGGATCAACCTCTCTCCCTCTTTCTTTGCAAATTCAGTTGAGTCTCCCTCGAGAGACAGATTCCTCCCACCGCGGGCCTTCTTCTAGCCGGTCCTTTCTCTTCATCTGTTGCACCCTTCTCCTCTCAACAAGGTCTGTTGCAGCTTGTCTTTGCCAAGGGGGGAGCCGTAAGATCTGTTGTTTGAAGGACTTAGGTGATCTCTTCCTCTATTTGGGGTCAGTCCGAGGAGGTGAACTTCCTCCTAGCTATTCCCGGGTGAGCACATCTAATTTTTTCCCTTTTCAGCTTTATGCGATGGACATGTATGAAAATTTAATGTCTCTTCTTCAATCTCCTGTCGGCAGCACCTTCATTGTCTCATATCATGCTTGTATTTGCATATAGATGAATGGCCGGTTGTTTGGAGATGCATTTTTTTTAATCTCCCATCTGTTTGGTGTTACTTTGTATATGCATGTGAAGATCCGGCTATTCAATATATTGAATTGGGCTTTCTTCCAACTCCCGGGCCAAATGGCTATCCTCTAGCATGCTATTCCAATAAGCATAACTGAATTTTCTCAAACATGACCCAGCTGTGGCTTCTGTCTATCATATTTCGGCCCTCTTTCTTTCAAATTTCCGTGGGGGGCATGTCTTCCTATTTTTCATAAGCACATGTTTGCAGGTCCGGCTTCTCCATGGGTCATTATTGGTCGGGGCATTCATCAATTATTCTTCTTCCCCTTCCTTTTTGGCTAGACAGGACACATGTCCTACAAGTATATGTATGAATGCTTTTAAGGACCCGGCTCTTCAATGTTCTGGATTGGGTCCCCCTTGGGTAGGTCTATTTACATGTCATCTTTCCATGTTGAGGTGAGCATGTCCGAGGCCTTCTCCCATTGCTTGTTTGGCAATTCACCCTTTGACTTATGCCATTGCTTGTTTGCGCAAGGTCCCATTACTGACCGAGGCTATCATCAACCTTTCTTCTTAAAACAGGAGCTTGGACCCCTTGAATTCATATAGAAATTCAAAGGTGCAGGATATATCTCATCCTTGGCCTTCTTATCCCCCTCTCTCAAGTACCGGGGGAGGGAAGCTGTTGGTCCTTTTTTTTGGCCAGGATGGGTCTTAAGTTCCCCTTGTATATTCATACCCAATTATGCATACCCGGCCTTGGATATATGACCTTGACTCCTCCTTGATTCATATGCCGAGGGTAGGCCATAGGGAGTTGAGTATTTTTATTCTCCCATTGTCTCATTTTACTCCCATCCATGCTCTTATATCATGGTGTCCGGGTGCTGTAGAGGGTGTTGATTGTGGGCCTTTTTTGTGCCCATTGCCCTCTATCTTTTGCTTGAACATGTATATGCCAAACTTACCCGGGCCTAACCTTATATGGCTTCGTTTCTTTCATGACTTGGCCATCCTCTATTTCCTGGATTCTTTGAAATTCTGCCCATATGTGAGTTGAATTTCATGTATTTGCATCCCTCCTAATTTGTTCCATGTAATGGTATTGGGGTGGGGGGAATTAAGCATTTTTAATTCCCTCCCACTTATGTCTATGTCTCTTGTGAAATTTTGAGTGCCAACAGTTACATAAAGGGAAAGGGAAAGAGAAAGGGAAAGAGCAGTAAACAATAGAACCAAAGTCAGAGAGTGAGGACTCATCCATTGACTTCGAACTCAAGAAAGTTAGGCATGCAAGCAAGCGTGCAGTATCAATGGTGGAGGAGAGGAGGAGGGGAGTAAAGGGTCCAAAGCTGACTCTATTTTTGGCTGATCAATATTAGCTCGGCCTAGCCACATTGAGGGGGCAAGAGAGAAGTTATTTCATCGGTCTGGTAGTATGAGATTTACACCGACAGATGAGTATCTTTTTAGGAAGTAAAGTCCTCGTGGATGAACATTAAATAAGTAATGAAAAGGGTGAATGTAACGGGAATGGTTGTAAAGAGAGCAGTGAGGTACAATGTATAGTGATTTTTATATGTAGGTATAAGTCTTAATATGTGATGTATGTATTTTTATTTAATTAACATTGTTTATGGCTGATGGATTGTTTTACCTTAATGTAGGCATCCTAGCTTATGCAACCATCAACCCATACTTCCAGACTATGATTGATGCCGTTGTTGAGGTTGGATTGGGAATGCAAGCTCAACTAGTAGGCATATGTATGTTGGTGGACTGGATGAGGAGGTTCAAGAGTTGAGGCAATGGATAGAAGGTTTTAAGTTGGTATGGAATGAGAGGGGTTGCACAATTATGTGTGATGGGTGGACAGGCATCAAGGTTTGCGGTCTCGGATCTCGGCTTCGTCTCAGGGGGGTGGAAGAGAAGAGATCTCGGAGAGATCTTAGAAAAATCTCAAGAGATCGGATCTCTGATTCTCGGATCAAAATGTATATATGTAACATGTATAAAATGACAAACATAACATAATATGTTATAAAGATAGAAGTACATCAATGAATTTACATATATTACATGAAAATAAATAACATAACATCTTTGCACACTAACTGTGTGAATAAACAATCACAAAACACTCAATGTCAAACTCCACTCTCATACCAGCTATGTGAATGAACAATAAGAAAACACTTTCAATACCAAAAAGATCATCTGTGTGCTTCTAATATATCACTTTGTTGGTTACTTTGTGATTGTTTTACCACAAAATCACCAACAAAATCACAATATTCAGCCCATGACATATGAGATCGACGATCTCCCTCTTGTGGTAAACTGATACCAACAAAATCACAATATTCAGCCCATGACATATGAGACCGACGATCTCCCTCTCGTGGTAAACTGGATCTTTGTTCATAAGAATAAGAGATATTTGAAGAGTCATCTTGTGTTGTATATTCATGGCCATAAAGATCATGACTATGACCATAACCATAATAACTATTGTTATAAGGTATGTTTGAAGGAACATGTTCACTTGTGTAGTATGTCTATATTCATATGAAGATTCATATCCTTCATTATAAAATGCATGTAAAGAACCTTGTTGCATTTCCTCATATCCATGTCTGTGTCCATATTTATATGATGATGAATCTTGAGAATGTCCATATCCATAAAATCCCCTATCAGAAATATCCATTGAATTGAATGTGTGAGAAAGATCATATTTCTCAAGTTGTGACAAACCTTGTTAATTTGACAGACCATCACTCTTCTTCCTGTGTCTATATGTTTTTTCACGTTGATGATAAACTTCTTCAGCAGCATCAATGGGGAATGTTTGGTTTTCTTCTACATCGTCAGCATGCCATCACGCAAGTCATTACCTCCATCTCCATCATCATCACTTCCATGTTTATCGGAAGCATCCATATCAGAGGTTGGGTCATCATTGTGAAGATGAGTTGACTCAGAAGATGATTGATGAATTTGTTGTACAGTTGCATCTACATCCATTCCAGTTTCATGTGCAGCACTAACAATTTCTTCAGATGGACGACCATCATGTTCATCCATATCATTGTTTGCAACCCATTCGGCATAAAGATTTTCTTAATCATCCATGTCATTTTCTCTTAATAGTGCAAAATAATCAAGTGGGTCCTCTTCTGGATTACCTCCTTACTTTTGTTCAGCCTCCATTCTCCTTACCTTTAGCTTCATATTATAATGACAATAAATTAGTTTCTTCAACTTTGAATATGACAACCTATTTCTAGATTTTGTATGTATCAAAGAAAAAATGCTCTAATTTCTTTCACAAGGAGAAGCTGATGAAGTCCGCGATAAAACTTTAATTGCAAGTTTTCTTAAAGTTGGGAAATCATCTCCGTACATTTTCCACCATTCACCTAAAAGTGAAACAAATAATCATATATTTGTAATTCGAACCAAGTAAGTTATCTTTTTAATTAAATAATTACTAATCTGGCCACATAGATTTTCTACTTGCAATAGCACTTTTTATCCCAAAAGTGGCCAATGCATCTCTAAACTTTATAATTTAATATATAAAATATTTAATATTAATATCAACTTAAAAGATAAAATCTATAAATAACGTAGTGGTACCTTATTTCCAAATTGGTCTCTTCCTTTAGATTTTGGAAACAACTTCTCATAAACTTAATGAAGTGCTTTAATAAGTGATTGATTGTCTCCAAGATGTAATTTATATTGATACTTTGGATTGAGAAAATATGTCGTACTTACAAATATTATTATTTAAAATGTTAGTTTTATACATTTATAACAAAAATTCATACTTTGGGTAATGGAAGAGAACATACCAGCCTTGTAGATAGGTGCATCCATTAATTTTGTCCATTTTTCATTTATGATCTTATGAACCAATGTGTAATTTCTTGGTGAAGTTGTCTTTATTACGTCCTTCATCACAATGATTGCATGATATACACTAATGATTGGATAATTTTCAGTGTCTATCACTCTTAAAACTTTATACATGGGTTCTATGATCTTTGTCGAATCTCTTACATAATCTAAAAACATAGGATTGTATATGATTTGTTCAACGTTCTTTTTAATAGAAGTGTTCCTGAACTATGAATTAAACCACTTTGAACAAAGAAAGAAACCTCTCAAACTATCTTTTTCACGTAACAAACTTTGCCATGCAAGATAATTTGTGCCAAAATGAGTGGCACCAAGTCAAACTAAATCACGTCCACAAGCCTTTCTTACTCGATTCATAATTTAATCATGATTATATATGAAACGTGTAACAATTCGACTCATGTATATAGCTTTTTTTACCATGGCATTCTTTGCCATATATTCAAACATCAAATTTATACAATGAGCAGTACATCGTGACAAAAAAAGATTATATTTTGATGCCAAAAATGTTCTGACCTTTTTATAACTGCTGACATTGTCGGTTATAATTTGTATAACCCTATTTCTTCCAATTTCTTTAATCTTGTACTCCATCAACTGCGTAATGAACTCATGATTCTTCTCTTTACCTGATGCATCAACTGAATCAAAAAATATAATATTTTCTGCACTATAAACCATAAAGTTAATGATGGACATTCTCGTGGGTTCTGTCCATCCATCACATAAAAGAAAACAACCATGGGCATCCCAATGTGGTTTTAGTTTTTTTATTTATGTTTGCATGTCTACAGCTAGTTCATCTAAATATTTTTCTAATATGTCTTTGGGTGTGGGAGATTTGATTGCACATCTAAAATTTTGTGCTTCAACAATCATATTCTTGAAATGATGATCTACTGCAACATGAGCTGGAATATGATTGAATATAAAAATTTTTGAAACCATCTTACCAAGCGATTCTCTTAAAGGTCCTTTATTTACCATTTTCTCTATTCTTTTTTATCGTGCATCATCTGATTTATACAAACTACCTTCTATAGTTGAACCTTTATCAATACCTACTGACCCATGTCCATCACGACGCATAAAGTCAGTTATGTTTCGTTTCATTCTTTTCATTCCACTTCCAGTTCCACTTGCAATTCCTGCAGCACCACAACTTCCAGTTCTAATTATTTGTAAATATCTTATTTGACGCTTAGACTCATCAATTTGCCATCTAGCTTCAACAGATACTTTTACGATTTTCCGTTGTATTCTTTTCTTAGATCTTTCTTCTTCATCTG
Organism: Cryptocoryne crispatula var. balansae; assembly: GCA_036172225.1. Taxonomy (NCBI): domain Eukaryota; kingdom Viridiplantae; phylum Streptophyta; class Magnoliopsida; order Alismatales; family Araceae; genus Cryptocoryne; species Cryptocoryne crispatula. Next base: position 20,670,480 of record CM069926.1, on the reverse strand, counting down.
ATGAGAAACCTTCATAATGACCACCTATCTATAGAAGTTCATCCATGACTATTTCTTTTGTCAATTTACTCTTCATAGTCTGTATGGTTTTTTGAGATTTCAATTCTTTCAATTGTTTCCGCACTTCAGGAGGACAACTTACACATTTACTTACGTCTGATCCTTTGTCACTAATCAAGTGGTATTTCAACATAGTAACACCACCTACTTAACTTTTCCACAAAAGTTACATTTGGAACCCTTATTACCAGCGGGAGTTCCATATTGCCGGCCTATGTCATTCATATATATCTTTATTCGGCAATTAAAAATATAAATTACCGAGTAGAACATTTGGCGATATTTTACGTAGTAAAAATATAAAATTAGAATAATAAGAAAGGGAAATTGTTTCTAAAAGAATGTGATTGACAATTAAAAATTTATAATATACATTTTGCAATGTGCTCCTATATATTGGCAATATTACTTTATTATTATAACATATATTGGGACGATATTATATATTCTGGCGATATTAATTTATTTTTATAATATATATTCTGCAATATGCACCCATATACATAGTTGATATTTAAAGGTATAAAATAAATTTTATAGCTTAAACTTTATCTTTTCGATTATATAATATCAAATATATTAATAAAGTAGAATTTTAAAAAATATTATTCACTTTGAATTGGTTAATAAATTTTATAACTTAAACGTTTATTATAGCTTAAACATTTTGGGCCTATACATTTATAGTTTAAACGTTGTGGGATTATGTATTTAAACATTTTGAGATTATGTATTTAAACGTTTATTTCATACAAATGATTACATATTAACTTTATATAATATTATTATATTTATATTACAATAGACAAATTACAATAAGACCAAATAATAGATTAATATAATATTTATATTACTGTATATAATCTTATTATATTTAAACTAGAAAACTAACAACAAAGTAAGTTAAATATTCACATAATATTTAACAAATTTTATTATATTTAAATCACATAATATATTACTGTATTTTTATTATAATATTTAAAGTACAAAAATACTAACAAAGTAAGATAAATATTTACATAATATGTAATAAATTTTATTATATTTAAACTGTATAATGTCTTATTATATCTAAACTACAAAATATCCAAAAACTAGATTAATATTTTATAATTTTTATTATATTTAAACTTATTATATTTAATCTTATTATATTTAAACTTATTATATTTAATCTTATTATATTTATATTATAAACAGACCAAAAAATATATTACTTCACAATATTTTTTATTGCATATAAACTTTATAATACATTTATAATTAATCTTATTATATTTGAACTACAAAGTACAATAAAACTAAATTATATAATTTTTTTATACTTATATTAAATGTAATAAATTTGATTATATTTAACCTGCATAATATTTTATTATATATAATCATTATATATTTAAACTAAAAAATGTCAAAAAAAGTAAGTTAAATATTTACATTATATGTAATAAATTTGAATATATTTAAACTGCATAACATCTTATTATTAAATATATTCATAAAATAGAATAAAATACATGTAATATTTTAGTTACATATAAACTTTATATATTATTATTATAATTAATGTTATTATATTTAGACTACAAAGTAGAATAAAACCAAAAAATAGATTAATATTCTTCATACAATGTTATATGATTAATCTTCTTTATATTTAACTACAAATTTAAGAAACCTAAGAAATATATTAATATTTAATAATTTTATTATGTCCAAATATTACATAATCAAATATAATTTTTGTTATACTATTCATATATAAATCATACCTAATTATATAAATCATATTATGTCCAAATAATATTCTCTATATGGACAATTATATAAACCAAGGCCTAGTTATATATGGTTTATATATATACCAGGACCTAATTATGTCCATATAATTATATATGGTTTATATATATACTGGGGCATAATTATATTATGTTTACATTAACGTTATGTTAATGTTAATCTTAACGTTAATATTAACATTCGTAAATAATATATCTTACCTCGATTCTTCAATGACCCGCGGGCGACGATAAAATCCCTATTCGCAAATCCATGTTCTTCCGCGGCGACGACGCAACGATGGCAGAGGGTTCTTTCGTGACGGCGATGCGAGGATGGCGGAGGGGTTTGCTGGAAGAGGGTGGTCCGCCGGAGGTCGCCGTCGCCGTGACAATCGGAGGTCGCCGCCGCCGTCAGAGCCGTTGCCGCACTCGGAACCCGTTGTGAGAGTCGGTGACGTCGCTGCAACCCTCAATCGCTGCGTTGGTAGGTAGCTTGATCTCTTCCTCATGTCTTCCTTCGGGGGTCTGACGAGGGGTTTTAACCACCCATCGTAAGCTCTCGTGGCCGACTGGACGATGGCTTCTTTTGCCGGGTGCAGTGTGAAGAATGACCTGGCCGACCGGCGAGACCATCTTTCCTTTGCCTCTTTGTGCCCTCCTATGGCCTTCTCTACGCTTTATTATCATCACAGAGGGAGCATGTTGTGCCCCTATACACCCGCTAGATGCCGAGACCAGGATTCCCGATTTCGGTCATCTCGTTTCTCGTCGTGCCCGCGAGATCGAGATTCTCGCGAAATCTCGCGAGATGATGAACCATGACGAGCATCACCAAGAGGAACATGATCAACTTCTTGGTGTATTACTCAGAGGGTACCACATTTCTGAAGTCGGTTAGTGCTTCAGGTAAGATAAAGAATGCCGACTATATTTTTTTCATTGATAGATGTCGTAGTGGAGGACATTGGGAAGGACAATGTGGTTTAGTTTGTGACTGATATAAGGTGGCAAGGAAGAAATTAATGGAGAAGAGACATCATCTCTTCTAGGTACTATGTGTAGTGCACTCTATTGACCTCATGTTAGAGGATATAGACAGAGAGGCTGTAGTTCCTACACTTGTCAGGCAGGCGTAGCTTATCATTTTTTTCATTTATTCACATCTCTGTCTGCTGCACATCATCATGGAGTACACTGTAGGGCATGATTTTGTGAGACTAGGCCCTACTAGGTTTGCCACGAACTTCGTTGCACTAAAGAGTTTGTATCGGGACAAGCATGCACTGGTCAAGTTCATGAGCACCTACATAAAAAGGACCAGTTGTAGATTCTTGTCAAGGTTAAAAGACATTACAGACAATAGATTTTGGGAGAGGATTATTTATTACTTGGAAATTATTGAGCTACTGGTAGTTGTTTCAAGATTGGTTGACTCTGATGACAGGAACCATATAGACACATTGTATGATGTAATGGACCATGTCAAATTGAAAATCAAAGAGAAGAATCCTAGAAGGTACAAGAAATGGTGGAAGGTCTTTGATGACAGATGGGATAAGACATTGCATTATAATGTATATACTACTATTCAATGAATCTTTTCACTATCATTAAATGGGTGACCATTGTGCAGATGATGCCTTTAGACTCCCAAGAGGGAACCTTGACACATTTACCCTACAAATAATTCACATTATATACGGATCTTGGATTGAAGAAGTATCGTACACGAGTTTGAAAATTTTTGGAACTAATTGATATTAATATTAACCGAAGGAAATAAATTAAGAAGAATAATTATCTACAATATGGGGGCAAAATGGATGTGGCATCGTCATCCTCAGGTGCTAGAAGACTCATTCAACTTGGACCTATTGGCTTTTTAGCTGACCACTTGAGCACACTAAGAGATATAGTTTCAGCCTAGAGTACACTAAGAAACTCTTCAACATATGCATCAATGGGGGCCTTGTGAATCTTTTGCATCCTAAACGGCTTAAAGAAGTCAATAAGGTGGTTGAGTGGAACATTTGTCATTATCTATGTTATCCGAGGCACGAGGCAGTTGATGTGAGGGACCTTGTGCCTCATCTCAGGCGCTCGAGATATTTTATATTACTAAATTATTTAATTTTAATAATACATATATTTAAAAAAAATACTTGTAATATTGAAATAATGCATCATTTTAATAACTATATATTGTAGCCATCAATAAATAATGTTATTACAGTAAAGAAGGTCAATTACAAATATAATATCATAACAACTAATAAGAGTAGAGTACAAATCAAGTATAACATAGTATAACAACTTGATGAGAGTAGAAATCAATAATAAAAGAAGTCAAATATCATAATTAAGTTAAGAAATAGTTCATGTTTGATCAGGTTTGTTTGACTTGGGCGGGCGAGACATTTAAAGGCGAGGCGAGGTGTTTTGCCGATGCTTCTCCAATCTCAACCGCCTAGGTGGTTGAGACGAGTGTCTTGGATAACTATGGTCATTATCACTAAATGTTGGGGCATCCATTATAGGATTGCTATCTTTTTAAGAACCATGTAGAGAACTTGATCCAGGAAGTTACTATACAAACGGTGAAGTACTTGGTGAATTTCCTACAGTCATATGTGAAACCAAGGCAATCACAACACTTTACGGTAAATATAGTATGCCGACATGATCAGCCTGCACAGGAAGAGCCCTGGAGATAGGCACGCCAACATGTGTCAATTGATCCATAGGGCCCTATAGTGCACACCATGTTCAATAGATCTAGCAAGGTCCTAGAAAAATTACATCGAAGATGTATTTTGCTAGAGCAAGACTTTTTGATTACCAATATCCACTTGAATGAGATAATGATTGGGGTAGTTAATGAAACATGAAATCTTCCTACCAGTTAATGAAAGATGGTACCGATGAGGCCTAGATTGCGCTTGGTTACTCTAGGTTCCTTGCGTAGTAGGATAATGGAGAATTGACGAATCCTCGAATAAGAAAACATGGGGCCCAAAGCAAAGGAACTACTCAAAGCACGGCCTTTTGGGACCTACAACAGGCCCCAATCGAGTAGCACGTCCTGCCAGCCATTGTTATGAGTTATATTTATTCTCTTAGGGAATGACGTTCGCCCTTACTATTATTGTAATTGAAGGGTTTAATACCACCGTCTTATTAGAATGGATGTCTATGGCACTATGTCCCACATTAGGGCAGGCCAAACCATGGAATGCCGGGTCGGCGACCCGGTCGCCCGACCCGGCCGGATTCCGGGCCGACCAGCCCGGAATTGACCCTGCCGGGCCGGCTTGGAGTCGGCCCGGCAGGGGGTCGCGTGACCCGGCGACCCGGTCGGCGACCCGGCCGACCGGGTTGCGCGGCGCACAGCCGCCCCCCGGCTAAGCTCTTAGTGGGGGGCTTGGTGGGGGGGGCTCCCCCGTTTAAGAGAGTTGGTGGGGGGGGGGGGAGTCCCCCGCTCGCCCCTCGCCCCGTTTACAAAGTGCCCCCCCCCCCGGGGGCTATCGATGGCCCCCGAGGGAGGATTCAACTCACTCCAACTCCACACCAATCTCCTCCCCGAACCTGGTTGATCACTCTTTCGGTCTTCCTCTCCTACTGATCACTTTTTCGGTCTCCCCCCTCCTCACTGATCACTCTTTCAGTCATCACCGGTCAACGGCTCGTCCCTCTACTCAGTTCTCACCCCTCTCTCGGATAGTTTCCGCTCCACCTAGTGTCGTTCACACTCTTAAAGTGTTATTTTTGACACTGTCAAAGCGGTGTCTTTGCCATTCTCAATTTTATTTCGTGTTATTTATTTTGTGGATTATTTTTCTAACATGTCTTCCCCAAGCCGTGAGACTTCCCGCTCCACTCGGAATGACCCAGCTTGGCTCCATTGCACGGTCGTGTCAATGGAGCAAAGGAAAGTAAAATGCAAGTATTGCGACAAAGTTCTATACGGTGGAACTTACCGGTTAAAGCATCATCTAGCCGGTATCAAGGGAGATGTTGCACCATGCACACGGACTCCGCCTGAGGTAAGAGCCCAATTTAGACAGCATCTTCAATCCTTAGAAAGATCTAAAGGAGCTTCAAAGAGGCATCAGGACACTGTGCGTGAAGAAATTGCGGAACCCGCAAGACGTTCGCTACACATATACGGCACTGGACAAGAGAGACCAGAAAGAAGTGAATACCAAGAATTTGAGGAAGGTATGTAATAATTAATATTTGATATTTTACAAAAATATACGTATTTAACATAGCAAACATATGACTTGAAGAAGAGCTACGGAGGCAAGCCGAAGGTCATTCGCCGACGAAGACATGTATCGACGTACCGGGTGGTTTATGGGTCAAGGTTCTGGCAGTGGGAGTGGACGTGGAAGTGAAAGCGGGAGAGGATCAAATCCTGACCTTGAACAACATGTCCACGATCTCACCCGGGATGACGACCCGGCAGTTGGCCCTATAGATCCGGTCATCACACGACCGCGTCAAAGGCAAACCACCATCAACACAGCATTAAAGAACTTGAAATTGTGCAAGGAGAAGATAGGGCGGGCAACTTCCAGATGGTTCTTTCATAGTAGTATACCAGCTAACGCTGCAAAGGGGCCTTACTATGAGTCCATGATTGACATAATAGCAGACGTTGGTCGGGGGGTGCCGGGACCAACTCCAAAGGAGATATACAACACATATCTTCCATTGGAGGTAGCTGACATTAGAGAATATGTCAAGACGTTCGAACGTATCTGGGACGAACGTGGATGAACACTGTTGACCGATAGTTGGACAGGTTAGTCCTTTTGAGCATAACATTGTGATACAAATCTTTATGAATTTTAAGTTTAGATATAATATTTTATCCTCTTAATAGGTATTACCAGGAAGACAATGATCAACTTTCTCGTTTACTGTCAAGCTGGGACCGTCTTTTGGAAGTCGGTGGATGCATCTGGATAGGTAAAAAATGCAACTTACCTGTTTGATTTAATTGATGGTATTATCGAGGAGATTGGTGAGGATCGAGTTGTCCAAGTGGTGACGGACAACGCAGCTGCCTACAAAACTGCCAGCCAAATGTTGATGGCCAAGAGACAGAAGTTATATTGGGCACCATGCTCCGCCCATTCCATAGATTTAATGCTAGAGGATATTTGCAAAGATCCTCAAATTGATCGGGTTGTTAAGGCCGACCAATATATTGCATCCTTCATCTATAACCATAATTTCATTCGAACCTAACGAGAGAGCACACAAAGGGTCGAGAGCTCTTACGACCCGGCGCTACACGGTTCGCATCACACTACATATCTTTGGAGAGCCTATTTGAACATAGGCGTTGCCTAACCCAAATGATACTTTCTCCGGGTGGGCTAACCGGATTACAGAGCCAATCCATCGACAAACGAAAAGGAAGGAGGGTGGAACAAACATTAGAGACTGGAATCTTTTGGCGGCTCGTAAAGAAGACAATGGATGTTGTGGGTCCATTAGGCAAAGTCCTTCGCATAGTCGATGGAGATAAGAAGGCGGACATGGGATATCTTTACGATGCACTTGAGCGGGCAAAAGAAGATATTTCGAAAAAGGTATCAAATTTTAGCATGTGGTGGGATATCATTGACCGTCGGTGGGAGAGAACATTGTACCATCCTATACATGCAGCTGGTATATTTTTTACAATTTAATCAAATAAAATTTCTTAATCAAATTGTTAGCTTTTTGGTCGATGTTCATAGCAAACTTTTCCACGGTCAATTACCATGTCATTTTTTCAACCCAAGATATTGCTACAAATTCAATCTTCAAGTCTATCAATGAACTATTGGACAACAGAAAGGAAGTCATTCGGAGAATGCTTGGAGACGATGACCGTTCAATTATCGCAACAAATAAGATGCGTGATTATAGGATGAGGTTATTTCATTTCGGGACAAAGAAGGGTGCAACGAGCAGTTATGCTTCTTAGTCCAGGTATGTATAGTTAAATAAAGTCAACTTTATAATTACATAATTAACTTATTAATATCATTATGTATTAAGACATAATGATAATGTGCAGCTGACTGGTGGATGGGTCATGGAAGGGCACCGGGATATGAAGACTTGGCTAGTGTTGCAATCCGAGTACTAAGCCAAACTACGTCTGCTTCCGGCTGTGAAAGAAATTGGTCAACGTTTAGCCTTATTCATACCAAGCAAAGGAATAGGCTAACATCACAAAGACTTGAGCAGCTGGTCTACTGTCACTATAAATACGAGGTTGAAGCTAAAAAATTTGGAGAAGATAAGAGAGAACCAGAGGGAGGAGCAAAGGTGGGTACAACAAGCAAGTGGAAGACGAATTGAGGTGCCCACTGTACAAGAACCGGAGATTGACTTAGATGAGATATTTCAACAGAGGCTTCCTCTAGAAGCCTGGGTCAACGAACGTGAGGGGTTGGGTGAACCAGAGTTCAACCTCGATGATCGAGAATGGGCTCAAGGGGTACTTGACAATGTTCCTTTTTCCGAGGAATTTCGGATCCCTCCTTCTGTGACGAAAAGGCAAAAAACTGGACAATCTTCTCGTCAAAGTAGGCAATCAAATGGCAAAGGTAAACAAGTTGCAACTGACCCTCTTGATATTGCTGATCTGGGCACAATTGACGAGACAAGGGAAGATACACCGGAGCCTAACATCCGATTGCAATATCAGATGTCGGATGATTTAACTTCAAAGAGTAGTAGTGACGGAGATGACAACACGTACAACAGAGGCAGAGGAAGCACCGCCGGCACCACTTCTGGTCAAGGGAGAACCAATCCACAGACACCCCTTTACAACAACAGCCGCACTTTATGGAAGAGGAGCACTATACTCACGCAACACAAGATGATGACCACGGGGCAAGACAACATGGGTATGGTGCAGAGTTAGAACCATCACAGGGTTCTTGGTGCCCATCATATCAAGAACAGGGCTATGGGATGATGCAGCCTTCGTTAGATAGTTCTAGTACGTATTCATATGATAGTTATGGTGGTTCATTTTCGAATTATCGTAGGACAATTGTACGAATTGTAAGATTAAGATTTGATTAAGAATTAAGGCAAGCTTGTCCTAGACTTTATTTTGCTTACTAGGCTCTCCCTCATGAAATTGTATAAAAGAATCTTGAAGTAACTTCTAATTTTTATTGAGATAAAGCAAATATGGTTGTTTAGGAGGGGAGTCCAAACAAGCATGGGAGTGTACCCACTCGCGAAGAAAAGATGAAGGTGAGGGCTGAGGCTACCTGCTAAAAGTTGACCCCACCAGTGGAGGCACTTCACTAATAGCACCTTAAAGAAGAACATTTGACTTTGTGTGTCGGAAGAAACAACTCAAAAACAAGAAAAAGGAGCTAGAAGGAAGGAGAAAAGTCATGCAGAGTGCCTTTGACCATCGAAACTAGTTGATAATTGCCAACATCTCTTCAAATGTTTCAAGCTCTTATACATGAACTTAAGGAATACGAGCCAAAATATCCTACTAGGTCAGCTTCCCCTCAACATTTACATCATATGGGATTAGTGGGCAACCTAAACACACCTTAAATGGTGGTTTGAAGCCATGACAAGAAAGGCCAAGGATGATGATGCAACCTCAATCACTAGGGTGTTAGAATTTTCCGGCTGTGAGAATGAAGTGCCAACTACCGTGCAAGATGTCATAGCTCTCATGAAGAGTTTAACTTGCAACATAGTAAGCATCCCTCTACCAAATAGTTTGTACACCTGTGGAGCCAAAGTACAGGGGCAGCCCTCTTGACCAATCACTACATACTCGCATTAGAATGCATGTAGGGGAGCCACAAATCGGGGCATAATCCCATGGCGACAAGAATGATATACTTCCAATGAGAACAATCTAGGCCGGTGCCGCCGCCTATAGTGAAGCAGCTTCCATAGGAGATTCTACACTTCAAACTCACTTTTGATAACAAAGATGAAGTTGGAGCAACAATTAAAGAGTGTTGCGTCAGATTTTTTTTCAAAAAAAGGGGCAGCAAAAAGAAGAGGGAAATAGGACTGGACCAAGCTTCAATTGGCCCAATCCTTAATTGGGCCAAAACAGGCCATAAACTGGGCCCAATCAGAAGGCCATATATGTCCAATCAGACAACCCAAAATTCCATCCTAAATTGAGCAAATTCTGGCCCATGGAAGGGCCTTCACACAGCCCAACAGGAGCAGGACCTGACTGGGCCAAGGCTGCCCAATCCAGGTCCACTTCAGCCCCTTCCAGCCTGCCAGCCCACCTGGCCAGACCGTGGCCCACCTGCAGCCCATCAAGGCTGGCCCACTTCAGCTCTAGTGTGAACAGGTCCAGCTGTACATGCCACCTCAGCCCATTCATTGGTCAGTTTATGGAGTGGGAGGTCAAGGGACAGCCAGCCATTTATCTGGAATTAAAGGAGTAACCCCCCAGGGGCAGGCCAAGAGTCACCAGTTAATTGTGCACCTGCTGGCCCTTATCTGCCCCCCACTCTTTATAAGAGAAGGGGGCGCACCAGTCTTCAAGGGGGAGAGGCTGCTGGAGGAGGCCACCAGGCTGCCGGTTTGAGGGCTGTGCCCTGCTGCTGCCACCCGCTGCCAGAAGAAAAGAGGAGAAGATGAGAAGAAGACAAGGTGAGAAGGTGTTGACACCAAGAATTTTCACAAAAATTAAACCATGCCTCAGTTTACAATCAATCCAGATGGCCTATTTTTTATTTTTTATTTTTTATTTTGGTCTCAATTCAGGCCCATCAGACGTTAATTACAAACCGATGTCTGTTGAATAGTGTCCTTTTCGCGCGTTCGATGGACTAAATTCCAGTTCCAAAATGAGCCCATTAAGATGGCCTTCCCTTTAGCCTAGCTGGTCTTTACGATATAGTATGGCCAGGGGTATTTGGGAGAAAATCCCAGCCTTGCCACCTCAGCAACTAAATCCAAGGTCATCTCTTCCTATTTTGAAGAGGGACGGTGATATTGGCTATCGGAGAATCTTCTACAGTTTGAGCAAAGGTCGAAGGTAGTATGATATCAAATAAAGAAGGCTGCCAAGACTCCTACCCGGTTTAGAAGATTGGAGTGAGTCTTATACGATTCCTACCAGCAAGGTTCGACTGCTTCCGGGATAATCGGGCAACGGGGGACCAATGACCATCGAGCTTGGCTCTCGTGGCAAGAGAGGGAAATTGGAAAGCAATACGGGTGCCGCAAATTCCTCCGAGCCCATCTCGGAGCTGAGCGCCAGGTTTCGGAAGGTCTTCAAACGGAAACAAGGCTCGCCAAGGCTTATATAAGCAGAGCTATACCATCCCGTCGAGAGAGAGAGAGAAAGGGAGAAGATAGGGAGACAGAGAGAAATCCAAAGAAGAAGGCCGAGAGAAAGAGGGCAGACCGGAAGTCCCGCCCGCCGTCGGACCTCCTCCTTCCCGTAGCTGCTATCATCGCCGGAAATCCCCCCTGAAGCTGCCACCACCGCCGGAAGCACCTGTTGCAGACGTGGGGATCGCCGGAAGCCTCCTTTGCGGCAGCAGCAGCCATCGCCAAGTCCTCCGGAAGATGCCGTCGCCAAGACCTCCGCCGGCAGCAGCAGCCGTCGCCGTCCAGAGCATCCGGCCACAAAGGAAGCCCTGTTGGGAGCCGCAGACATTACTGGAACCCCCTGAAGCCGCCGGAAGCCGTCGAAGCCCCCCCTACCGTCTCCCGTCTCCGCCGTGACCGTGGGAGGAAGGAGGAGGCACTGTAGCCGGGGGGAAATAATACCCCCCCACTTTGGTCCACGGTGGAAAAGGGCGGGGCCCACAAAAAAAAAGTGAAAAAAAAAGGAGTCGCGGCGGTCGCCCGCCCGAGGAGTTGCCGCGGCCGCGCGCAGATGGCCGCGTGAAGAGGGGTTGACCCGCGGGTCAACAAACTGGTGGGGCCCACCGACAGAAAAGAACGCAAAAAAAAGGGAGAACCGACCGGGCGAAGCCGGCCGGTCCCGCGCAGAAACAGCCGCCGGTCCAGAACAGTGCATGGTCTTCTCTCAGCTGAAACAGAGTCCTGCACACCCAGTGCAGGCCCTTCAACAAAAATAAAATAAAAAAAATTTAAATTAAAAGGATCTTCGCCCTGGGACCGTGGGATGGCCATGTGCTAAACCATAGGTCAATGAGGTGACGTCCTTGGGAGGTCCTCCACAAGTCCTTACGGACCGGAGCTACTTTCCCTTAAAATTTTAATAATTGTGGGGTTAACTTCTGATTCCCCAAAGTTCATTCAAATTTAAATCTCTCAACGCCTATAAAATGCTATATGAGGTTTAATTTTCTTCGTGGGGTCGATTCTCGATACCCAAAATTCATTTGAGATAAATTTCTTGATGCTCATAAAGAGCTATGAGAAATTTAATCTTAAAAAAGAAAAGAAAAGAAGAGAGTTGTTATGCAAGTTAATTTTATTCTTTTATGCCCATGCAGGGCCATGAAAAAATTAGCTCAGAGTTAAGTTTTATCTCCATACATGCAGGGTATTCATGTGCTCCTATTAATATTTTTTTTCTCTTTCTTTCTTGTCACATCCCAAAATCCAATTTAATTTCAACTAAATAAATTCAAAGGGATTCCAAATTAAATAAATTCAATTTGAACCAAATCAAGTTAAATCACAACACATGTAAATCAATTTTAATCAAATGATTAAAATAACAACCCATAAATAAAACTCAACTTTCTCAAAAATAAACCAAATCAAATTTCCAAACAAATTTTAATAAACAAACCAAATCCAAAGATAAGTCAAGCAAATTTAAATCAAATTAAAATTTAAACACCAATCAAATTCAATTCAAATCCAACTCTTAAATTAAACTCAAGATGATCAAACAAAATTAAACCAAACAAACTTCAAGCCAAATCTGACTTGAACAAATTTAAATCAATCCAAACCATTTTTTTTTCAAACCTTAAAACAAGTTAACTTTAACCAAACAAATTTAAAACAAACTGAAATTAAATCAATATATGAACAACTTTTAACTCAAATTAATTCTAACCAAATAAACCCAAATTCAAACCAATTTCAATCAAGTAAACCATATTGAATAAACTCAATTTCGAACCAAATTCCTTAGGCAGAATTCGAAACCTGCAACCAAAATCTGAAAATATAAAAAAAAAATACAGCAATTTGTAATTCTGAACTTGTATGATCCGAAAACTGTAAAAATTCAGTAGGGGCCCAAATCTGTAAAGAAAGAAAATCCAAACTTAAAGAAACCAAATGAACCACTAATCTGAAATATAACTTTGAAATTAAAACCCAGACTTTAAAGAGAACAGAACCGATCAATCAGACCCAAGTTGACATAAAAATCTGAAATACTGAACAAACTTCAAGATAGCAAGCCTAAACCTGTAAGATTGCAGAATTCAAGATCTGAAAATTTTAAGAATCTGCAGAATTTGAAATCTAAAATCTGTCAAGTCTGAAATCAGATCACTTAAATCTGAAACTTGAAATCTGAAGATAATTCACTAAAATCCCAACCTGTTCAAACTAAACTCAGTAAAAACAAACAAATTTGCCCAAATCAAATTGAATCAAACCATAATTGAATTCCGAACCTGAAATCTTAACAGTAAAATTAAGTCTGAAATATAACATCAAATTTTAATTCCGATCAACCCAACTCCAAACACACGGAAGTTCTCAAACAGAATTCAACCGGTAGATCACATAAATAAAATCACCTGAACTAAATTTAATCTGTGAACCCGTAAAAAAAAAAAATCAACACATTTCAAGAATCTGTAATCACCTAAAATCTGCATCAAACACACTTAAGCAAAACACAAACTCAAGTAAAATAAAAAAAAAACAGAATCTGAACTGAGCCATAAAACAAATCACAAATTAAATAAATCTCAAAACAGAATGTGGATCAAGCTTAACTAAACCAAACTTGATAAATCAATAAAACAAACTCAAATTCAAACTAAAATCAAACCAATTCAATCTAATACAACTAAATACATATCTCAAATTAAATTCAAATAAATCAATTCCAAATAAATTCAACTCCAATCAAACTAAATTTAAATAATTCAATCCCAACAGAAATCCAAAAATCAGCTTTAACTAATCAAACTTAAACCAATTAATCAACTCGAATTAAATCAAATTCAAATCAAAATTAAAACTCACACACCAAATCTAAATTCCAACCAATCTCAACAAACTCAAATCAATGCAAATCAAACTCTCCAAATCAAAGTTAAGCTCAATGAAACAAATCCAAATTAATTAAACAAATCAAAATTAAATTCAAATTAATCAAATCAAAATTCAAATCAATTCAATTCAACTTAAATTAAATTAATCAAACCAATTTAACTCAAAATCAATTTTAATCAATTCAATTCAAATCAAATGCAAAAACAAAATTAAGTGCTTGCCTTCCATTAAGTTCATGAGAGTGTTTTCTCCTATGTGTGAATGTTTCTTTTGTGGATGCATGTCTTCTACTTCAACGGATTGCTATGACGATAATCAAGGGTATTCGAGAAATCTCGATGTAATTAACGTCGGATCTTCGCACCATCCGACGGGGAGAGGTCAAAACAAATTTTCAAAGAACCTAACAACCTCAATATATAATTTTGACCCTAGTTAGTACTTTTATGAAATATCATCTATTTTCTTACAAAGTCAATGCTAAGGTCTAATTCAAATTCAAATGGAAAATGAATTTCCAAAACAAAAGAGAATTAATCTTTTTTTGAGATTTTTGAGGTTACATCAGAAGGTATAATGGGTATATCCCTATAGCTCTCTAAGGGCCTTCTTTCTATCTGTTCTACTTGCCCTTTCCTGCCTTCTATCCATCCTCACAAGATACCTCATTTGGACTGCACTGCCCCTGGAGCCGAGCCCAATCCAGGCCCACATTTCGGATCACCTGCAAGTCCATTCTCTGGCCCATGACTGCCCACCTGCAGGCCTGGGTTAAGCCCATATCCGGTCTCTATTTGACCCGGTTTAAACCACCTGCAGATGCCCCAATCCAGGCCCATGAACACCACCTGTCCAGCCCACCTGCTGGCCCCTTTTCAGGCCCAGTCCGAGCCCATATGTCAGGCCCAGGATCTGGCCAATGTCCAGTCCAATGTAACCTGCAATCAACTCCTGTCCGGCCCACAGTCCGAGCCCGCTTGCAGGCCGATATCCAGGTCCTGAAACAGGTCCCCTTGTGACCCGATCTCAGCCCATTCAGAACATCCCAAACAGGCCATTTGCAGGCCCATTTTCAGCCTTGTTCGGCTCCTTACATAGGTTCCAACTCAGGCCTCCAAAGCAACCCCTTTCGGTCCACTAAACAGAGCCCGGTGCTCATTAAATAGACCCGAAGCCTGCTGCAAAAACAGCCCCTCTATGGCCCTATCCAGAACAGCCCAAAACAGGCCCACTTCGGCTCCCTTGCAGCCAGGCTCCAGCCCCATTGAGGCTCAACCCAATGGCCCTTTCACGGGTCCAATCCGCTTCCCAAGAAGCCCACCAGCAACTCCCTTGCAGCAGAGAAAAAAATTGAAGGTTGCAGCAGTCCCCTTGTGGCTTGAACCGGCAAAGAGAGGGGAAGCCTCAATGGCACTTTCACGGGTCCAATCCGCTTCCCAAGAAGCCCACCAGCAACTCCCTTGCAGCAGAGAAAAAAATTGAAGGTTGCAGCAGTCCCCTTGTGGCTTGAACCGGCAAAGAGAGGGGAAGCGTCAATGGCACTTTCACGGGTCCGGCTGTCCCCTCATCTTATCTAGGGGGAATCGAGCCTCAACGGCTCTTTCACAGGTCTGACTGGGCCTCCAAGAAGCTGTCCTTCCGACTTAAGAAAATTGAAGCCTGGCTTTGAATGCCGAATGAATGGACCGGCCCGAAGTGGCCTTCAAAAAAATAAAAATTAGAAAGCAAAAGCAACATCTAAATTAAGGAGCTTCATCCCTAGCGGGGAACTCCACCCTTGAACGGGGGCGCGGGCATGTTTCCGTAGTCGTCGATTCAGATGGGGGCGCGGGCAAGATCCCGTAGCCGTCGATCCTTCTCCCAATTTGGCTAAGTATAAAGCTGGCCATTTTGGATGGGTAAATTTTACTAAGTTGAAAAATGACTGGCATGTTGTCGTAATGCCGAAAATTTTCAAAGTAGTGAAAAACCTATATTGGGGGAAGGATTGACCATATTGTACACCGATGTACCCCAATCTTTCAATGAAATGAAACTTTGATGTCAACATTGAGATGCATGAAGCCGGGCACTCAATAGTAGCCCGATGGGCCGACCGAGATGCAAACCATCAAACAAAATAAACAACATAATCAAATCTGAAAATTCTACATCAAAACAGAATCAAATCTGAATATTCAAACAAGAAATCAGAACTTAAACACAAATATGAAATTTAAACCTTAAACTCATCTCGATTCAACCAAGCAACCAAACTCCAACCAAGATTGAACCAGTTTTGAATCATGAATCAAATCAAAAAGATCAGATTCCGATCAAATTCAAAACATATGAATTTCATATTTAAATCAAATCTGTAAACCAAACAAAAATCAGATTTAAATCAAATCCGCCAACACCCAATTTCGGATTAAATCTGTAAAAAAAAATATCTGCAAACAGCACATTCCAACCGACTTGAAACACACCAAAAAAAATCTGGTTTTGACAATCTGAAAATTCATTTGAAATTCATTGAACCTCACCTAAACAAACACGCAAATGCTTAACCCCAAAGAAACTAAATAAATAACATAATCAAGCACCTAAAAAAAAGGTCAAAACAAACTTAAAAAACAGAAAATTCAGAATCTGAAAATTCAGAAAACTTAAATCAGTCAAATCAAAAAATCTCAAAATGCTTAAAACCCTTTAAGCATATCCAAATTGAAATCAAAATAACTTGAACCAAAATCAAACTAAATCAAAACCAAAACAAACGTCAAAACAACCAAATTAAATAAATTGATTTAAAACCCAAAAATCAATAAAACCGACTTCAAGTCAACCCAAAATCAACACAAACAAATAAAAATCAACTCGAAAAAATCGGTTTGCATCTCATCGGACCCAAAAAGGCCGCTGCCCTTTTGAGTTTCGTATCTTTTGTGGATGTGCACGTTCTCTGAAAACAGGTTGCCGCGATGGTTAATCAAAGGCATTCGAGCCGTTGCTCGATGTAAGCTAACGCCGGATACTCGTACCATCTGGCGAAGAAGGGTAAAAAATAAAATTTTCAAAGAACCTGAATCTCGGTTCTTATATTTTTTTTTAAACTATCACCGGGCACAATTTGAACTTAACTACTTGAATAAAGTGTACGAATTGAATTTGACTTCTTGAAACATGTGTACAACTTGAACTTGACGACTTGTAAAAAGTGCACGAATTAAACTTGACTTCTTGAAATAAGTGCACAAAATGAACTTGGTTTCTTGAAATAAGTGCACGAAATGAACTCGACTTCTTAAAATAAGTGCACAAATTGAACTTGACTTCTTGAAATAAGTGCACAAAATGAACTTGACTTCTTGAAATAAGTGTGCACAAATTGAACTTGACTTCTTAAGTTCAACGAACCTTAATTATTACCTTGAACTACGTGAAATCTCGAGTCACGTGCACTGTCGCTTGGAAGTGGTGATGACGGCGGCAAATGGAGAGGGAGGCGTCAGCGATGATAGCGGCAGGAGGTGGAGGATGCTGTGGCGGCGACGACTGGAGAAGGGGGAGGCAGTGGTGGCTGTGGTGAGAGGCGGAGGAAGGGGCCACGGCGGGTGGAAAAAGAGGGGAAATCAGGAAGCCGCTTTCGGCAGCAGCTTGGGCTGCTGGCAGTAGTCTGGCACGGAGGGAAATGATGGCAATCGGCATTGAAGATGGCAGCGACGTGGAGATGGCAGCAACGTGAAATTCGAAGAGGAGAAGAACCGGACTTAACTAGGGATGGGGGAAGTGGAACCGGGCAGGGCAGCGGCCTCTCGGGGAAGGGGTAGTGGCGACCAGCCAGGCATAGGGGTTTGCTAGCGGGTGAAATGGGGGGGGGGAGAATCGGACAGGGGGCACTTCCGGGGGAGGGAGGGAGGAGGAGCCGGACCTAGTACGGGGGAGGAGATGCGTACAACACACTCAAATTTTTTTTCTCACTTTAATACCATCAACATTATCATAGCATACAATCCATAACATCATACTACGTATAGGGGGGTATGGGGCTGTTTATATAGAGCCCAAGGGTACACAATTTAGAATAAACTTAAAAATTTCAAATACTTACTTCTATATCCTATGTTTAACATAATTAAAGGCATATCTTATCTTAACTTAAGACTCCTAATTCAATTTAAGACACTTAATTTAAACTCTTAACTAGATATCCTAATATTATTAGAATAATCTAATTTTGCCGATGTCTATCCGATCGAACCGGTGACCTCCATTCTTCCCAAATCCACTTTTCGTATGGATCACCCGGTTGGATCCCCATCATTCCCCCCAAATTGTGAAAAACTCGTCCTCGAGTTTTGTAGTGGCATATAATCATTACGGCCAGTACAAAGAAAAGAGGCGATTTTGTCACATCCCGGATAAGGATAAGACGAGATCCAAATTCTTCAAAACTATAGCAAAAATTAACCAAACCGTGTCGTAGTGGCTACTTTGAATCAAATCTGGAAGTTCTTCAAGTATCTCGATCTCTGACTATATTGAAATTGACACTATTTCTAACTCGATCAAGTATCTTAAAAACTGCTCAATCAAGTCATCTTCAATCAACCTGTCAGTTTCTTTTTTAATAGTATGCTCAATCTATGTAATTAGCTTAGCTTTTATAGCTTGATCAATTGCAATGTCAAAAGTGTCGCTCTTTTGTGGTTAGCTTCATTAGTAACTCAGTTAGCTGCTTGGTCAATCGATCTCGATGTTTCTTTCTGCTTCGTCTTCTTCATACTCTGTAATAAGCTCTAGACTTGGTACATAGGTCATCTTAGTAAGCGCATTAGTTCGTTTCTTGATATTCGTCTGCTGAAGACAAGAGTTGTTGATGTAGATTGGTTCCCCAAAGAAATGATAGTCATCAGGTCGTAAAATAAACTCTTGGATATTATTATCTAAATTGGCGTGTCGATCAAGGAGCCAGTCACGACCTAAAATAATATAGTGTCCGTGGGGAATTGTTTGACACCACACATCCTCTACATATCGAAGATTAGAGGGTTTTGTTAAGCTTCTATTGATTCGATCAAACTGAATATAAGCCAAACTGTTCTCAATCACCTGATATCCTGAAGCAATCTTCTCAAAAAGAGACCACGAGATGTAACTGCTTGAGGAATTGGACAAGTAGACTGTGGCAAATATTTCACGCGGTAAAGTAACATTAAACCCAAAGTGTTGATGTTGTCCCGTGCAACATAAGGATCCCAACTTGTTAAAAGAAGTCGGAGCTGGCTCTGATACCAAACTGATGCTGGATGGGAAGGAGCGGCAGGCCTGTCTCTCCAGGTCGGACTTGACTGATCCGTCTAATTGGACCATACATCGAATCAAGTCATCTCGATTTACGTGCATCACGTGTTATGTCGTGCACGTCTTTTCGTGATTTGACGTACAATTAATATTCCTCGAGATATGTTCATAAATAAGAAGGCAAGTTCAACTTGAATTCTTGTAATATGTGCATAATTTGAACTTGACTATTTGAATAAAGTGTACGAATTGAATTTGACATCTTGAAACATGTGCACAATTTGAACTTGACTACTTGAATAAACTGTACAAATTGAATTTGACTTCTTGAAACATGTGTACAACTTGAACTTGACGACTTGTAAAAAGTGCACGAATTGAACTTGACTTCTTGAAATAAGTGCACGAAATGAACTCGACTTCTTAAAATAAGTGCACGAAATGAACTCGACTTCTTAAAATAAGTGCACAAATTAAACTCAACTTCTTGAAATAAGTGCACAAAATGAACTTGACTTCTTGAAATAAATGCACAAATTGAACTTGACTTCTTGAGTTCAATGAACCTTAATTATTACCCTGAACTACGTGAAATCTTGAGTCACGTGCATTGTCGCTTGGAGGTGGTGACGGCGGTGGCGAACGGAGAGGGAGGCATCGGTGGTGATAGTGGCAGGAGGTGGAGGACGTGGTGGCGGCGATTGGAGAAGGGGGAGGCAGTGGTGGCTGCGGTGAGAGGCAAAGGAAGCGGCCACGGCGAGACAAAAAAGAGGGGAAATTTGGAAGCCGCTTCCGGCAGCAGCTTGGGCTGCTGGCAGCAGTCCGGCGTGGAGGGAAATGATGGCAATCGGTGTTGAAAATGGCAGTGACGTGGAGATGGCAACGATGTGGAACTTGAAGAGGAGAAGAGCCGGACTTAACCAGGGATGGGGGAAGTGGAACCGGGCAGGGCAGCGGCCTCCCGGGGAAGGGGTGACGACCAGCCAGGCATAGGGATCTGCTGGCGGGTGAAACGGGGGTGGGGGGGAGAATCGGACAGGGGGCACTTCCGGGGGAGGGAGGAGGATGAGCCGGACCTAGTCCAGGGGAGGAGATGCGCACAACACACTCAAATTTTTTTTCTCACTCTAATACCATCAATATCATCATAGCATACAATCCATAACATCATACTACGTATAGGGGGGTATGGGGGGGTACACAATTTAGAATAAACTCAAAAATTTCAAATACATACTTATATATCCTATGTTTAACATAATTAAAGGCATATCTTATCTTAACTTAAGACTCCTAATTCAATTTAAGACACTTAATTTAAAATCTTAACTAGATATCCTAATATTATTAGAATAATCTAATTTTGCAGATGTTGATCTGATCGAACCAGTAACGTCCATTCTTCCCAAATCCACTTTTCGTATGGATCACCCGGTCGAATCCCCATCAGTTTTCCATTTCTATAAGTATATTTGAGGTCATTTTCTTAAGCAAAGAACTTTGAGAAGCCCTCATCTCCATATTGCAAGATTTTGAGGCTTGTGTGGTTTATATGGCAGAGTTGTAGAATTTTGAAGTTTATACGGTATCGGTTTCTTTCATTGAGGAGGTTATACTCATCCCATTCTTATTTTATAATTGACTGTTATATATGAAAGGTTGGAACAATGAGCATGAAGTGAATCAAATACTTGCTTAGTGAGATACCATAAGCTGAAGAAGAGAGGCGACAACTACCCATTGTCGCCTTGGACGCGAAGGAATTTCTTCCATCAAGGAAAGAAGCAAAAGAGCATGTTGATTGCAAAGTATTGCTACACATGAGAGAGTTTCTCATTTCTATAAGTTTATGAGAAGTCTTTTCCTTAAGTAAAGAATCTTGAGAAGTCTTCATCTCCATATTGTAAGATCCCGAGGCTTGCGTGGCTTATATGGCAGAGTTGCAGAATTTCAAAGTTTATGTGACATCGATTTCTTTTATTGAGGATGATATACTTATCCCATTCTTGTTTCGTAACTAACTATTATATATGAAAGACTAGATCAACGAGCATGAAGTAAATTGCATACTAGTTAATGATTGGTGGCGGTGATCATACTTATGCCCCACCTTCAAAAGGTCTCGGAGGACAGAATATTCGGATTTAACCAAGACTTTTGAGCTAGCATTGGAAAAAGTTGAAGTTGAGCTTGCGTGGGGCACTTTCAGGCCCTATGTGACCCATAATAGATACAATATGATTTATAAGTTAGAAAGCTTTGCCGAAATGACTATGGTTACATGAGAATTGGATTGTGCCTTCCATTCTTTACTGGTACATAAAGTATAAGAAGAAAGAGAAATAATACTAAGTCAATGTTGATTATGCTCCTTTTTAGGTAGTCGAGTGTCATCCAGCATATGCTCAATTGTATTTTGAGGCAAGACCCTTAAGGTGATATGTAGTCCGGGGAAAGTAAAAAGAAAATGTTGACGAAGGATTTGACCTCAAGATCACCATAGATAAGGGCAAAGCAAAGGGGCATTGATAGAGATTGGAGCTTAGAATCCTCAATGAAGATAAATTGACAAGAGTGGCACCCCGTCAAATATGAGGCCAACACCATCATAAAAGCCCTAGAGGCTAGCATACATATGTTTCCTGACGTGATGTGGCTGATCGGGGAATACAAATTTTATGATGTCAAATGGTTGGAGACCTTTAAGATCTCTTTTCTTGACAGGCTACATCTTATATACCATGAGTGGGAGTGGATTAAACATGCCCCAAAAGATGATGTCGGTTGGCCCGAATGTTTTACGTCATCCATGGTACCAATTAAAAAAATGGACGTCTCACCTCGTACACTTCAGATGTACCAAAGGATGGGCATCTTTCGGGAGCACCCTTGCGACAAAGTAAAGATGTTCAGATGGCTCTAGTATGCCAAGGGAGAAAACACGTTGCCAAGGAATGGGAATCCTAGCTTGGGATATGACCTCAACTCGCAACCCTTCATACACTATGCGGTCGAAACTATACACATTGAAGACAGTGCCATACTGCCATCACTAGTGTAACACAAATTTTTGGCTCCTCAATGGAAAAAGAACAACCCTATTGAGAACCTCTTAGGGGGTTAGCAGTTTGATCATGGTTAATGACCCATGAAAAAGAAAGAGGAATATGCAAATTTATCACACGAGTTCAGCTACTGCTTCACATGGACCTACAAAGAAATGTCTAGTTTGTAATCAGAGGTGGCAGTCTATAAGAAAGCCATCCTTTTGACCGCCCAGCTAGTAAAGCAAGGTTTGAGATGCATGCTGGCATATTTGAAGGTTAAAGTCAACATAGACGTTGATAGGCTCTTAGAGGTAGACTTCATCAATTGATTCATGTACTTGACATGGCTCGCCAACATCATTTCCATCAAGAAGAAAAATAGGCAGATTTTGTTTTGTATCGATTACCTAGAATTAACCTAGTATATCCCATAGTTGACTTCCTATTTTTGATCCCTGAGACAATGGTGGATGTTATCACAAGATATGAAGCCTCATTCTCATGGATGGAAAATCGGAATTGGAATCGATGGGTACTATTTTGATCTAAATTAGATTGAGTCGGTTGATTTAGGCCAATTTTTTGTAAAGAAAACTAATCTGGAATCTATTTAGATCGATTCCTAAAAAATCTTAATCTTTTAGAAAAGCTCTAAAAAGTAAAAGAACATGGATGGGGTTGATTTTGGCCCCAAATTAGGGCCCTATTGGCTGCCGGCGATGCTCTTCCTCCTATTGGGTAGGGAAGGTGGCCTAGCAAAGATAGTCTCAACTATCAAATTACCGCCTAAAAGAAAATTAGACATCATTGTCAAACATTGGAGGATGTTCCCAATTTCTATTATGGAAAATGGTGTTGTCACATCTTGCGAGGTGAATTCCTTGGATATGAACGAAGACAAACAACTAAGAGAAATGGATTGGCGATAACCAACCATAAATATCAATAGTGACATTATGCCTAGTGACCATGCCGAGTGTAATCAACTATTGCGGAGGGCAACATCATATCAACTCATAAGTGGGGAGGTATACCTGCTGGTCTTCGAAAAGGAAAGAGTGGTTCTTGCAAGGTGTCTATCTTAGAGGGAAGCATGACAAGTCATGAGACAGGTCCATGGTAGGCTATATGGAGCCCACCAATCTGGTATTAAAAAGAAGATTGTAATAGAACTCAAGGGTTGCTAATGACCAATTATGTATGTCGTTTGCAAAAAATTTGCCAAATCATGTTATGAGTGTCGGGCGTTTGGGCCCATCCTAAGATGGCCACCGGTTCAGTTGCATCCAACTACATTGACATGGCCGTTCGCTAAATAGGGAATACACATCGTAGACCCCTTGAAACCATTCTCCATGAGCTGCATAATCATATTGGCGGCCACAAATTATTTCTCAAGATGGGCTAAAAAATATCAACAAAAGAGGTGATATGAGAGGTGGTGGCTCAGTTTCCCAACACCACATTAGCATTCCCAATAGGTTGTCCTTAAGGAACTAGACAATTTATTGACTAGCAATCAAGTTCTACATATATTGGAGGACGTCGTATGTCTACAACCCTCAAGCTAATGACCCGGTAGGGGCCTTCAACAAGATGATATGCAAATTCCTAGTTAAAGTTGTCAAGAGTAAGAAGTAGAATTGGAATGAAAAAAACACAAAAGAGGTATGGGGGCTACTACATCATTCATAAGACTCCTTTGAATTGTTCACCATTCTCCTTAGTATATAGGAGTGAAGTCATCATACCTGTGGAAATCAAGCTGGCATCCTATTGGGTGGTGGCTCATCACCTCCCTTTGGATGAACCTTATGAATAGAAAAAGGATTCATGAAGCTAGAAAGGCTGGACGGTGAGAGGCTAAAGACAGACTTATGAGCACCTTAAAACATACCAGGATGAATGTCCTAAGTTTATAACAAATTAGTCAAAGAAGAATTTTCCAGAAAGGATACTTCATCATGGTCAATAGAAGGACGTCATGGTAGCTAGTCCTAAAATCAAATTTGTTCCGAATTGGCTTGGCCCATATGTCATTGATAAAGTGTACGAGGGTGGCATACACACTGTAGTCGATAGCAAAGGGGAGATTCTTTTTCCACCACTAAATGGTAAACATCTTAAGAAGTACTATGCTGCAAAGCGCAAATTCCATAGAAATTGACCAGATAGTGGATTGTGACTCCGTGTCAAAGTGAGTTTCACACTAAGGGTGAGCTCCCTTATTGGATGAGGTAGACATAGTTCCTTAGAAATTTTATATTAGGGAGGTGGTATGAGTTGCCCATGAAAAACCAACTTTCTAAAGTCATTCTACTTTGTAGTAGACAAAATACTTGGGGCTTTTACATGAGATGATGAGGTAGACCACCTCTCAAGCTATAAAATACATGGGAAAACTTCATATCCCAGCTTAAAAAGAGAAAAGGAGGTAAACCCGGCAAGTAAACATCAACATCCATGAAGTTTAAATAAACAAATAATAAAAATGAAGTGAAAAAATTCAAATAAGGTGAAAATCTTAAAATGTGCTTTGGCAAAAATAGATGATCTTGTTGTATAAAATTCTATTAAAAGGATAGTTAGGCTAGTTCAAATAAAATTCAAGTCCAAGAAACTTCTCATGTGTCGAGAAATAGCTCAAACACATTTTGCTAGTCACGACTTACACATATAGATGCCCCCCAACTTGCATCCTCATCTTAATTAAGTTAATTCTTAAAAGTTTATTGCTTTGCTCTTTTTGATTCCCACGATTTTTATTTTAAATGTGTTTGTTGATCTTTTGATTTTAATCTTTAAAATCACAAGTCTAATTATGAAATCTATGACTTTTATTTTGTTCATTTTTAAATCTTATTAAATAAGATTTCCTTTAATAAAATGCATGTTTGTTAATATTGTCATAGGCCTTAGCAAAATTCATTGATACTTTTCTCTTCATTTAACTTCTTATATCCGAGTATTCCTGGACATTCACATTAGATCTTCTCTGATAAATTTGTTCTTTTCATTTGGTATGTTTAGTATAAGGTCTTCCATATTCTCTTAATTTTTTTAATCTCTTTTATCATTCCTCTTTGTGGAGCATAAACACTAATTATATATTGATTATTGCTTTTCTTATCTGTGGGAATCTCAAGAAATATTTTTTAAAGTGTTTAAAAGATTTTTTTAATGTTAAAATATCGTACCTAAATTTTCTAGTAAAATAGGTGATAGACCATAAAAAATACTAGATAGTCCGGGTGATATTAAAAGAGTATAGAATCGAGGTTCGGGTTCTGTGAAAATATTTTTGACCCCTCTCCATTGGATGGTGTGAATATCCGATGTTTATTTACATCGAGCAAACACTTAAACACCCTTGATTAATTGCCATAGCGATCTTGTTTGACGAGAGCATGCACATCCACAACGTGTAAAGAACATAAAGGGCCCTGACCTTTCGGGTTTGATGAGATGCGAATAAGAACAAGTTTGTTATTTAATTCATTGAAAAATGCTTTATTTGGTTTGAGTTTGATTTCATTTGGTTTGAAATGTATATTTCAAGTTTGATTTGAGTTTGAATGTTGATTCATTTTGTTTTGGTTTGTTTCGGTTGTTTTTATTTCAATTGGTTGAATTTTGTTTTATTTTGTTTTGAGTTTGAAATTTTAGATGTGTTGAGACAATATGACTTATTTAGGTTTAGATGACATCAATTAAGTCATTTTTATGTTGTGTTCTTATGTCGGTTGAGGTTTTAATACCGATTCGGGTGTGTTCGATATGTTTTTAAATATTTTGAACTTTGGTTTCACTTGATTATGTTTGATCTTCAAATTGTTAATGATATAAATTTATGTGTTTTAAGATGGATTTTAGTTATTTTGAGGTGTAGTTAACATGTCTTATTTAATTGATTGTGAATTATTTGATTTTTACTTGTTTAAGGAGATTAAGTTCCAATGATTTAAGTGTTTTGAATTTGAATGTTCAGATTGTATTAAACCTGATTTTTATTACACTTTTAGATTTAAAAACATGTTTTAAGGTGTATTTTAAGGTTGATTTAAGTGAGATTTCAAATTTCAATTGTTCTTATTTGGTTCGGTTTGATTCGCATCATATCTGGTCGGTCGGACTAGTATCAATGCTCGGACACATGTTAAGCCAAGTTGGCACTTGCATCTTCATTGAATTGCAATATTGATACTAATGTACTGTTGGCACTTGAAATTTCACAGAAACATAGACATAAGTAAGAGGGAATTAAAGATGCTTAATTTCCCCCAACATCACTATATGGAGCAAACTAGGATGGATACAAACACATGGAAAGTCATGAAAGAAGAAGAGCCATATAAGGCTAGGTCCGGGTGGGATTGGTACATATGCGTCCAAACAAAAGGTAGAAGGTAGTGAGCACAAAAGAAGCCCACTATCAACACCCTCCACAGTACCCGGACTCCTTGATATGAGAGCATAGGAAGAAGTAAAATGAAAGAGTATGGGGAATGAAAATACCTAATTCCCTATGGCTTATCATCGGTATATGAATTAAGAAAGGCCTAAGGTCATATGCCCAAGACCGGCCAAATATAGCATATGAAGAAATGAAGCTCTCTCCACCTGGTGAATATGCTCCCCCCTGAATCAGGACCTAAGGCATGCTGCCGAGAGGAATTTGGAAGAAGGAAGGGCCGGGAATGGCATACAAGATGCCACTAAGCTCCTGTTCAAAGGGGGAAACTAAAGACCCCCCTACGGAATTAGAATTAAGGGAGACCCAATTGGTTACACCACATAGGGTACCTGGCTGCATGTATGGGAAGGCTCGGCATAAGTCAAGTGGTTAACTGCCAAACAGAAAATGAGAGAAGGCAGCCCACGAATCCACTCAAGGGAGCCCAATCCAGCCTAGGGAGAGGCCAAGGCTTCAACTGGATTCATTGGACATATCTCCCACATAGCCAAGAAAAAGGGGAGGGCCGGAAATCATAAGCAGAAATCAAATGGGCTCCTGTTTAAAGGATCCGGTTATGACCACTTAAGTGATAGGCTGTCAATGGAATATTCACAGCTATATCTCCTATCTAGCCAAGAGAGAAGGAAGGCCGGATGAAATCTGCAGAAGCTCAACATATATTTGAAGGACATATGTTATGTTTAGCCAAAGAGAAGGGGGGAAAGAAGGATAATTGATGAAGCCCCAACCGGTAATAGTATAGGAAGAAGCTGGATCTTCAATACCTTTGAGAGGTAGACATGCTTACAAATCATATGTACAGAAGTTGGCAGACTCCTATTTAACAAAAAGAGAGAGAGGGGGATGGAATGAAGACCCCGGCCAAAGGTGCTATATAGAGGAGCTGCACCCTTGCACATAAATTTGGCCAACCGGCCATACATATGATTGTAAGAAGAAACATGGCATAGGATAGGGAGACATGCTCCCAACAGGAATCTGAAGAAGAGAAAGGCCGGAGCCAGCCCTCAAAGGCCTAATTGGCTCCTGTTTGAAGGTCTCGGACATGCTCACCTCAACATAGAAGGATGGCATGTTAATAGGAGTACCCAATTCAGTATATTGAAGAGCCGGATCCTCTAATACATCTATATGTGTATATAAACAGGAGGAAGGGGGGGAATTGATGACATCCCCAACCAAGGATGGTTCATGAAAGAGCCGGACCTTGCATATAAATCAGGGAAAGGGATATATACATAGAGACATCCCAACATAGCCGGCTACTCATCTATATGCAAATGCAAGCATAACATGGGGAATTGAGATACTGCCGACAGAAAATGGAAGAGGAAACTAGTATATATATGATGCACCGGTGAAAGAAAAATTATCATACATGGGATTGAAGAGATAAACACATAGGCTTTACTCACCCGGAGGTCACTAAGAGGATGTCCACCTTCACGGATTAATACCAAGAAGAAGAGAGGGCACTCAGGAGCTCCAATCAGCCAGTCCGGTGGCTTCTCTTGGCAATATCCAAGCTGTGGCAAGAATCTGTTGGGGAGAAGGGTGCGACAGAAGAGGACAGAGGGCCTGCTTATTAGGAGCTCGCGGATGAAGGAGTTAGACTCCAACAGGGAGTCTAAACAGAAGGCTAAAGAGGATGATCCGCGGGGGACAAAACAGCTTAGCCAATTCAAAATAAGCCCGGGGGATAGATCAAGGCCATCCGATGGCTAGAATTGGCCAATCAACAAGCTAATGTCCATAGATCTCCCCGGTCCATTGAAGTGACCCTATCGGATCCTTAGTGGGATAATATCCATTGGATCCCCCATAATGGGATATCCGGTAGATGCCCATAAGCAAAGATGATTACCGGATGAATAAATCCTCTCGGATCCTTAATAGGATTAATATCCATTAGGTGATCAAGGGTCTTGATTGATTGGAATAACATATGATCAAGGGCCGAGATTGACCAATTGTCAAGATCATTAGAGCATGGATGCTCCCCGGTCCATTGAGATGGCTAATTGGATCCTTAATAGGGTAATATCCATTGGATCCATCTTTAATTGGATATTTGATTGAGATGAATTAATCCCCCTTGCGTAGGCAATAAAGCCTAGCTCCAACTAAGCCCCGGATGGCAAATAATCTGCCATCGACATACCCAAGGATGGAGGGCTTGGATTGGGCTATCAAGAGAGGAGCCGAGACACTCAATCAAAGGCCAGGATCTATACTTAAATGTAAGATGGATCCGCTGCAGATCAAAGAGCAACCGAAGGTCAGGATCATCCAAAGCACAGCCGGGACTTGGTCAAGCCCCACTCTCCCCACGTTTGGGAGAACATGGCCCCACTTCCCCCATGCGCCCACTGCATGTTCACAGCCCATCTCCCGGGTGAACAACACCTGTTCAGTGGCCTATAAATAGGGCCAGCCCCGCACATGGAAAGAGGTCGGAGGAGAAGAGACAGGAGGAGGAGGAGGAGGCTCTGCAGAAATCCCACCAAAGAGGATAGCCGCACAGCTCAAGAGTCAAAGGGAAATTCCGAGGGTTCCAAGGTAAGATGTTATAGCTATTACCTAAACCATCCCCTCCTCTAGATGCTATACTCATCTTCAGCTCAATTCCCTCAATTCCCCTCCCATTTTAGCAAGATATCTCCTTGCCTAAACCTGCAATTCCTAGGCATACACTAGGACCTCGCAAGCCCTCTTTCTTCACCCTCTCGGACACATTTAGGCCTGTTCTTGAAACATGAGGAAGGATATGTCCAAAAGCTCACACCGACCCCACATTTAAGCTCATATTGCTCCCCGGGTATACTCCCCTATTACTTTTATACACTGGTTGAGTGAGCCTTCCCTTCCTCCCTTAGTTTTCTCTCCTAAACAGTCCCCCGGGCTTTGGACTTATGGAAGATATCCCTCAAGGTCCCACTACTTCATTAGCAATACAATGAGGCAAACAAGAAACAAGGTTATACCCGGCCTCTTTGGAGCCCACATGATGGACCAAAGATTCCCCGGGTAACCTTAGCTAAAGCAAAGGAATGTGAAGAAGATGGCCAACCGGGCCTTGAAGAGGTCATGACATCCGACCATGAATTATACAAGATATGATGAAGCACCCCCTGATGATAAAAAAAATCAGGAGGCCGAGGAGGCCAAGGGACTGATTGGTGACCCAATATTGGGCATAGTTCCATGAACATGTCCCGGACAAGATCAAATATATATATGGTCTTTTTGGTCTATCTTGTAATGAAGAGGACAAAGCTCGGGACAGATTGTATGACAAGGAGCCTTGAATAAAGAGGCTATGAATACATGTGTACCTCACCATATGAGGATGTGTAAACTGCCATATGGCATGATTAATATACATATGATGATCATGAGAACCATATGCTCATAATAGGTCATTATGGAGGCATAATATGGGACCAAGTTTTAAGCAAGATCAGGAACAGCCCTTTGGCTTGTCTCATAATAGAGAGGGCCGACTATAAGACAGACCCATATGAAGAAAAGGGGAGGGGTGACTTCAATGTGATAAAACTGAAGTTCAACTCCGTCAACATATCCTATGATTTCAACCAAATATAGGATAGTGGTCAAGGATCTCCTCTCTTACACATAGGTGATCCATCAAAAAAAAAAGAGATGAACCAAGTCCGGACATAATTGGACAAGGTAAGAGGTTAATCACCAATATATGTAAAAAAATCAAAGTTGGGAATAAACATGATGAATCATAACCCGATCCATATGTCCCGGACATAATTGGGCCAAATCCTCGGATAAAGTACAACCTTATATACCCATTCTGGACAGGAGTTGGGGCAATATGCCCATTCCTTACTGAGTTATCCCATAATTGAGAGAGCTTATGAGCTCGGCTCAAGATTGGAACAAAGAAATTCTCATACTTGAATGATATCCACATATCCTGGATAACAGCCGCAGCCATAATCTTCATTCCCTTGGTCCATCTCTCAATGGAGAGGGAGCTAATAATCTTACTTACCAAGAGGGGAGGGTGGTTCACATAAACCTATACCCTTAAGAGATACAAAGAGGGCATGCTTTGTACCATATGGTCTAGGCAATCCAATACCATCACATATATACAATTGAAGGTTCAAGTCTGATAATAAGGAGGCTGGATCTCCACCTTCGGATTTCAGGTATATGGTCCTGATTTCAGATCTGCCCATTGAGGGGATTAGAGGGATATTGCTCTAAGAATAAATAAGAAATTGGAGGCCGGACATATGAATCAGGGCTAAGTTATTTCAAAATATAGTGGAGCTTTCATACCCGGGAAACCCATTTTCATGGCTGCCTAATCAGAATATGGAGAAAAGGTTCAATAGGGCAGATTTATAGTCGAGCATGGGTGAGTCAGGTGATAATCATTTCAGGCTCATGTAAGCCCAGTTTTGCATAAGATTTCAGGCCTCATTTATGGAAGGACTTGAATGAAGGATTGATAGAAGAATAAATCTTTCGGGCTTATATAAGCCTTATGTGGGGTGGCTTCTCAGCATACCTTGCTTGGTACAATTCTGGCCTATCTAAAGGCCGGCTCTGAGCATAAGTTCATGTTATTGAATTCTGAATGTTAAATCCAGTCATATAAATTGATTATCTAGGATCCTGAAGAAATAGGCAAGGGTCCATATATATATACAGGACCTAGTTTCCGACAGAATGTTGCTAGGATATAGTCAATTTCAGGTGTTAAGTCTGAAGGATGAAAAGAGGAGGTCTCAGCCTTGAATTCAAGTATAGTTGGGGTCATTCGAATCCAAATGAACCTTATTACATTCATAAGATGGATAGAATACTGATATAACCTCAAAATTCAAAGATTTGATGTCTCTTGGTTTTGGAAATTCGTTTTCCTTTTTGAATTTGGATTTGATTTGACCTTATCATTGACTTCTTAGGAAAATAAATGGTATTCCATAAAAGTACTAACTATGGTCAAAATTATATGTTGAGGTTGTTAGGTTCTTTGAAAATTTGTTTTGACCTCTCCCCGTCGGATGGTGCGAAGATCCGACGTTAATTACATCGAGATTACTCGAGAACCCTTGATTAAGCGTCAGAGCAATCCATGAAAGTAGAAGACATGCATCCACAAAAAGTAAAGAAACTCAAAGGGCAGCGGCCTTCTGGGTCCGATGAGATGCAAACCGATTTGTTCGGGTTGATTTTATTTGTTTGTTGGTTGATTTTTGGATCGACTTGAAAGTCGGCTTGAAGACTTGAGTTAAATCAATATGTTTGATTGATTTGGTTTTGTTGTTTTGGTTTAGTTTTGATTTGCTTAAAGTTTTAGGCATGTTTGGATTTTTATTTGGTTGATTTTGATTTTTCTGATTTCCGAATTTTCTGATTTTTGAGTTGATTTTGATCCACGTTTGAGTGTTTGGAATGTTGTTTATTTGATTCCTTTGGGGTTAAGTACTTGATTGTTCATTTAAATGAAGTTCGGTGGATTTCCGGGTTCATTAAACCAGTTTTATATGCGCAATCGGAGTTGATTAGAACCGGTTTTCTTTTGGACAGATTTATTTAAATCTGGCATTTATGTGTTTTGGGTTTAATCAAAATCTGATTTTTTTGGCAGGTTATCTGATTTTTTTTTTATGTTGGCAGATTTAGTTGAAATCTGATTTTTGTTTTAGCAGATTTTGTTTGAAATATAATTTTGGTTTGATTTGTTTCAAGATCGGTTCAATCTTGTTAAAGATCGGTTTTTGTTGAAACGGATTGAGTTTGAGTTTAGCTTTCAAATTTCTTCAAATTCTGATTTCTGTTCTGACTTTCAAGTTTAATTTTCTGTTTTAATTTCCTGTTTGAATCTTCAGATTTAGTTTCCTGTTTTGATTGATTTTTTTTTTATTTTTATTTGGCGGTTTGCATCGCCTCCACCCATCGGGCCACTTTTGAATGCCCGGTTTTAAACATCTCAAGTCGACATCGAACTTCATTTCATTGAAAGATGGGGTGAAGTACATCGGTGTACAATGAGTGGTGATCCTTCCCCCGACTTAGGTTCTTCACCGACTTAGAAAAATTTCGGCATTACAACGGCATGCCGACAAGTTTCTAACTTGGCAAAGTTTACCCATCCAATCAAGGCTAGCCGGTGACTTAGCCAAAATTGGGGGAAGGATCACCGACTACGGGAGCATGCCCGCGCCGACGTCCGGATCAACATCCCGGGGCGTACCCGGGGGAGCCGTCCATTTCATTTTAGTTTCATTTTTGTTTTTTTTTTATTATTATTTCAAAAGGCCACTCGGGCCGGTTTGAGTTCCATCGGCGTTCAAAGCCGGTCTTCGGTCTTCTTGGGCCGGAAGGGCCTGTTTGTGGGCTTGTGCGCCCTTCCTCCGTCTTGGTGGTAGGGCAAGGACCCGCCCGGACAAAACAATCGGCCCGTCGTACGGATTCCGAGAGGGTCCGGGACATCGCCCCTACCCACCATTGCTGAATTTCTGCACCTTCTGCTGAACCGCACATGTGCTGCATCTTGCGCCACTAGGGGGTCCGCTGAAAGAAGACTTCAAGCATTTTTTGTGGAGAAACAGGACCTGTTTGAGGCCTGTTCGGTTGAGCCAGGAGGGGCTGGCTGGTTTGCGTTTAAGTGGGCCAAAAGGGGCCTGCACAAAGGGCTGTTTTTGGAGACCAGGTTTGGGATCTGGATGTAAGCCAGAAGATGGGCTGATTATGGGCCTGTCTGGGATGTCCTTGATGGACTGAAACCGGGTCACAAGGGGACTAGTTTTAGGCCCTAGACATAGGCCTGCAAGTGGGCCGGAATATGGGCCTGTTTGGAGGTCTGCTGGATGTATTGCAGGTGACCGAAGATGGGCCAGCATGGGGCTTGGTATGGAGGTTAAATTGAACTGGACTTGGGCCAGATCTTGGGCCTGACATATGGGCTATTTTGGAGATCAGACTTGGGACCGGTTTTGGGGTCTGGTTTGGTGACCAGCTGGGGGCCTGATATGGGCTGTATGTGGACCTGTTTGGGGTCTGGTTTGGAGACCGGCTGGGGCCTTGGTTGGGCCGGAATGGGCCTGGCGAGGGCCTGGTTTTGGGGTCCTGGTTTGGGGCTTTGGTTGGGCCGGAATGGGCCTGGCGAGGGCCTGCTTTGGAGCTGGTTTTGGGGTCCTGTTTGGGGCCTTGGAGATGGGCCGATCACAGACCTATGTGGGGTCTTTTAAGGGCCTGGTTTGGGTGGCTGCAGGTGACCGCGCATGGGCCTGAAAAGGGGGTCTTTTGGGCCTTGATCGGGGCTGAAACCAGGCTGAAAGAGGGACCTGTTTGTGGGTCTGCTCGAGGCATGTTTGGGGCTGGAAACGGGCCTGGAATGAGCAGAAAAGAAGCCCCTTGAGGGGGCTACATGGGCGCACCAAGCAGCCTTGTTTTTTTCCTTTTTCTTCTTTTCTTCTTCTCCTTCCTTCTCCTGGCGGCAGCAGGTTGCAGGTGGGCAGGAGGAGAGCAGCAGCAGCAGTAGGAGGGGGGGGGCAGGTACAGCAGGGTGGTAGCCTGTTGGTGCGCCAAGCTCCCTCCTCCTCTCTTCTTCTTCTTCTCTTCTTCCCTTTCCTGGTCGCAGGCAGCAGGTGGCAGCAGGTGGCAGCAGGAGACCAGCAGCCTGTCGGCCTCCAAAGACCTCTCCCTTTTTGCTGGTGCGCACCCCTCTTTTTATAGAGGCTGGAGAGGAGGTGAGGAGCCAGCAGAGGGGCTGAATGGGCCTGGGTTGGTGCGCAGGTGGCAGCAGGAGACAGCTTTTTCTCCCCCCCATGCAGGGCTGGATTGGCTGCATGGGGCGGCTGGGGGCTGGGGTGACAAGTGGCAGGTGGGGCGCAGGTGCTTTGGCCTCCCCCCCATGCAGCCAGTGTATTTAATTGGCTGCCCCCTCTTTCTCCCCCTTTCTTGGGCTGAACAAGGGTCTGACTGGCTGCATGGTGCGCAGGTGGCTGGGGTGACAGGTGGCAGGTGCTTTGGCCTCTCCCCATGCAGCCAGTGCATTTAATTGGCTGCCCCCCTCTTTCTCCCCCTTTCTTGGGCTGACTGCAGGCCTGTCTGGCTGCATGGTGCGCAGGTGGGCCAGCTTTGCAGCAGGTGGCAGGTGGGTGCTGAGGTCTGTTCACACTAGGCTGCAGGTGGGCCTTGGAGATGGGCTGCGCATGGGCCTGTTTAAATGGGCCAATTGGGCCAGCTGGAGGCTGCGGCCCATGCTCTGCTGTGGGCTGTGCAGGACCTGGTTTTAGGATGGGATTGGCTCAATTTTTAGGTGAGATGATGGGCTGCTGATTGGACATCCGTGGACCCCTGATTGGGCCCAATTTGGCTGAATTGTGGGCTGTCCGGCCTGCTCTTGGGCCTGCCCATTTGTCCTCTTCTTTTTTTTTTG
Organism: Cryptocoryne crispatula var. balansae; assembly: GCA_036172225.1. Taxonomy (NCBI): domain Eukaryota; kingdom Viridiplantae; phylum Streptophyta; class Magnoliopsida; order Alismatales; family Araceae; genus Cryptocoryne; species Cryptocoryne crispatula. The sequence goes on along the minus strand of CM069926.1, from coordinate 20,635,146 downwards.
AAAAAAAATGCACGCCAACAAATACCCACTAAGAATAGACCTTAGGGCATGGTTTAATACAATTATTCCATGATCCATATAGGAGGGCAGGTATAGATCCGAATTCAGGTGGTATTTGGAAGCCAATTGCTCACTTTCGGATTGATCCCTATGTCAAGAATATGATTATATAAATCCCTAGACAGCCGGGGGCCCTCATCCATAAACTTCCGAGAGAACAGCCAGGACCTGATAGGTCCAAGGGATATCTAACTCTGATCCGGATTGTGCAGAAGGTTGAGAGGGAGAGCTTGCAGCATATACACATATGTATATGTAGGTTCCATATGGTAAACTTGAAATCAGACTTATGTTGTCTCAATATCATACACTTCAGGTTTATATAAGCCCGGGTCCAGGTGTGAGATTTCAAACCTCATATAGGGAGGGATATGACAACCATCATGAAGAAACTCCAATATATAACTTGGTGCCTCGAAAATCTACATAGATATATGATTTAGCCCTCTGGAGTTTGATCCTAAGTCTGGCCTCGGATCTGAACATAATCAGGTCATTCCTACAATAGGATGATGACCAAACTTAAATGAGCTTAGCATATTTCAGGCCTTGTAGAAGGAAGACATAACCTCCATTAGTGGGCAGAGCCTAAGACAGGGTTCGGTGCAGAATCCTGAAATTTAAGACCCCCCATCCTGGAGGTTTATGATCTAGAAGTCTCAATGAGACTTTCAACCATAGATAACATGGTTCAGCTTCCGGGATTTTAATCCTAAGTATGGCCAGCCCAAGGGGTACATTCGAATAAGATTGGATCTGAATATAGATAGGCCACGTACAGCTTATGAAGGAGGCTATACAAGTGCCTTAAGGGATATGCATTTCAGGCCCATATAAGCCTGGACCCTTACATGACTTATCACCTATCATATGATAGGTCTCGGTTGATGTTAGATGGCCACATACCAGCCCATTTCATCTTCTATTGACACCCCATGCAGGATCATATAGCAGTCCCCGATATGACACATATGGGCCTCATATATGGTTAAACTAATCCCCTATCTGACCCCATGCAGATTATGAAAACAGTGTGCATATATAGTCCTAGGTCCGGACTCATCTGGATTATAAACCAGATTCGAATCCAAGACAATCTAGAAGTATGTCAAAATCCTATCTATGTTTTGGGTCAAACCGGATGGGCTGAAGAGGCCAAGGGCTTCTAAGTATTGGGTTTCGGGCATGGTTTCGTGCAAGATAAATCTGATTGTAGTATGGTACGGTGTATATACCATTTCATCAAGTCTAGAATATCAAGACTTGGAATTTAGGGCTATCTAATTACCTTAATCTAGGATAACCCAGGAAACATATGAGAAGAAAACATAGTCTCTTCTCAAATCCAGATGTATATCATACTTGGTGGGTAAGGCCATTTCTCAAACACCTACTAAGTCTAGGAATAAAGGACTTAAAAAGGAACTTGAATCATAAAATTGGCACATATGGCCAGGATTTCATACGAAATCAATGTAGATCTGAATATGCTCAGATCTTGATTAGCCTCAATAATTCAACCCATGTCTTAATATAAAACATTGGGTTGAGAGACTAGTCTATTGCAAGGTATTGTTGGAATCCTTGCCTATACTCTCAGGCTTAGATACTAAGTTTAACCTTATATGGTCAGTGCGCTGTCAGAATTAAATATTAGATCTGCATTCCATTGCTTTTATGGGTCATAATCCCCAGACGCTGATATTTTATGGATGAATGTTTTCTTTCTTATGCGAATTGCTACGACAGTTAATCAAGGGTGTCCGAGAGTCTCGGTGTAATTAACATCGGAAATTCGCAACTTCCGATGGAGAGAGGTCCAAAGACAAATTTTATGAACCCTAACCTCGACATATATTTCATATATGAATATCACATATTTTGGCTAATATTTTCTATGAAATATCATATATTTTCATAGTAGCCAAAGATGAGATAATGGAAGTTCATTTTCCAAAATAAATGGAAGTCAAATGAATTTTCAAACCATGTCATACTTATACCTTTATATTTTATTTCTCTCGAGGTTTCACATGTACGTAGTTCAATTGGTAGTTCATATGCCGTCAATGATGTTGTTCAATGTGAATATGTCAATGTATGCATGCCCTTCCTTTGGTGTAAAATCTTATTTGACTGGGAAAATTTTGGCAGCATACCACCTTATTTTTCGATCGGTGTGAAATTTTTATCTGTCCTATATGACATAATTTTTTGACTTTCCAAGTAGTGGGAATGGTCTATTTGCAATAGGAAACGTGTCTCATGCCTACGCTTAGGTCAACATACTGGAAACATGTCCGGGATAACCGCTCAATAGAGCATCCAGTTGTGAACCAACTCCTTATTTAGTGTTGCTTTTGCATTTGAAATTAATTAAGTGGTTTTGTCCAAGGCCCAATGGGCTAGTTGATGTGTCGTCAGCACAATGTGCTGGTTTTCGTGCCATGTTGGCCTAGTTGGCCTATCTTCTAGTCCTCTTGGCCCGGTTGGCTTGTTTCGAGCTTCTTGGGCCCTGGCGGCCTGATTTGCACTTCAAGGGCTAGCAAGACTTGTTTTGAACTTCCATGGCCAGCAAGGCCTGATTTACACCCTGTTTGAACCAGAATGGAGAGCCACCATTTTAGTCTTTCACCCATCATGTGAGCCAAGGGAATTAGGTTGTCATCCCCAACCCGGTCCTGACAAGGACCTGTCTTGTAACCTTGATTGGATTAGCACATGTTTGGACTCCGCTCCGGCACTAGTTTTGGGACCAAACCAGCACTTGGTTTTGAGCTTCAAGCCGGCACCTGTTCTTACACTTTGTCCTTGCTACAGCAATGGGCTAAGTGGGCCTCAGAGGGGCTAGAATGGGCTGGTTTAGGTGCTGGTTTGAAGGGGTTATTAAAGGGGACTGATTTGGTGATGCACAAAGGGCAAGGGATTGAGGGCCACCCGAGTAGTCTCTACCCGTCTGGTGGATTTCGAGAGTCTCAAAACGTCGACCCTCACCTTAAACTCTAAAAGGGAAGAGAGAGACATTAAGGGTCTGTTTTTGGGGCAAGCACAAGGGATGATTGAGAGGTAGCACAGGGGCTGTTTGGGTGATCTGATTGGGTACAGGTTGAAGGGCACAAAGGGGGCCTGATTGTGGATGGTTTTAAGGGCACTCAGGGGCCCTGGTTGTGGATGAGATTTAAGGGCAATCAGGGGGCCTAATTGTGGTGCTCGGAGTGTCTGAACATTGGGGCACACAGGGGGCTTGATTGTGAACAGGATTAGGGTGCACTCAGGGGGCCTGATTATTAAGGGTTTTAGGGGAACTCAAGCGGCCTGATCGAGGGGTGCACAGAGGGCTGTTTAGGGATCAGCAAGGCAGTTCTTGTAGAGGCCAAATGGTGGTGCCCAATGGGGTTGTTTGCAGGCCATCTAGGGGCTATGCGCACATGACAGCAAGGGACTTGAATTAGGATAGCAAGGGGTCCGAAATGGAGGTTGAATTGGAGTGCTCATGTGGTTGTGGATGGAGTTATTGTAAATGGCCAAAGAGGAGGCTGAAGGGTAGAGAAAGAAGAGGGGAGGAAGAGAAATGAACTGCTACATCTTTATTTCTCTACTCACCTTGTTTCCTTTATCTTTTTTTCTTTATTGCATGTATTGCTGAAGATGGGAGGAATGTGTGCCCGTCTTCTCCTTCTTCTTCTTCTCCTTGTGCAGATGGTACTGGAGGAGGAAGATGAAGGTCCTGTTGGTGTTGAAGGTCTCACCAATGATGAAAAAGTCTGTTGCTCTTGTTGAAGTTGGCATATCAACCTAGTGGGTTGGTTGCACTTCCTACTGACACACTTGCTAGAGGAAGATCTTTTTTTTTTCTTCTTCTTCTTCACTTGGCACACCACAAATGGGCTGGAGAGGTTGTTGACTTGATGTTGAAGATGTCCAAGCAAGAAGAAGAGGAATTGGAGCAAGGCTGAGGACACACCAAAGAGAGGAATGGACTGGAGCAGAGCTGTCGCACAGGTGAGCTGTGCTAACTTCGACCATGGCAGGCCTATTTATAAAGCCAAATGGTGCCATCTGCCGCTGAGGACGAGGCTGAGGGTTTGAGAGTCATAATGCCTAAAGAGTTCTAATTTTACAAGACTCCTAATTGGGCTAGACATTCAACCAAAGTGTGTGTATATAAGATGCAATCTGGCGCACCAACTCCTACTTTTCAGGTGAGGATGCACACATGGCAAGTGGGAATGGGTAGAAGTTTGACCAAAGCATGCCCATTTGATAGTTAATATAAGCCTTAGATGATAAGGCTCAGATAGGATATGGATAAAGGTCAGTTGGGGAGAGTTCTAATGCAAAAAGATTTTTTATCAGCCATATGTGTGTGAGGTGAGAAGCTTGCACACCTACTCTTACATTGTAGGGTGTTGGCGCACCCAATCCTAAATTTTAGGGCATTGAACGTTCAAGGAAGGTGGGAAAGAGCTGGGTTTAGCCAGATGCAGCTTGGGTTAGCTCAATTTGGGTTAATTTTAACCCAGGTTTGATCGAAGTACTCTCGATCTGATGGATACAGTAAATCTTGAACGGAATCGATTAAATACACCTTGAATTAATCCCAAAAAATATGGAATGAGCTCTTATGACCATTGATCATGTGATCCATCAAGATGTGTGGCTGAGATCTCCTGAATTACTCTATATCTTTGATTTCACCGATTTTTTCAATTGGTGCGATCTTAGCCGTCGATAATGTCAGAAACTGTAATTGAGTGCAATTACCTTCTCCCATTGGCCAAATTTTATTTTTCATGCATCAATATTCATGAAATCTATGTTTTTTGGCCAATAAATTGAAAATTCCAGCCCATGCATCGATCCAAGAGCTGATTGGACCATTATGCTTCTAGTGTCATTAATATGGACTTTAGCCGGAATTGATATTCTTTGCATATCTTTCCAACTGGTGGTCGAATTTTCGATCCATTTCGAGCGTTGTCTAGCTTTATCTGATGCTAACAATATGGTAAAGTTGAAATTCCATGGTAGAGTCCCAACTTGTCCCGAAGTGTCGGGGGCAAAATGGTCATTTCAACCGTCTGGTGTCTGCTTTCCATGTTTTTGGCACCGTTGTGAAGATATCGACTGGGGCTTTGCAACAAACACATTATCTTGGCCATTTGCAACCTCTCAATCTATGCCGAGACATTTCTAGAGCCTATTTGTACCATCTGGTCCTTATTTTACCGAATCTGGGTCGGATTTTCGGATTAGCTTCGGCGTTAATCTAATCTGTATTAAGCTAGCATTATTAAGTAAAAAAATTTGTTGCTAACATTATCCTTTATCTTTTCAATGCCACTATCATGCTTTTTGTTGTTTTATCAACAATGATTCTTTTCTCATTTTTATTTTTTTTATTCGGTATACCAAAGTTTATACCCTATATTTTTCACTTTTTTATATTTCTATCCTATCTATTTGGTTTTTTGAATACAAGCAATATTGATCGTTCTTACTATCAACAACTTTACATACTATGACCCAATATTCCAAGTACCTTACCTATTCTTATCCTTTTTGCAATCTTTTCTTTCTATTTAGTTTTAGGTTTGTTTTAAAACTTGTGTCTAACTTCACATCATGAGTTTCTTTACCTACATCAGTCATCAGTCCATGATGTGGGAATTTTGTTTATTTAAGGTTAATTAGGATACTTAGGTGATGCGCCACATGCAGGGAATGTCTTCAAAATTCTTGTATTTTTTACTGCACCCTGACTCTGGCATAGCACATTGTAAGTAGAGAACATCCCAATGTTTATATCATTTTAATATATATTGTGAGATATAATGTTAATTTTACACTCTATGGCCTACTGCAACTTTCCTTCTTGCCGTATGCGCTTGAGACCAGCCATGGTGGAGTTTTAAAAAAACTTTGTTCTAATTCAATGAAATAATAATTTTTTGAAGATATAGTTGAAATGTATGCTCTATTACTTTGAAATGCAAGTATAAGTTCAAAGAAAGCAATACAAATTTGATTAAAAAATAAATTTATTTTAAAATAGCTTGACATTGTGTTTTGCCTTTTTAATAAAGTCTCTTTAAATTATAAACAAAAAAAATTCGATTAAAGGTATTTGAAATCATTACATTACACAAATTAAGCAATTTCTTTTACTTCTTTAGTTTAAGCATTTGCTGTGGATTAGGAAAAAATTTATTCTTTTTTAGATGTTGCAAAAACCCTGCGAAGGAAAATAACGACTATACCCTGTTTTGCTGCATTTTGTTAAAGGATGAAAACTGTGAAAATGATGAAAGGAAAAAAGCCAAAAACATACACCAAAGGGACGGGAAAGAATGCAACCAATCGAAAATTCTAGGTGTTGCATATGTTTAGTATAATAAAAAAAGAAGAAAAGAACGTTATAATAATACTTATCTACTATTTATGTTGCTGGAAGAACCCATGAATGGTTTCCTCCTCAGCTGCCTAAGTGATGCGGGACGGGACCGGGGGTCCCATGATTTTAAATAAACCAGAAAAATATCACCCAACAGATAATTTGTCAAACAGAAAACAACCAGGAACCAACAGTATGACCAGAATTCAGAGATATGAACCAGCAGGTAACAGGCCAGATATGAACAAATTTCCAATAGTAATAAGCTCAGAAATAATAATCCAGATATAACCAGCAGTTTAAACTGAACAGATTATGCAACTGATCATCATGACAGTGTCAACCAGTACAGGGAGGATATATCAATAACCCACAATCTTTATGAAAATGATAAGCAAATCAACAGTCATAAGAGCAGTAGATAAAGGGAAATTGGCTCAGATTATGATCATCACAGCCATAATTGGAATCAGTGAAACCAGTATATCAACAAGTAAAATTTCAGGAATCTTCCCGATAACTATACCGGCAACTAATTAAAGCTACCAAGGCAAGTTTTTTTCTTTGGTTTCATCATCATTTTCCATTCCGACAATGTAGGTAGATTCACACATATCCGCCACTTAATCTAGCTTATGTCTGTTACCAGAAGTTGAAATAATACTATGAAAACCACTGAATACCGTTTGTTGGACCAACTGAGTTCAGAACCAGCAGCCTTAAGGAACCAGAAGTCGACTTAACAGGACTGGAAAAGAACCAGTCTCAAACGTTCATTATATACAAAACTATCAGCAGTATCCATTCCCAAGATTTCAAAGAAATCGACGAAGAGCAATAAGAATATCGATTAAGATCGGAATAAGGACCGGTCTCGCTTCACGTAAATGGTCCAAAATTAATGCAAGAAGAAATCCAAATACGAGAGAACTGCGTTCTTGGACTGGAGAAGGACCAGTTCCTCAAACCGGTAAGAATCAGCAAACCAAGACTGTAACTAAGTAGTTCGGAGAGATGTAAACAGGAACTGAAGAGAGGATTTGTTCTTTTTAGGATCTAAATCCCACAGTATTGTAATAAATCGATCCGAACATAATCGATCCAGTTACTTGAAGAAAACTTGACTAAATCCAGATGGAAACACTGAAGACTCAGAATACTATACCAATTTTCGGAATCGAGAACAACGTGGAAACAGAACTCAACTTTTGAGTAACAGTATAGCCTCTTCTCAAGGTCGGAATTAGCTATGCGCAGCTAAATCAGATCTGTCGGACTACCATCATCGACTATCATTCTTAACCAAGACCAGAGTAGTATCTGTCAAGAACACCGTTCTGGACGCGCAGATCCGAAGATCCAGAAGAACGAGGGAGGACGAATTCACAAAATAGCACTGACCTTGGTCATTTGCTCCGACGGGGATCTCAAGATATAACCAGAGAATATCGCAGATCCTTCGTCACTGGCCAAGAGGCCTCAGAAAAGTAATGTTCAGCAGTCTCCGCAAATGGACTTAGCATAAACTCAACCGTCGAAAACGGCAACAACGAAGACTCATCTTCCAGCCAGGCTGGGGAAGATCTCGGCTACCAGGAGTGTCGACGTTGAAGAAATATTCACGGCAGTACCAGGAAGGAAAGAAGCTCAAACGAGTGAAGAGGTCATTCCAGAAGCTCGTCGACAACAGATCCAGAAGAAGAGGTTCAGGCGAACAACAGATATTTCGCAAGAGCCAGATCCAGAAGACAGAGTAGAAGACGAACTATCTCCAAGAAGTCGATAAAAAAAGGGAATCTCACAGAGATCGGAGGAGTGATCAAATAGAAATGGAGCTTAAGGCAAACCGATAGATCCGAGGAAGGGAAGTCGAACTTTCCAAAAACGTCTTCCATTTTCTCCACCGGAAGAGGGAGATCGGGAAGAAGATGGGCGTGCTCGGGTTCGCCGACGGAGGAAGCTCACGTGCAGACTACCTATCCACTGCTGGGAGAGAACGCAGCCAGCTGCTCGCGAATGAGGAAGGAGATCCGGAAGGACTCCTGCGCTAGGGTTTGCCGCCGGAAGGGACGCCGGAGCACAGGTCAGCCATCCGCCGCCGGGAGAGAATGCGGGCCAGCCGCTCGCTAATGATGGTCGACCGGATGTTAACCGGAGGAGACAGAACGGAGAGGTGAAGCCCCGAGCTAGGGCTTCGCTGCGGGACGAAGAGGGCGCTTGCGCCTGAGGAGGCCTCCGTCCGCCGGAAGAAGGGAACTAGCGCCGAACCGATGTCGTCGGGGAGAGAGAAGACCTGTCGCCGGGTTTAAGTGAGGAGGGGAGGGCAAAAATGGAATTTCCAACCTAACATTGGTGTATTCATCATCTCATATCATATGCTGTATCGTATACATGGGCCCCTATTTATAGGGTTAAAATTCAGAAAAAAGTCCGAAAATGTTAAGAAATTAAAAAAATGCTCAAACAAATCAACTAAAAATCCTAAAAATTAGGAAAATACCTAAATGGACCCATTATTGACCTAAAAATCAAAATTGCATGATATTTGAAAATCAATAATCGTTTCTTGCATCCCAATTCAATTATTAACATGAATCGGTTCTTGTGTCCCGATTCGGTTCCCATCACTAAGCCTCGAAGTCCAGACTTATACTGCAGAATCTTCTAATGAAGCAACCACATGCCAGCAAGAAATGTTGAAGGTGATGCGCGAAGGCTGCAGCAACTGCAGGCCTTAGACAAGTTTTTCTGCAGCAGCTGCAAGGGAAGATGAAAGGATGCAGCATTTTCAGCTTGCAGCAACACGGATAGACCATATGTGTTGCAGGTAGGAACTGCAAACCTGTGTCCTCTCTCCTAGAACCCGCATGCAGGAGGAAATGTTTTTTTTCCTTGCATGCAATTGTGATTAGTGGGGCTTATCTTTCTTTATTTTGACCTAAATCTGCCACTAGAAATGCCACCATGTGATACACAAGGCATACACATTGTGTATGCCAACAAGTACGTCCTCTTTGACTAACAATGCCTCACCGAGCAAAGGGCTCACCCTAAACCCACTGGAAATTATGATCCTCATGGCTATTAGGGTGTACCTCTTCTTGAGACATAAGCCTCAGCGCCTTGAACAAGTTTTTATTTTTAATAATTTTGAAGAAAGATGGCCATATTGGAGATTGACTACAGGAGAGTTATGTGATGATGAAATTCTATTGGAATTAATTAGATGCTTTACTATCTTCTTATGGATGCAGGACCCATAGTGTAATCAAAAGTGTGAAGCAATGATAGGGAACATGTTATGGAAATGACTTTTGCTGCAATGAAAATGTTAATGTAGTATGTACATACTTGGATCATAGTTACCAACATGAGAGAACAAATGAGGAGAATGAAATAAAAACTAGAAATGATCCTTCCACAACAAATTTATAAGCATTTAATTTAAGAATTGAGAAACGTGAGAAATGAGACGGGGCATATAAGACTTTCACTGCAAATATGACTTACAGCAGGGGGCATATAAGGCTTTCACTGCAAATATGACTTGCATAAGATTCATCTTGAGTGTATTAGAGTAGATAGTATTGCTGATCAAGGATATATTAAGAGAAGAGGTCAAGATGGTTTGAAGCATAGTTGCATGAAAACTTCCATCCCTCTATTTCTTATTGCATTTCTTATGTTTCTCATTTCTACATAGATTAATTTTTTTACGTTTTAAAGTTTTAAATTTTAAGTCTCATTTTTCACTTCTTTTTCTTACTTTCATTTCATTTTTGTTTTTCATACTGTACTGGTAATTATAGCTAAAACTTATTACATGGACTTAAAGAAGCTTTAGGTGTACATTAAGATGAGAGGGAAGAACAGATAGAGTACACCTAAGTTAAGCAGGAGGAGGGTGGGATTTATCCCAATATAGAATTCATTTGGACATTCCAAATAGCCAGGGATTTGTGTTTCATTTATTTGAGTATTAATTTTGTCAAAGAGACTAAAGATATAATTTCTTTTGATTCCAGTTATGTTAGGAATGCATCTTGCCCTTGGGTTATTGTTGTTGATTTTTTAATCTTTTGGTTGAGTGATCCATAAAGCAGTACTTTTTTCTTCGGGAGAATAATATAATTGATAACGGAAATAGCGGTTGTGTAGGTGCTGTGGAGCTTTGTGAATTTTTGGATGCTCGGAAAATAAGGTAAAGTGTCCTGCTTATCCTTTAGCATGGCTTTTTGCACCATAATGTCCTTGCGTTAAATTGCCATCAACATGTGAGGTGCCACATTGTCTTTTGTCTCTTGGCATCATCGATGTCACTCACTGTCTTACAAACTCATGGAAATAACTTTTATAAAACATTCGCAATAGGTGCATGTGTTGTGTCCATTTTTGTTGTACAAATAGAGCTAGTGAAAATTTAAGTGGGTAATGCCAGAACCTTTTAGTGCAGTGGTATGCCGCTTTGGTGTTTAGTGGTGTAGGATTCTTGGGAGTGAATTATGCTGGAAATGAAGCACCTAGCAAACAGGTGCAGAAATGCAATAATTAGCGTCTGTTAAATATTGTGTTTGTCATGGTTTTTACTTTTTGACATTGAAGGATATTATGTATGATGACATTTATTTGATAATTACATGTCATACGGTCTCTATATTGGTGCTTATTGTTGTTTCATCTTTATGATCTAACACGAATTGTCTTGTGAATGCTATTGCTTTATAACTCTTCTGCATGGGAAAGGGCAGAAGCATCAGAATATGGAGTGGTGGATGGCAAATAAGAAACTTTTGTTTTGTAGCAGGGGCATCTGCATCAAAATGAATTTATCACGTCTAGGAATAATGGATTTTAATGCTTGGAACTGAAAGGTGCTTTTGGTGTGGAGGCAGCTTAAACAAAAGTTATCATGGAACCAAGGGGCTTGGTAGTGCTCCCAAGGGAGCCCATGGTACCTGCCTAAGGTGCCTAAGCTTCACGCTGTATTATAATTTTGAATTTCTTCGCAAAAGAAAATAATCAATTACAAAGGACATTTACCACTGCCAGTTTGGTTTGCATATTGTTCAGTCTAGTCAATTATTGTCTTCTACTTTTGCATTTGTTGCAAACTGGAGGATCCAAAAGGCTATGGTGATGATTCTTATCCCTTTTTCAGTAACTTCAAAGATGCATAAGGAGATATAATCCTTCTTTTGTTCAAATGGAGCCTCTCCTTGTCTGAAGCTTCCAGGTTTAGCTGTTGTCCTTTCTTTCTTCGGATGGTCTTGCCATTTGGACTTCTGGGATTGGTTTCTTCTGAAATTATTTAGAGGGCCAGTTTGGTTTGTGAATGAGTTATAACATAATTTGTCTTCCAGAAATGGTTATGACCCAGGAAGGAAAGATTGTGGATCACGCGTGGATTGGCCTGGTCCTGGACCAACCGATTTAGATCCGACCTAGGTCTGATCCAGACTCGGGTTGAATATGAAATCAGAATAAAATGAAAAAATGAAAAAAAGAAAATTTTATTTTATTTTATACTTAAAATTTTTATTCTGAGTTTGTTTACATTATTAATATACTCATCTTAGACATTTGGTTTGACTACATTACATTATAAGAGTATGCATATTCAATATACTTTTGACTCCCTTCAATTATTTTTGGATTGTCTTTAAGCTTCATGTCCATAGGTAGATTGTACAGAACTTGCAAACGAATAAGAGTCGTGGGAGTTAAAATAAGGCTATTAGTGGTACGCGAGATACCAAGAGTCTTAAAATGATTTAATTCCTCAAGTTTGATATTTTTGATAATTTTCAGTTATTTGTGTCTTCTAAATCTTGTGTCCAAACATTATGATCATGATCTTCTGTTGCATTCGTGCAGTGTTCTTTGCTAGTGAAGTGCATATACGAAGGTCATGAGTGAGGATCTTCTGAGGTCCTCCTCGGTCTTGTTGAGCTATTTTGATCTCCTACAAGATCATCACTACCACTCTTCAATGTCGAATCATCAATTGTCAATTACCAAGTGTTGATGTTTTGGCTATATCATGTCTTCACTTGAATCTTCAATTGTATTTTAATATGTAATATCCAAATGATCAATTAGTTCCTATTTACCCTTACCTGTTGACTCCAGAAACGGGTTCCAGATCGATGCCTCAAGAGAAGGGTGAAAGATAGAATAGGGGAAAGGGAGTGAATCGGAAAACATTCGGAAAATAGTAAAATCCTCACTTCGGTTTCACACTCACATTGATCCCCGAACTTTCATCTCATGGCGTCTCTCGAGCACCGGATATGGTTCGGGTCATGTGGGAGGAGAGTGAGGAATGAATTGACTTAAAGCATGAATAAAAGAGGTGGTTGCTAGGAGCTGCAGGCTCCGCTTCATGGAATTGAACAAGAGATTAAGTTAGATGACCGTGTGTACCTTAGCGCGGGAGATTGAGATATGAGTTCAACCTTCTTCTTCTTCGGCCGGCCGATGAAGAAGAGTCCAACCGGTGCTAGCTTGATCGATCTGTGCAACTTAAAACAACGAATCAAGTGAAAAGTTTGATTAGACTTGATAGAAGTGTAGAAACTGTAACAAAAGATGAGAAATAAGCAATTGAAACCGAACTCATCGGCTTCGGGGTGAGCCTCAACCCTTTTTTTGTGTTTTTGGTTATATGAAAATCATGCAAACTAAACTAAAAGATGTTCTAACAAATAGATAGACTGAATGAAATGAGTTAAGAAGAACTTATGAAGTAAATTGGCTTGAGTTGAAGTCGAGTTGGTTGAAGAAGGCCGCTTCGGGTAGCCTTGCACCCTTTCTGGTGCGACTTTGGTGCAAAGAATTCTATGGACGACTCCATTGTCAGAATCGAGTGCCGTTTGTTTCTATGGATGGTGAACTCAGAGAAGAAGAGATCTCTTGTTGATGACTTCTCCGAAACCTGTCCGTACAAGCCTGTAGAAAATCTGAAAGTGGACGGATATGGAAGAACAGAACCTGGATGCATGCCTTCAGTGCAGCAATTGCTACGGACAAAAGGCAAGTCGGAATCGAGTTCCGCTGGTTGCAAACGAAAGAGGACGAGGAGAGGAATGATTCTTCTGTTGACCACTTTGGCAGAAGAAGCCCCAAATTTTCTGTAGAAGCCGATGAAGTTCTGTGTTGTAGAGCGCACAGATCAGGCCTTTTTCTTCGTTTCGGGATCGATCTCTCAACGTTAGATCGGCTTTGAATGTCGGGACGGCCTTGGAAGGGAGCTTGGACGACCTCAGGACGAGCTAGGCACGGAGGGTTAACCTTGGTTCGTTGGGAATTGCCCTCAATTTATAGAGAATGGAAACCGGTGCAAACGGGGGAAACTGGCCGACCGTGCCCCTGCCTTTCGAAGGAGGTGATGGCGCGCAGGGCGCGCCCTCCTGTTTCAAAGGGGGCGGGGGCGCGTTACGCGTTTCATTGCTAAAAATTGCCGGAATCTTGCGAAAATTGCTAAAAATCGGACTTGACAAGATGAACGCACCCTCGACCCGGGGGCGCGGTCAAAATAAACGATAATTAACGGGGGAAACTTTCCAAAAATTGGTTTAAAAGGTGCTAATCGGGGTAATTTCTGGTTTTCGGAAACAGACCACGCCCCCGTCTTTCAAAGGGTGTGAGGGTGCGTAGGGCGCGCCCCAGTGTGAGGGGCAGTGACCGCGCCCACCCATTTCAAGCGCGACAGGGGCACAATACACTCTCTCTCTCTTACGCGCGCGTTCCGTAGGCCATAACTTGCAAACGGGACGTTCGATTTAGCTCTCGTTTGTTGCGTTGGAAAGATGGTATTAAATCGCAGCTACTCAAGTTAGTAAACCAGCCGGCATGACTCCCGAGATGTTCGCACAGGGCTTTCTATTGGTTTACCCTCTCGAAGAAAGTTGAAAACCGCACCGGAGATCCAAAAAGGACACGGTTCTGGTCGAGAAATCTCGGGTCAACTCGGGATGACTTAAAATGATGACCGGTTCTAGTCCGGTATGGTCAAAAAACCTGAAATTATCGAAAAATCCGAGATTAACCCGGTAAACGTGAACTGAAGCTCGGAAAAGTCGGGAAACCTTAAAATCGACCGAAACGGCCGCATGGCCCCGGTTGATGAAATATACGGTTAGGATCGACCCAGATGACCCGAAAAGAGATGGTGATGACCGAAAAGGCCTAACACATGGTACAGGATAGTCGTGTCAGTACATATCGAAAAGCCATAACGAAAGCCGTTATAGACCGACGACTGTCGAAATTACTTGTTAGAAACCCATAACGTTACAGAACACACGCGGAGCTTTCAAGACCTTCATGTATGGACCCTTCAAGGTCAGTCATTGAGCAGTCTTCATGTTTTTACGGTTTACGTGCGTCTCTCGCTTGAAGGTTACAACATTATTCCGGAAATCATCAGTCCATTCTCAACTTAAGAATGGCTCCACCAACGTCCTTAGCTCATCTACACGAGGTAATCCGGATCAGATAACGATCAAATAAATGATATCGCCAATGTAATAGGAGTATGGGGCTCCGAATCAGGTCAATTTGGCGTGTCTACAGTTTATCTCGCCTTGATGTCGGCTTTGCAAGGGAATGACATGAAGCGGAGCGGAGTGAAATGTAGAGAAAACGTAGCGAAGCGAGATGGATCGTAGTGGAATGTAGTGGAGCGAAATGGCGATGGACTGAAAATGTGGCATAAAGGTGTAGATATAGACATGCTCAACGACTAGATTCAGCAAAACGAATCTCCTCGAGTGTCCTGAATAACTGCCATGTTTCATCAAGTCTTCTTATGTTCGATTGGTAAGATATGTGCCACGAGCACGAGAGAAGAATAGGCAACCCCCAATGTGGTGGGGAGTCCCCGAAACATGGGTTCGTAGGTTCATTATCAGCCGGTAAACCAATCTTTGCGGTGTTCTTGTACTGTGATGGGCTAAAGTTTTAAAAAAAGATTTGTTTTGAAAAAGTAAAAGAATACCAATCGAGCACATTTAGGTTCTTAGATTTATTTAAGTCTTCTAAGAGACAAGATTTAATTCGGAACGGAATGGTCTCGAATTACAAAAGACAAATGTTGAAGCTCAGACCGTGAAGATAATGACTGTGCAAGTTCTGATCGAATAGGAGCCCCTTGGCTGGATGAGTTGACTGCCACGGTGGGATGGATAGCAAGAGAGTGGCAGTGGCCACGGTGGGGATAGAAATAAAAGATTTGAAGGCACAAGGCAAGGATCGCGGAATCGGAATCGGTTGGGACCGATTCCCAGGAATCGGTCGGAATCGGCTGATTCCTAGGAAGAGAATCGATACAGGAATCGGCCTAGATCGATTTTTTTGATTTTTTTTTATCAAAAAAATTCAAAAAAATCAGAAAAAATTCCTAAAAGTAGGAAATGAGTTAGAAAAATTTTTAAAAATAAGATTAGCATTCATCCACAGGACCACATCGAATAATTACTAATGAATATGAAATGAAGTTAAGTACGTATTCCATTGATTTAAAAACCAATTAATTGATACATTATGAAAATATAAAAAATAGGAATTTACATGATATCAATCTATTACCAATATCTAGGATATAGATATTGGTCTTCCTCCTCTTCCTGTTGCTGTTGACGCTCCTGTGTTGTGCTCAATCTTGTATATTGTCCCGGACCATATCCATATGAAAATAATGCCGATGCCATGCTATCAAGGTCGTAGGGATCAGACTACGGGACGACTGGGACGTAAGCAGACTCTGGTGGAGCTAGTGGTGGTGGTGGAGTAATCCACTGCTGTTGAGCTTCGCTAAATGCTAGATACTGTGACTCTATAGAATGATGCTGTGATATCTATTCATCCAGCATGGAATAGATATCAGGTGATTGGGCTGTTGCTGATGGCTGCGTCGCTGGTATGCACTCCTCGTCATCATGAACTGAGGAGTGAGAAGGAGCCTGCGTGCTGTCATCTGGGTTCACAGGATGCCTGACCTCCAGCTTCCTTCTTTTCACCTCTTCAGCCATCTCTGAAGTACTAGAACCCAAAGATTTTTTTAGCTTTGCAAATTCGCCCATTTTTCGTGCAGTCACTTTTGTTTTCGTTTTCCCTGGACTACGAATGGGCTGGGTAGCGGCGGCTGGGACTGGAGCTGGAGCTAAAGCTGGAGGTGGTTGTTGGGGCAGAAGAAGGCCCTGCATGAGCCTGAGAAGTAGGTGAAGGTGGAGCTGAAGCATCCTCTTTAGCTTCAACACCATCCAACTCTCCTTCAGCCCATGCACGGTCATCGGGATCAAACTCAGCTGGATGATCCCTGGCTGCCCTCTTCTCTATCCAAGAGGCAAGTGCATGCTCCTCCTGGAATATCTGATCCATGTCCTCCTCCTCAGGTGGTGGTGTGGCGGAGGTATGCCTCTGCTCGTATGGACCACCTGCGAATCGTGCAAATCGCTCCTCATTGATCTTTTGTCGATCCTTGATATTCTTGATGCGCAATCTCATATTGTAATGAAAGAAGACTAGCTTCTCCAGCCGTCTGAGGTCAACCTATTCCTCCTTTTTATATGTATCAGGTTGAATGTACTCCAGTTCCTCAGTTCCTCTCACAATGAGAGGAACTGGTGCTCTGGCTGAGTATCCTGATATCGATGGCAGCAAGTGGATTCCATCCACTCCTGGTATTCACCTAAACCCACCACTCAGTTGCAAAAAAAGAAAAGGTAAACAATTAGCCCATCATTTTCAATAACCTATATGAAAATAAAATAAAATCTTCATCATAAATTAATATACCAGGTGACACTTTGTCGCACGAATATCTCAGATTAACATCTGAGTATATGCCGACCCTCATCTTATATTTCTGCATCTGAAATTTTTTTAAAAAATAATCATTAGTTGTCTAATAATTAGCTACTCCAAAGTATTGAATAAACTCCAACTTACTTCTATCTCAGCCTCTATCCTGTCATGCTGAGATCGGCAGAGACGATGAATAACAGCTAGTGTACCTCACATCACCTTGTTGTCATTCACCACCTGTCCTCCATATTGGATGCGAGGGTTCAAAAAATATCCTGCAAGAATTTAATAGTTAACATTATGAATAAGACAATTATTGAATAAACTTAAAGTAGGTAAGCACAAATATTTTTTAAACCTACTAACCTGCAACATGGACATCGTGGTGCAAAGTCTTGTCCCATTTGTCATTTATGATCTTCCACCACTTTTTGTAACCTCTGGAATTTTTCTCTTTTATTTTTAACTTTGCCCGGTCCATGGCATCGTACAGCGTTCCCATTTGGTTTCTGTCATCTGAGTCAACCAACCTCAAGACAATTACCAGTGGCTCAATGATTGCCAAGTAGTTGGCAATCCTTTCCCAAAATTTCTTGTCAGTGATTTGCTTCTCAGACCTGACAAGAATTTCTAGCTGATCTTTCTTGTCGTGCAAGTGGTCCACCATATAATTATAATATTTTTTTGATTGCGTGAATCTAACTAATGCATGCCTGTGCCGGTGTAAACTCTCCAATGCAATGAAATTCGTGGCGAAATGAGTCGGACCAAGCCTAACAAGATCATGCTCTCCTATGTGTGATCTCATAATATATAGTAGACGGGGATGCGAATAAATAAATGACGTGATCGTCTGTGCCTGCCTGACAAGGGTGGACAGGTATCACCCAGAACATGTGTTTCCTCTTCTCCATCAACTTTTTCCCAGCCGTCTTATATGAAGATTCATTGTTAGTGACAACCTGACCCACATTATCCTCCCTGATCTCCTCCAACACCGTATCCATCAAAGAAAAAATGATGTCGGCTTTTTTAATCTTCCCATAAGCGTCCATCGACTTCAAGAACGTGGTCCCCTCAGAACAATACACCAAGAAGTTTATCATACTTCTCTTGGTGATATCTGTCCACTCGTCGCACATAATTGTGCAACCCCTCTCCTTCCACACTAATTTGAATCCATCCATCCGCTCCTTCAACTCGTGGACCTCCTCATCCAGCCCAGTGCTGTATATATGCCTGCTGCCTGGGGCTTGCAGACCCGGTCTAGCCTCACCCACGGCATCCACCATCGTCTGGAAGTAGGGGCTGGTGGCTGCATGTGCTGGGATGCCTACATCAAGTTAAAAAAAATTGGATCAGGAAAAAATTAAGCTTAAGTAAATAAAACACACATAAATGCCATGTTAAAAGTGATACCTGCTTGCAAAAATCACTTCACAATGTGGCGAACGGCTCTCTTTGCAGCCGTTCCTGTTGCCTTCGCCCCTTTCATAGTTTGTTTAATCCCCATTTGCCTAGCACTCTGTTTTCTAAATAAGTACTAATCACTCGGCGTAAATCGAGTACTGACAAAATGGCGGTGTGGCTCCTGTCTCCATCCCTCCGTCTCTTGGTCCCGAGTAGGGTGAGCCGATGTTGATCGGTCAAGAGTTGGGTCAGCTCTGGACCCTGACCCTCCTACTCCTCTCCTCCTCTCCTCGTTCTTGGCAAATGCACACTTACTAGCGTGCCTAGCATGTCTAAGCTCGGAGTCCGTGGACTCCTCGCTCTCTGGCTCTGGGTTGGCTGGTGCCTTCCTCTTGTCTTTCCCTTTCCATGTAGGCAAATCTTGGTCCCTCCTCCTCTGGAGTAGCTCATCGTGCAACTCCTCTCTCTGCTCAATCCTAACAGCCCGTTGAGATGCTCTACCTGTCATGTAGCCTCTCATCTCCTTACTCTTCTCGCTCGGCACCTTATCACATTTTTTTTACATTTCCACCTGTTCCGGCAATATGTTGTTTTAGCCGGAACACCCCCCCGTTTATCTCCTTCCCACACCATTTGTATTGCACTCTCTTTTTGACCGGGTCTACCATATGCCCGTGTTTCCAACCTACATCAGAAAGACGTGTTGATACTGCATCACCTTGATCGGCCATTGCTTAGACCTGCAAAAATTGTAAACAATGCATTAAAAATTATTTGGCAACATAAAAATTGCTTTAGGCGCTGTTCGGGAAGTAGACAGCCCATTAAACACACTATTCGGTATGTTTAAAGAATTACGTATTTGCCGAAAATGGTCGTAAATCAATGTACGGGGTATCCGGAATTTTTCCCGTACAAAGAACATCCAATCGATGTTCTTACAACTTGAACATAGTTGTTCGATAAAAAATCATCGAGTTTAACCATACTCGGAGTCGTCGGAAACGCGTAAAAATAGGCGTACGTTATATCCAGAATTTTTTCCGTGCAAAGAACATCCAATCGAATAGTTTAGAACTTAAACGGAGTTGTACGGTCGGAAATCACCGAGTTTAACCATGCTCGGAGTCGTCGGAAACACGTAAGAATGGGCGTACGAAGTTTTCGGCGAATCTTACCAATAACTTTCTAAGGATTGAAGAAGAGGTTGAATCGAGGCCGATCGGAGCTTAGATCGGCGAAATCCCTTTGAGAAGTAGCCTGGAATCGCTGGAATCGCAGCCGGAATTGTCGGAATCGCTGTTGGAATCGCACCGGAATCGACGTACAGAGCTCGGATCGACCTCGGAATCGCCAGAATCCTCTATTTCGAGGGTTGAAATCGCCCAGAATCGCCGGAAGGAGTGCTCTCCGCCTGCTGGATCGCCGGAATCGACCGCAGCGGTATATTCCGGCCCTAAAAGGGCCGGAATCGGTTCGATTCCTAGTCCATAATCGAACTAGGAATTGAACCGGACCGGCCAGACCGGTCTTTCATGGAATTGGTCGGGATCGACCGATTTCAGACAGAATGACCGGAATCGGATCGATTCTGACCGATTCCGACTGATTCCATGGAATTGCTGCTAGAATCGGCCCTTCTGCATGGACTCCGATCCGATTCCAGAATAGGCCGATTTCGATCTGATTCCGGTGATTCTGCAATCAATGACACAAGGTGATTACCGAACACAGTGGGATTAACAAACACGGTAGGATTAGAGAACACGGTGGGATATTAGAAAGATCAGAATTGGGGTACATAATGGGAAGAAGGGACCCGGTAGGGTTCAGAAATATCTGGACAAAAGTAGAAGATCATGAATGATGTATGCAATTACAACGAAAATTGCAATGCAATTAATACTACATGATGCATGCTGGGCTCAAGAAAACAAAAAACAAGACTTGTTTAACAATTAGTTGATGATACAAATTGTCCATAAGGTTAAGATACCCATTCGGGAACCATCGTCACTCACAGCGCAACTTTGGCTTATCCGTGAGCACGAAAGATGACCTGACCATCGTAGATTTTGATGAAGGGGATCTCGGGTCAAGTCTTCTCCGCACTCAAGGTCTTCAACAATAATACATAAGATAATAATACACGACTAACGATATATATGCTAGCCGGCAAGCTATGGGGGTTTCCCATGTCGATTCTTCCGTTTTTGCGAGCAATTCCTGTCTTTCATCAAAATGTTAGTCTTGAATGGACAAAAATGTCCACTTGACCTTAATAAAGATAAAATATAAACAAATTTGATTTAACAAAATTTTTGTTATCTTTTCTGATTTTTTTTGAATTTTATGAAATTTTTGGGAAATTTTAAAAGAATTTGACCGAACGCCCCCCCGAACCGGGAGCACGGCCACCATGTCCAGAATTAGTAGGAGTAGAGTCAGAGCCATACAAGTGGTGCCACCACATTTTTGGCCACTTCTTTCGAGCAAGGCAGCTGCGGTGGCATTAACGGACACGACTTCCATGCCTCCTCCATGTGATCATTTCCCTGGAGTGGGTGGCAGCGGTCACTGATATATGTAGCAGACTTAGTTCTCCTTTGTTGTTGTATTTGCTTTTCTTCATTGTTGTAGTACTTGATGATGTAATCAGATCTTTCTTTTTCGGAATCATTTGAACTAATTTTTTTTTCTGCTCGACATCACTCAAAAGGGTTGTTAATATCACATTTCGGCTTAGCCCCTTGCAAGTTTGTCAAGGGATGGATGCCTCAAAAAAATGGTAAATAATAATAACAAAATTGAATAATAGATACAGGGTTAAGAAACATACCTATTGGCAAGATCTTCCCCCCTCCTTAACTCGTGTTTCTTTTCTGAAATACTCAATAAAGGAGTTAGATCTGCTTTATAGCTTACCCCTTGCTTATTGTCATCTTGCATTATTTGTATGTCAAGGGGGGTAGCCTTATTAACCAGGTAGAATGCACAAAATGACTAAAATAAACAAGGTAAAAGTTAAGAGAGCTTACCTGTTATGGCGAGAGTCACTCACTTCTTGATCTCAGAATCCTGTAACACTTGATAAAAGGGGATTAAATCTTCACCATGGCTCATCTCTTTGCTTATTACTGTCTGCCTTGACTTAGGTCAAAGAGAGGAGCCTTCTTAACCGGGTGTAAAAATAAACTAAATGACCGAAATGAAATGGTTAAGAGAACTTACCTGTCGTTGAGAGTACTTTCCCCTCTTACTTTAAAGTCCCTGAAAACACTTGATAAAAGACGATCATATCTTCACAACGACTCATCCCTTTGCCTACTACGGCCAACTTTGACTTAGGTCAAAGGGAGGAGCTCTCTTAACGGGTGATAATAAAGATAAACACGCAATACGTAAATGAAACATGCAAGACATAAAAATAAACATGAATGTTAGCAAAAGCAAAAATTAAGGTTATGCCAAGTTAAATATTGCATTTTTTTGGATTTTTGAAAATCACCATTTTTTAGATTTTTTTGAAAACATTCATATTTTTTTGGATTTTTGCAAATATTCATTTTTTTTAAATTTTGAAAAAATTGTTCTTTTTTTTGAGATTTTGAAAGTATTCAATTTTTTTTAGGATTTTTGTGAAGAATGTGCCATTATCGAAATAATTCATTAGTCTTTGAGTGTTAATCAAGATTCAAACAGTAAACATCATGTGAAAATAAGGTTCTTTACTCTGAATCTTTCTTGCTCTCTTCTTTTGATCGGTGTGGATTCCCTGTTGGTTTAGATAGTTTACCCTACCTTAGGAGTTTAAGATGGAAGAATAATAGAGGAAGTCTTTGATAGGATTTAGGGGGTGTTGAGGAGGGTTTCTCTACTCATGCCCAAATTGCCCATTGGGGTTCGGCCTCTTCGTGTCTTTTCTACATGTGGCACTCACTTGACAAGTCTTTGACCTGTGGGGTCATTGCCCATCTTTTGGTGCCTTTTCTTTGTTTTTCAACTTTTCCGGGTACTTATTCAGACATACCCATATTTGTTTAAACCTGTGGGGTTCATTGCCCATCTTTTGGCACCCTTTTTCACCCTATGAGACACTCTCCTACTAAGGTGGTGTGCATTTTTGATACTATCCTCCTCTAGTCTCCTTCACCTATCTTGGACCGAATAGAAGAGAATAGGGCAAGGGTTCTTTTTCGCCTTCAGGGTTCTGCCTTACTTCCCTCGAGTGTCGGGCTATCTGGATTCTGGGATCGAGAGGTGTTGTGTGTGCAAGGTGATGTCTACCCTTGTCCCTCTAGCGAACACTCTAGGATCGATGACTTAATATCATATCAGAAATTCTTCATTTTTTTTCAAGGAAAATATTTTTTGAGGTAAACGCCGTTCCATGGATGGTTCAATTTTTCTCCGTCGGCGTTGGTTAGCTCATATGCATTGCCCGGATATTTTCCAGTGATAACAAAAGACCCTTCCCAGTTAGGTTGCAACTTGGAGCGGGGACCACCCGGCTTAACGAATATGCGTTTGACTACCATCTCACCGATTTCGAACTTTCTCTCTACCACCCTCTTTTGATAAAACCTTTTCAATCTATTCTGATAAGTCTGAGCATGCTCGGAGGTGGCCAACCTTCTTTCATCTAAGAGTTCAAGTTGTGCAAGGAGAGATTCTTGTCTCTCATCGACAGGGATGTCTCTATCGAGTTGAACTTGGAGTGATGGAAGGAGTACTTCGTCTGGGACTACCGCTTCCATCTTATATGTAAGAGCATACGGGGTTTGACCAGTAGGGGTCCGCACAGAAGTACGATAAGCCCATAGGGCATCTACAAGCTTATCTAGCCAGTCTATGAACTTGCTAGACTTACAGGCTTTCTTAATAATTTTGATCAAGGTTTTGTTGGTGGCTTCTGCTTGACCATTGCCTTGCAGGTAGTATGGAGATGAATGATGCAATGCAATGCGGTACCTGTTGCAAAGATCGCGCAGATCTTGAGAGAGAAATTGTGGTCCGTTGTCGGTGATGATGTTGCTGGGGATCCCGAACCTGGCGTTGATGTTGCGTTTGATAAAAGAGCACAATGTTGATGCCTTGATCTCCACGAACACTTCCTCTTTTTCCCACTTGGTGAAGTACTCTGTTGCCGTCAGGATGAACGATCTGGAGCGGATTTCAGAGTTGAGCGGATTTCAGAGTTAAAATTACTTAGAGGGCCAATGATATCGAAAACCTACATGGCGAAGGGCCATGGGGCATGAATCGGATGAAAGGAAGATGTGGAAGAATGGATCTTATTGGCATAGAATTGGCAATAGTGATAGTGCCCGATAAAGATGGAGCAATCCTCTTCTAAGGTGGCCAATAATACCCTTGTCTGATAATTTTCTTGGTAAGAGCTTGAGCATTGACATAGCCCCCACAGACCATAGAATGTGCTTCCTTAAGCACCAACTCTGTTGCTTCTTCATCAATGCATCTAAGTAAGATTTCACTTAGGCTCCTCTTGTAGAGCACCTCTCCTAGGATGGTATACCTCTAGGATACTCTCCTGATAACCTTCTTTTCTTTTGCATTGGATCCAGGTGGATACGAGTGATCTTGACAATATCTTGCAATCTCATCAAACCAAGACTTCTCACCCTCATCTAACTCTTCCAACTCGACTAGAGAAATCTCATTTTTCTGCTCTAGATATTCCTTCTTGCCAAATCTCTCATTGACCTTCAGAAATCGACCATCATGAATCACCGGCATCGACCTTCTACGGACATGGATAGTCTGCACTTGTCTACTTAGCGGGACTGATAGAGACGAGGCTAAGGAGACTAAGTCATCAGCAAGAAAATTCTGAGCTCGAGGAACATAGAGAAAAGTGAGTTTATAAAAGAGTTTGATGTAGCAAGATGTGAGTTCTTGGTAGGGTTTGAGGTTTGGATGAGAAGTTTGGTATTTAGTTAGGTTTTGGCGAAGGAATAGTTGGCTATCACCTATCACCCTCAATTTCTTGGCACCAAAGAAATGAGCAGCCTCTAGCTCGACCAGCAAGACTCGTATTCAGCTATATTATTGGTTGTCAGGAAGTCGAGCTGAAATGCCTGTGGAATGGTGACACCCTCGAGTGATAGAAGGATGATTCTTATTCCCTTACTGTGTGAATTCAGAGCCCCGTCAAAATATAATGCTCAAAGGTGAGAAGATCGGATCAACATTAGTTCGTCATCTGGGAGCTCCGACTAAACCGGGTCAAAGAGGGGTATACGGTGATGGGCTAGATGTTCGACAATGGCATAGCCCTTAATTGCCTTCTGGGGACATAGGTGATATCAAACTATGAAAGAAAATTCTACCAACGACCTAACCAATCAGTTAGAACAGTTTTCTCAAGGAGGAATTTGATGGGATTGATGCAGGCAATAAGATTGACCTCATAAGCTAAGATATAGTGTTTAAGTTTCTGAACTACCCAGACTAGTGCAGCACAGGTCTTCTCCACTACAATGTACTTTTGCTCACATGGATCAAAAATCTTTGATAAATAATAAGTTGCCATCTCTTTCTTTTCTTCATCCACTAGTGCAAGGACTGCCCTAAGAGAGTTTTCCAAAATCGAGATATATAAAACTAAGGGCTTGCCAGGGATTGGTGATCTAAGCACAGGGGGACTAGCCAAGTATCTTTTTAAACCAAAAACCATCGAATGCATCTTGGCACTTCGAATCCCATTTGAACTCGGCCCGCACCTTGATCAACTCATAGAAAGGTTTACACTTTTGGGAATGTTGTGAGATGAACCGGCGGACAAACTATAGCCTCCCGATTAGTCCTCGAAATTCTTTCATATTTTTCAGGGGAGGCATATCACTGATTGTTTTGGCCTTGTTTGGGTCGATCTCTATGCCCGTTTTGGTCACTATGAACCCCAACAATTTTCCTGAGGATACTCCGAATGTACATTTCTTTGAGTTCATTTTTAATTTATATTCTCTAGCCCTTTGCGAGACGCTTCTTAGCACTTCAGGATGATCTTCTCGGCTTTTGGACTTAACGACCAAGTCGTCAATGTACACCTCTACAAGGGTATGCATCATGTCATGAAAGATAGACATCATGGCCCTCTGATACGTAGCACCAACATTCTTCAGTCCAAAGGGCATAACGACATAGCAGTAGATTCCCTAAGGTGTAGTGAACGAGGTCTTCTCCTGGTCCTCTTCGGCTAACCGGATCTGATTTTACCCGGAATAGCCATCCATGAATGACAGCATCTCGAATCCAGCAATGTTATCAACCAACACGTCAACATGAGGTAGAGGAACGTCATCTTTAGGACACGCTCGGTTCAAGTCCTTGAAGTCTATGCAGATCCGAGCTCGTCCATCCTTCTTCATTATAGGGATTATGTTTGCCACCCATTGTGGATAAAGGACGACCTTAATGAATCTTGCTTGATGTAACTTGTCAACCTCTTCTTTCATCTTAAGTGCAACATCAGGGTAGAATCTCCTTAATTTTTGTTTGACTGGGGTAACTCCTGATTTCAAAGTTAGACGATGTTCAACCAACGAGTTATCTATAACTTCGGCATGTCTTTGTATGTCCATATGAATGTGTTCTTATATTCTTCCAAAATTTTAATTAAGCTCTGTTCCTCAATAGGAGTGAGATTTGCACTTAGGAGGATTGTCTTAAGATCTTCTGGTGTTCCAAGATTTAATTCTTTTGTCGGCTCATTCAGCGTGGCTGATGGTTTGTCAAACCTTTTAAGTCCGGATGCATACGCATCAGCCAAGTACTCAATTTCTTCCTCGAAATCAGGATCCTTTTTTGATAAAACCTCGTATACTCCCAGTGTATGATTTACATTGAATTCATCCTCATATCGAATTTCGTCAAGCTGGATAGCATTTTCAAAAAAACTTGACAGCCTTGCACATTCCTTGCATTTCAGAGCTAGTTGTTGGAGATACCTCTCTAGAACTCATTTACCTCGAATTTTCTTTTTCATTAACCTAACTACTCTTAAAGAAGACGAAATTGAAAAGGTGGTATCTACAGTGGGTGAAAGATCGAGCAGATCGATCAAGTCGGAGAAGAGGGGTCCCTAGTTGGGAGCACCCTCCGAGATAAGTAGAGACGTCCCCTCAATAGAAAACTGAGTTTACGAGATGATATTTTTTTTTAGTTGTTTTTGATGTTTTCAATGAGAAGATATAAATAAACTGGTGGGGCTCAAGTAGAAACAAAAAACCTAAGCAAACATAAGAAAAATGGGCTCGCGGGCCCGATAGTGATAAAAAATGGGCAGATAGGCACAAAGCTAGTGAAAAGATCCAAAGGGCATGTGGGCCCGAGTGGTGGGCACGTGGGCCCAAAGCTAGAAAAGAAATCTAAAGGACACGTGGGCTCGATTGGTGGGCATGCGGGCCCAATGTTGTTGAATTGAAATAGGCATATAAGCTCAGTGCAGTAAGAAAATTTGAATGGGCTCTCAGGCCCAATGATTATTTTGGGTGGCCATTTCGGCCCAGAAGTGGGAATCGGGCTAGAAAGCCCATCGAGCGAGTTTAGGAGGGAGAGCATGACGATTTTGAAATACGTGATTGTAGGATACAGCTCATGCAGGATGTTGATTGGAGGTGAGCTTGAATGGGCAAGTTGTTCAGAAAAGGATTTGTCCTTGATCGATTCTTCCTCCTCCGTAAACAACCGAGCCAAAGATGTATTTAGATTGTCCATTTCTTCCTCTTGCTCTGGTGTCTTCCTCCTCTTGATTGGTTCTTCTTCTTCGTCCCTGGCCATCATCGTGGTCTCCCTTTTGATGAA
Source organism: Cryptocoryne crispatula var. balansae (assembly GCA_036172225.1). NCBI lineage: Eukaryota > Viridiplantae > Streptophyta > Magnoliopsida > Alismatales > Araceae > Cryptocoryne > Cryptocoryne crispatula. The sequence goes on along the minus strand of CM069926.1, from coordinate 20,607,650 downwards.
GAATCTTTGTAGTCTCATGGCATTTTTTGGCCGGTAGCCCATCCTCGGAGTGAAACTGGGCTCATAGCCAAGTCCGTGCCTTCTCGGTCTTTGTACAGCTTCAACGGGGTGCACAACCCCCTGTAATTTCTTTCCTGGATGATAGCCCATTCCTTTCATCATTCGCCAGGCAACTGTTTCTGGAGGCGGTTCTCAACACCATGACCTATGGTTGCTTTGTAGTTGAAACCAACGGCTGGACAAGTTTTGATATTGGCAGTGCAGAAGAGAGATCATCCACGCCATTCAGAATGGGGATGTTAGTTATTTTGATTACTTGACCCTTGTATGGGAACTTTAGACATTGATGATTAGTGGAGACAACAATTCCTATTGTCTCAAGATATGGGTGTCCCAAAATAGCTTTGAAAGTGGGGTGCAGATCTAACACATGGAACTCGGCGGTGATAGTACACGGCCCGAGCCCTACTTCTAATGTAACCACCCCTTGTGTTGGCTTTCGGGAGTTGTCATATGCTGTCATCGTGACGGCAGAAGGCTCGATTTCTTCACCGGATATGCCGCAAAGTTGCAATGTTTCTGGCGGCATGACATTTATAGATGCTCCGGTGTCAATCAAGTATGACTTGATCTCTATGCCTCTGATGAATACTGCAACGTGCAAGACGTACTTTCTGACCTCTGGTCGTGCCAACTCCTCCTGTGTAAATGTAAGTGTCGGATGCTCACTCCTCGGGGTCAAGATTGTAATGATTTTCTCGGGCGAGAGGTCCTCATTGACCATGACCCGTTGCAAGTACTGTTGTAGGATGTCTTGATGGTTCTTTGACCTCATTATAAGCTCCAGGATTGAAATCCGTGCCGGCATTTTGTCTAGGTGCTTCAACAAGTCATGTGCCGTGTCGGACAACGGTTTTTCTATCACTTCCTCTTCTGCCTGCTCCTGCGTTTGCATCCCAACCTAGGGGAAGACCCTTTGGAACATCCTCTCACTTCGAAGTACCGACACCAGCGTGGGAGGAGAGAGTGGTGATGATGGTGATGGTAGGGTTGGTTGGGATGTCGAGGGGCTCGTGGTAGGTAGGGGTGGTGAGGATCGGATGATGAGGAGTCGTGGAGTGGTGGAGACCGGTTTGTTGGGTGATGGTTGGGGCGTTGGTGGTCATGATCGAATGATTAAGGGTCGCGGAGTGGTGGCAACTAGTAGGTTGGGTGATGGTCAGATAATGAGAGGCTGAGGGGTGGTGGAGGCCGGTAGGTTAGGTGATGTTTGGGATGTTGGTGGCGGTCGAATGATTAGACGTCGGGGAGGAATGATGGTTGATGAGTTAGGTTGGGGTGATGGTTGAGGTGCTGGTTAGGATGCTGGTGGAGGTTTAATGATTAGGCGCCGTGGAGGGTTAATAGCTGTTGAGGGTAGTGTTGGTGAGATTGGGCTTTGTGGTATTTGGGTAGTTTGTGAGCTGGGGGCAGCTCTCGGTATGGAGAGTATGGTGCGATTTGTAGGTGGGGTTGGTCTGGCGGGCATGGAGGCGATTTGATCCTTAACCTGCTAACCTTGAGAGTGGTGGGTTGACTTCTCGATGGCGAAGTGGATGTGGCTGAGTTGCTGGTTTGGGGGTGCTGGTGCCGGTGCTTGTACGGGTGCATCTACAGGTAGTAGATCTTGGACTATGCCCAGGTCGGGCTGCTGTTGTGCTTGTTGTTACTGTCGCCGTGGTTGATTCTGCTGCGCCTTTATAGCTTGTATGGATTCTCCAATTTGTGCCTAGTCAATATTCCCTTGATCGTTGAGGTCATGAATATAATCTTTAAATTGGAAGCAGACTTCCACCGTATGTCCAGGATACCGATGGTAGGCACAATACTTTGTCATGTCAGCATTCGCCGGCCATCCTTCTCTCTCTCCTTTGGAAACTTCAACTGCTGTTCAGCCATCAATGCATTAAAAATATCGGTGAGAGAGAATGACAGTTGGGGATAGTACTCTCTCTTGGGTCCCCCTCTCCTAGGTCGGTTGGCTGGTGGTGACACTTGGTTGTAAGCTTGTTGTTGTGGTTGTGGTCGATTGTAGATGGGTTGTTGTTAAGGCACTCGGTTGTAGTCATTTTGCTGCTGGGGCGCTCGGTTGTAGGTGGGTTGCTGTGGTGGTGCTCGGTTGTATGCAAGTTGCTGTTGGGGTTGAGGAGCTGGCTGGTATTATTGGTTGGGTGGTGCGTTACGGTATTGGCTTTAGCGATACCCACCCTGGTTTCTCATGGCATTGATACTCGTTATTGACTACCCCTTCGGTGGTGGGCCCTACAGTGTAGGCTTTCTAGTGTTACGGGGTTTGGGGACAAATGGATTGATCATGTATGCGTCTTTGAAGTGGGCTTGGAGGTAACGTGCGGTATCACAAAGCTCAGTCATGGTTGTTGGGCGGTACATGATCAGGAGGTTACGAAGGTTAGGCGTGGTATTCCCAATGAGCATCCTCACCTACTTCTCCTCTGAGATGGTATCAACTAACTTCTCGGCCATTCCCCTCCATCAATCATCAAACCTGGCAAAATCTTCATCTGGTCTCATCTTTTCAGCAATTAAGTCTATTATCGAGTAGGCTGGCCTCACCTAGTCCTTAAACTTCTGCAGAAACTTTGCCTTGACAATGTCGAAATCTACCGCCTCAAAAGAATCAAGAGAGTAAAACCATTCAAGGGCGGATCCCTCCAATGACCAACGGAATAAAAAAGCAACGACTTTGTTGTCATTTTTCCATAAGGCAGATTCATATAAGAAATCTTTTAGATGGGTGAAAGGATTATCAGTCTCGTTGTAATGTTGAAAAACTGGTATCTTTGAAGGAGGAAGGTGTAGAATTGGGAAGGATGGGATTGAGATTTCAGGAGCAGTCTTGGAGTCTAAACGGTGTTTTAATTCATCAAAACGCTCATCCATTCGGTTGAGCTTATTAATGAAAGCTTGAGTGAGATTGGGTTCCCGAGCCACTGGTGCTGGCACGTGAGTTGCAAGATAGTTAGAAGGAAATGGAAGTGGTGGGTTGGAGGGAGGAACCGGCATAGGATTTGATAGGTGCTCTATAGTTGGGTGAGTAGAGACACGGCACGGTTGCCCTGGAGTGGAGATGATAAGAGGCCTAGTTACTGATCAAGGTGGCACGGGGGCTTGGTCACCTTCAATCTGTTTGACGGGTATCTTGCCCTTAGTGGCGGATTGGTAGATTGCAAAGGTCTCGGGATTGAGGTGAAGAGATAGATCCTTGAGAGTTTGTTCTATACTATGTGAGACGGATCGGTGAGCGAGATCTTGGACATTAGGTTCCATCACGGCATTTACACAGCCCTCTAGTTGGACCATAGGTTGCTGAAGCTTGTAGAGACCCGTCTCGTACTCCTCTTCTTGCCCGTAATAGTCCGACATCCCGACGTATCTTCCGGACTTCAACATCATGGGCATTCTGTCAAATTTTCTAACAAAATGGTTGTAAGAAAGCAGGTGAAAGGTGTAAATACAGAGAGAATTTTTGTTTGGTTATGCTTTATTTTTTTGATTTTTTTGTTTCAATTTGGTTATTTGGAAAACAAGTTGAACACAAAATTAAAGGTTTTTTTTGTTTTGTCTTTTAGGTGTTTTGAAATAAGGAATTTTTTGTTGTTTTCAATTTTTGATGAGCAAACAAGTTATGTAAACAAGTTCTTAAAATGACTACTTGACAATTGTTGGGTTGAAACCTTAGATTAGATAGATTGTTAGCAATTGCTCACTCAAGTAAGTATGGTTCTCCTATTACTTCAATCTTCAAGACCTAAGGTTGTCACTCAATCACCACGAGTACATACTTGGGTTCTTCGGGTTTCGGGAAAGTGATACAACCGTTCTAATCGTGCGGAGATGAATACTCCACGGATGGGGACTTACAGAGGCCTTGATGGAAACAACTAAATCAACTAGGAAGGAATATCTTAGAAGAGAGGTTAGAATCCACCAAGAAGGTGTTTGGAGGGTGAGTGTGTTGGGAGAGAGAGCCCCCACCTCGAATGCCCTACGGATCGGAACAAGTCCGGTACTTGATGCAAAAAGCTAATGCAAAGGTAAAAATGGAGGGTATGAGGAAAAGAAGCAAACAATGTACACAAGCATGAAAATGAAAGAATGCTATTAAGTAAATCAAGCAAGAGTATGCAAGCAAGACAAGCAATGATAAAGTAAAACAAATAACTAGCAACTAGCAACTAAAAAGGTGGTTGGCGCGGGAACCGGCTTGTGACGGAGTGTCCAAGTAGGGATAAATCTGAAATGAAGGTAAAATGGATGGTCAACGCGGGGACTGATTTGGAAATAAGGTGGCTTACGCGGGAGCCGAGTTTTGGAAAGGTAGGTGGTTCACGTGGCAATTGATTTTTGAAGTAAAAGGAGTGGTTCACTCGGGAACCAATTTGTTTGATTGGAAAAATGGAAGGAGGGCCACACGTGGGGCCAATCTAAAGTGGTGTAAAGGGGTGGTCCACGCGGGGACCGATCTGAAAGTGGGTTGGTTCACGCGGGAACCAGTTTAAAAAAGGGGTTGGTTCACGCGAGAACTGGCTTTTATGAAGAAAAGGGTGGTTCACACAGGAAACAGTGTAAAAGATGACAAAATGGAAAGAGGGCCACGTGGGGCCAATCTGAAGGTGCTGTAAAGAGGTGGTCCACGCGGGGACTGATTTGAAAATAAGCTGGTTCACGCGGGAAGGCAGGATCGTGGATCGCGACCGGGTCGGCCCGGTCCGACCAAGGAAGGCAGGATCGTGGATCGCGACCGGGTCGGCCCGGCTCTGGGCCGACCCGGTCGGACCGGGTCGTGACCCGGGTCGCGACCCGGTCCGATCCAAATTATTTAATTATTTTTTTTTGATAATTCGAAAAAAAATCGAAAAAATGTCGAAAAAATTCGAAAAAAATCTGAAAAAACAGAAGTATAAACTTTACCCAACCGTTTACATAAACTTGACTTGATCTTCATTTTCTACATAAGCCTTATACTCTTCCCACGACATTGTATTATATACAGTATGCCACACATGCTGATGAATATTATATTCTGGAGTCCCTTCTACAATGACCCGAATGTCGCTACTAGGTCCTAAAAAACCACCAAAGTAATGTTCATATGGGGATTGAATCGGGGTGTCCATGGGTGATCTATAACTCATCCCACTCCACTCTTGGTCATTTGTAGGAAACCAAGAGCCTTGAGATGAATCATACCTGTAGGTTGGTTGTTCATATCCATGGTACTGATGTCCACCATGTTGGGTATGTTGAGTTCCTCCACCCTGCGACCTCGCCCCATGGTCCATGTCTTGGGTCGCGTGGGTATACTGGTCTTCTCCAGTGAAGCGTTCTGCCGTAGTAGGAGCTCTCCCCACATCCGCGGATCTCTGCCTACTTGAAGCCGTGGTGGTGTTTTAATCTAAAAATACCACCGTGCATAACTTTATCACAGTATTTACATTGCACTTTCCTGGCCGTCATGGACAGTAAAGTGCAATGTAGCCAAGCTGGATCATTCCGGGTTGACCCAGTAACTTCGGTGTCACCACTTGGAGAAGCCATGGTGAACCAAAGTAAACAACAAGGAGAAGAACAATTAAACAAGTTAACCTTCACTAAATAAAATAAGAACCTTGGGGGGGTGGGAATTAGCCTTAAAACGTAAGGCTTAGAGGGCTTAGAATGAGAGGGGAGGGGTGGGTATGAGAGCCTCCCTTGGGGGCCTTATATAGGCCCCCAAGGGGCGCAAGGGGGGGCATCAAGAACCCCCCTTGCTTGCCCCCCACGGGAAGCAACCCGTGGGGGGCAACGATCCCCTGCGGGATCCTGGGGTCGCGCGACCCGACGATCGGGTCGCGACCCGAGGGGATCCCCCGCTCGGGTCGGACCAACCGGATCCCGATCGGGCCGGTCGGCCCAAAAACCGACCGGATCGGGTCCGGGTCGCGACCCGGATCCCGATCCGGCATTCATTGGGCATGACCATGAGACATGAAGCCTTTTCATTTATGAATGGCTTGTCCGGCTACAATCAAATCTTAATGTCCACTGAAGATAAAGGCTTTACAACATTTCGTACTCCTAAGGGGGTATTCAACTATACGAGGATACTGTTTGGGCTCAAGAATGCAGGAGTGACCTATCAGAGGGCTATGACCTAGATCTTTGACCAAATGTTGCATGATTTGGTCGAATGCTATGTGGATGACGTAGTTGTCAAGACAAGAAGGCGGGAGGACTACTTGGCCGATTTGAAGAAGGTCTTTGAGCGACTCTGGCAATACAAATTAAAGATGAATCCCATGGAGTGCGCCTTTGACATGTCTAGTGGGAAATTTCTCGGCTTCATAGTTAGATATCGGGGTATTGAAATCGACCCTAATAAAATCAGAGCAATTAGGGAATTGCCACCTCCTCGCAACATACGGGAGTTGAGGTCCCTTCAAGCCAAAGTCACATACATTTGACGTTTTATCGCCAACTTATCTGGCCGATGTCAACCATTTTCTAAATTAGTCAAGAAGGGAGCCCTATTTAAATGGGATGATAGTTGTCAAGCTGCCCTAGATGGGGTTAAACAATATCTTTTAAATCATCCTGTTTTGGGGGCACTTGTTAAAGGTAGGCCTCTGGTTTTGTACATCACTGTGTTGGATACATTCTTGGGTGCCATGTTGGCGTAATTAAATGATGAAGGTAAAGAGCAACCTCTCTACTACCCTAGTAGAAGCTTGGTAGGCCTTGAGTACAATTTTTCCCCCTATGGAGAAAATTTACTTAGCCTTGGTATTTGCTGTAAAGAAGCTAAGACACTATCTCCTGCCACATGAAGTCAACCTGATATCCAAGTTTGACCCCATAAAGTATATGTTAAAAAACCAATCCCTTCCGGATGCCTCAGGAAATGGACATTAATGCTGATGGAATTCGACATCAAATACATCCCGTAAAAAGCAATTAAAAGGTAGGGAATGGCAGACTTTCTTGCCACTCATCCTATACCCGAAAGTTCCCCTCTCAATCTCTAGTTGCCTGACGAGGATACCTTAAGGGAGAGAAAAAAGCAAGAAGCCCAACAAGTTGACATCAAGTATTGGCGGTTGTACTTTAACGGTGCAACTAGTACAAAAAGACGACTTGATGAAAAGTTGAAACCAAGGCCTGATGTAGGCATTATATTCCTAAGCCCACAGGGTGGAGTTCTACACCACTCATGCACTTTGCCAGAAGCCCTCACTAACAATGAAGCCGAATATGAAGCTTTTGTCATCAACCTGGAAATTGCCCTCGACATAGGTATCTGGTGCTCAAGGTGTTTAGAGATTCAATACTGGTCGTACAATAAATGCTCGGGGTATTTGAAGTCTTAAAAGAAGAATTGATAGTCTACCATGGGCCAAAAAATTCTATATCTTCAGTATACAACACATTAAAAGAAGATTGAATTCACAGGCTGATGCCTTAGCCAAATTGGCTTATATAATCAAAGTACCCCCGAAGGGAGGTTAGAAATTGTTGTCAAGCACAAAAGGTTGTGATGGGGACCCGGTCCGGTCCATTTTGGGGTTTATTTACGTTTACGTCCATTTGGACTTGTTTGTAAATATTTGAGTTTTATTTGTGGTCTTTTCTTTTTATTTGGGTCCTCAAGAGAACATATATGTAATTAGTCATTTATGATGACTTGTTTGTAATAGGCTCCTCTATTTAAAAGGGCCACTTGTTGAATGAAGGAGAGAGAGTTTATTGTCCAATTTTTGGAACCCTAGGGGCTGCCTCGTCTTTGGGGGCGCCGCCCTTCCTCTTCACCCCCTACGATGGAGGTCGTCCAGCTCCACCTCCGGTGCAGACCGGTCTCTTCGCGACCCTCCGGCGTGGGTGCCTTCTCCTTCTCCTCCGTCCAGCGGCCTCCGAGCCATTCATTCCCCTTCCCACTTCACCGGTTCGAGTTCGACCCTTACCGACTCCGTTCACCCCCGTTTACGTCCGTTTCGACATCTTCGACAGCGTCGATCTCCACCCCTCCGTGCACCCCCACCTCCGGCGATCCCCGGAGTACCTCCATCGAGTGCTGCCAGGACCCCCTTCCTGTCGGATCTGCTAAACCCTCCGACAGACCCCTTTCCGGAAGTCAGGCACGGCGAAGATGGAGAAGGAAGGAGGAGAAGAAGATAGGGGAGGTCGGACCACCTCCTAGGGCCCCTCGGCTCCCCCCCTGTCGACCCCCCCAGCTGCCGGCGAAGGCATCACGGCATCCGCGAGCTAACCGGCTTCCGCCGGTCCTTCCTCCCCGCTCGGAAACCCCCCCGGCGACGTTGGAGATCTTCGGCCCTCATCCCTACTCCGGGAAGGTCGTCCACGGCGATGGAGTCCTCCGGCACCCCCTCCCTCTGTCGACGGCTCCGGCGACGGCGGCGTCCGCCGGTTCCTCCTCCGCCCCCCTCCGCCGCGGACGGGCCCGCGCGAAGACAACCCTCCGGAACCCTCGCCCGCGCGAGGCGACGACGACGATGCACCCCCGACGGGGTACGCGGCGGCCGGCGAGTCCTGCATTTCTTAGGTCTTTTGCGCCTCTTGAAGGCCCGCTGCAGCGCCACGTCGCCGGTCCGTCCCGCCTCGTCCCGCATCAAATGGTATCAGAGCCTGGGATCGGCCCATTCTCATGAGCCGACTCTTGGGATGCTTCCGATGAAGTGCGGCGCTTGGTGGAACGTGACGGCGGCAACACTTGAAGACATCAAAACTCGAGGACGAGTTTTCTCCTGGTAGAGGAGAATGATGGGGACCCGGTCCGGTCCATTTTGGGGTTTATTTACGTTTACGTCCATATGGACTTGTTTGTAAATATTTGAGTTTTATTTGTGGTCTTTTCTTTTTATTTGGGTCCTCAAGAGGACATATATGTAATTAGTCATTTATGATGACTTGTTTGTAATAGGCTCCTCTATTTAAGAGGGCCACTTGTTGAATGAAAGAGAGAGAGTTTATTGTCCAATTTTTGGAACCCTAGGGGCTGCCCCTTCCTCTTCACCCCCTCTACGATGGAGGTCGTCCAGCTTCACCTCCGGTGCAGACCGGTCTCTTCGCAACCCTCCGGCGTGGGTGCCTTCTCCTTCTCCTCCGTCCAGCGGCCTCCGAGCCATTCTTGCCCCTTCCCCCTTCACCGGTTCGATTTGCAACCCTATCGACGCCGTTCACCCCCGTCTCCGTCCGTTTGGACATCTCCGACGACGTCCACCGTCTCCACCCCGTCCATCCCGCCTCCGGCGATCCCCGGAGTACCTCCACCTGTCCACCCCCTTCTGTTCGGAATCCCTAACACCCCCTTTTGCCAGATGAAGAAGGAAGAGGAAGATGAAGAGTTCCGGTGGGACGGTTCCGGGAGCACACCCCTCGCTAGGGCTCCAGCAGCCTCCGATCCTCCTCTTCCCGCAACGGTGGCTCCTTCGACCACTGCCGGCGGCGGCGGCAAGGTCCAACGACGACGGCGACGGCGGCGTCCGGCGCCGGCTACGGCGTCTCCTCCCCCCCCTCCGCGGGCTCTGCCACTGCGGCCGCGGCCGCGTCCCCCTCCGGAGACCCTCGCCCGCGCGAGGCGACGACGACGACGCCTCCCGACGGGTACGCGGCGGCCGGCGAGCCGGCCGCGTCACCCTCCTCCGCGGCCAACTGCGGAGGGCCACGACACCCCCGCGTTAAGTCGCGGCCGGGCGAACTGGACCGGTTCGCCTCCGCCCGGCCGGCCGGCGGCACCGGTTCACCCCGCTCGCCCGGCCGGCCCATCCGCTCGCTCGAACCGGCACCGGTTCTTCCCCAGACCGGTCCCACCGCCGGTTCAGTCCGGTTCAGGGCCGGTTCGGCCCGGTTCGGCGGTCCAGAGCCCGGTTCAAGCCCTAAACCGGCCGGTTCAGGCCATTTCGGGCCGGTTCAGGCCGGTTCAAGCCATTCTGGGGCCAGTTCAGGCCCGTTTTGAATGGTTCGGGCATGAATCGACATATTTTGGGGCCCGTTTTGACCGGTTTAAGTCCGGTTTTGCTTTATTTCATGCATTTTAGGTATTTTGTGCCTCCCAAAGGCCCGCACTAGCGCCACGTCGCCGGTCCGTCCCGCCTCGTCCCGCATCAGGTTGTTTCTAGCATCCACCATCATTAATAGCAACACAAGTGAATGTGAAGCTAACATCATAGAACCTACACCAAACATAACAGATCTTCAAATCAAGTCTCTGAGTAAGTCTTGTTTTCTTAAATAAAGATGATGGGCAACATACACACAGGATCAAAGCTTAAGTGAACATGGAATCTCATAACAAAATTTCAAGTCTGATTATCTAAACTAAAAAAAAACATCAATTCTTTAAGATAACAATTTTAATGAATTAAAACCACAGATTATTTAAAAAACATCAAGTCTTAATTAAAACAAGTCTAGTTTCAAACAGAACTTTTAAGTCAAATCCAAATTCAATCACACAAATCAAATTCAAAAGCAAACATTTAAAAAAACCGCAATCAATTCACATCTGGAAATGAATCTTGAACCACAGACTAAATTAAAACCTGTAAAAAAATGACTTCAAATTAACTAAAAATCAAATCAAACCAAAAGAACTACACATCTAAAGACAAAATCTCAATCAGGTTCCAAAACAAAAATCAAATTTGAATTTAATCATAACAGATGCCAACCAAATCCAAACTAAACCATTCAAAAACTTTAATAAACTCAAATCAAGATATTAACCAAATCTTGAACAACTCAAATCTAGCCTTCCATCAAGCTCAAAACTCAACTTAATCAAATCTAAAAACAGAATCTGCATTAAGCCAGAACAGTTTTGAAATTAACTCAAATCAATTCTCAAGCAAATTTTTTAGAAAAACCGGAAGTCATAACTCACGAAAAAAATCAAATCAGATTTTCTAAATCAAACTCAAATCCATTTCCTCAAATTAATCTAAATCAATCTTAATCAACAAATTTAAATCTCCCAAATAAATTCAAATCAAATTAAATCTCACAGATCGAATCCAAATTTCAACCAACAAATTTAATTCAAAATCAAGCAAACTCAATCAAATCAAATTCAAATTCAATCTTCTAAACTAAATCTCCCTCAAATCAAACAAAATCCGAATAAAACTTAAACAAATCTGTAATTTTAAAGCTTCAAAAAAATTGGGAAAATCTAATCAAATTTAAAAGAAAGTTAAATCAATCCCACCCAATTCAAATCACTTTTGACCAAATAAATTCAATCAAATTGAATTTAAGCCATTAAACAACTCATAAGCAACTCCATTCCAAACAAACTCAAAATCAATTTTCACTAAACAAAGTTAAACCAAGTTTTTTTGGTTAGGTGGCCGAGTGGCCCAGAGGCACGCAACGCAACACACGGATGAATTGATTGGGGTTTATTTAAATATTTGTTCGAGTAGCTGAGGCGTCGGGGCAGATATTTAAATATTTGTTCGTCAACCCTAGCTCGATCGCCACTAGATACTGCCTCCTGGGGCAGCCGACTGTCCAAGATAGCTGAAGAGGTTCGAGCGGCCGAGGCACTGCTTGGTCACTCAAACCTACGACCCCCCTGCTCCCCGTGAGTAGGGGATACCATTCGACCTACAGTTGAATGGTAAATTTAAACCAAGTTAACTCAAACTAAATTCAAATCAATTCAACTTAAATCAAACTAAATTTAAAATATATTAAATGTTTGCATTCTCTAAAGTTCATAGAGCCGTTGTTCCTATGTTTATGTTTATTTTTATGGATGCATATTTTCTATTTCATGGATTGCTATGACGGATAATCAAGGGTATTCGAGTATTCTCGATGTAATTAACATCGGATCGCACCATCTGATGTAGAGAGGTCACAAATCGATTTTCAAATAATTTAACAACCTCAACATATATTTTTATACATATCATGGATTTAGCTAATACTTTTATGTAATATCACATATTTTTCTGATAAGTCAATACTATGATCAAAGCAAATTAAAACCAAACAAAAAAATGAATTTCCATACATTTTCAAAATTGAGGTTACATCAGTAAGTTACCTTCTTGCGTTCTTCACTTCTTTTCACTCTTATCGGCCGCTCTACCCCCACTGACCATTAGTATCCTCCCAACCCACCAATGCCTTTCCTTTCCCTCCCACCACTTTTCTAGTCTCTTATGTCTTTTGTTGTGACTGTGAGCCTATGGTCCACCATAATCTTGGCCAACCGAGTTCATCTTGTTACTCTCCTACTGCTGGTCTCATCCCGATTGGCCAATGCCTCCATTTTCTTTCCAAACCTGCTAGCGCCAATCTAATCCTAACCCTCTTGCACTTACCCTCTAGACCCTCATTCCCTTTGTCACACACTCAAGACCAGATATACACAACAGAATATGTTTGGTGACTCAACTGGGGAAAATAACCTCTCAAGATATATCAGTTTGGGAATAAAGAAGATAACATTGAATCTAAACATCAAGTTTTCATTGATAATCACGATATTACAGTGTTAATCCCTTCTCTCTTCAATTGGATAAATATATAGGCATGCATGGATAAATATCATATAACAGACTTACATCATAGCATATATAATAAGTCAAGATCAAGTTATATTAAATATCAAGTTGTCTTTCCTTAGGGGTGATTTAAGCATATTTATCAAACATGTACCAGGTATCAAATGAGCAAGTGAGATCATATGAGCAACATGCTTGTATCAGGCATGCATCGATTTATTAGACACGTAGACATGCACTAAGCATATATCAAACAGGTGGACATGTATTGAGCATGTATTGAATAGGTAGACATGCACCAAACAGGTATTAAACCACATATATGCATTGAACATGTATCAAGCTTCTAGATATACTCCAGCAAATACCAGGCATCATGGTTCCCCGGCTTAGTCTGGGGCTGGATTGGGTCACCCGACTTGGTCGATTTTTCGGCCGATCGGTTTGGCTGCAACCCGGTCGGACTGACCTAGTCTAGCCCCTTATTGGCACATGACCTGGCGTCGGGTTGCACAACTCGACAACCGGTTGGCCGATCGGCCGACCGGGTTGCCCTAGGTTGTTAAGTCTGATAACATATATATATTTTTTTCTTTCGGGGAGCTTTACCCCTTTGATACCCCCCACCAGGGGTGTTGCTTTCCTTTGATACCCCCTATAAGGAGGCATCATGGAAGAGCTTTGGCTGGCCTAGACCGGAGCATGATTTGGTGGTCTTCAGGAGCTATGGCTAAAGGCTTTGTGAATGGCCAAGAAGGAGGCCGAGGGGAAGAGAAAGAAGAGACGAGGAAGAGAGCTAAGAAAACTACATCTCCCTCACCTTTTTGGCACAATACCTGATGGAGAAGGAGGAGATGGATGGCCTTCTCTTCTTCCTCTTCTTCTCCTCCTGCTACAGATGGTGCTGGAATTGGCGCACCAAGGACTTGCTGTTGTTGGAGTTGATGCACCAAAGGAGGCTACTGCTGGCCTCCAAAGAGAGATTTCTTCTTTTTCTTATTCAATTGGCACACCAAAGAGAGGAGGAAGAATAGCTTTCTTGCTATTGCTGTCGTCCACACTAGAAGAGAAGGAGCTGGAGGTTCTAAAGGTGCTGATGGTGTGTCAAGAAGCTGAGGAAAAGCTAGAGCAGGGCTTGCATAGGGTGCAGATGGGCTAGATGGCTGATCTTTATACAAGGGAGAATGATGCCATCTGAAAGTTAAGATAGGGCTGAAGGGTTGAGAGTCCTAATGTTCAAAGAGTTCTATTTTTACAAGGCTCCTAATTGGGCAAGAAAACTCAACCATTTGATGGGTGTAAGATGAGCAGCTGGCGCATCCTCCCCTACTTTGTAGGGCATCTTACGCACAAACTAGTTGGGAATGAGTTGAGGTTCGGCCAAATTATGCCCAACTGATGGGTGTGATGTGACAGAGGGAGATAAGGATAAGTCAAGTAAGAGATAAAGTGGTTGGGAGTAAGATTTATCTTAAGAAAATGATGATAAAAATAGGATAATCTTTCAAGGTAAGATGAGGATAAGATGAGTGGGGTGGGTGGGATGTTGGCGCACCCCATCCTAAATTTCAGAAGATTGAGTGCACAAGGTAGATGGGAAAGAGTTGGATTCGGTCAGATGAAGCTTAGGTTAGCCCATTTTGAGTTAATTTTAACCCATGTTTGATCAAAGTGTTCTCGATCCGACGAACACTATAAATTTTGACCAGATATTAATTAAACTCACCTTGAATTAATTTCAAAAAATATGGAATGAACTTTGATGATCATTGATCATGTGATCCATCAAGATATGTGACTGAGATCTCCAGAATTGCACCGGATCTCTGATTTTACTGATTTTCCCAATCAGTTTGATTTCGGCTGTCGATAATGTCGAAAACTATAATTGAGTGCAATTAACTTCTTTTGTTAGCCAAATTTTAATTTCATGACCTCAATATTCCCGAGACTAAAGTCATGGACTGAGAAATTAAAAATTTTAGCCGGTAGGTTTCTCTGAAAATTATTCATGTCCCTGGTATCATTTAATACAAATTTTGGCCGAATTTGATATTCCTTGCATAACTTTCCAACCGGTGGTCGGATTTTTGATCTATTTCAAGCATTGTCCAGCTCTATTTGACACTGACAATGTAGTGAAGTTGGATTTTATTGATAGAGTTTCAACTTGTCCCGAAGTGTTAGCGGCAAAATGGTCATTTCGGATTTTTGGTGTCTATTTTCTATGTTTTGGGCACTGTTGCGAAGCTCTTGATCGGAAATATGCAATTAACACATTATCTTGGCCATTTGTAGCCTATCAAGACATGTCGAGGTATTTCCATAACCTGTTTATATCATTTGGTTCATATTTATCGAATCTAGGTTGGATTTTCAGACCAACTTTGGTATTGCTCAAATTTATGTTAAGTGAGTTGAGCAAAAAATTTTGGTGCCAATAGTATGACAAGATTGAGATAACACTTGACTAAACTTTTAAGGATTTTTTCTAGATTTTTTTTTAAATTTTTATATTTGTTTATATTTATTTCTTCTTTTGAAATTTCTTCTAGTCACCGTAGCAGTGGCCAGCACTCATTGAGGCACTGTACTGGTAGGCTGGAGATGCCCGGTTTGGGCAGGAGTGCGCACCAGCACTTTATTGCATCGCATAGTCGTGTGTCCTTGAGCAAGTGCTGATTGGGCCGCACAGATGAACTAGGGTTGTGGGCAGCAACGAGAGAGAGAGAGAGAGAGAGAGAGAGAGAGAGAGAGAGAGAGAGAGAGAGAGAGAGAGAGAGAGAGAGAGAGCTGGTTTGTAAACTGGGGATGGGTTTCTTAAATAAGATAGAAGTTTCATTTCTTCCAGGATCCAAGTTCTAGTATAAATGGTCCCTACTCGGCCTCCCTCCCACTTAGTCTGGCGATCTTGGTCTCCCCCTCCCTTTAGCACTCAGACATCAATCCTGTCTAATTTAATGCCCTCTTCTTGTTTTTTTTTACACACAAATTCATTATCTGAAGTTATCATATTAAGACTAATTTTAGTACATCTATTTTTTATGAAATGTCAAAATTTGCATTCACATGTTACATATAACTTAAATAAGTTTTTGCCGTTTTGACCCTCCCTTTAGCGGATGCTTTGTCACTTATTCAAAGGCCACTTGATTGCGTTCACCTCTTTATTGTCTTGACAATCATGATTTTAGATGACTGGCCTGTTAGGGGAAGTATATACTGCACTCCAGGCTTTTTGAAACTATTTTTCCTAATCCTTGTAGCCCAAATCTATAGTTCCCATGCAGATGAAAAATGTTGGGTTGATTGTCAGTTTACAGTTTACATTATCTTATTGTTTTTGCAGGAGAGGTTTAATTACTCGCAATGTCAAAGATTCAGTTGATCTGTTTCATGTACGATTTGGGGTAAGCTTTTAGCTCACATCTTACTCTACAAATTTATCGTTTGTGAAGAGCAGGTATCTTGTTCGATAACCCTGTTTCCTGTTTTGTTTCTCATCTGTTAGGGTTAGATATAAACTCGCCCTTATGTATTTGTCATACGTGATGTCAACTTTCTGCGTGAGTATTAAACACTGCATCTTATAGCGTTCATTCTAGGAATTTTCTAATGTAATATGATGTAGAGAATGTCATGTGGAAGAAATTACACGTACCATGCTGCATTTCATTTGGTGTAAGTGAGTATTGAAAGGAAATGTTCATGAGCATGAGCAACTAAGTAGCAACACTTATCGGTCGCTGAGCCAAGTTAGATGAATGGATGTATCTGAAATTTCTGTTCCAAGGTGTAGGGTCCAAGGTTTCGCAGATGAATGGACATAATTTCATGATTATTTGGTCATATATATTTGAACATCAGATCAATACAGCCATCCTGACTTCAATTATGGTTAATATCTCCTATTCATGACATCATCCTCAGCATATCTCATCATTTTAATAGGGAACAGCGTCTTATTAAATTTCAATGCGAAAATGCAACATTTTAGAATCTTAAAAGCATTTTTTTTCTTTTTGCAAAGAGGAAAAAGCAATCACCTTTCTGATATTAATGCAGATGGAGTTTACCCCAGCTCTTAGCAGGGACTTTCGGCCTTACAAACCAGATCCGGCTCCATTGCTGCATATTTGTTCAACATGGAATGTTCATCCAAGTGAAGTTATGATGATTGGGGACAGCCTTCGTGATGATGTGAGTGCACCCACCTCTGCAACCATCTGTTTTATCGTGTTTTCCAGTCAATACTGGGAGAAAATTTTTTCTTACGTTTTTTCAAAACCTTCCATTTCTTATTGAGATAAGTATGGAGAACTTTAACAAGTTAAAAGTTTTCTCTTGTCGTACAATAGCCACTCTATCCTTATGCCACTGTACATTGCAGGTGGCCAACAAAGTGAGAACTTCCAAGCTAACCTCTCTGGGCAAGGTATTCCAGATTGAGATCGGACCCCAGATTGGCCAAAGCTGATCCGTCTTTGTCTCTAGATTGGGATCGGATTGTCAGATTAACTCTAGAAGTCCAAGATTGGCCAAGAGTATACTGATACTGGCTCAACTCAACTCAACTCAGCTTTAACTTGGCTCGAGTTGGCCTTAGTTGGAGTGCCCAAATTGGCGGAGACTGTATGAGGCCAAAGTAGGATCCATTGATCCTGACTTAAGATTATAGCCTATATGCATGCGGTGTGGGGTTCGGTTGGTCCCAGCACCAGTTGTTGAGTGCTGCTGCTCGGGTATAGTTCTGGGTAGGGGAGGGACCAGGAGTTGTAGTTAGGTATATGAAGACAGAGGGGTTTCTTAGGCTGAAAATACACCGGGCAAGAAGGCCAAGGCTGACTAGGGGTTAGGAAGGAGAGGGGTGAGAGGGTCTCCTCATGCAAATGAAGGTGATATAGGGATATGAAGAGGGGAGGAAGGCCTCCTCAGCAAAGTAGGGGAGGGGGAGAGACATGGAATACTAGGTTGGGACTTGGGTCACGACCGGGTTGACCCAATCGGATTTTGGGCCAACCAGCCTGATTGGGACCTGGTTGTCTCAACCTGACTGTCACATCTTGGAGGGGTTGTAATGTCGCGAGACCTGGTGACCAGGTCATGTGACCCAACAACCGGGTCACACCACCTAGACTGCAATGGTGAAATTCTTTTCAAACCATTGTAGACACCCCGACAGGAAGCAAAGCATTGCTTCCCATTCGGGGGTGATGGAGGGGGCTTCTTAAGCCCCCTTTGTCTCTTCGGGGCCTATATATGGCCCCTAAGAGACCTTTCGTAACTCCCACCCCTCTCTCAACCTCTCTTACTTTAAGTCTAAGTCTCCCATTCTCAAGTCTAAGTCTAAGTCTAAGTCTCCCATTCTCCCATTCTCCCATTCTTAAGTCTAAGTCTCCCATTCTCAACCTCTCTTACTTTCGTATACTCCGGCGGTCTCCTCCCTCGACGAGGGCGGCGGGGCTGTCCTCCGCGGATACAGACGGAAGGAGAAGAAAGTTGAAGGCGAAGAGGTCTCGGGGGGGAAGAGCACCGGCGATCCCCGGCGCTACCCTCCCGCGCGGCTTCTTCCCCCTAGCACTCTGCTCCCACATCCCCTTCGGCACCTTCTCCCCCAGCCATGGCGGACTGGAGCCGGTTTCCACCGGTTCCGTGGCACGAGATCGATGAGAGGAGAAGAAGAAGCGGGAGAAGAAGAGGCAGTCGTGGGAGGGGAGATCCGGCGATCCCCGGATCTCCTCCTCCTGCCTCGGCGACGCGAACCCCCCCCCCCGGCGGTGTTCCATGGCGATGGCAGCCTCCACCTGCGCCTCCTCCGCCGGCCGGACAACGCCGGACCTCTTCCTTCTCCTCCCCGCGAGACCACGGTTTCGTCCGGACGGGATGACAACGACGACACAACCACCCCTCCGCTCGGCCTGCTCCGTCGCCCGCCTGCCGTCGAAGAATCCACGCGGGCGACGCCCTCCCCACCGCCGGCCTGCCCCGCCGTCCGTATGTCTGCACCTCCCGAGGACGGCGACCTACGGCATTCGGGCGAGGACGACGCCCGCCCTCGCGTTTTGTCGCGGCACGCGCCCGCGTGGGCGCCCGGAGATGCCGCCACGGCGTCGGCGAGGCAACGGCGTCGATCGTGGCCACGCGACCGAGCGGCAACGAGCCGGACAGCGCCACGACCCCCGGGGTACGCTCGCACCCGCGAGCGTCGGGCGACGCGCGCGGTCGGCTCGCGCAGCGCGGACCCGGCCGGTCCGCGGCCCGTACGGGCCAACCGGCCGGTTCGACCGGGTTCGACTTGGTTCGGGCCGGTTCAGCCGGTTCGGCACACCGAACCGGCCGGTACAGCCGGTTCAAGACTCGAACCGGCCGGTACAGCCGGTTCAGAGCGTTTTGGGCCGGTTTAACCCGGTTCGGACCACCAGGGCCCGGTTCGGCCTGGTTCGGGCCTGTTTTCGACCAGTTCAGGCCGATTTGGGCCTATTTTGGGTTCGTTAGGTCTGTTTAGGGCGATTAGCGCCGGTTTAAGTCATTTTCGTTCGGTTTAGCCGGATTAGCCGGTTTGTCCCGCATCAGTTTGGTATCAGAGCCTAGGGTTCGACTCGTTCTCACGAGTTGAGTCTTGGGTGTTTCCGACCGTAAATAAATAAAACGGTTTGTAACTCGAGGTCGAGTTTCTTCCCGGTCGGAGAGTATGATGGGGACATGTCGTAGAAAATTAGTTAAGTCTGTAAATAGTGCTTTTATCCATTTCTTTTATTTGCCATTTATGTAAATAGTCAAACTAGGAGGTCCTCTGTGTAATGTGGCAGGGATCTTCTCCTTATATAAGGGGATGCCCTGTACGCTAAAGAAAGAACGATTGGAATTTTTGGAGCCTAAGGCTTGGTGTCCCGAGTAGGGGGCTGCGGCCCCGGTCTTCTTCCTCTCCACCCCCCCCCATGGCGATATCCTCTTGCTTCCTTCATCCTCTGGCAGGTGGCCATTCCCCATCCTTCCTCCTCACCCTCTGGCCTCCGTGCCATTCCTCCTCCCTTCCCCTTCACAGGTTCGACAGCAGCACTTCACCAGTCGGTTCCCCCCCCTTCTTCCTCCTCCGGCGGTCTCCTCCCTCGACGAGGGCGGCGGGGCTGTCCTCCGCGGATACAGACGAAAGGAGAAGAAAGTTGAAGGCGAAGAGGTCTCGGGAGGGAAGAGCACCGGCGATCCCCGGCGCTACCCTCCCGCGCGGCTTCTTCCCCCTAGCACTCTGCTCCCGCATCCCCTTCGGCACCTTCTCCCCCAGCCATGGCGGACTGGAGCTGGTTTCCACTGGTTCCGTGGCGCGAGATCGATGAGAAGAGAAGAAGAAAGAAGTGGAGGCCGATTTTGGCTGTTTCCGTTCCAATGTTCATGCGATTGCGTCTTCCGGTCGGTTAAGGCGATTGGAAACTGTGTGGTGTCCGCGAGATTTTTTTGCCGGAAGCGACGTCTGCGGGTCACGTCCCGCTCGCGACTTTCCCCTTTGCGTTCCCGAGCTCCGGCGTTGGCGAACCCCCTCCGTCCTCTTCCCCGTTCAGATCCGCGTCTTGCGGTGTCCGTCGGCCCTTGCTGTTAAGGGGAAAACCCTTCTCCGTTCCCCGAGTTCGCCTCCACCCCTCCAGGTTCTTCTGTCGCCGCGTTCTCCGGCAGGTTCAGAGTTCAGATCCGTGTCTTGCGGAGTCGATCGGGCTCTTCTGTTAGGGGTAAACCTCCCTCATTTCCCCAGCTCCCCTCTGCCCTTCGGTTCCCTCTATTGCTGCGCACTCCGGGGGTTTCCCGAAGTGCCAGATCTGGATCTGCCCCCTCCTTCCGGCGGACCTGCTGCCTCTTTCTAGTGGATCTGTCACTCCTGATCCCGATCGTGAGTAACTGCGTAACAACATCATGGATCTGGTTGGGAAGTCTCTTGATCGGTCTCCTCTGCAGTAAGTTTGCAATGTTCTGCTGATCTTTGTGTGCCGTCGACTGGTTCTCCTTGTCGTCGGGATGATTCCCGCGAGCTCCTCTCCTCTGTGGCGGTACTTACTGCGAAGTGCGGACTCAAGTGCCGCGGAATAGCAATGCTCAAATATAATATAATAAACACTGAGTCAATGCAGAGAGCAGGGACACAAGCAGTTAATTCAAGGAAACAAGAAGGTCAAAGGAACCGAAACATGCTGCAATCAAGAGAATAGATATCATGCTTAACAAGGTAAACTCCCGGATCATAAAAAAATATGCTTAGACTTTTAACACAACATATTTAATAAGACTGGAGTAGGTAGCATATGAAAACCTCTTTGAATATACCCAACAGCAATTAGCCAACAAGCTAGGACCTAACTCTCGAGCATGGCATATTCGAACAAGAATAATAGACCATCAAGTGAACCATTGCAGGGAGGGTGACCGAGATTACCTCATACGCCGAATATAAAACATATCAGAAATTACCAGAGAAGAATGGAGCAGTCCCAATACCAATGCTCAGACGTGGCTCGACCGTTGGATGAGCTACGTAATCAATCTGAGAAATAAAATTACTGCAGGTACGCAATTCAAACCTAGCAACCAGTAGCAAACAGAACAGCTCACCCCTTTCACAGTAGTGAGGGGGGAGGGAATGGGGTCAGCGGATGCCTTCGGAAGTCATTCCTCATTGGGATTTGTGGGGTTTGATACTGGCATCCGGAGGGTCACCTGAGTATCAATCCAGCCAGACCGGTGGGGTCAGTCCGGGATTAGTCACCCTCAGCAGGCACGCGAGTGCTTAGAAGCATCAACCGGGGTCACTACTGAGAGCCAACCCAAACCCAGTCCAACCAGCCATCGGATGACAGAGCATCCCTCATCATCCCCCTATCGAAACCGATGGAAACCAACCAATCACAGCCGTGGAGGGAGGAGATCCACGCTGAATGTTAAGTGCAAAACCGAAACCCTTATCAAATGGGGGGACAGAAACGGGGGGAGGGACATCTTTCCATTTCCGGACAGGGCATGATCAGTCCATCCATCGAGTAGCCTGGTTCCAACTTCCTCATAATTGTTTGAAGCATGCGCGTGAAAGAGCACGTATGCAGGAACCCGCACTTCGCAGTAAGTACCGCCACAGAGGAGAGGAGCTCGCGGGAATCACCCCGATGACCAGGAGAACCAGCCGACGGCACACAAAGATCAGCAGAACATTGCAAACTTACTGCAGAGGAGACCGATCAAGAGACTTCCCAACCAGATCCATGCTGTTGTTACGCAGTTACTCACGATCGGGATCAGGAGTGACAGATCCACTAGAAAGAGGCAGCAGGTCCGCCGGAAGGAGGGGGCAGATCCAGATCTGGCACTTCTAGAAACCCCCGGAGCGCGCAGCAATAGAGGGAACCGAAGGGCAGAGGGGAGCTGGGGAAATGAGGGAGGTTTACCCCTAACAGAAGAGCCCGATCGACTCCGCAAGACACGGATCTGAACTCTGAACCTGCCGGAGAACGCGGCGACAGAAGAACCTGGAGGGGTGGAGGCGAACTCGGGGAACGGAGAAGGGTTTTCCTCTTAACAGCAAGGGCCGACAGACACCGCAAGACGCGGATCTGAACGGGGAAGAGGACGGAGGGGGTTCGCCATCGCCGGAGCTCGGGAACGCAAAGGGGAAAGTCGCGAGCGGGACGTGACCCGCAGACGTCGCTTCCGGCAAAAAAATCTCGCGGACGCCACACAGTTTCCAATCGCCTTAACCGGCCGGAAGACGCAATCGCCTGAACATTGGAATGGAAACAGCCAAAATCGGCCTCCACTTCTTTTTTCTTCTCTTCTCCATTCAATATGCGACCCGAGGCGCCCATTAAATAGGGGCCTGAGGTGAGGAATTACAAAAAGGACCTCAAGAGAATATGAAATGCGCCTCAAAATTGTTAAGGCAAAAAGGGACAAACTGTAAGCATCGACCAGGGATATAAAAATAAAATAACGTAGAGTATGCATAGGCATGCAGCTATTTGACCAAAAAAAATGCAATTAAGTGATTAGAGACCGTAATAAAAAAAATAACTATCAGGTATGCATATATACGTAGGTATGTATATATATATAGGTATATGTTAAATTTCAAAAGAGAGGAATATGTTCAACTTTCAGAACCATAGGGATCCCAGTCTCTGCGGTCTCCTTCCGTAGACCTTTGAGAAGTAGTCAAATCTGTCAAGGGACCTGGTGTCCGCACCAATTCCCCCCGGCTGGGAAGAAGTCGGCTCCGCCGAATAAGGCCCTGTCTTACTCAAGAAATACTCCAGGGAGTCGGGATCAATCTGCTGTAATTCTTCCCGGGTCAGCCAAGCATCCTCAGAGTGGGGAAAGCCCTTCCAATGGATGAGGTACCTCTGCACTAACCCTCCTGCTGTGGCTATCACCTGCTCATCCATTATTCTATCGATTTGCTCATGCTGTACAGGAATAGAAGGCTGGAATGGTGGGCTCTCCGGGGTGTCATCTCTCAAAAATGGGTGGTCAGGCTGTAGAAACTCACGGGGGATTGCTGTTGGTTCCAGATATTCCACTAAATCTGAGATGTTAAAAGTAGAGCTTATCCCATAATCAGGGGGAAGATCTAGAAAGTAAGCATTATCCCCTACCCTCTTGATTATTTTGAATGGTCCAGCTCCCCTAGCCTTCAGTTTCTTAATAGCTCCCCCAGGAAGCCGTTCTGGTCTGATCTTGACCATGACTGAACCAAGTCAGAACCCGGTCGAACCGGCCGGTTCAGGCCGGTTCAGTGCGTTTTGGGCCGGTTTAACCCGGTTCAGACCACCTTGGGCCCGGTTCGGCCTGGTTCGGGCCTGTTTTCGACCAGTTCAGGCCGATTTGGGCCTATTTTGGGTTCGTTAGGTCTGTTTAGGGCGATTAGCGCCGGTTTAAGTCATTTTCGTTCGGTTTAGCCGGATTAGCCGGTTTGTCCCGCATCAGTTTGGTATCAGAGCCTAGGGTTCGACTCGTTCTCACGAGTCGAGTCTTGGGTGTTTCCGACCGTAAATAAATAAAACGGTTTGAAACTCGAGGTCGAGTTTCTTCCCGGTCGGAGAGTATGATGGGGACATCTCGTAGAAAATTAGTTAAGTCTTTAAATAGTGCTTTTATCCATTTCTTTTATTTGCCATTTATGTAAATAGTCAAACTAGGAGGTCCTCTGTGTAATGTGGCAGGGATCTTCTCCTTATATAAGGGGATGCCCTGTACGCAAAAGAAAGAACGATTGGAATTTTTGGAGCCTAAGGCTTGGTGTCCCGAGTAGGGGGCTGCGGCCCCGGTCTTCTTCCTCTCCACCTCCCCCATGGCGATATCCTCTTGCTTCCTCCATCCTCTGGCAGGTGGCCATTCCCCATCCTTCCTCCTCACCCTCTGGCCTCCGTGCCATTCCTCCTCCCTTCCCCTTCACAGGTTCGACAGCAGCACTTCACCAGTCGGTTCCCCCCCCTTCTTCCTCCTCCGGCGGTCTCCTCCCTCGACGAGGGCGGCGGGGCTGTCCTCCGCGGATACAGACGAAAGGAGAAGAAAGTTGAAGGCGAAGAGGTCTCGGGAGGGAAGAGCACCGGCGATCCCCGACGCTACCCTCCCGCGCGGCTTCTTCCCCCTAGCACCCTGCCCCCCCATCCCCCTCTGCACCTTCTCCCCCGGCCCATGGCGGACCGGAGCCGGTTTCCACCGGTTCCGTGGCGCGAGATCGAGGAGAGGAGAAGAAGGGGGAGAAGAAGAGGCGGTCGGGGGAGGGGAGATCCGGCGACCCCCGGATCTCCCCCTCCTGCCTCGGCGACGCGAACCCCCCCCCCCCGGCGGTGTTCCATGGCGATGGCAGCCTCCACCTGCGCCTCCTCCGCCGGCCGGACAATGCCGGACCTCTTCCTTCTCCTCCCCGCGAGACCACGGCTTCGTTCGGACAGGACGACAACGACGACACAACCACCCCTCCGCTCGGCCTGCTCCGTCGCCCGCCTGCCGTCGAAGACTCCATGCGGGCGATGCCCTCCCCACCGCCGGCCTGCCCCGCCGTCCGTCTGTCTGCACCTGCCGAGGACGGCGACCTACGGCGTTCGGGCGAGGACGACGCCCGCCCTCGCGTTTTGTCGCGGCACGCGCCCGCGCGGGCGCCGGAGATGCCGCCACGGCGGCGTCGGCAAGGCAACGGCGTCGATCACGGCCACGCGACCGAGCGGCAACGAGCCGGACAGCGCCACGACCCCCACCCGGGGTACGCACGCACCCGCGAGCGCCGGGCGACGCGCGCGGTCGGCTCGCACAGCGCGGACCCGGCCGGTCTGTGGCCCAGACCGGCCAGTTCGACCGGGTTCTGACTTGGTTCGGGCCGGTTCAGGCCGGTTCAGTGCGTTTTGGGCCGGTTTAACCCGGTTCAGACCACCTTGGGCCCGGTTCGGCCTGGTTCGGGCCTGTTTTCGACCAGTTCATGCCGATTTGGGCCTATTTTGGGTTCGTTAGGTCTGTTTAGGGCGATTAGCGCCGGTTTAAGTCATTTTTGTTCGGTTTAGCCGGATTAGCCGGTTTGTCCCGCATCAACTTACCATTAATGAAATATTTTTTTTTAAAATAGATGATCTCTATCGGTCTGTGGAGGCAAGTCGGAAATCATTCACTAATGAAGACTTCTTTCGACGCATTGGTCAATCAATGGGTCAAGGATCATGGAGTGAAAGAGGATCAAGTCGGTCGAAAGAGGAGGAGATCCATGATCTTAGTTGAGATGGCAACCTGGGAGTGGGTCCTATTGATCTTATTGTCACCCGACCACAGCAATGCCAAACAACAATAACAATGGCAATGAAGAATTTGAACCTATGTAAGGAGAGAATCAAATGAGTGATATCAAGGTAGTTCTTCCACCATAGCATACCGACAAATGCCACCAAGGGACCCTACTATGACAACATGGTCGACACCATCGCCAACGTCAAGAAAGGAGTGCCCGGACCTAACCTAAGAGTGATCTATAATGTATATTTTCTTATGGAGGTGAAAGATACAAATAAGTATGTCAAGTCCTTTGAAAGGATTTGGGACGATAGAGGATGTACGTTGTTGACAGATGGTTGGACTGATAAGTTCACTTTATTTAGTGCCTTATATGGTGGACGGTTGGACTGATAAGTTCACTTTATTTAGTGCATTACTTTCTTTGTTATATGTTATAGCTTATTCATTCCTATTCTTCTTAACATGTATAACTAGGAAGATGATAATAAACTTTCTAGTATATTATCGAGCTGGCACCATTTTTTGGAAGTCCGTTGATGTATTGGGGAAGGCAGAGAATTTTGAATATTCCTTTAATTTGATAGATGGAGTTATCTAGGAGATAGCGGAGGACTGAGTTGTCTAAGTAGTCATGGACAATGCGACCACATACAAAATGGTTGACCAAATGTTAATAGTCAAGAGACCTAAGTTGTATTAGACACCATGTTTTGTATATTCCTTAGATTTAATGTTAGATGATATCCACAATGATCCTCAAATATATAAGGTTGTGAAGTTAACCCAATTTATCTAACCATTTATCTATAAACACAATTTCTTCCTTAACCTAATGAGAGAACATATCAAAGGGAGAGTGCATCTATGATTTTGTGCAACCCATTTTGCCTCTCATTATATTTCTTTAGAGAGTCTAATGACTCATATGAATGCTCTATGTCATATGGTCATCTCACTGGGGTAGAGTATTTGGTTTGCTAGATGTAGCCTCACAGATAAGCGGAAAGGGAGGAAAGTAGAGGAAATAATAGAGAGCGAGGACTTTTGGAAGGTTGTGAAGAAAATATTAAGTATTGTCCAATCTATAGTAAAGGTGCTTAGGATCATTGCTAGTGATAGGAAAGCTGACATGGGATGTTTGTATGATACAATTGAGAGAGCTAAGGATAAGATTGCAAAGATCGTATCTGACTTTAACAAGTGGTGGGGCGCTATTGACTATCGATAGGAGCGAACATTACATAAGCCATTATGTGCAACATGTTTATTTTATTAGTTTTTTACTTCATTCATGTATATTTCAAATATATGTTTTGATTAATTACTAATATCTATATTTTGTCAGTTTACTTCTTCAACCTTCGTTGTTGCTACAGTTAATAGTTCAAGGTAACGAACGAGCTACTTACTAATGTCAAGAGCATCATCGGTAGGATGCTCATGATGACAGCCAGTCATATATTGCCTACAACAAGATGTATGACTACGAGATGTGGGCATTTCATTATAGTACAACAATTGTGTAGCGAGTTGTCATGTACCCAAGTCTGGGTACATATCTATCGGTGTCTTAATTAAAATTCAAATTGATATTTAAACTTTATTATCATGTAGCTAATTGGTGGATGGATCATAATAAAGCACTATGCTACAAAGACTTGACAGATGTGGCTATCTTAATGCTTAGCCAAACCATTTCAGTAGTGGCTACGAGTAAAATTGGTTGACATTCAACTTGATCTATATAAATTAGAGGAACATGCTAATTACCTTGTGTATTTGTCACTACAACATGAGGGTCAAGTTAAAGATTTAAGATAGAATCAAGCATAATCAGAAGGAAGAACAAATATGGAGAGCAGTCGCTTCGGGGCGTCAAGTTGAGGAACCAACAATCCAAGTTGAAGATGTCGACTTGAATCAAATCTTCGATGAAAGAAATCTATTAAAAGCATGGGTGAACGACCAAGAAGGGACGTGTGGGCTCGAGTTTAGTCCAGAATATCAACAATGAGTTGAAGGAGTGCTCGACGACGTCTCTCTCACCTAAAAATTTCAAATTCCACCCTCCATAGCGAAGAGACGAAAGACTAATAATGATGTAGTAGCAGTGCGCAAAGTAAGGAAAATGGTAAGTAAGCTTTAACTGATTTTCTAGACATAACAAATGTAGAGACGATTGACAATGACCAAGAAGATGGTTTAGAGCCAAACATCTGAGTGTAGTACCAGTTTTCAGAGGATTCTTCTTCAAAAAGTAGCAGCGATGATGAATTGTGATATGAGGAAGTCATCACTTTAGGCAAACAGAGGTCCACGAATGTGGGAATAGCTTCTATAATGGCTCATTGTTTCACCGGATAAGAGTAGTACACCTATGCGACGAAAGACATAGACCAGGGTGTGAGACCATAAGGTGGAGGAGCACAATATACCCAACAGGGCAGAGATCAATTCTATGGATAATCAACCTATGGCAATGATTCATATGTCAATACTCTTGGTCCCCTACGTATGACTAAGAGTTGAATGGGATGAATTATAAATCATCATTTGACACTCTAATCCACTCCCCCTTTGATAGTTATGTTAGTGGTATTTTGGAACCCCATTCCGATGTTTAGGGTAATTCTAGATGGGACTGCGAAGGATAATATTCATATCTTTAGTTATCATGTTATGTACAATAGAATGACATGGGAAGAGTACAAAATTTATATGGAAGATGTAGAACAAGTAAAATTTATGTAAAATGAACGATTTTTTAGTGTACGTCCTCTATTTTCTTAGATTTTTTTTGTGAATTTTCTACTATTTTTTATATTTTTTGATTTTTTTCAAAAAAAAAAAAGGTCAGCCTTGGGCCGGGCCGACCCGCGACCCATTCTTCCTTGCATGGAGATATAGGGTTCACAACTTTGTTTTATCATGTTCATTAATCTCGCGGGGGTAGAATAATGGGATTTTATAGAAATCTCAATTTTCCATTTAAAGTATAAACTATCTAAACAAAAGTTATCTCACTTAAAATATTGACTCGTTTGTATTCAAACTTGTGAAATCTCAAAGTATAAAATATTTAGATAAAGGATAAAAGTAGATAAAATATTAGAACTAATAAAATATTTCGAATTCATGTGCATATTGGCCAAGCTTGTTCATTGGCATCATGTCCCCTCAAGTTGAGCATATGTACGCACGTAGGGGTGGCAATGGGTCAGCCCGCCCTGCCCAAATTTGGTCTAGTCAAGGCCCTGCCTATAAAATTTCGGGCTGAGCCACACTACGCTATTGGCTGGCCCGTGTAAAATTTTAACTTGGCTGGTCTGACCCATTTGTTTTTTATTTCACAATAACATTATTATCTAATTCAACTAACTTATCGTCTATTTAGTTACATGTAAACATAATTTTTTTGGATATTTTTTAATGATTTTTAGGTAAATTTTTTTGTAAAAACTGAACATATCATGTTATGTGGTAACATGTGAATCAATCTCTAGACCACCCTATTATATGATTCTATTCATCATTTCTCTAAAAATATTTATAATAGCTTTTATTCTTTCAATATAACTTAGAAACTTATTATTGAAAGCTTATATGATTTAGTTTCATTTGGCCCATTTCTGCTTGATTTGACCTAAGCAACTGCTTGCTTTAAGTTCACTGGCTAACATGTCCAGGTCTCATGTTGGCTAGTGACTGGCTGGGTCTGCAAGCCCATGAGCTAGCCTAGCTAAGGATCATGCCATGCATTGCAGAATCGGAATGGCCATTGTATCGGTGGTTGCATATTCTGATTTTGATATGGATTAGATAGGCCAACAGTACATCCACGTGGAGAAATTTTGGTATGGAATCGATCTGGATTGGTCTTTTTAAATTGCACAAAATAAAAAGTAAAACTCAGAAAAAATAGCACTCAAACATCCATGGACACATACATAGCAATTTGAGAGATATCAAGATAAGTTCACAAATATGTTTTAATAATTTTATGATTCTATTGAATCACATGGTACAAATAATATACAATATTAGTACCTTGAGATCACCAATATTTGTGATACTCTCATATCACTCCTCATTTTTTGGATTTTCCGATGTCCACCGTGAATGAGAAGTCAAAATGGACTTATATTCATATCCAAATAACAATTAGGCCGTCTCTATAAACTCATACTCTACATCTGGTGGTGGATGTGTACGTGGAACACATGCACTGTACTTGGATTTGGATACGAGTATGCTGCATTCTCATCATAAAACTCCATTTGTGCCCAACGAAGATGGCCACTAGAGTGTTGGCATTGGGTTTAAATCATGTTCTCCTTGTCATTAGTTGATCTTCTCCACTTGTACCTACATTAGCACATGCACCTCCATCTGCACCTCCTTGTTGTTGTGCCTTTGTAACTGTATCTGATTCAGTACTTGGTGAAGAGACTCTTGTGTAATCTTATTTGGATTCATATGTCTTCTCCTAAATTCTCATCATAAAACTCCATTTGTGCCCAACGAA
This sequence comes from Cryptocoryne crispatula var. balansae, assembly GCA_036172225.1. Classification (NCBI taxonomy): domain Eukaryota; kingdom Viridiplantae; phylum Streptophyta; class Magnoliopsida; order Alismatales; family Araceae; genus Cryptocoryne; species Cryptocoryne crispatula. The sequence goes on along the minus strand of CM069926.1, from coordinate 20,577,803 downwards.
GATGGCCGCTAGAATGTTGGCATTGGGTTTAAATCATGTTCTCATTGTCATTAGTTGATCTTCTCCACTTGTACCTACGTTAGCACCTGCACCTCCATCTGCACCTCCTTGTTGTTGTGCCTTTGCAACTGTATCGGATTCAGTACTTGGTGAAGAGATGCTTGCGTACTCTTGTTTGGATTCATGTCTTCTCCTAAATTCTTCTTGTGAACTTGCTCCATTGTTACGCTTGTACATATTCTTCAAATATGTAAACTCTCCAAAGTATTGGAACTGGCTTTTTATGTTTGTGTACCTTTTTGTACTGAAGGAGTTGAAACCAAAACTATTGTAGGCTATGTTTTATGTTAAACCTCTTCATCTATACCTTACACATCATCAAGTTCTTATTGGCCCATGCATGGTCATCTGAGTCGAACTCAGGAGGTGGTCTCCTATCCATATCTTCCACCGAAGCTATAAGTGAATGCTCTTCTTAAAATAGGTATTCCAAGTCAATGCTTGATGACTCTTCTTCTACTTTGATATACTTCAACACTAAGTATTGAAAATCTTTATTTGGATAACCTCTAGTAATATTGTATATTTTTTATCCTCAACAGCATATTGCAATGATAGAACACCAGTTTCTCTAATTAACCTATTCCTACTCTTCGTGTGGATAAGATTGAACGTGCTTCAATTTCTCTCACATTTTGAAGAACGTGTATTTTGACTAAGTATGCAAATAACAATAGCAGCTAGTGGATTCTATTCATTTATGGTGTTCACCTATACTCATCACTTAGCTATAAGAAGTAAGAAAAACGCATAACACAACATAAGACTTAAAATACAGTCATATACTATAAATATAAAATTGTAAAGTATCAAATTTAATATATTAAAGTAACTTTTATATGAATATACCAAATCAAATCTAGATCGAAGTAAACATCTAACTCTTATTTTATATGATTGCATCTAAAAGGAAAAGATTATTAGATTAAGTTTTCAATCAGTAGCACACAATGAGAAATTACATCTAACTCATCTTTTATCCTATCTAATTGAGTTGTTGCAATATGTTACATCATTGATAATGTACTTTTCATCACCTCAGTGTCATCGCACATTTTTTTGTCATATTGCATCGTCGAGTTTAAAAAATATCTTGTACTATTAAAGAAATACAATTAAGTCTTGTTCAAATTTAAAATTGGCAAAAGAAAATAATTAAAGGTCAAAACAATTATCTGTTGCATGAACATCATGGTGTAATGTCTTATGTGTCTGTCATCAATGTTCTACTATTTCTAATAACCTTTTAAATGTTTGTCTTTTATGCTGTTGTTTGTATTAGAATCCATCAATCTCAATAATTGTATCAGGGGTTCAATAATAGACAAAGTAGTAATGGATTATTCCCCAAACAATGAGAATCCATGATAAAATTCTTCGTTTTAGCCAAGATATCAAATTGATCAATTCTATTATTTAAATCAGCCATGTAAATGATATACTTAGGCGAATGAGTAATTTATTTCAATAACTTCATGTGTCTACTTAAGATCTCCAACATAGTAAAATTAGTGGCAAATCGGATGGGACCAACCTAATGAAATCATGGCTATCAATGTGTTGTCTCATGATATGGAGCAAACAAGGTTGACTATATATGAACGATGTTATCATCTAGACCTGACTAACGTGTGTTAATAGAAGCTTCATTCTCAATATTCTCTAATATAAGGTTGATGGAATGTGGAATGTGTTGCATATGGTACCTTAAATAAATATCTTGTTTTCTCCATCGAATTCCTACCTACAATCTTATAAGAAGGCTCATTGTATGTCACATTCTTTACAATGTTCTCATCACTAATTTCATCCAATGTATTATTCACTAGAGAATAGAGGTAATATGCATTTTTTACGTGACCCGATGCCGTCACTAGATTTTATAAAGATGGTGTCCTCAAAATAATATATAAGAAAATTGATCATACTTCTATTTGTTATTAAGTTAAGAGTTTAAATTATCAACATGCATGCAAACATCACATGCAAATATGTTTTATTTCCTGCAGTTGAAATAGTTGCTTTAACATTATTTAAATGTTGTATTGTTCATTGGCCACTATTATGTCTCTTCAACATGAACTCATCTATAGGTTGAGTCAATTGTGACCAATGAATCCCATATTTCTTGCTCCAACTTGTGCAAGTCGATGATACTCATCAGATGAAAGCGTAGCTCCGAATCCTCCTACACCCCTCTTTCTCTCTTCAATTTCTTTTTTTAAAAATTTTATCTTCTTTATTTTTATCTCCTCTTCATCATTTAAACTGGATGCATCACCTATCGTTTGGTTTTTTTTTCTTTTTCCTTTGTTCACTATCTCGGTCATTAAATTGGTATCTCTACATCTTAGCAACTCAAAATGCAAGTCTCTTATTATTCAATTCTTATTTTCATCTTAGATACTCTTCTTGTTAAATATGGCATTATATCTTCTTGCAATTTTTTAGAAAATTTATTACATTTCTTACAGTTCTCACTTATCCCATATGCTAATTGAAATGAAAGACACCTCCATTTATATATTTTCCACACCATTTATATTGAACTTTCTTTTTTGTCATATCCTCCAAAAATCCATGATTTCATCGAAATCCAATATCATAGGATCCAGTGGCATCATTGTTCATCGTCCATTTTCATTATGCACGATGCATGAAAGAAATAGTATCATTTAGATAGGTCCTGGTTGTAAACGATCTGACAATGTGCCAAGGTTCACAATTTACCTCTCCATGCAACTGGCTTTGTCAGCGGCGGGGCTTAAATAACCTGGTTGAATTGGCAGTGAATGGGCCTAAACAGGCTGGCGGTGGGACCTTCTCACGCCAGTGGTGGGGCTTCTTAGGTTGGTGGTGATGCCTTCTCAAGCGGGAGCAGCAGGAGGTTCTTAGTCTTGTGGTGGAGGCATCTTCTAGCAGCGGGAGGGCCACACAAGGCCGATAGAGGCCTCTTCTCTAGCAGTGCCATGGCGTGTGGTGCTTCTCCGTTGCTAGGGCTGGGAATTGGGGGGCGGGGGGAATGGGAGAGGGAGAGAATTGGGTGGGGGAGTAGAGGGAGGTCAGGATCAAAATTAAGTCCCGGTCACCTAAACTGAATTCCGATCCAAATGGTTTGATCCCCAGCTGATTTGGCCAAGATTTTGATTTGGATCAGGTATTTCTGTCAAAGTTAGATTGGTGAGTGCCAATCCGATTCAGATCAACTGATTTTGCCAACCATGAGCCCAGCTCATTGCCATTCTACACACACTATATATTCTCAAACGCATCACAACTAATATAGTTGTTAAATATGATATCTAAGTTGTAACTCAGACAAAATACTTTGTCTACTGGAATGCTTGATATTGATGTGCCCATGTTATGTTCACTACGTCGAGGACCTCAAGTTTATAGAGAGGTTGATTGTAATAACCTGAAATAAAAAAATGTTAAAAGACCAAACTATCGAGGGTATTGTCAACCTAAGGGAAATTGAGTTTAAAAAAATCTTGAAGTTAAGCATGCCTACTTAGTTTTAGTTTTATTTCTTGAAAAGACTATGATTGTTATATTTGTTAATTGATTTAGGTGGTATTTGATTTGACTTAATAAAATGTTGAAATATCTAAATCTTAATTTCATGTATGATTTCTTTTGCGAAACACAATCTTAGTTATTCATCTCCAAAAATAAAACATTTATGGCGAACCACTTATAATTAAGTGGTTCATGGAGAAGTTGTCATTGCATTCCAACGTTTTGCCGAAGATTATCTAATTTTTGACCGATTTAGAAATTAAACATGGATTAAGCCCTTGTCGCTTTCACCAACAGGTTATTTCTCTTTCGTTGTGTATTTTTTTAATTTTACTAAGATGATAATAATTATTCAAATTTACAGATTGCATGTGGGAAAAGAGCTGGAGCTTTTACATGTTTGCTGGATGAAAATGGGAGATACGGGACTCCTGAATGTATTGGCGAAGATCTAAAGCCAGATTTCAAAGTCTCGTCACTGGTTGAAGTCCACTCTGTCCTGAAAACCCATTTTGAGTTGTTGTCCCATTCGGAAATCTAGTTCAGACAATTTTTATGACTAAAATTCAGACAGGACGAACAATTAAAAAATTCATTTCTCTGGCCAGGGACCTAATCCCCTTGTTAGTATGGCTCTCTTTTCCCTAGTTTTGAATATTTTTACCTTGCATCCTCGCGAAGTCAAGTCAGTAACTGTTTCGCCCACTATCGACGGTGAAAGCAGTGTTCTAGCATAATCTCCCTTCGTACGCCAGCGCTGCCATCGCAACAGAACCGATGCTCATCTTTAGCCCATGTTTGGTACGACCGTACGAGGACAAGCAAAGATAAATCTAATTTATCTCTAATCATCTGTTTGTTTTACAGATAAATCAGGTTTTACTTGATTTAAAGTAACCCAATTTATCCTTAAAATTGAGGATATGATAATGGATAAGTCATCTTACGTGATACATGGGATATGTTTAACCGGATAAAATTGACGGACAGGGGATAAGTTATTCCGTGTAATTATCTCTCTATTGTGCTAGGTTTGAGTGAGAATAAATTTAGAAGATAACTTTATCTTATGTTTGATATGATGTATCATTATTAATTTTAAAATTAATATCGATATATATAAATTATTTGATTGTTAATATAAAATTTAAAATTTATATCATAAATAATAGATAAATGATAATGTAAAATATTTTATAAATTAGATGAGATAATTATCTCTCTGAAAAAAAATTAGGGATAAAGTATTCCATATACTACTACATGGGATAGTCTCTCTCATTTTATCCTCATTTTTTAAGATAAACTGGATTGAGTTACTTCAAATTAAATCTTATTTTATTTGCAAAATAAATAAGAAATTGAGGATAATTCAGATTTATCCATGATTATTCATGTACCAAGCCTTAGATTTCACTTTGGGAATATGAAACTCTCACCCCTTTATATGCCACCGCTATCATCTCTCTTGGGACAAATGGGCATTGTAATATCTAGCCTTTTTTTAAAAAAAATGTAACCGCCCTATCCTCTCTCTCTCTCGCCGGTTACCAGCCCCGCCCCACCCTCTCTCTCTCTCACCGGTTACCAGTCCCGCCCCGCCCTCTCTTTCTCTCGTCGGTTACGCCCGCCCCGCCTTGCCCTCTCTCTCTCTCTCGCTGCTTACGCACCCCCGCTGGATCTTTCTCTCTCTCTCTCCCTCCCTCTCCTTCCTTCCAGCTGCAGGACCACATCGCCATCGTCTTCCCGCGCCAGCGCCAGCGCCCACGCGACGCCGCCACCGGCCACCCTCCCGCGCGTCCGCCGGCCAGTCTCCCTGCGCACTAGCAACCGGCCGTTGCCGCCGTCCTCGGCTGCCGTCGCCGCCAGCCACCCTCCCATGCATGCCTAGCCCTCCCCCCCCCCCGAACCAGCCTCGTCGCTGCCCGCATGGAGTGCTGCCCGCCGCCTGCCTGGGCTATTGGAACTGCGGCTGTCATTGCCTTCTTCTTCCCTCCTCCGGTCACCTGGCCGACCGCCCCCTACCCCAAAACGTCACCATCCGCCGCGCGCACACAGCCACCGCGCAGCCACCTCCTTGCCGGTCATCGTCGTCACCTCTCGCATGAGCGTCTCCCTCTCTACCCGCCGCCGTCCGCTGCTGCAGCACCCCCCCTTGTTGTCGCCTTGGGTCACCGACCAGTCCACCGTTGTTCACTGTCGCTGTGAGCCCCTTTGCAGCGCCATCAATCCTCGACGCCGGTCTCCTCTGTTCTAGCCGGAGCTGCCGCCGCAAGGAATCTCCCTCGCCGCTACCGCCATCGTCGGCCTCCCTCCCTCCTCGCCGTCGCCGCCATGGGTAGTGCTTTCCTCTCCATTTGCCGCGGTCCGTAGCTCCCCCGGTCGTCGTCGCCCCCGTCGTCGACGAGCTCCGCCGGCCGCCGTCCCCTATCGCGAGTGCTGTGTGCTTGGTCACCCCCCCCCCGATCGACCGCCGGCCCAGCGCAACAAACCGCCCGGTCCAACTCGTTAGGCCGCCCGGTTCAACATTTTGATATTTGTTGATTTAAATAATTTCAGAAATCAGAGAAAATGCCAAAAAATAGCAGAAAATCCAGAAAATTCACAAGAGCTTCCAGGTAGGTTTATCAAGTTTTTCCATGTATTTGACCTCATTTGGATAAGAAAATATGCATGATTTAGTTTATGGACCTTAAGTTGACTAGATTTTGACTTTGAATTTATGCTTAATGAGATTCTCAAAATCTTTGAAATCAGAAACCAGAAATTAGTATTTTGTATATTATGGAACATGTTTACCATGATTCTGGATGGGTAGAAATAATTTTCATGAGATTTGACCATATGTTATTTATGTATATGATTATGTGCTAGAATGGACCTAGAATTGAAATATAATTATGTGGAGATTTGGAAAAAATTCATGGGTCATAAAATCACACCTTTTAGAACCTGTTTAGGTCAGATTGTGGTTGATTTACCTCAGAACTTAATTTGTTTAGTTTATGCCAAGCTTGATTTAGGTTAATTGTCTTGTATATGTAATTAAGTATGTCTAGTTCGGTTTGTCATTGCATGTGTGAGGATCATGTAAATTTTGGTTAGTTTGGTTTCAGATTATGTATTATGTCATGCATGATATGATTATGTTCATATGGTCAAGTTTGGTATATGTTTGATTTAGAATATGTCAACCAAGTCGGCTAGTACAAGTCTTGTCTTGTTTATGGTAAAATATGTTTAATTTGGTTTCAGATCATAGGCTATGCTATGCATAGTTAGTCATGTCAATTTGGTCATGATTAGTATGAGTTGTCATTGAGAACAAGTTCAATTAAGTCAGGTTACGTCTTGTCAAGTTCGTTATGAATGTTATGTCTTGCATGAAAGGCTATGAAATTAGATGTTTATGTCATGTATGCATGGTATGGTCAGGTATGTCATGATTTTAAATTATGTTATGAACTCTTTATATGACGTGCTATGAAGGCTTCACCAGCCTATGTTAGTAAATTGCCCGTGGGCAGCGGGAAACTTAGATGAATCCGGCCCTCCCACATATCCCGGATTATCGTGATTTTCCCTTAGTGTCACCACTGCCTAGGTGCACTTTGAGCTAGCTTATTATATGTTACTACTATATATATTAGAGATGGTGAAAGTATTTGTACATGTGAAGCAAGACGACCAATTCCTTGCTCTTTGGCTATGTGTTTTGGAAAGGATATGAAATATGTTACTTGTGTGTCATGTATGGATGTTAAACCTTGTCATGATTAGAAAAATCAGATTTGTCTTGTTTTAATTTGGCCATGTTATGCCCTGTTTGGTAATACTATTAGGTACCTCTATCACTATCAATTTTAAAATTGATATTGATAAGAATCTTTAAGAGGTGTTTGGTTAATTGTATCAATTTTAAAATTTATAGTGCAAACAAAGCATATTATGTAATACAAGTATCAACTTGTATTACTTTTGATATTGATACTCCAACATTTGAAAATATTAGTATCAATATTGATGTAGTACCAAAAATGAAACTCTAACCAAACGGGACATTAAGTTAAGTCCTGAGGTCATTTAGATGATATTTGTTTAGCTTGTATGGTCTTGTGTGCATTGGTCTAGAATTGAGTAGCATTGGCATATCTTTTTCCTTAAAGATAATCATGGTTTGAGCATGGGATATGGATAAATATAGAAGACATGTTATTATCATTTGTATTACATCTCAATCTAGTTATGTTATCTATCATTGTTTGATTATATGCTAGTTATCCGATTGGCAAGAAAAGGGTGTAAATCCTACGGAGTCTCCGGACTCACCCCGTTGTGGGTTAAATTTTTCAGCAGGTTTTGAAGATTTAAGAGCTTAAAGATGAAGTTCAGGTGGAACCAAAGGAATTAGAGTCATTTGCACTTGGAGATTATCGGTATTATCTACTTAGGTAGATGGTCTTGGTTGTTTTTGAGCAAGAGTGTGTTAGACTTAGTAGTATGGTTCTATTCTCTTGTTTTGGTAGATCTTATAAAAATAATTGTTTAAGTTTGGGTTATAGAATCCAAGTGTTGGGTTGCATCCCATTGTCATGACGTTATGTATTTCTGTTGCATATTTTGAGGTTATGTTATTTAAATTTCGGGTCGTGACAGGCATGGTAGTAAGAGTGGCGGTTGCGATGGACCTTTCGTAAGGACTCTGAGGGCTAAAAGGTTTCTCAAGGTCCAACCGCACCTGGTTGACTAATTGATGTTGCCTTTTAGGTTTAGAGCCTCTCACTCCCCTGTTTTGGGCGACGATGCAGTTGTGCAGTGGACAGTAAAGCTCCACTGCATGCTGTCATCTTCTTGTGGATAGCCAACATCATGTTCAGCGCAGTGGGGTGCAAGTGAACCAATAAACTTGACAAATAGTTTGATATTTACTTGTTAAAAACTTGACTCTGGTTAAATAAATAAGTCTAAACAGAAAAAAAAGCTTGGCTCATAAATGAGCCAATTCTGAATAGAGACCTACTTGACTTAGTAAGTTCACGAGTAGCTCGATAAAATCTTCAATTAACTACTTGATTAAATAGTCGATTAACTATTTGATTAACTATTTATTTAAATAATTAAATTATAAAATAAAATACATGTATGATATGTTTATTTTTTAATATCATGTAAAATTATATTTTTTTATGTCTAAATAGTTAAGATAAAATTTAAAAATAAAATATAAATAATATTAGATGAATATTATTCTTTCATTTAATATAGTTAAATCCTTACCCTTAGATAAACTAAATCTTCACCGTTCATTGTTTTAAACCCTAGTCTTAGTCTCCACTATCTTTGCGGCTTTGTGTTGCCCCCATTCCTTTCTCTCTCCAAACTTCTCTCTTTTATGACCAGCACAACAACACTCGGTCCGACGTCCTGTCATGCCTCTAACTTGGACTTATTGAATTTTCGACGTGCAACACCCGTGCTACCCCATAATAACATGAGCCAGCTTTTATAAGTCAAGCATGTACATGCTCGCAAGAGTGGCATGACAATTCTCATGCACGAGTGGAAGTAAGTGAACATCACATGAGTTGGTAAACAAGACAACAATAGGCACACTTGTATAATGTGGAAAGATCAGTTACAAAAGGTGGACTCAGGGTAATGACCCGGAAAGGAAATGGTCAGCCAAAGTGGCACTGCTTAATTAATGATCCGGCATTCCCCTATGACACCCATTCCTAGCGCAAACGGGCAAACAGTAGGCCTTCATCGGAACAACACCCCAATACTCCTCGGTTGGCCGAGTGGCTTACATGACCCCTACTCCTAAGCGGTATGGAGCGACTTACAAGTTAAGTATTACAATTGATAAGGATACTGGACTATTCAAGGGACAGCTATGGCTAAGCCTAAGGGGAACCCAACATTAGTTGTCGATACGTTTTATCTTCTTTAGGGGAGACCAACAATTTTACCCGCGAGTGGCACAGGCTGGCATACCAGCAACACGGCCCGATAGGTAGACAACATCGGCAATGTAGCTCTACAAGTAGCCGGTGCATCGACAACATGGCTAGGCAAGTAGCCAGCACCTTAGCAACCTGACCCGACAAAGTAGCTGGTATAGTCTGGCATGTTGTGGCATAAGCGCGGCACATGCATGGCACAAGCATAGCATGCACGGTTCTTACAATCTTCCCCACTTCATAAAGTCGACGTCCTCGTTGACCTGATCTTCAACTCCTTGAACGGCATCACTCTGTCGTCATTGTCTTTCACTCCAAAACTGTGTCCCATCGGCATCATTGGCTGGAGCAGGCCTTCACATCTGCACGCGTGCAAGTACGCCATGTAGGTCTTTGGCTCCGCCGCTTCAACTAGATGTTATGCCATCAAAAATTTGGTGTATGCCACCTACACCCAAGTGTGTCTTTATATACCATGGCATCTAGCATCCGCCAAGGCCTTCGTTACTTTGCTGCTCCTACGACAAAATTGGTGGAGAGGTGCGAAAACCAACTCCACCACCGATCACATATGTGCCCTGTCTGGCATGTCCTGGGAGGACAGCCGCCCGTTGACCAAGAACATGCTACAAGGGATAGTCGTGCCAGTTCAACACACCCCTCAAGCTGGCGCCAATGCATTGAAAGATAACTTGCCGAGACAGCTGCCTACTGCCTAGGTCTATGCCGCAATGGGGTATTGTGTCACCTTGGTTCAATGACCATTTTGCCCCCGACACTTTGGGACAAGTTGGGACTCTAACATGGAATTCCAACTTTACCACATTGTCAAGATTGGATAGAGCTAGACAACGCTCAAAATGGATCGAAAATACGACCACCGGATGAAGAGATATGCAAGAAATATCAAATCTGGACGGAAAGTCATATGTCATCGCACCAGGGGCATAATGGTCCGATCAGCTCCCGGATCGACCCATGGGCTGAAAATTTCAATTTTCATGGCCCAAAACATTGATATCATGAATATTGATGCATGAAAAATAAATTTGTCCAGTGGGAGGAGGTAATTGCATTGAAATACAGTTTCCGGCATTATCGACGACCGAGATCGCACCGATCAGAGAAATCAGTAAAATTAGAGATCTTGGGCAATTTGGGAGATCTCAGCCACACATTTGGATGGATCATAAGATCAATGGTCATCAATGATTGTCCCATATTTTTTGATTTAATTTTGGCTGTGTTTAATCAATTTTTTACCAAAATTAATGGTAGTCATCGGATCGGGAGTCTTTTAGATGAACAGTCTAGATTGGATCACTCTCTCTCTCTTCCCTCCACTTGACTAGCTGAACTCCTCCCCATCTGCCATGCGCACAATCCCCTACAAGTTAGGGAGCTGGCTGAACTCCCCATCTGATGGCATGGCTAGCAACTTTGGCTTATCTTCCTCAACCACCTCAACAAGCTCAACAACCCCCATGGTTTATCCTTATCCCTCTCAACAACACATGGCCTATCCCCATCTGATGGCTGGCCGAACCAGCCTTCCCACTCCCTTGTGCGTTCAATCCTCTAGAAGATAGGGGCTTGCCGAAACCTTCCCTCTCCCTTGTGCGTTCAATCTCCTAGAAGATAGGGGCTGGCCGAACACCCTTCTCTCCCTCTCTTTCTAGTTGGCAAACAACCTTAGCAACCTCAACCATCTTGCCCTACTCCACTCAGCAACCTCAACCATCTTGACCTACTCCTCTCAACAACCTCAACAGCCCTAGCCTTATCCCCATCTGCAGATGGCGCCCCCTCGGCCTCTATAAAAGCCCCCTCAGCTGGCCTTGTTCGACAAAGGCTGATCACCCTGCGGAAGCCCTGCCTCTCCTTCCCCTCACCATCTTTGGTCAAACCAGGCCTCATATATTCTTGCTTGGGCATCTTAAACAACAAGTTAGCAAGTTTTTCTTCCTCCCTTTGATGTTCCAAGTGAAGGAGAAGAAGGGGGAATCAAGCTAGTTGCAGCAAATATGCCAGCAGCAAGTGCAACCAGCCCACCTGATTGGTGTGCCAACTTCAGCAAGTGCAGCAAGCTCTCTTCATCCCTTTACTCCATCCATCAATATCAGCAAGGAGAAGACCCTCTTTCCTCATCGAACAACAAGAGAATAGGGGTTTGGTGGCACCTTCAGCCCATCATCTTCAACACCACCTGCAGTGCAAGAAAGAAGAAAAAATGATGAGTTGGAGAAGTGTGCTCCGATGTAGCCCTTTAATTCTACTCTTCTCCTTCTCTTATCTACTCCTCTCCATGGTGGCATACCCTCTGAATAATGCCCATTCAGCCCCTTTGAGTGCCCTCTATGTTGGTCTACAGAAAGCCATCCTTTAGCCCTAAGGGTACCCTCCATTTGGCCATCACAAAAATAGCCCCTTGCTATCCCTTAAAACAGGCGTATGAACTAGCCCCTATTGTGCACCCTTTTGGCTCTCCATTTCGGCCCCTAAACCTTCCACTATCATGCCTTTTTCGACCCCACTTATGGTCACTTGAACATGCACCTCCTGCCTGCCCCAATCAGGCCCCGAATGGCATCCAAAACAGGCCCCCTTGCTGGCCCAAGTTCTGCCCACTTGAGTAGCATCCTGACATAAGCCCCCCTTTCAGCCCATGTTTGGCCTATCAAAACACACTTTAATCAGGTCCTTGTGTGCCCCCTTGATGGCCCTTCAACACAACACCTTAATGGCAAAAGAAGTCAGCTCATTGGCAGCTCTCAAAACAGCACCAAAATAGGTCCTTCTTCATCTCTCTACATGGAGGTTTGCACCACCTGTTGCTGCTGCAAAAAAAAATGGCAAAGGGATATAGGTTATGAAGCTGGCCATTTTTGCCTTGAAGTGCTACAACTGGGCCATGCTGGCCCTTGAAGAGCAAATCAGGCCAACCGGGCCATGGAGGTGCAAATCAGACCCATTGGGTAATGAGCTTAAAACAGGCTGCTAGGGCCGATGAAGCTCAAGATTGGGCCAACCGGGCAAACATGATATGAAGCTAGCCTTCTCAGGCCATGAGACATTAAGACCAACCCATTGTGCTGATGAAGCTGGCCTATTGGGCCTTGGACATTAAAAATCACATTTAACTAAATCTGAGGGCGAGATGCCAAAATTAAATAAGGAGTTAGCACCACCACGTGGTCGCTCCACCTTGGGCGGCTCATCCGGCTTGCACCGGAACACTGACCCAGACATAGGCGCGGGCCGGCTCCCGTTGCAGGCAATCCTTCCCACTACTTGGAAAGTCAAAAGACTATGCCATGTAGGATGGGTAAAAATCCACACCGATCGGAAAATAAGGCGGCATGCTGCCAAAAATTTCCCGGTCAAGTGGGATTTTACACCAAGGGAAGGACTTTGACACATTTACACTTTGACAATATTGAACATGGCATATGAACTGCCACATCTGATGTACATTGACATGGAATACTTTGAACATGAATATTCAATGAACATTTCAAGAGCTGAGTTGATTGCATGTGACTAGGCATCGACACCAGCCCGACAGACCGGATGTGATGCAAACTGAGCAAGAGTTAACCAAATATGAAGTTAACTTAATTAAATATAAAAAAACATTCAAACCAACATTAAAACATGCTTGAAACAGATCATTAAAGCTTTAACATTCAACAAAAATTAGATTTAATACAATATGAAAAACTTGATTCAATATACTTAATCCATTGAAATTCAAATGCTTAAACAAGTGTACATCAAATAAGTTACAACCAACTGAATAAATCACATTTAAAATACATTGAAGCATCTAAAACACATCTTAAAACATGTAAATCAGATCCATTAACAATATGAAGTTCAAGTTTAATCAATTTGAACCAAACTTCAAAACATCTAAAACATACCGAACACACCCAAATTGGTATTAAAATACCAACAGACATAATAAAACATCATAAAAATGACTAAACTCATGTCAAATAAACTTAAACAAGTCAAATTGATCAACACATCTAAAATATCAAGTTCAAACAAAAATAAAATAAATTTCAACTAATTGAAGTAAAACAAACCAAACAATTCAAATAAGCTCAAACCAAATAACATTCAAATCCTAGTCAAATTGAAATATGAAATTAACATTTCAAACCACATCAAAATCAATTCATAAATCAACATAAGTCAACTCCAAACCAAATCTAATCAAACTTGTTTGCATCTTATCAGGCCTGAAAGGCCGAGGTTCTTTGTGTTCTTTACATGTTGTGGATGTGCACGCTCTCGTCAAATAAGATTGTTATGGCAGTTAATCAAGGGTGTTCGAGTATTTGCTCAATATAAATGAACATCGGATATTCACACCATCTGATGGAGAGAGGTCAAAAATATTTTCATAGAACCTGAACCTCGGTTCTATACTCTTTTAATATCACCCGGACTATCTAGTATTTTTGTGGTCTATCACCTATTTTGCTAGAAAATTCGGATGTCGATATTTCAAAACATACAAAAAACAAAAAAATCTTTTCAAAGAATCAAAAAGATTCCCGAGGTTACCACACCTGACATGACTTTCCTCATGCCACAACTAATAGAAATGTGTGCCCTACAAGTCAATCATATATGATATGATTCGACATTTCTAGAAATATCACATTCAAATAATTAGGCAAATTTTTCATTTTAAGCTCTAATTAGATACAAATATCATAATGAAGTTCATGATCAAATGCAATGATGATTAAATAATGATGTGATTATGATAATGAGATTGATCATCTAGAGGTATTTGATCTTAATATTCTTAGTCATATGATACTTGAGACGGGACATCAAGGATCCAGATAGACTAGTGTACGTGATGTCTTCTCATGTGATGAGGATGACTGATCTCATTGGTCATTAGTGTGGAGACACTGAGATACACATATAGGTGCTCATTAGTTGAATGAGTTCACTAAATTGACCGAATTAGAAATCCTAAATGGTATCTTACCGAACTGTCAATCAGGGTTTTTCTATCATCACGGTTGCATGGCTGGACCTTTGACCTAAGTCGCCAAAGATGCCTTGTTGGGTTGAACTTTTACTTTGATCATTGTCTTATGGATCACCATATAGATGGTCCAGTATAGTGATGGATTAGGTACAATGAAAACCTAATGGAGGTAATTGAGTGGATAACAAGGTATTGTCCACTCTCAGTAAGTGAGAATGAATATCCTATGGGATAATACTTAAATCCTTGGCTAGGATAGATATGATGATTGGAAAAAGAGTTTTTCAATTGATCTAATTCTAGGTACATGATCCTATAAAGTCTGTATATTAAGGAGTTGACAGTTGATACCATACTCCTTTCCGACTGGGACATTGGATGGACGATGGTTTATATATCTTTATGCTAACTGATGATGTAAAGTCTCAATGGAGATAATATTATCTCCATAGCCATTTGGGATCATAGGATGTGGCTTGTACCCTTCATAATTGGCAGGCCGATTAATCTGTTATCGGATAACGAATTTAATTAAAATATATAGAATTGTTCTATTTTATTTAGGTCTCAACCAAATAGTCTATTGGGCCTAATGGGTTATACACAAAAGGACTTATCCACAAGTATAGGGGCAAGGGCGTAATTTATGGAGATTTTGAGTTTTTTATGAAAAATTCTAAAATTCTCTATAAATACTAATGGTTTCAGCCAAACTTGATCAGGTCAAAGGTGTAAACCAAGTCCTCAGCCTTCTCCCTACCTCCTTCTCTTTCTAGAAGGCGTCTATGTGCGATGGAGCTCCGTTCGAGAACAATTCTCAAGGACGACATGAAGGTAGAACCTATTGTGGATAAAGTTCGTGTGGATACCACTGGAGTCTGAACATTTGAATAATTTGAAGATCTTGAGAAGATCATCTTATTCTTATCCATGGGATTATATGAGTCCCTATTAGCTATATCTGAACTCGATTTGATCAATTTTTGGTTTCCATCGTTCAATTACGATTGAGACAGATTATAAAAGAACCCATAAGAATCACCTCTTCCACTAAGACATATTTTTATCAATGATTTCTTACAATGGTATCAAAGCCAGGTTCAAGTCTCAGTCAAAATTGATGTCAAATCTACGTTATTTCATGTAATTTGTGCTCTTGAATTTGTGTAAATGTCTGTTTTGTAGAAGTCACCATAATATGTATGTGATATAGATAAGAGATTGGTTGGCTGCTATATAATCTCATGATATAGGGCTTTCCAACACCATAAACTGTTTGAAGTTTGGATCTCTATAGAGTTCGGGAGAAGCCTCAAAAGTTGGCATTTTTGTCATGCCCGAACTGTCACCCAGATTTGGAGATTTAGTGAAATCTCTGTCCATAGATGAAATTAAGGCTTGGAAAAGGTTTTAGGAGATGAGTAATGTTATTACCTAACCTTTCCTTATGATATCCAGCATTAAACGGTGGCGCAGGAAGAGAATTTGATTTTCTCTGACGAACTAGGGTTCTGTTGGGTATGGCATCGCTGGCCAGATTCTCCCTGATTTTACATCATTATAGAATTTTTATATGAAGGTATATTAACATAATTTGAAATTTTATTTTATGATGATTTAATATTATATTTTTGGTGAATTTTTGGCTTCCGGGATAAGGAGTTATCCTCATTGCAAGATGGTGATTTCTACTACGGAATCCAAACAACCTCCATCTCTTCTTTCTCATTTTACAATCTTTTGCGATTTTTTATATAGATAAGGATGACTGTTTTGGAATCCTTATTTGATGAGGATTCCAACGCATATTTTTTCGGATTTGTTGGAGCCCTAGATACAGAGATAAGTCTGATTATATGGGGAGTCAAATTCCCCGATGAACAGTGTCATCAGGCGCGCGGCCGACGCATTGGGCAGTGCACACGGGCGCTCACTAGCATGGCGTAGGGCGCACGGTGCAAAGTGCCAGACAATTTTTTATGATTCTAAATTATTTAAAATCATAGAAAAATCTAGAAAAATTTCCAAAAATTCTATTTTTTTTTGAAAAACTCTATAATATTATTTAAAAAGTTTTAAAGTATTTAATAGCATGTTAGATGATGTTAAGCTCTATTTACATTAATTCACTCATATTTAAACTCTAAAATTATTTTAAAGATTTATTTTTGTTAATTAGCGTCTTAATTAATTCTGTAAAATGAGATTTTATAGAATATAAATTGGGACATTAATTTGTGACTTTGCACAGTATTAGGAATGCATGAATATTCTAAATAGTTTAGATGTGTATGTTTATTTCATATAAATTTTTTATATGTTGTCATGTTATTTTCATGCTATTTATTTCATGAAAATTCGATATGCATGAAATTGAGAATTTTAAAAAGAAAGTATATAATTTTATGTTGATATATATATGATATATCTCATATAATTATCATGTATGCGCCCTATGTTTACATGATGAATGTTAGTGTGTGTGTGAAGGTGACCATTGACTTAATTATGCTTGGCTTATGATTGCTTTTTAAATTATGTTGGTTATGTTATTAAATGGGGCTTGTGTGTGCCTTCTCTCTCTTTACAATCTGATTGTACATTCTACCTCCCTCCATTAATGTACTCTCCTTGATTAAAACCAAGGTTTATTATAAAGTTATGTACATTTGTGGGTCTACGTACCCTTAAGCCGCTTGTAATTGTTAGAAGCCGATTTGTTGAAGGTTGGAGAGAGGGACCACATGGAGAAGCACTCTTTTGAAGTGGGAGCGTACTAACTCAAGCATTTTAAGCAAGGATTTGCACCAATAGGGGTGCCTTAAGTGCATGCCTGGGGTTAAGTCCATGATCACTTATTTTTTTATAGATATTTGATATGTGGATGTGTGCTACTGGTTATACCTTTGATATATGATATTTCAAAAGTATTATACATACTTAGCACATATTAGTGATGAGACTAAAATAAAATCCCTCCTAGTTATAATTAGGTTGATAAACGTATGACATTAAGAATAACTCATGTAGCCTTCCATTGTTATGGTCTTGATGAGCCAATCTTAAATTGGATGGATTTATTGTGCTACCACAAGGCTCATTCAACAAGGGATTGGTGATCATGGCTAAGGCATTTGGCGAACCTTGGGGTGGACCATTTGCATGGCTTTATTGTGCTACCACAAGGGCTATGTGAAGAATCTATTCTTATAATGTAACAAGCAGATTTGACCTAACTAGAGTATATGATTTGTTGTGCTACCAAAATGTCATAATTTTAGAGGCTAAATGACTAAGAGTTGCAAGAGTTGCAACTAGTAATAGTTGCCTACCTTTTAAGTATGGGGTGATTTATTATGCTACCACAAGGTCATCGCCAAAAAGTTAATAAGGTCTTAGTCCCCACTAGGATTTCATCATGATATCCCGTCTTTGCAAAATGAGGGTTATGCAAATTCGTGAACAATTTAGTAGGAGCATAAATTAGGATGAAAGACCATATCTTAATTTTAATGAATGTTTGCAATGTTATATTAATAAAATTGTATCTCAATTGTAAAATACAATGATAAACTACCATTAGTATGGCATATTAGATGTCAAGTAGCTAAATGGCTCACACTTCTTAGACTGGTTTAAAACTATGAGAATTGTTCTCATAGTTGACCAATTAATTATCTTGCTAGAGAAGTAGGTGTCATTTAAACTATCTAATGATGTGAAAGAAAGATAAGATCTTATCTTATAGATAAGATGCATTGTTTGCCTTAAACTAGATGTTAACCTCTACGACATAAAAACTTATAGAGGCAACATGGAAAACTAGATATGAGATCCATCATGGCTCATAGTGATGAGCTAACTAAAGGTATGTTAGAACAACAATGCATTTTAATTACTTATTGTTGGTGAGACCAATAGAAAGAAGGAAAATCATTAGATAGAAATAGGAGATAGTTAAAAGTAAAAGAAGATGGTCAGGATAATAAAGCTATAAAAAGATACATAATTCTTCCACTATCATAATGGTGATAAGTGTAAGAGGATGTGCAAAGTATATTGCACAAAATGCAAAGGTGAAGCTTGAGAAGCTTCATACATCTAAGTCATTAATATTTACTTGTTTTAAATATACACTTAATAATATTAGATACTATATGTGTATATCATAATATTAGCTACTATGAATCCATTTAATGGTATGAGATACTGGATATGCATCTTATAACTATAAGGAGTTGTAAATGATGACAAGTAAATGAAGGCTTAATAAAGATGATGTTGACTTACATATGAAATGGTGCAAAAGTTGCATCATTACTCGTGGGAGATACAATTCTTTAATAGCCTTATAGAGGTACCTTAATGTTTAAGATTGCTATTATATCCTTCTACGAGAACATTATATGATTTCCTACTTGAATAGATGTTGATTTATTATAAGCTAGGGAATTGATAGATGTTCTAAAAGATTGAATGGCAAAGTGTTTGCTAGTGAGGAGCTTAATGAATTGTTTAATCATATTTGATATGTTAGCTCCTATGTTATGTGTGAATACTCATTTTAAGAGGAAATGAGTTGATTTAGATTAATCTACACTTTAGCTTAATGTAGACATGGAGAATGGGCTAATGAGTTTTTAGAACTCATACATTTAGGTGTATGTTAACCCATATCTATTAAGGCTAAAAGAGAATATTTCTACTTTATGAAGTACAAATCTAAAACCTGTGAGAAATTATATGAGATTAAAAATGAAGTAGAGATACTAGGAAAGAGTATTAGAACCTTTGATGAGATCATGGAGGGGAATACTTAAGTACATAATTCACATATAATTGAAGGATAATAGAATCTAATGGACACCGCTTTACACATTTTAGCTTAATTTAGTTGCTAAAATGAGAAGCTGTGTTGTGTAAGACATAATATGGACAATGACAAGTTTTGCAAAATTTCTCTTTGTTTATTATTGGCTAAGTACTCATTATAACCGCTTTAACTTAAATAGGTACCTTCTAAGTCTGTTTCGATTATTGCATATAGGATATGAAAAAGGGGTTAAAACTTAACCTTAAGCAAGTTAAGGTTTCAGAATGTCGGGACTGTTGAAGAAGTATAACCTAAACTAGTTGGAATATAAGGTTATGAAGCGTCGACATGTGGGATATCCTAAGAAAACTTATGGATATTAAATATGCCACCCTTATGAATAAGGGTATGTGTTGCTCAGCTCACTATATTTCTAAAGGAAAAGTTTCTCCTTAAGAAAGATAGTGGGAGTAAGATAAATATGGAAGATGTTTCAGTCTCACAACCCAAAGACACTTCTATTAAGGTACTAGTTAATATTTACAGATGGGTAATTCATAGGTCTTTTGTCAATTCAACTTAAGAGATATGTGGGACATATCTCTGATAGATGAAATGAGACATAAGATAAAAGGGATATTGATCCTAAGATCTATATAGAAATAATATGGGTTATTGATTCATAAATAGGAAGAGACAATAAAATCTGATATAAACTCTATCTATTCAAATCAAGTTTAGAACTTGATAGATCAACCTAAGAGTATAGTATCTATAATGAATAAATGGATCACTAAAGAAAAGATTGGAGTGGACTAGAAGGTAGACCTTCAAAGGTGAGAATAGTTGACAAGAATATCATCTAATGCAAATGGTTGACTATGATGAGATTTTTTGCCTATTCTATGGATTAGTCTATTTTGATTTTGATTGTTACACACTATGACTAAAATATATGTTAATTGGATGTTAAGATAGTGTTCCTTTAAGGTATTTTGAAGAACATGTGTATATGATACAACTATAGGAAATCAA
This sequence comes from Cryptocoryne crispatula var. balansae, assembly GCA_036172225.1. Taxonomy (NCBI): domain Eukaryota; kingdom Viridiplantae; phylum Streptophyta; class Magnoliopsida; order Alismatales; family Araceae; genus Cryptocoryne; species Cryptocoryne crispatula. The sequence continues at coordinate 20,557,393 of CM069926.1, read as the reverse complement.
GTCCTAATAACATCCAAGTAGAGTGTGTATTAAGTTTATTTATGAACTAAAATAAAATAAGATTTAATGAGATTAAATCTTATGACTTTGTTAAGAATGAAGAGGAGCCTTGTGTGTTCAAGAAGATAAGTAGGAGTGCTGTTACTTTCTTGACATTTTATGTTGATGACATACTACTTATTAATAATGAAGTAGTTATGATGTCATTAGTGAGCTTAGTTATCAAATTAATCCTCTAAACATAATTTAGGTTTTGAGATTTATGGAGATAAATTTAAAAGTAATGCATGGTTAATATATGTAGTCATCATAGTCAAAGGGTTTGACATGATAAACTCCAAAATATGTTTCTTACCTATGTGGTGTGGAGTTCATCTTTCTAAAGTGATGTCTTTATAGACTTCTAAGAAGATAAAGAGAACATAAGTAGAGCCTTTATGATTTTGTCGAAGGATCTATCATTTATGTGATGTTACATACATGATGTGATTAATGCTCTAAGTGTTATGAACACTCATCAGGAAGATCCATGTGAGAGTCATTGGATAATTTAGAGATATATCATTTAGTACTTGAGAAGCACTAAGAAGGTATCTCTATACACTAGAGGATAAGACTTGAAGCTTTGTAGTTTTACAAACACAAGCTTCTAGTTAAATAAGTTTGATAATAAGTCAAAATATTGGTGGTGCAGTGAGTTGGAAGAGTTCCATGCGATAGAACACCGTAAATTCTACAATATATGAAAACAAGTTTACGTAGTGGTTCCACACTACTTGAGAAGTAGTCTAAATGAAGATTTTCATTTACATCTAAGATATGGGATTGTCCCAAATTTCTCTAAATGAGTACCATTATTTTGAGAAAACAATGGGGTAGAGCCGATGTCTCATCAGAAGTTTAAACTTTTGTGGTGATACATAGAAAAAGAGAGATTGCAGCTTATAGATATATAATTAAAGATAGGGTATCTACCATTAATAACATTGTAGATTCACTAACTGAAGTAATTACTCAAAGAGTGTTTAAACTTCACCTCGAGCTGATAGAGATTAGTTAGATGGGTGATTAACTTTAGTGCAAGTAGAAGATTGATAGAAATGTATGCCCTACAAGCTAATTATATATGATATGATTTGACATTTCTTGAAATATCTCATTCAGATAATTAAGCAAAATCTTCATTAAAAGCTCTTATTAGATGCGAATATTAATGAATCCTTGATCAAATGTAGTGATAATTAAATCATGATGAGATCATGATACTGAGATTGACCATCTAGAGGTATTTAATCTTAATGTTCCTAGTTATATGATACTTGAGATGGGACATCAAGAATCCAGATAGACTAGTGTATGTGATGTCTTCTTATGTGATGAGGATGACTGATCTCATTGGTCATTAGTATGAAAACATTGAGATACACTTACAGGTGCTCATTAGTTGAATGAGTTTACTAAACTGACTGAATTATAAACCCTGAATGGTATCTTATTAAACTATCAATTAGGATTTTTCTATCATCATGATTGCATAGCTGGGCCTTTGACCTAAGTTGCTAAAGATGCCTTATTGGGTGAAAGTTGTACTTTGACTGTTGTCTTATGGTTTGCCATATAGATGGCCCAGTATAGTGATGGATCAAGTACAAGGAAAACCTAATGGAGGCAATTGAGCAGATAACAAGGGATCACACACTCTCGGTAAGTGAGAGTGAATGTCCTATGGGATATACTCTAAATCCTTGGCCAGGGTAGATAGGATGATTGGAAAAGGAGTTTCCAATTGATTCAATTTCGAGTACATAATTCTATAGAGCTGGTACATTAAGGACTTGACAGTCGATATTGTACCCCTTTCTGACCGAGACATTGGATGGACGATGGTTTATATATCTATGTGCTAACTGATGATAGAAAGTCTCAATGGTGATAATATTATCTCCATAGCCATTTGGGATCATGGGATGTGGCTTGTACCCTTAATGATTGGTAGCCCGTTTAATCTATTATCGGATAAAGAATTTAATTAAATTAAATAAAATTGTTCTATTTTATTTAGGCCTCAACCAGATAGGCTATTGGGCCTAATGGGTTACACACAAAAGGACTTATCCATAAGTATAGGGGCAAAGGTGTAATTTATGGAGATTTTGAGTTTTTAAGAAAAATTCTAAATTTTTATATAAATACTAATGGTTTTAGCCAAACTTGATCAAGACAAGGGTGTAAATCATGTCTTCAGCCTCCTTCCTGCCTCCTCTCCCTAGAAGGTGTCCATGGGCGATGGAGCTCCGTTCGGGAACAGTTTTTGAAGTCGGCACGAAGAGAGAACCTACTGTGGATGAAGTTTATGTGGATACCGCTGGAGACCAAACATTTAAACAGTTTGAAGAGCTTGAGAAGCTCATCTCCTTCTTCTCCATGGGATTATATGAATCCTTATTAGGTGTATTTGAACCCGATTTGATCGGTTTTCAATTTTTGTCGTTTGATTCTAATTACAACAGATTATAATAGAATCCATAAGAATTGCTGCTTCTGCTGCACCATATTTTTATAGACGATTCCTTAAAACAACTCTTATAAGACATGCCTTATGATGTGCTGGAATCACCCGACTACTAGCATCACCCGGCAAAGTGCTTTCACAGTGCGCCTTAGGCGCCCACCCTATAGACACGCAATTTTGGTGTAGTTAGAGAGCTTATTCTTGTTTTCATAAAGAATATTTGAGTAACCTTTCGAGGGAATTGAGTTTTCTGGAAGATCGGGGGCTTTCGATGCATTTCGAGTGGGATTGGAGAGGCTTTGATTGGGCTCAAAGTGCCCCATATATGGGGTACCAAGTACCCCATATATAGGGCACCAGGTGCCCCATAAACAGGGCACCAGGCACCCCATAAACAGGGCACTAGGTGCCCCATAAATAGGGTGCCTGGCACCTAGTTAGACCAACTTGACAAGCCGCTCTGACCCTTCTGATACCCATCTTGTTGAATGGACATAGCTCATGATGCTAGCACCCTGTTAATCGGGTGCTTCGCTGCATGGAGCAGTTTTCTATTTTTTTTCCAAAGTACCCTTCTTTTGGCTATAAAGGACCCCTATTTGGAGGTTTTGGGGCACCCCAAGTCCGTCTACCATCTCATCTCATCCACCACTACATGTTTAAGCCTTCATAACACCCCTCAAGCCCTTAAATCATCTCGAAATCCTCCCCCCAAAACCTGAAAACCCATAGTTTCCTTATTCAGAAACATGATTTTTCTCTAACTTTGAGGGCCTCTACACTTTATTTCCCTTACATTACTGCCAAAACATTCTCCCATTAGCTTCACTTGAGTATTGGCTACTTGAAGAAGTCCTTCTTCCATCTTGAAGGTTATCCTACACTCTGAGGCGATGCTGCGAAGAAGGGAAGAAAATTTGCTAGAACCAATCCTTAGTGCCCCATCAAAGGGGCACTTTGACTTTGGTCAACACACCCCACTAATAGGGCACTTGCAGCTAGCGCCCCGTTAGTGGGGCACTAGTAAGGGCAAACCCCCTTTTGTATTTTTTCGAGTTTGTTTACCTTTCCGACGCTCATTTACTCCCCCCTTTCACTCTAGCTTTCATTAACATGTCATCTTGCATACATTAAACCATTCATTTGCATATTCATTCATCTTTAAACCTTTCAAATAGGGGTTGGGACTTAGTCCCAATCCGGTTAGTTTTCTTTCCTTTTGCATGTTTTGACTCAAATTTGAGCATGATGACATGCTTACACTAGAATTAATGGTGATTTCACTTGTTTCTGTGTTTTCTTATAGACAGTTTTAGGTAAATCCAACCAAAATAGAGCTTCAACCTAATAGAAGAAAAGGAACTCACTAAATCTCTCTTCCTTTGGCCGGCCTGGAGAGAAGTGAAGCCCAACAATCTACCCGCTTCCAAAGTTACGATGATCATCTTTTCTCCATTTCATTTCTTTTCATTCTATTACATTTTGGTGTCTTTGGCTCCTGAAGACCACAAACACTAACATCCCATTCACTAAGTCTCCAAAGAAAGCATCAAAGCCAAAAAAGGAGATCTGGTTCCTCTTTTGGGTGTTTACACACCGAACTTTCAACAAGGATCGCCAAGCTGCCAATGCCATACTCTGTGCAAGTCATAATACATAGCATGCTCTGACACCACTTGTCACGCCTCTAACTCGGACTTGTCAAATTTTTGATGTTGGGTGCCCGCGCTACCCCATAATAACACAAGGTAGCCTTCATAAGTCAAGTGCGTACATGCTCGCGAGGGTGGCACATCAATTCCCATGCATAAGCGGAAGTAAGTGGACATCACACGAGTTGGAAAACATGGCAATAATAGACACACTTGTATTATATGGAAAGATCAAATACAAAAGGTGGACTCGGGGTAATGACCCGAAAAGGAAATGGTCAGCCAAAGTGGCCCTGCTTAATTAACGATCTGGCATTCCCTTATGACACCCATTCCTAGCACAAATGGGCAAATTGTAGGCCTTCATCGGAATAGCACCCTAGTACTCCCCAGTTGGCCGAGTGTCTTACACGACCCCTATGCTCAGGTGGTATGGAGAGACTTATAAGTTAAGTATTACAACCGATAGGGGCACTGGACTATTCAAGAGACGGCTATGGCTAAGCCCAAGGGGAGCCCAACAGCAACCATTGATACATTTTAGCTTTCGTGCGGGAGACCAACAGTTTTAACCGCAAGTGGCATAGGCCGGCATACTAGCAACATGGCATGGCAGGTAGCCGGCATCGGCAATGCAGCCCTGCAAGTAGCAGGTGCATCGGCAACACGGCTCAGCAAGTAGCTGACAACTCGATGGTATAGTTTGGCATGATGTGACATAGGTGCAACACATGCATGGCACAAGCATAGCATGCATGGTCCTTACAGTCCGACAACTTCCCTAGTCTGCAAGCTTGCAGGAAAGGCAACAGATCAACAACTTCCCTGGTCCCTTTGCCTCTTCTTGGACCGCCTCCCCCAGCCTCCTTAGGAACGGTGCACAGCATCAAGGTGCCACAAAGGGGTGGATGGGTGCATCAAAGGGGCTGGAGTTTTAGGGGTCTACACAAAAGGTAGGCTCAAGGTGCCATAATGGGGCAAATGGGAGCCTCAAAGGGGTTGATTTCCCAAGGGTCTACACAAAGGGTAAGAGTAAAGTGCCACAAAGGAGCAAATGGGAGCCTCGAAGGGGCTAGTGTCCCATGGGTCTACACAAGGTGTAAGACTAAAGGAGGGCTACGGAAGCCAAAGTGGCATTGTAGAAGTCTTATTTGGAGCCTCAAGAACGACTGGTTAAGGCAGCTAGTTGTGTAGGCTACCAAGATTGAGATGATCAGGGTAGTAAGGGTTTTAGGGTCATACAAGACCAACCTGGTCAAGATGGTTAGTTTGTTGAGGGTTGCCTGGAATAATGGTCTAGAAAATGCATGTTTTTGTAGGCCATCAAGACCAGAGTGGTCATGACAACGTGGAAGCTTGTAGACCAACAAGACCGGAATGGTCAGGGTGGTATGGGTTTGAATTAATTTCAAAATTGTTCAGACTAGGAAGGGTCAAGACAGTATGAGTTTTTATGGGACATGTGGGCTGAATAGCCAAGATTGGAGAAAGTCTTTGTTTGTGGACTATCAGGATTGGAATGATCAAGATGGTGGAATTGACGAAGTCAAAGAATGATTGAAGAAACAAGAATGAGTGAGAGTAGAGTAGGGTATTACCCTTCGTCCCTTACAAGATGGAGTGTGTGAACTTCTCTCAAATTTTAAAGGTGGGAGATTGTCTTCCTCGTCGCCTCAGGTATGGTCTCCCTGGCATATTTCTACTATAAGGTAGATGTGCCTATGAGAGCCTTTTCGTCATTGGCAACTCAGACCTCCTTCCTAATAAAATTAGGGGAATGAACCCACCCATCCTGTTAGGTTGGGGGCTTGCCCTAGTTGATTATTTTTTGTTTTGTTTTGCTATTTTTTTATCAACCTGATTGCTCCTTTGCGGAGTTTTCACCCAGGCTGACCCCTTTTCACTTTTGCCTGTGCGTCCCATTACGGTATTTTCACACAGCAGGGTTATCCAATTTTGCCCAAGGCGCCTTTGCAGGTTTTCACCTTGACTGGATGTTTTGACATTTTTGCCCTTGACCATCCATTATGCATGATCAGCCAAGTCCGTCACGCATCTCCATTTTTAGTCCCGCTTCTTTTTTTATCTTTCTTTTTTTTTGAATGAAGTGAGAAAAGACTTAGCTTTCATAGTTGATGACATCTATGTGTAACTCATGGTCAGGGGCGTACTACCTTTTAAGGTGTTTGCTGTTAAGCGGTGGGAATGGAGTTTCCCCCTTGTTGTCTACTACCGCATAGGCTCCTCCTTCAAAGACCCTATCAACAATGTAGGGTCCTAACTAGTTCGGGATGAACTTACTCTTGGGACGACCTGCCATGGCATCCTTTTGCTTGACCATCACAAGGTCACCTTTTTGGAATGCCCTATCTTTGACCAACTTGTCATAAGCTCGAGTCATCCTGGCCTAATAAACTTTGAGATGCTGGTAAGCCTTGAGCCTATCACCCTCCAGCTTCTCAAGTTCCATGAACCTCCTGTGCACTTCATCGGGTTTGTCGGTTGGGAGGCCAAGATGGACAGCAACTCGGTAGAAGGCTAGCTCTATCTCCACTGGAACAATAGCCTCACTTCCATACACTAGGGAGAATGAAGAGCAACTTGTGGGGGTCTTGTAAACTGTACGATATGCCCATAGTGCTTTCTACATTTTCTCATCCCAATTTCCTTTCTTGCTTCCGACCAACTTGACCAGAAGTTTGCAAAGAGTCTTGTTGAAAGCTTGTGCTAGGCCATTGGCTTGAGGGTTGTAAATGGTTCAAGTCCTCCAATCAATGTGGAACTTAGCTGTCATCTTGTAGACTGTTTGATTTCTGAATGGGGTCCCATTTTCCGACATGATTTGACTAGGAACACCATATCTGTAGATGATGTTTTGCCGGAAAAAGCGAGACACCACTTCACCTGTAACTTCTCTGGCAGCTATAGCCTCAGCCAACCTAGAAAAATAATTTGTGGCCGCTAGAATGAACTTGGATCCTCGGGCATATGGCTTGAATGTCCAACTATGTCCATTCCCCATTCGGCAAAAGGCCAAGGAGGGGTAGTTGGATGCAACTTCGTGTGTGGGCATCAGGGAATGGTCCCGAAGGCCTGGCACTCATGACAGCTCTTGGCAAACTCATCACAATCAGTGAACATCGTCAGCTAGTAGTAACCCTTGATCTTGATGGGAATCTTCATTTTGGGTCCGGATTGGTGAGCACCACACAACCCGCTGTGGACCTCTCATGATTTGGATAGCTTCCCTCTTGGATATGCACCTGGCAAGGACAACCCATTCTTTTTATGGCATAAGTCGGAACAACTCCCCACGAATGAGCTGGTAAGAGGTTGCCCTTCGAGCCAACTGTACACGTTGAGCGCGATCTTCAGGAAGAGTCCCATTCTTGAAGTCAATAATGGGCTGTCACCACTCGACCGTGCCAGGTTCATCTTCATTGTCTTGAATAGCATTGGCCTCTAACTGGGTGAAACCATCTATATGTCTACTTTTGTCTAGAAGGAGTCGTTGACACTTGACAACAATCTCTAGCTTCCCATATGGTGGAAGCTTGATCGTAGAGGAGAGCTTGGCCAAAGCATTAGCATGGGAATTCTGTCCCCTCCTGATGTGTTCGATGTCGAAAAGATAGAACTTTTTGACAAGTGGATGGCGGCTGCGTGGTATGGAACCAACTCTGGCTTGCGAACTTCAAAGATGCCCAACATTTGTTGCACTACTAGCATAGAGTGTCCAAACACTTGGATACACCGGATTCCCATGTCAAGGGAAATCTCAAGGCCAACGACGAGTGCTTCATACTCGGCTTCATTGTTTGTATAGATTTCTGAGAGGGAACATGACTCATGTAGTACACCCCCATCAGGGCTAAGGAGTACAATGTCGGCACCTGCTCTGGGCCTAGCTTTTCCTATTGCCCTTCTTTCAACATTGGCGGCACCATCAAAGAATAATTTCCAGTGCTTGACATTGATTTGTTGGGCTTCTTTTGCTTCCCTTAATGTTTCTTCATCTTGTAACTGAAGATTGAGAGGGGAATCTTCTGAAATAGGGTGAGCGGCGAGGAAATCTACCATCCCTTGACCTTTGATAGCTTTCTGAGAGATATACTGGATATCAAACTCTATGAGCAGAGAGCCCACTTACCCAAACGTCTGGTAGGGACATGCTGTCGACTCCAGAAATAGGTTCCGGATCGGCACCTCAAGAGAAGGAGAAAGATCAAATGGGGGGAAAAGGGGAGTGAATCGGAAAACACTCGGAAAGTTGTAAAGAGTCCTCACCTCGGCCCCACACTCACATTGATCCCCGAACTTTCATCTCACGGCATCGCTCGAGCACCGGAGACGGTTTGGGTCATGTGGGAGGAGAGTGAGAAATAGATGACTTAATGCATGAGAAGATTGAAGAAGTGGTCGCCAGGAGCCGTGGGCTCCGCTTTATGTATTGAAAATAGAAAGAAGTTGTCCGTGTGTACCTTAGCATGGGAGAAAGGGATGTGAGTTCAACCTTCTTCTTCTTCGGCCGGCCGATGAAGAAGAGTCCAAACAATGCTAGCTTGATGTATTTGTGCAACTGGGAATAATTTCTATGAAGGATGCATAGGTTGAATCCACCATTAAATGTACTGAAATTGACTGATAAGATGATGACTTAGAAGAGAAGACTTCGGATCTGTCTGTGCAGCGCCGGTGTTGAAGCCATAACAAGCAGAGGAAATGTCAGAATTGATCTCTGTTTGTTGGATATGAAAGATATCTTGATGAACCACACTTCGTATGAAAGAAGTCAGGCCATAAAATGACTATAAATATCTGTATAAGCCGATGATCAGCAGTGCAGCACGTTGGAGCATAGACCGGCTTCTTCTTCACTTTGGGATGATCTCCGGGCACCGGGACGAAGATAGAACTATTTGGGGAGATTGGTAAGAGCCTGGGGTGGCTGGAGGACGAAGAGAGAAGTGCTGGAGGATGGGGATGCCCTTTTTAGGTCGTTCATATGAGTCTCCCTTTATAGGGGATGAGAACCATATCAAAAAATAGCAAGTTTTGAGACATCCGACCATAGGTTGAATTTCCTCCATTTAATATTGCTAAGTTTCATCCCGAGGCATCTAGAAACTTACCTAAATGATTTAGAGAGATTGGAAACCGTGGATCACCTTCCCCATGCTCAAAATATGCCTCCACTTGAAGAGGAAACAAATCTAGTCTAAAAATGGCAAGTCTTGATATACAAGACAACAAGTTGGATTGCCATCATTAGATGATGCTAATTTCGACCATGAAGCTTTCAGATACTATAAAAAGTGATATGGAGGAGGAAAAAGGAAGATAAGATCGTGAATTGGTCAGATATGTGCCCAATGGGCTGGGCTTGCATGCAATTGGGCTTGATTGGTGCTTCGTGCGGACAGAACTGCGCATCTGACTTCCAAACGGCGCTGAGGACAAATGGGAGATCAGAATTGAATGCCGTTTGTTGAAATGGAAAGATAACTCAGATAATAAGATTATTCATGTTGAATACTTTTTAATTATATGTCCATATAATCCTGTGAAAAATTTCCAAATAGAGGATATGCTGGGAAAAGTATAATCTGGCACACCACCAAGAGTCTCTTGTTCGGCAAACACGGATTTGATTAGAAATTAGCAAATCATCTTCATATTTCCAATAAGCACCTCGGCTCATCTGGAAGGGTGGTTCATCATGATTTTTATGGTCTAAAAGAGATGTTGCCAATGGAATAATGGTTTAAGCTCTAAATAAGGCCAAATTGGCGTGTCTACAGCTTGCCTCGCCTTGATGTCGGCTTTGCAAGGGAATGGCATGTAGCGTAGCGGAGTGAAATGTAGAGAAAGCATAGCGAAGAGAGATGGATCGTAGTGGAATGTAGTGGAGCAAAATGGCGATGGACTGAAAAGGTGGCATCAAGGTGTAGATATAAACACGCTCAACGACCAGATTCGGCAAAGAGAATCTCTTCAAGTCTCCTGGATTACTGCCATGTTTCATCAAGTCATCCTATGTTCGATTGGTAAAAGATGTGCCATTGGCACGAGAGAAGAATAGCCAACCCCCAACGCGGTGGGGAGTCCCCGAAACATGGGTTCGTAGGTTCATCATCAGTCGATAACCCGAACTTTGCGGTGTTCCTGTACTGTGATGGGCTAAAATTTTTAAAAAGAGATTTGTTTTTGAAAAAGTAAAAGAATACCAATCGAGCACATTCAGGCCCTTAGATTCATTTAAGTCTTTCAAGAGACAAGATTCGATTCGGAATGGAATGATCTCAGATTCCGAAAGGCAAATGTTTAAGCATAGACCGTGAAGATAATGACTGTACAAGTTCTGATCAAATAGAAGATCCTTGGCGGCAGGAAGTGACTACCATGGTGGGATGAATAGCAAAAGAGTTGCAGTGGCCACAGTGGGGATAGAAATAAAAGATTTGAAGGCACAAGGTGATTACCGAACATGGTGGGATTAACAGACACGGTGGGATATTAGAAAGGTTGGTGGGACTAGAAAACACGGTGGGATTAGAAAACACAGTGGGATTAGAAAACATGATGGGATTTAGAATGATCAGAATTGGGATAAAAGATTTAGAGACTAAGGTGAGAAGGTGAAGATTTTGAAAGAATGTATGCAATAATCATGAAATATGCAATGCAACTAATACTATATGATGCATGCTGGGCTCAAGAAAACAAAAACAAACTTGTTTAACAATTAGTTGAAGATATAGATTGTCTATGAGGTCAGGATACCCATTTGGGAACCATCGTCCCTCACTGCACAATTTTGGCTTATCCGTGAGCACAAAGAATGACCTAACCGTCGTGGATTTTAATGAAGGGGATCTCGGGCCTTGTCTTCTTTGCATTCACGGTCTTCAACATCAATGCATAAAATAAATAGTAATGCACCTAATATATTCTAAGAAAGGAAATGATAACAGTGAGTTTGCGGTGTGATGACATGCATTCTCACGAAAGAGTTCTTGTGTCCTAATGAGGACACAGAGCAAAAGCTTCTTGGCAAAGTTGACGCCGAGGTAATGATGGCACCTCCTCCTAAGAATCCTTAGGGGAGGGAAGTGGTGAGCATCGCCTGCAAAAGGTTTCTCGGAAAAATTAAGGCCGAGGTTATGGTGACACCTCCTCCTAAGAATCCTCAGGGGAGGGAAGTGGCGAGCATCGCCTTGTTGTGAAGTTCTCCTCATTTGTTCTTCGTGCCTGAAACACTAGAAAAAGGAGATTAGAATGCCAATATGGCTTATCCCCTTTGCAAGTTGCAGTATGCCTTGACCTTTGTCAAGGGGTGTAAAGGTTTTCTTGTGCATGAAACACTTAGAAGGAAGAGATTAGAACAACAATGCGGCTTATCCCCCTTGCAAGTTGCAGTATGCCTTGACCTTTGTCAAGGGGTAATAGCCTTCTTAAGGGTGAATAAAGCAGCAAATATACAATGAATGTAAAGACAAGAATTCAAACCGAGCATGTTGATTTTTTTTTTTTGAAAATTTTGTTGGAATTTGACAATGAAGTTTTCTTCTTCTTTTTTTTGAAAAGATTCAATTTTTCTGGGATTTTTGAAAATATTATTTTTTTGAGTTTTTGAAGATATTTAATTTTTTTGGATTTTTTGAATATATTCAACTTTTTTTGAGAGTTTTTTGAAAATATTTTTTTGGGGAGAGAAAAATCAGTATTGACACAAGTTCTCATCAGTTGGTTGTTTTTCTAGGTTCGTGGTAGACACCATGTGCAAAATGGGGTTCCTTTCCCAGAATCTTTCCGACCTTCAACCTTTGATCAGCTAGAGTTTAGCTTTGATTTGGTTGGTTCACCCACACCTTGGGGGTAAGAATGAAGAATTGAGGGAAAGTCCTTGATAGGCTTTGGAGATGTCGAGAGGGGTTTCTCTACTCACACCCAATTGCCCGTTGGGGTTCGGCCTCTTCGGGTCTTTTCTTCTTTATTGACAAACCTATTTTTGTGGCACACATTCGGATAGGTGCTTTGACCTGTGGGGTCATTGCCCATCTTTTGGTGCCTTTTTTCATTTTCTGCATTTTTGGGTACTCATTCAGACAGGCCCATATTTGTTTAAACCTGTGGGGTTCATTGCCCTTCTTTTGGCACCCTTTTCTTTTGAGAAGTTGGACCTTTCGATATGGCCTCCTACTAAGGTGGTGGATGCTTTCGATACTCTCCCCCTCTAGTCCCCTTTGCCTATCTTGGACCGAACAGAAGAGAATATGGCGAGGGTTTGCCTTCCATCTCTAAGCCTTGCCTAGCTTCTCTCGGGTGTCAAGTCATCCAGATTCTGGGATCAGGACGTGTTGTGTGTGTAGAATGGTATCTACCCTCGACTCCTAGACAACAACCTAGAACATGTTGACTTAAGTCATACTGGTAGTTCTTTCCATTTTTGAGGTAAATTACATTCCGTGGACCTTGATTAGCAGGCATCTATCCCTTCACTAGAGATTGTATGGATGACAAGGTATTGATATCAAGATGAAAAGATAGATCCTTAAGAGCTTGTTCTATACTAAATGAAGCGGATTGATGGGCATCCCCTTGCACTTCAGGTTCCATAGCAGCATTGGCATGGCTTTCGGGTTGTTGTTGGAGCTTGTAGAGACCTTCCCCGTACTCCTGTTGCTTGTAGTAGTCCGACCTCCCAACGTGGCTTCCGGACTTTAGCATCATGGGCATCATGTCGATATTTCTAGAAAGATGGTTAGAAAAGAGAGCAATCAAAGCACACAATTGAAGATTTTTTTTTTTATGTTTTGTTTTGTTTGATTTTGTTTTGTTTCAATTTGGTTGTTTGGAAAACAAGTTGAACACAAAATTAAAAGGGTTTTATTTTGTTTTGTTTAGGTGTTTTGTAAGAATGAAAATTTTTTGGTTGTTTTCAATTGTTGTGAGCTAGCAAGTTGTGCAAACAAGTTTTTAAAATGACTGCTCGACAATTTTTGGGTTGAAACCTTAGATTAGATAGATTGTTAACAATTGTTCACTCAAGTGGGTATGGTTCCTATTGCTTCAATCTTCAAGACCTAAGGTTGTCACTCAATCACCACGAGTAGGTACTTGGGTTCTTCGGGTTTTGGGAAAGTGGTACAACCGGCCCAATCGTGCAGAGAGGAATACTCCACGGATGGGGACTTACAGAGGTCTTGATGGAAACAACCAAATCAACTAGGAAGGAATATCCCAGAAGAGAGGTTAGAATCCACCAAGAAGGTGTTTGGAGGGTGAGGGTGTGTTGGGAGAGAGAGCCCCCGCCTCGAATGCCCTACGGATCGGAGCAAGTCCGGTACCCGATACAAAAGCTAAAGCAAAAATAAAAATGGAGGGTAGGAGAAGAAGAAGCAATCAATGTGCAAAAACATGAAATGAAATGAAGTAAACAGAGCATGCGATATGCAAATGAGACAAGCAATCAAGCAACAAAACAAATAGTCTAGTGACTAGAACTGAATTAAAATGAAACTAGTTGCACAAACAAATCAAGCTAGCACGGTTAAAGACATTGGTTGTCCCACCGTGGTCGCCAAAGAGCTGTCGACTCCAAAATTGGGTTCCGGATCGGCACCTCAAGATAAGGTGAAAGATAGAATGGGGGAAAAAGGGGAGTGAATCGGAAAACACTCGGAAAGTTGTAAAGAGTCCTCACCTCGGCCCCACACTCACATTGATCCCCGAACTTTCATCTCACGGCATCGCTCGAGCACCGTAGATGGTTCAGGTCATGTGGGAGGAGAGTGAGAAATAGATGACTTATGCATGAGAATATTGAAGAAGTGGTCGCCAGGAACCGTGGGCTCCGCTTTATGTATTGAAAATAGAAAGAAGTTGTCCGTGTGTACCTTAGCGTGGGAGAAAGGGATGTGAGTTCAACCTTCTTCTTCTTCGGCCGGCCGATGAAGAAGAGTCCATCCAATGCTAGATTGATGTATTTGTGCAACTGGGAATAATTTCTATGAAGGATGCATAGGTTGAATCCACCATTAAATGTACTGAAATTGACTGATAAGATGATGACTTAGAAGAGAAGACTTCGGATCTGTCTGTGCAGCACCGGTGTTGAAGCCATAACAAGCAGAGGAAATGTCAGAATTGATCTCTGTTTGTTGGATATGAAAGATATCTTGATGAACCACACTTCGTATGAAATAAGTCAGGCCAGAAAATGACTATAAATATCTGTAGAAGCCGATGATCAGCAGTGCAGCACGTTGGAGCATAGACCGGCTTCTTTTTCACTTTGGGATGATCTCCGGGCACCGGGACGAAGATAGAACTATTTGGGGAGATTGGGAAGAGCCTAGGGTGGCTGGAGGACGAAGAGAGAAGTGCTGGAGGATGGGGATGCCCTTTTTAGGTCGTTCATATGAGTCTCCCTTTATAGGGGATGAGAACCATATCAAAAAATAGCAAGTTTTGATACATCCCACCATAGGTTGAATTTCCTCCTTTTAATATTGCTAAGTTTCATCCTGAGGCATCTAGAAACTTACCTAAATGATTTAGAGAGATTGGAAACCGTGGATCACCTTCCCCATGCTCAAAATATGCCTCCACTTGAAGAGGAAACAAATCTAGTCTAAAAATGGCAAGTCTTGATATACAAGAAAACAAGTTGGATTGCCATCATTAGATGATGCTAATTTCGACCATGATGCTTTAAGATACTATAAAAAGTGATATGGAGGAGGAAAAAGGAAGGTAAGGTCATGAATTGGTCAGATATGTGCCCAATGGGCTGGGCTTGCATGCAATTGGGCTTGATTGGTGCTGCGTGCGGACAGAACTGCGCATCTGACTTCCAAAGGGCGCTGCGGACAAATGGGAGATCAGAATTGAATGCCGTTTGTTTCAATGGAAAGATAACTCAGATAATAAGATTATTCATGTTTAATACTTTTTAATTATATGTCCATATAATCCTGTGAAAAATTTCCAAATAGAGGATATGCTGGGAAAAGTATAATCTGGCACACCACCAAGAGTCTCTTGTTCGGCAAACACGGATTTGATTAGAAATTAGCAAATCATCTTCATATTTCCAATAAGCACCTCGGCTCATCTGGAAGGGTGGTTCATCATGATTTTTATGGTCTAAAAGAGAAGTTGCCAATGGAATAATGGTTTAAGCTCTAAATAAGGCCAAATTGGCGTGTCTACAGCTTGCCTCGCCTTGATGTCGGCTTTGCAAGGGAATGGCATGTAGCGTAGCGGAGTGAAATGTAGAGAAAGCATAGAGAAGAGAGATGGATCGTAGTGGAATGTAGTGGAGCGAAATGGCGATGGACTGAAAAGGTGGCATCAAGGTGTAGATATAAACATGCTCGACGACCAGATTCCGCAAAGAGAATCTCTTCAAGTCTCCTGGATTACTGCCATGTTTCATAAAGTCATCCTATGTTCGATTGGTAAAAGATGTGCCATTGGCACGAGAGAAGAATAGCCAACCCCCAACGGGGTGGGTTGTCCCCGAAACATGGGTTCTTAGGTTCATCATCAGTCGGTAACCCGATCTTTGCGGTGTTCCTGTACTGTGATGGGCTAAAATTTTTAAAAAGAGATTTGTTTTTGAAAAAGTAAAAGAATACCAATCGAGCACATTCAGACTCTTAGATTCATTTAAGTCTTTCAAGAGACAAGATTCGATTCGGAATGGAATGATCTCAGATTCCGAAAGGCAAATGTTTAAGCATAGACCGTGAAGATAATGACTGTGCAAGTTCTGATCAAATAGAAGATCCTTGGCGGGAGGAAGTGACTACCCTGGTGGGATGAATAGAAAAAGAGTTGCAGTGGCCACAGTGGGGATAGAAATAAAAGATTTGAAGGCACAAGGTGATTACCAAACATGGTGGGATTAACAGACACGGTGGGATATTAGAAAGGTTGGTGGGACTAGAAAACACGGTGGGATTAGAAAACACAGTGGGATTAGAAAACATGATGGGATTCAGAATGATCAGAATTAGGATAAAAGATTTAGAGACTTAGGTGAGAAGGTCAAGATTTTGAAAGAATGTATGCAATGATCATGAAATATGCAATGCAACTAATACTATATGATGCATGCTGGGCTCAAGAAAACAAAAACAAACTTGTCTAACAATTAGTTGAAGATATAGATTGTCTATGAGGTCAGGATACCCATTTGGGAACCATCGTCCCTCACTGCACAATTTTGGCTTATCCGTGAGCACAAAGAATGACCTAACCGTCGTGGATTTTGATGAAGGGGATCTCGGGCCTGGTCTTCTTTGCATTCACGGTCTTCAACATCAATGCATAAAATAAATAGTAATGCACCTAATATATTCTAAGAAAGGAAATGATAACAGTGAGTTTGCGGTGTGATGACATGCATTCTAACAAAAGAGTTCATGTGTCCTAATGAGGACACAAAGCAAAAGCTTCTCGGCAAAGTTGACGCCGAGGTAATGATGACACCTCCTCCTGAGAATCCTTAGGGAAGGGAAGTGGTGAGCATCGCCTGCAAAAGGTTTCTCGGCAAAATTAAGGTCGAGGTTATGGTGACACCTCCTCCTAAGAATCCTCAGGGGTGGGAAGTGGCGAGCATCGCTTTGTTGTGAAGTTCTCCTCATTTGTTCTTCGTGCCTGAAACACTAGAAAAAGGAGATTAGAATGCCAATATGGCTTATCCCCCTTGCAAGTTGCAGTATGCCTTGACCTTTGTCAAGGGGTGTAAAGGTTTTCTTGTGCCTGAAACACATAGAAGGAAGAGATTAGAACAACAATGCGGCTTATCCCCCTTGCAAGTTGCAGTATGCCTTGACCTTTGTCAAGGGGTAATAGCCTTCTTAAGGGTGAATAAAGCAGCAAATATACAATGAATGTAAAGACAAGAATTCAAACCGAGCATGTTGATTTTTTTTTTTGAAAATTTTGTTGGAATTTGACAATGAAGTTTTCTTCTTCTTTTTTTTGAAAAGATTCATTTTTTCTGGGATTTTTCAAAATATTATTTTTTTGAGTTTTTGAAAATATTTATTTTTTTTGGTTTTTTTGAAAATATTCAACTTTTTTTGAGAGTTTTTTGAAAATATTTTTTTGGGGAGAGAAAAATCAGTATTGACACAAGTTCTCATCAGTTGGTTGTTTTTCTAGGTTCGTGGTAGACAACATGTGCAAAATGGGGTTCCTTGCCCAGAATCTTTCCGACCTTCAAC
Source organism: Cryptocoryne crispatula var. balansae (assembly GCA_036172225.1). Taxonomy (NCBI): domain Eukaryota; kingdom Viridiplantae; phylum Streptophyta; class Magnoliopsida; order Alismatales; family Araceae; genus Cryptocoryne; species Cryptocoryne crispatula. Next base: position 20,539,988 of record CM069926.1, on the reverse strand, counting down.
CTTTGATCAGCTAGAGTTTAGCTTTGATTTGGTTGGTTCACCCACACCTTGGGGGTAAGAATGAAGAATTGAGGGAAAGTCCTTGATAGGCTTTGGAGATGTCGAGAGGGGTTTCTCTACTCACACCCAATTGCCCGTTGGGGTTCGGCCTCTTCGGGTCTTTTCTTCTTTATTGACAAACCTATTTTGGTGGCACACATTCGGATAGGTGCTTTGACCTGTGGGGTCATTGCCCATCTTTTGGTGCCTTTTTTCATTTTCTGCATTTTGGGTACTCATTCAGATATGCCCATATTTGTTTAAACCTGTGGGGTTCATTGCCCATCTTTTGGCACCCTTTTCTTTTGAGAAGTTGGACCTTTCGATACGGCCTCCTACTAAGGTGGTGGATGCTTTCGATACTCTCCCCCTCTAGTCCCCTTTGCCTATCTTGGACCGAACAGAAGAGAATATGGCGAGGGTTTTCCTTCCATCTCTAAGCCTTGCCTAGCTTCTCTCGGGTGTCAAGTCATCCAGATTCTGGGATCAGGACGTGTTGTGTGTGTAGAATGGTATCTACCCTCGACTCCAAGACAACAACCTAGAACATGTTGACTTAAGTCATACTGGTAGTTCTTTCCATTTTTGAGGTAGATTACATTCCGTGGACCTTGATTAGCAGGCATCTTTCCCTTCACTAGAGATTGTATGAATGACAAGGTATTGAGATCAAGATGAAAAGATAGATCCTTAAGAGCTTGTTCTATACTAAATGAAGCGGATTGATGGGCATCCCCTTGCACTTCAGGTTCCATAGCAGCATTGGCATGGCTTTCGGGTTGTTGTTGGAGCTTGTAGAGACCTTCCCCGTACTCCTGTTGCTTGTAGTAGTCCGACCTCCCAACGTGGCTTCCGGACTTTAGCATCATGGGCATCATGTCGATATTTCTAGAAAGATGGTTAGAAAAGAGAGCAATCAAAGCACACAATTGAAGATTTTTTTTTATGTTTTGTTTTGTTTGATTTTGTTTTGTTTCAATTTGGTTGTTTGGAAAACAAGTTGAACACAAAATTAAAAAGGTTTTATTTTGTTTTGTTTAGGTGTTTTGTAAGAATGAAAATTTTTTGGTTGTTTTCAATTGTTGTGAGCTAGCAAGTTGTGCAAACAAGTTTTTAAAATGACTGCTCGACAATTTTTGGGTTGAAACCTTAGATTAGATAGATTGTTAACAATTGTTCACTCAAGTGGGTATGGTTCCTATTGCTTCAATCTTCAAGACCTAAGGTTGTCACTCAATCACCACGAGTAGGTACTTGGGTTCTTCGGGTTTTGGGAAAGTAGTACAACCGGCCCAATCGTGCAGAGAGGAATACTCCACGGATGGGGACTTACAGAGGTCTTGATGGAAACAACCAAATCAACTAGGAATGAATATCCCAGAAGAGAGGTTAGAATCCACCAAGAAGGTGTTTGGAGGGTGAGGGTGTGTTGGGAGAGAGAGCCCCCGCCTCGAATGCCCTACGGATCGGAGCAAGTCCGGTACCCGATGCAAAAGCTAAAGCAAAAATAAAAATGGAGGGTAGGAGGAGAAGAAGCAATCAATGTGCAAAAACATGAAATGAAATGAAGTAAACAGAGCATGCGATATGCAAATGAGACAAGCAATCAAGCAACAAAACAAATAGTCTAGTGACTATAACTGAATTAAAATGAAACTAGTTGCACAAACAAATCAAGCTAGCACGGTTAAAGACATTGGTTGTCCCACCGTGGTCGCCAAAAAGCTGTCGACTCCAGAAACGGGTTCCAGATCGGCACCTCAAGATAAGGTGAAAGATAGAATGGGGGAAAAAGGGGAGTGAATCGGAAAACACTCGGAAAGTTGTAAAGAGTTCTCACCTCGGCCCCACACTCACATTGATCCCCGAACTTTCATCTCACGGCATCGCTCGAGCACCGGAGATGGTTCAGGTCATGTGGGAGGAGAGTGAGAAATAGATGACTTAATGCATGAGAAGATTGAAGAAGTGGTAGCCAGGAGCCGTGGGCTCCGCTTTATGTATTGAAAATAGAAAGAAATTGTCCGTGTGTACCTTAGCGTGGGAGAAAGGGATGTGAGTTCAACCTTCTTCTTCTTCGGCCGGCCGATGAAGAAGTGTCCAACCAATGCTAGCTTGATGTATATGTGCAACTCGGAATAATTTCTATGAAGGATGCATAGGTTGAATCCACCATTAAATGTACTGAAATTGACTGATAAGATGATGACATAGAAGAGAAGACTTCGGATCTGTCTGTGCAGCACCGGTGTTGAAGCCATAACAAGCAGAGGAAATGTTAGAATTGATCTCTGTTTGTTGTACATGAAAGATATCTTGATGACCCACACTTCGTATGAAATAAGTCAGGCCAGAAAATGACTATAAATATCTGTACAAGCCGATGATCAGCAGTGCAGCACGTTGGAGCATAGACCGGCTTCTTTTTCACTTTGGGATGATCTCCGGGCACCGGGACGAAGATAGAACTATTTGGGGAGATTGGGAAGAGCCTAGGGTGGCTGGAGGACGAAGAGAGAAGTGCTGGAGGATGGGGATGCCCTTTTTAGGTCGTTCATATGAGTCTCCCTTTATAGGGGATGAGAACCATATCAAAAAATAGCAAGTTTTGATACATCCCACCATAGGTTGAATTTCCTCCATTTAATATTGCTAAGTTTCATCCTGAGGCATCTAGAAACTTACCTAAATGATTTAGAGAGATTGGAAACCGTGGATCACCTTCCCCATGCTCAAAATATGCCTCCACTTGAAGAGGAAACAAATCTAGTCTAAAAATGGCAAGTCTTGATATACAAGAAAACAAGTTGGATTGCCATCATTAGATGATGCTAATTTCGACCATGATGATTTAAGATACTATAAAAAGTGATATGGAGGAGGAAAAAGGAAGGTAAGGTCATGAATTGGTCAGATATGTGCCCAATGGGCTGGGCTTGCATGCAATTGAGCTTGATTGGTGCTGCGTGCGGACAGAACTGCGCATCTAACTTCCAAAGGGCGCTGCGGACAAATGGGAGATCAGAATTGAATGCCGTTTATTTCAATGGAAAGATAACTTAGATAATAAGATTATTCATGTTTAATAATTTTTAATTATATGTCCATATAATCCTGTGAAAAATTTCCAAATAGAGGATATGCTGGGAAAAGTATAATCTGGCACACCACCAAGAGTCTCTTGTTCGGCAAACACGGATTTGATTAGAAATTAGCAAATCATCTTCATATTTCCAATAAGCACCTCGGCTCATCTGGAAGGGTGGTTCATCATGATTTTTATGGTCTAAAAGAGATGTTTCCAATGGAATAATTGTTTAAGCTCTAAATAAGGCCAAATTGGCGTGTCTACAGCTTGCCTCGCCTTGATGTCAGTTTTGCAAGGGAATGGCATGTAGCATAGCGGAGTGAAATGTAGAGAAAGCATAGCGAAGAGAGATGGATCTTAGTGGAATGTAGTGGAGCAAAATGGCGATGGACTGAAAAGGTGGCATCAAGGTGTAGATATAAACACGCTTAACGACCATATTCGGCAAAGAGAATCTCTTCAAGTCTCCTGGATTACTGCCATGTTTCATCAAGTCATCCTATGTTCGATTGGTAAAAGATGTGCCATTGGCACGAGAGAAGAATAGCCAACCCCCAACGCGGTGGGGAGTCCCCGAAACATGGGTTCGTAGGTTCATCATCAGTCGGTAACCCGATCTTTGCGGTGTTCCTGTACTGTGATGGGCTAAAATTTTTAAAAAGAGATTTGTTTTTGAAAAAGTAAAAGAATACCAATCGAGCACATTCAGACTCTTAGATTCATTTAAGTCTTTCAAGAGACAAGATTCGATTCGGAATGGAATGATCTCAGATTCCGAAAGGCAAATGTTTAAGCATAGACCGTGAAGATAATGACTGTACAAGTTCTGATCAAATAGAAGATCCTTGGCGGGAGGAAGTGACTGCCATGGTGGGATGAATAGAAAAAGAGTTGCAGTGGCCACAGTGGGGATAGAAATAAAAGATTTGAAGGCACAAGGTGATTATCGAACATGGTGGGATTAACAGACACGGTGGGATATTAGAAAGGTTGGTGGGACTAGAAAACACGGTGGGATTAGAAAACACAGTGGGATTAGAAAACATGATGGGATTTAGAATGATCAGAATTGGGATAAAAGATTTAGAGACTAAGGTGAGAAGGTGAACATTTTGAAAAAATGTATGCAATAATCATGAAATATGCAATGCAACTAATACTATATGATGCATGCTGGGCTCAAGAAAACAAAAACAAACTTGTTTAACAATTAGTTGAAGATATAGATTGTCTATGAGGTCAGGATACCCATTTGGGAACCATCGTCCCTCACTGCACAATTTTGGCTTATCCGTGAGCACAAAGAATGACCTAACCGTCGTGGATTTTGATGAAGGGGATCTCGGGACTGGTCTTCTTTGCATTCACGGTCTTCAACATCAATGCATAAAATAAATAGTAATGCACCTAATATATTCTAAGAAAGGAAATGATAACAGTGAGTTTGCGGTGTGATGACATGCATTCTCACGAAAGAGTTCATGTGTCCTAATGAGGACACAGAGCAAAAGCTTCTCGGCAAAGTTGACGCCGAGGTAATGATGACACCTCCTCCTAAGAATCCTTAGGGGAGGGAAGTGGTGAGCATCGCCTGCAAAAGGTTTCTCAGAAAAATTAAGGCCGAGGTTATGGTGACACCTCCTCCTAAGAATCCTCAGGGGTGGGAAGTGGCGAGCATCGCCTTGTTGTGAAGTTCTCCTCATTTGTTCTTCGTGCCTGAAACACTAGAAAAAGGAGATTAGAATGCCAATATGGCTTATCCCCCTTGCAAGTTGCAGTATGCCTTGACCTTTGTCAAGGGGTGTAAAGGTTTTCTTGTGCATGAAACACTTAGAAGGAAGAGATTAGAACAACAATGCGGCTTATCCCCCTTGCAAGTTGCAGTATGCCTTGACCTTTGTCAAGGGGTAATAGCCTTCTTAAGGGTGAATAAAGCAGCAAATATACAATGAATGTAAAGACAAGAATTCAAACCGAGCATGTTGATTTTTTTTTTTGAAAATTTTGTTGGAATTTGACAATGAAGTTTTCTTCTTCTTTTTTTTGAAAAGATTCAATTTTTCTGTGATTTTTGAAAATATTATTTTTTTGAGTTTTAGAAGATATGTAATTTTTTTGGATTTTTTGAAAATATTCAACTTTTTTTGAGAGTTTTTTGAAAATATTTTTTTGGGGAGAGAAAAATCAGTATTGACACAAGTTCTCATCAGTTAGTTGTTTTTCTAGGTTCGTGGTAGACACCATGTGCAAAATGGGGTTCCTTGCCCAGAATCTTTCCGACCTTCAACCTTTGATCAGCTAGAGTTTAGCTTTGATTTGGTTGGTTCACCCACACCTTGGGGGTAAGAATGAAGAATTGAGGGAAAGTCCTTGATAGGCTTTGGAGATGTCGAGAGGGGTTTCTCTACTCACACCCAATTGCCCGTTGGGGTTCGGCCTCTTCGTGTCTTTTCTTCTTTATTGACAAACCTATTTTGGTGGCACACATTCGGATAGGTGCTTTGACCTGTGGGGTCATTGCCCATCTTTTGGTGCCTTTTTTCATTTTCTGCATTTTTGGGTACTCATTCAGATAGGCCCATATTTGTTTAAACCTGTGGGGTTCATTGCCCATCTTTTGGCACCCTTTTCTTTTGAGAAGTTGGACCTTTCGATACGGCCTCCTACTAAGGTGGTGGATGCTTTCGATACTCTCCCCCTCTAGTCCCCTTTGCCTATCTTGGACCGAACAGAAGAGAATATGGCGAGGGTTTTCCTTCCATCTCTAAGCCTTGCCTAGCTTCTCTCGGGTGTCAAGTCATCCAGATTCTGGGATCAGGACGTGTTGTGTGTGTAGAATGGTATCTACCCTCGACTCCAAGACAACAACCTAGAACATGTTGACTTAAGTCATACTGGTAGTTCTTTCCATTTTTGAGGTAGATTACATTCCGTGGACCTTGATTAGCAGGCATCTTTCCCTTCACTAGAGATTGTATGAATGACAAGGTATTGAGATCAAGATGAAAAGATAGATCCTTAAGAGCTTGTTCTATACTAAATGAAGCGGATTGATGGGCATCCCCTTGCACTTCAGGTTCCATAGCAGCATTGGCATGGCTTTCGGGTTATTGTTGGAGCTTGTAGAGACCTTCCCCGTACTCCTGTTGCTTGTAGTAGTCCGACCTCCCAACGTGGCTTCCGGACTTTAGCATCATGGGCATCATGTCGATATTTCTAGAAAGATGGTTAGAAAAGAGAGCAATCAAAGCACACAATTGAAGATTTTTTTTTATGTTTTGTTTTGTTTGATTTTGTTTTGTTTCAATTTGGTTGTTTGGAAAACAAGTTGAACACAAAATTAAAAAGGTTTTATTTTGTTTTGTTTAGGTGTTTTGTAAGAATGAAAATTTTTTGGTTGTTTTCAATTGTTGTGAGCTAGCAAGTTGTGCAAACAAGTTCTTAAAATGACTGCTCGACAATTTTTGGGTTGAAACCTTAGATTAGATAGATTGTTAACAATTGTTCACTCAAGTGGGTATGGTTCCTATTGCTTCAATCTTCAAGACCTAAGGTTGTTACTTAATCACCACGAGTAGGTACTTGGGTTCTTCGGGTTTTGGGAAAGTAGTACAACCGGCCCAATCGTGCAGAGAGGAATACTCCACGGATGGGGACTTACGGAGGTCTTGATGGAAACAACCAAATCAACTAGGAAGGAATATCCCAGAAGAGAGGTTAGAATCCACCAAGAAGGTGTTTGTAGGGTGAGGGTGTGTTGGGAGAGAGAGCCCCCGCCTCGAATGCCCTACGGATCGGAGCAAGTCCGGTACCCGATGCAAAAGCTAAAGAAAAAATAAAAATGGAGGGTAGGAGGAGAAGAAGCAATCAATGTGCAAAAACATGAAATGAAATGAAGTAAACAGAGCATGCGATATGCAAATGAGACAAGCAATCAAGCAACAAAACAAATAGTCTAGTGACTAGAACTCAGTTAAAATGAAACTAGTTGCACAAACAAATCAAGCTAGCACGGTTAAAGACATTGGTTGTCCCACCGTGGTCGCCAAAAAGCTGTCGACTCCAGAAACGGGTTCCGGATCGGCACCTCAAGATAAGGTGAAAGATAGAATGGGGGAAAAAGGGGAGTGAATCGGAAAACACTCGGAAAGTTGTAAAGAGTCCTCACCTCGGCCCCACACTCACATTGATCCCCGAACTTTCATCTCACGGCATCGCTCGAGCACCGGAGACGGTTCGGGTCATGTGAGAGGAGAGTGAGAAATAGATGACTTAATGCATGAGAAGATTGAAGAAGTGGTCGCCAGGAGCCGTGGGCTCCGCTTTATGTATTGAAAATAGAAAGAAGTTGTCCGTGTGTAACTTAGCGTGGGAGAAAGGGATGTGAGTTCAACCTTCTTCTTCTTCGGCCGGCCGATGAAGAAGAGTCCAACCAATGCTAGCTTGATGTATTTGTGCAACTGGGAATAATTTCTATGAAGGATGCATAGGTTGAATCCACCATTAAATGTACTGAAATTGACTGATAAGATGATGACTTAGAAGAGAAGACTTCGGATCTGTCTGTGCAGCCCCGGTGTTGAAGCCATAACAAGCAGAGGAAATGTCAGAATTGATCTCTGTTTGTTGGATATGAAATATATCTTGATGAACCACACTTCGTATGAAATAAGTCAGGCCAGAAAATGACTATAAATATCTGTAGAAGCCGATGATCAGCAGTGCAGCACGTTGGAGCATAGACCAGCTTCTTTTTCACTTTGGGATGATCTCCGGGCACCGGGACGAAGATAGAACTATTTGGGGAGATTGGGAAGAGCCTAGGGTGGCTGGAGGACGAAGAGAGAAGTGCTGGAGGATGGGGATGCCCTTTTTAGGTCGTTCATATGAGTCTCCCTTTATAGGGGATGAGAACCATATCAAAAAATAGCAAGTTTTGATACATCCCACCATAGGTTGAATTTCCTCCATTTAATATTGCTAAGTTTCATCCTGAGGCATCTAGAAACTTACCTAAATGATTTAGAGAGATTGGAAACCGTGGATCACCTTCCCCATGCTCAAAATATGCCTCCACTTGAAGAGGAAACAAATCTAGTCTAAAAATGGCAAGTCTTGATATACAAGAAAACAAGTTGGATTGCCATCATTAGATGATGCTAATTTCGACCATGAAGCTTTAAGATACTATAAAAAGTGATATGAAGGAGGAAAAAGTAAGGTAAGGTCGTGAATTGGTCAGATATGTGCCCAATGGGCTGGGCTTGCATGCAATTGGGCTTGATTGGTGCTGCGTGCGGACAAAACTGCGCATCTGACTTCCAAAGGGCGCTGCGGACAAATGGGAGATCAGAATTAAATGCCGTTTGTTGCAATGGAAAGATAACTCAGATAAGAAGATTATTCATGTTTAATACTTTTTAATTATATGTCCATATAATCGTGTGAAAAATTTCCAAATAGAGGATATGCTGGGAAAAGTATAATCTGGCACTCCACCAAGAGTCTCTTGTTCGGCAAACACGGATTTGATTAGAAATTAGCAAATCATCTTCATATTTCCAATAAGCACCTCGGCTCATCTGGAAGGGTGGTTCATCATGATTTTTATGGTCTAAAAGAGATGTTGCCAATGGAATAATGGTTTAAGCTCTAAATAAGGCCAAATTGGCGTGTCTACAGCTTGCCTCGCCTTGATGTCGGCTATGCAAGGGAATGGCATGTAGCGTAGCGGAGTGAAATGTAGAGAAAGCATAGCGAAGCGAGATGGATCGTAGTGGAATGTAGTGGAGAAAAATGGCAATGGACTGAAAAGGTGGCATCAAGGTGTAGATATAGACACGCTCAACGACCAGATTCGGCAAAGAGAATCTCTTCAAGTCTCCTGGATTACTGCCATGTTTCATCAAGTCATCCTATGTTCGATTGGTAAAAGATGTGCCATTGGCACGAGAGAAGAATAGCCAACCCCCAACGCGGTGGGGAGTCCCCGAAACATGGGTTCGTAGGTTCATCATCAGTCGGTAACCCGATCTTTGCGGTGTTCCTGTACTGTGATGGGCTAAATTTTTTAAAAAGAGATTTGTTTTTGAAAAAGTAAAAGAATACCAATCGAGCACATTCAGACTCTTAGATTCATTTAAGTCTTTCAAGAGACAAGATTCGATTCGGAATGGAATGATCTCAGATTCCGAAAGGCAAATGTTTAAGCATAGACCGTGAAGATAATGACTGTGCAAGTTCTGATCAAATAGAAGATCCTTGGCGGGAGGAAGTGACTGCCATGGTGGGATGAATAGAAAAAGAGTTGCAGTGGCCACAGTGGGGATAGAAATAAAAGATTTGAAGGCACAAGGTGATTACCGAACATGGTGGGATTAACAGACACGGTGGGATATTAGAAAGGTTGGTGGGACTAGAAAACACGGTGGGATTAGAAAACACAGTGGGATTAGAAAACATGATGGGATTCAGAATGATCAGAATTAGGATAAAAGATTTAGAGACTAAGGTGAGAAGGTGAAGATTTTGAAAGAATGTATGCAATGATCATGAAATATGCAATGCAACTAATACTATATGATGCATGCTGGGCTCAAGAAAACAAAAACAAACTTGTTTAACAATTAGTTGAAGATATAGATTGTCTATGAGGTCAGGATACCCATTTGGGAACCATCGTCCCTCACTGCACAATTTTGGCTTATCCGTGAGCACAAAGAATGACCTAACCGTCGTGGATTTTGATGAAGGGGATCTCGGGCTTGGTCTTCTTTGCATTCACGGTCTTCAACATCAATGCATAAAATAAATAGTAATGCACCTAATATATTCTAAGAAAGGAAATGATAACAGTGAGTTTGCGGTGTGATGACATGCATTCTCACGAAAGAGTTCATGTGTCCTAATGAGGACACAGAGCAAAAGCTTCTCGGCAAAGTTGACGCCGAGGTAATGATGACACCTCCTCCTGAGAATCCTTAGGGGAGGGAAGTGGTGAGCATCGTCTGCAAAAGGTTTCTCGGCAAAATTAAGGCCGAGGTTATGGTGACACCTCCTCCTAAGAATCCTCAGGGGAGGGAAGTGGCGAGCATCACCTTGTTGTGATGTTCTCCTCATTTGTTCTTCGTGCCTGAAACACTAGAAAAAGGAGATTAGAATGCCAATATGGCTTATCCCCCTTGCAAGTTGCAGTATGCATTGACCTTTGTCAAGGGGTGTAAAGGTTTTCTTGTGCCTGAAACACTTAGAAGGAAGAGATTAGAACAACAATGCTACTTATCCCCCTTGCAAGTTGCAGTATGCCTTGACCTTTGTCAAGGGGTAATAGCCTTCTTAAGGGTGAATAAAGCAGCAAATATACAATGAATGTAAAGACAAGAATTCAAACCGAGCATGTTGATTTTTTTTTTTTGAAAATTTTGTTGGAATTTGAGAATGAAGTTTTCTTCTTCTTCTTTTTGAAAAAATTCAATTTTTCTAGGATTTTTTAAAATATTATTTTTTTGAGTTTTTAAAAATATATATATTTTTTGGATTTTTTGAAAATATTCAACTTTTTTTGAGAGCTTTTTGAAAATATCTTTTTGGGGAGAGAAAAATCAGTATTGACACAAGTTCTCATCACTTGGTTGTTTTTCTTGGTTCGTGGTAGACACCATGTGCAAAATGGGGTTCCTTGCCCAGAATCTTTCCGACCTTCAACCTTTGATCGGCTAGAGTTTAGCTTTGATTTGGTTGGTTCACCCACACCTTGGGGGTAAGAATGAAGAATTGAGGGAAAGTCCTTGATAGGCTTTGGAAATGTCGAGAGGGGTTTCTCTACTCACACCCAATTGCCCGTTGGGGTTCGGCCTCTTCGGGTCTTTTCTTCTTTATTGACAAACCTATTTTTGTGGCACACATTCGGATATGTGCTTTGACCTGTGGGGTCATTGCCCATCTTTTGGTGCCTTTTTTCATTTTCTGCATTTTTGGGTACTCATTCAGACAGGCCCATATTTGTTTAAACCTGTGGGGTTCATTGCCCATCTTTTGGCACCCTTTTCTTTTGAGAAGTTGGACCTTTCGATACGGCCTCCTACTAAGGTGGTGGATGCTTTCGATACTCTCCCCCTCTAGTCCCCTTTGCATATCTTGGATCGAACAGAAGAGAATATGGCGAGGGTTTTCCTTCCATCTCTAAGCCTTGCCTAGCTTCTCTCGGGTGTCAAGTCATCCAGATGCAGGATCAGGACGTGTTGTGTGTGTAGAATGGTATCTACCCTCAACTCCTAGACAACAACCTAGAACATGTTGACTTAAGTCATACTGGTAGTTCTTTCCATTTTTGAGGTAGATTACATTCCGTGGGCGAATCAATTGAAAACATGCCTTGCAATGTAAAGAATAAATTAGGATAAGACAAAAAGTAGTTATCATCAATCAAAACTTTCTCTCAAGTAAGATTGTCATGTGAAATTCAAAAAAAATAATATTGCCTTGCGGATGACATAATGATAATGAATGCAATTTCATGTAATACCTAAGAGAAGGAGGAGTTCATTGTTGATGACGGCTTTGCTTGTGCTTGCCTTGCCTTACCTGCCATGCCTTGCCTTGCCTTGCCCAACTGCTTCCACCTTTGATATGCTTTATATCACATTGGATTCAAGTTTCAAAGTCATATGATGAAATGAAAGATGTGAAGGATATGATTTAACATGGCAAAACTAGGATTGATGATGTAGAAGGCAAAGATTGGGGTATCACCTAGGAAATTTCTCTACCTTGATTTTTTGTTGAAAGTAAAACTTGGAAAAAGAAAGATAATTCAAAAAGGAAAAAAACATGCTTGGAAACAAAAGTGAGTTAAAATGGGCTCTTGGGCCCGTGAGTTGAAAGTGGGCTTGAAGGCCCAGGAGTAGTCAGAATCAGGGGGCACGTGGGCCCAAGATTTGAATGTGGGCTAGAGAGGCCGGTTGATGTTGATGGGCATGAGGGCCCGATTGGAGGTTGAGCCTGAGAGACCCAATGAAAAGAGTGGGCACATGGACCCGATTTAAATGGTTGGGAGCAAGATTGTGATTTGTGATGGGCTCGCTGGCGCCATTGAAGAGTATGGGTGCGCAAACCTGAATTCGAAGAAGTGGGGGCACGGGAGCCCAATTTTTAAGAAGTATGGGCACGTGGGCCCGATGGTGAAGAAATGGGGGCATACAGGCCCGAAGTTGAAGTGTGGGCATGTGTGCCCGAGTTTGTTGGAAGGTGGGCACGTGGGCCCGATTTAGAAGAAATTTGGGCACATGGGCCCGGTTGTAGAAAAACATGGGCATGTGAGCCCGGTTGAGGTGAATTGCGGGCACGTGGGCCCGATTTAGAAAAATTAAGGGCACATGGGCCCGATCGGGGAGAATTATGGGCACGTGGGCCCGATGTAAGGAAAGGAATATGTAGGCCCAATTGGGGAAAAGGGGCATATGGGCCCAGTGGAAGGAAAGGGGCATGCAAGCCCGATTCATTAAAAGGGGCACGTGGGCCCAGTTGAAGAAAAGGGGCATAAGAGCCCGGTTGGATAAAGGGGGCACATGGGCCCGGATGATGGAAAGGGGCACATGGGCCCAGTTGGATGAAAGGGGCATAAGGGCCCAATTGTAGAAGAGGGGCATGAGGGCCCAGTTGAGTGGGATAAAGTGTGGGCCGTGGCCCTAAGGTTGACAGATTTTGGACCCATGGGCCTGATTGATGATTGTAAGAAGGATAAAGAAAGGGTAGTGGCCCTAAGATTGAGGAACTGTGGGCCCATGGGACCAATCGTTGATTTGGAGGAGAATAAAGAAAGGGTCGTGGCCTTAAGATTGATTGATCATGGGTCCATGGGCCTGATTGATGGTTGTAAGAAGGATAAATAAAGGGCGTTGGCCCTAAGATTGAGGAATTGTGGGCCCATGGGCCCAATCGTTGATTTAGAGGAGAATAAAGAAAGGGTCGTGGCCCTAAGATTGATTGATCATGGGCCCATGGGCCGGATTGTTGCTTAGGAGAAGAATAGGGTAAGGGTCGTGGCCCTAAGATCGATTTCGAGGATTTTGCCTGCCTAGCTGGAGGAGGTCCTAGTATCCCTTTGCTAAGGTCTACATCCTTCAGGAGGCTTGTCGATTCATTCCCTATTTCACTGACCAATTCTATTCCTTTATTTTTCAGTTCAAGGGTCAATTCTATCTCCCCATCTTCATTGATCAGTTCCAATGATGGCAACCGTTGATCAATGCCTGACAAATCCTTGCCTAGTCCATCATCGGATTGACAATCAACTATGTTTATGATTCCTTCATCTAAGCTCTCTATAGCAGGCTTCTCCTCAGGATGTTCTATGGAAGAGGGCATGCTTAGTCTAGGGGATTTCGAAAAGGTAGAAGGGTTTGGTTCGACCTTCCCTACTAGCTGACTTTGATATTGAGATATAGCAATGACATGGTGAGAACTGATTCTTCTACCATGGTAGGAGCACAAATGATTGGAGTTATTAATTCCTCTGCCAGGCAAGAACTTGAGGGGTCGGAGTGACTAAACCATATACCATAGCAGGAGCATGAAAGATCGGAGAGACCGGTTACTCTACCTTGGCAGGAGCAACAGACGAAACAAGTGGTTTGACTGAGTGAGGGGGAACCCTATGTTGAGGGATTGATTGAAGTGGTGCTGGCATAGAAGTCGGTTCAGGCTGAAAAGCTATTGGTGTAATTAATTGTGGAGTCATGACTTGGATGGTTGGCTGAGGAGTTGTTAGTAGAATAGGCTGAGAAGCCAAGGGCTGGATGATTGGCCGAGGGGTTGTTGGTGGAATAGGTTGAGAAGCCAAGGGACGAATGATTGGCCGTGGGGTTGTTGGTGGAATATGTTGAGAAGCCAAGGGCCGGATGATTGGCCGAGGGGTTGTTGGTGAAATAGGCTGAGAATTCGATTTTGATAATGAGGTGTTGGCACAATTGACATGAGGAGCTTGATTATGCACAATTGATTGTGCCGTTGACACGGGTTGCATGTCCGACCGAGATTGTGGCATGGGTGGCCTAATCAACTGGCGTCGAGGAGTTAGCTGAAGATGATGATCTAGATGAGGTTGGAGAGGGCTCCTAGGTTGGTTCATAGCATCAATGCTCCTCTCAAGTCTGGGCCTCAATTCATCAGAATATCGCATTAATTCCACATCTTCCTTTGCTTCCCCAATTATTGAATAGCCTGGCCCATATCGTTTCAAGAATTTGGCCTTGACAATTTCGAAATCCCATATCTCTACTTCGTTCAATGAAAAAAACCAATCTAGGGCTACACCCTCTAAAGATCTCCTAAAAAGAAAGGCAAGGGTCTTTCTATCATTATGTCATCGAGATGATTTGATCAGGAAATCATTGAGATGGGTGAAGGGATCACCTGAGTCATTGTAGCGATAGTAGGTTGGCATTTGTGATTGGGGTATGTAGATAGTATAGAGGGGGAATTCGATGGTTTCTTTATCCTTGGCAACAGGTGGGGAGGAATTCACCAGGGGGTGTGCATGTGGCACCTGGATGGGAGGGAGGTGGGTTGGTGTGCGAGCTAAAGAATGACCCACAATGGGGTGAGTAGGTGAGGAAACATGGCAGGGCTGCCGAGGTGGGGTTATGACAAGAGGTCGAACTGTCGATTGGGGAGGCAAAGCAGCTCGGTTGACTTTGGTTGGACCTTGATTAGCAGGCATCTTTCCCTTCACTAGAGATTGTATGAATGACAAGGTATTGAGATCAAGATGAAAAGATAGATCCTTAAGAGCTTGTTCTATACTAAATGAAGCGGATTGATGGGCATCCCCTTGCACTTCAGGTTCCATAGCAGCATTGGCATGGCTTTCGGGTTGTTGTTGGAGCTTGTAGAGACCTTCCCCGTACTCCTGTTGCTTGTAGTAGTCCGACCTCCCAACGTGGCTTCCGGACTTTAGCATCATGGGCATCATGTCGATATTTCTAGAAAGATGGTTAGAAAAGAGAGCAATCAAAGCACACAATTGAAGATTTTTTTTTATGTTTTGTTTTGTTTGATTTTGTTTTGTTTCAATTTGGTTGTTTTGAAAATAGGTTGAACACAAAATTAAAAAGGTTTTATTTTGTTTTGTTTAGGTGTTTTGTAAGAATGAAAATTTTTTGGTTGTTTTCAATTGTTGTGAGCTAGCAAGTTGTGCAAACAAGTTTT
This sequence comes from Cryptocoryne crispatula var. balansae, assembly GCA_036172225.1. Taxonomy (NCBI): domain Eukaryota; kingdom Viridiplantae; phylum Streptophyta; class Magnoliopsida; order Alismatales; family Araceae; genus Cryptocoryne; species Cryptocoryne crispatula. The sequence continues at coordinate 20,524,654 of CM069926.1, read as the reverse complement.
TAAAATGACTGCTCGACAATTTTTGGGTTGAAACCTTAGATTAGATAGATTGTTAACAATTGTTCACTCAAGTGGGTATGGTTCCTATTGCTTCAATCTTCAAGACCTAAGGTTGTCACTCAATCACCACGAGTAGGTACTTGGGTTCTTCGGGTTTTGGGAAAGTAGTACAACCGGCCCAATCGTGCAGAGAGGAATACTCCACGGATGGGGACTTACGGAGGTCTTGATGGAAACAACCAAATCAACTAGGAATGAATATCCCAGAAGAGAGGTTAGAATCCACCAAGAAGGTGTTTGGAGGGTGAGGGTGTGTTGGGAGGGAGAGCCCCCGCCTCAAATGCCCTACGGATCGGAGCAAGTCCGGTACCCGATGCAAAAGCTAAAGAAAAAATAAAAATAGAGGGTAGGAGGAGAAGAAGAAATCAATGTGCAAAAACATGAAATGAAATGAAGTAAACAAAGCATGCGATATGCAAATGAGACAAGCAATCAAGCAACAAAACAAATAGTCTAGTGACTAGAACTGAATTAAAATGAAACTAGTTGCACAAACAAATCAAGCTAGCACGGTTAAAGACATTGGTTGTCCCACCGTGGTCGCCAAAAAGCTGTCGACTCCAGAAACGGGTTCCGGATCGGCACCTCAAGAGAAGGTGAAAGATAGAATGGGGGAAAAAGGGGAGTGAATCGGAAAACACTCGGAAAGTTGTAAAGAGTCCTCACCTCGGCCCCACACTCACATTGATCCCCGAACTTTCATCTCACGGCATCGTTCGAGCACCGGAGATGGTTCGGGTCATGTGGGAGGAGAGTGAGAAATAGATGACTTAATGCATGAGAAGATTGAAGAAGTGGTCGCCAGGAGCCGTGGGCTCCGCTTTATGTATTGAAAATAGAAAGAAGTTGTCCGTGTGTACCTTAGCGTGGGAGAAAGGGATGTGAGTTCAACCTTCTTCTTCTTCGGCCAGCCGATGAAGAAGAGTCCAACCAATGCTAGCTTGATGTATTTGTGCAACTAGGAATAATTTCTATGAAGGATGCATAGGTTGAATCCACCATTAAATGTACTGAAATTGACTGATAAGATGATGACTTAGAAGAGAAGACTTCGGATCTGTCTGTGCAGCACCGGTGTTGAAGCCATAACAAGCAGAGGAAATGTCAGAATTGATCTCTGTTTGTTGGAGATGAAAGATATCTTGATGAACCACACTTCGTATGAAAAAAGTCAGGCCATAAAATGACTATAAATATCTGTAGACGCCGATGATCAGCAGTGCAGCACATTGGAGCATAGACCGGCTTCTTCTTCACTTTGGTATGATCTCCGGGCACCGGGACGAAGATAGAACTATTTTGGGAGATTGGGAAGAGCCTAGGGTGGCTGGAGGATGAAGAGAGAAGTGCTGGAGGATGGGGATGCCCTTTTTAGGTCGTTCATATGAGTCTCCCTTTATAGGGGATGAGAACCATATCAAAAAATAGCAAGTTTTGATACATCCGACCATAGGTTGAATTTCCTCCATTTAATATTGCTAAGTTTCATCCTGAGGCATCTATAAACTTACCTAAATGATTGAGAGAGATTGGAAACCGTGGATCACCTTCCCCATGCTCAAAATATGCCTCCACTTGAAGAGGAAACAAATCTAGTCTAAAAATGGCAAGTCTTGATATACAAGACAACAAGTTGGATTGCCATCATTAGATGATGCTAATTCCGACCATGAAGCTTTAAGATACTATAAAAAGTGATATGGATAAGGAAAAAGGAAGGTAAGGTCGTTAATTGGTCAGATATGTGCCCAATGGGCTGGGCTTGCATGCAATTGGGCTTGATTGGTGCTGCGTGCGGACAGAACTGCGCATCTGACTTCCAAAGGGCACTGCGGACAAATGGGAGATCATAATTGAATGCCGTTTGTTGAAATGGAAAGATAACTCAGATAAGAAGATTATTAATGTTGAATACTTTTTAATTAGATGTCCATATAATCCTGTGAAAAATTTCCAAATAGAGTATATGCTGGGAAAAGTATAATCTGTCATACCACCAAGAGTCTCTTGTTCGGCAAACACGGATTTGATTAGAAATTAGCAAATCATCTTCATATTTCCAATAAGCACCTTGGCTCATCTGAAAGGGTGGTTCATCATGATTTTGATGGTCTAAAAGAGATGTTGCCAATGATATAATGGTTTAAGCTCTAAATAAGGCCAAATTGGCGTGTCTACACATGCTGCTTCAACATGTACTTAAGAAGATCAAACTTGGATATTATGCTAACCTTGTGAGCCAGGAGATAGTGCCTCAATTTCTTAGCTGCAAAGACTAGGGCAAAGCACATCTTTTCCATGAAAGAATACTTGTGTTCGGGACCTACCAACCTTCTGCTAAGGTAGTAAAGTGGCTTCTCCTTCCCCTCATCATTCAACTGGGCAAGCATTGCCCCCATGGAGGCATCGAGTGCTGTGATATAGAGAATCAAGGGACGACCTTTGACAGGTGCCCCCAGCACTGGTGGGTTAAGTAGATACTGCCTAAGCCCATCAAGGGCGGCCTGACTTCTGTCATCCCAAATGAAAGGGGTGCCTTTCTTGGCGAGCCTAGGGAAAGGCTGGCACCTACCAGAGAGATTGGCGATAAAGCGCCAGATGTAGGCAATCTTGCCTTGAAGAGACCTTAACTCACGTATGTTTCGAGGCGGAGGTAATTCTCTGATAGCCTTGATTTTATCAGGGTCAATCTCAATACCCCGATATCTAACATTGAACCCCAAAAACTTGCCACTAGAGACACCAAAAGAACATTTCATTGGATTCATTTTCAATTTATACAGGCAAAGTCTTTCAAAGACTGTTTCCAAGTAACCCAAGTGGTCGGCCCACATTTTAGTTTTAACAACAAGGTCATCTACATAACACTCCACCAAATCATGCAACATCTCATCAAAGATCTTTGTCATGGCTCGCTGGTATGTTGCCCCTGCATTCTTCAAGCCAAATGGCATCCGCTTGTAGTTAAAGATACCCTTGGGAGTACGGAATGCCGTGAAGTTCTTGTCCTCTTCTGACATCAATATCTGATTGTAGCCAGATGACCCATCCATGAAGAACAAAACCTCATGTCCCATGGTCACATTCACCATATTCTCCGGTATTGGCAAAGGAAAGTAATCCTTCAGGGTCACATTCACCATATTCTCCAGTATTGGCAAAGGAAAGTAATCCTTCAGGCAGGCCTTGTTTAGGTCCCGGTAGTCTATGCACACCCAAATCTACCCATTCTTATTTTTGATAGGAACGATGTTGGTAAGCCAGACTGGATAAGTGCAAGGCTCGATGAAGTCCACATCCCTGAGCTTGTCGACCTCTGTGTTGACCTTGAGTTCTAGGTCAGCACGCATTCGCTGTTGGGCTTGCTTGATCGATTTGATAGTCGGGAGGATGGCAAGATTGTGAACTGCCACCTCAGGGGCAAAACCTGGCATTTCATCATATGACCATGCAAAGTAATCCTTGTATTCTTGGAGAAGGGCTCTGTACTGGTTTCTTTCTTCTTCAATGAGGAGGGCACTGATAAAGGTTGTCCTAGTGTCATCTGGAGTCCCCAAGTCAATTTCCAGGAGTTCGTCGACCGTTGCCTGGCCACCATTTTCAATTTCTTCGGGAACTGGGCGAAGGTCCATGAACTCAGCATAATTATCTTGTTCATCCTAACTAAGAGGGGCTTCAACCTGCGCAGGGGAGGTAGAGGCTTGCTGTACAAATAGCTCGGCATTAGTCTTCTGGCTGCTACCAAGGCCTTGAATCAATATTTCTTCATCCTCGGATGACTCATCAATGATAGGGATGGAGCTGCTAGGCTCACCACCATGCTGGATGTTGATCATGTCCACGGCATAATGGACTAGCGCCTCATAGTCAGAGTCATATGCCAGGCCAGGATGCTTGCTGGTCGTGTTTTGGCCATCCTGGGGATTACACATGTTGTGAAAAGCACGGGCCTTCTTCCGGGACTGCCTCTGGGGAATTCCCATCTTTCGATACATGTGGAGAATACTAGGGGAGATCCCTAATGATGGCTGAATTGTCACCGACTGAGAATCTGATTGCTCGGGCCACCCAAAGTCATCTTTCTGAGATCACTTCTTCATCATTTTAGCTTTATAAAATGTTAGGACAGGGCCAGGTGTGTAGGAGACTCTGAATGTGGTGAGCTTTTCAATAGTTCATAGCTCACGGTCCCCTGTTAACCACAACAAACTTTGAGGCATGTAGATGCTATCCTCAATCTCTCTTGTGACTGAATTTGCATTGAAGCTAGTCGGGAGCCATTCTTTGCGATACGCGTGGGTCGTGGGACCCTGTGATTTCAATGAAAGTCGGAGCATATTGGCTTTGACGTCATCAACTTGGATCTCATCATCTTGAGGGTCTTCAGCCTCCATCTTTTTTTTCCTTTATTAAGCACTAGTTTCAGCGGCCCAGTCTAAAAGTATGGGATGACATCAGCAAGGTGACACTCAGCAATCTCAAAGGGGGACTGATCAGCCTCAACTCTATACTGCCTCCCCTCCTTGTTGTATTTTATGCACTGGTGGAATGTGGATGGCACAATGCAATTGGCATGAATCCAAGGGCGTCCCAACAATGCCCCGTATGTTGTGTCGGCATTGATGATGTACAAGGTGGTCTTGGCCATTTGACCTCCCACATCCAGTTCCACATTGACTCGGCCCAAAGCCTCCTTTGAGTCTTGGTTAAAACCAGAGATGGTGACTCTAGGAGCTTTCTGCAGATATGGTGTTAGAAACAAAGCTTTGAACGTCTTGATGGGCATAAGATTGCATGCTGAACCAGCATCGATCATGATGAGATTCATCTCATACCCATTTATAGAGCCTTTCATGTACAATGCCCTATTGTGGAAGGCATTGGGAAAGACTATGTCTTTATCCGTGAATGACACAGAAGCCGCATAGGCGTCAAACTGTCCAAGCTCGGCAATGTGAGCTTCATACACCTTGGGTTGCTGCAGAACTGTTATAAGGGTATCACGAAGCTCCTTTCTCAAGAAGAGCACTTCCCAAATACTGAGGCGTACAGGTAGCCTCCTAATCTTAGATAGCAGGGAGGTGTTGACTTAATCCCTTGTTTCTGCTGTTGTTGGATACCTGGCCACAAGGGGGTCAGGCTGGTCCTCCTGAAAGTTTGATGAAGCAAAGGGCTGAGAAGGGCTTGGGCCCTCATCTTCATCCACGAGATGATTTAACTGAGAGGGACTAGGCTGGTTGGCCTTTCTGGCATCTATGTACTGAACATGGACTGATGTCAATGGCACGTCTGACCCGGTGATTGGCACACTTGGACCACTAGCAGATCCATTTAAATTAGTGTTGTGCCTAGGGGGCTGTCTGATGACTGGAGCAGGCACTGGGCCAGGTTCATCATCCTCAAGGTAGATAACCTTATCTGTAAGTTGGATCTGACCACCATGCTTCTTCTGGGATATTCGTTCACTTCTCCTCAGGGCTGAGAGGTTGATCTGAGGACCCCGATGAGCCCAACCTTGACTTTTATAGGAAGTTGGAGGAGGGTAATTTACCATGTTGCAGGAGAAGGTCTGAAACTAGGCCATGAGCTCCTCCATGTTAGGCTCATCGGCACCGTCTTCCCAAAAATTTGCAATTAGGGCCAGGGCTGCCTCCTCACCAATCCCCACCCTCTGCCTAAGGTTAAGCAGACAGTTGGTGAATCTTTGTAACTTGGCTCAATCACCCCAAGGGATGAAATCATCGAGTGTCGAGGGTCCCGACGGCTACTTTGGAACATACTCCTCAAGTTGGTTAATCAACTTCTGGAGCTTCTGAACTTGAGTCAAGCTCTGTTGCTGAGCTTCAATCTCTGTCAGGTGTTCTTCCTACCGCAAAGCTCTTCTCTTCTCGGCTTTTGTCTTATTCTTCAGCTGCTTCCTCCGGTGTGTAGCATCAGATGGGCCATGCAGTGGAGCTACTTGATTGTTGTGACCCTTTGCATGTGACAATGTAGCTTCTTGGTCCTCTGCCCTACATAAGGCAACTTCTGCTCGAACTCGAGCCCTCTCTTCCCGCGTAGGGATAACTTGCCAAGGTCGCTCAGTGTCCTCGGCTGCTTCTTGGATTTGGCATTGGCGTTGAGCCTCGGCCTCAATGTTCTTCTGTATAAGCTTGCAAGGGAGCTTCTAATAACTAGAAAATAATTGGGGGCACCCAGAACTTTGTGAGGTGCCCCCAGCCTTGTGTTTCTTTGGCATACCAACTTCAGGGGTGGCATGAATGACATAGGAAGAACTCGCCGGGCTTGAGTTGACGTGGGGCTGCGGTGGCTGAACGGAGTAACATACGATCTTAAGGACTTCGTTTATGATCAAGTCTTTAAGGTGCTTCTTAACTGCCTGATAGTTCTCAATGGAGTGTGATTGTGTATGATGATATCCACAACCACCCCTAGGAAAGGACATGAAGTGTAAGCCCCTATCCGGATGTGGTTCCATCAGGCCTCCCCTTGCAACCACATCGTAGAGATGGCATGTCATTACCTAAGGAAAGGAATACCATGAGTAAACATGATATCGACGATGCTTCTTTGGCCTGTCCGGCTGTGGTGCTTCAACTGGTGCCATCGGAGAGCATGCAGAGAAAGCTTCAGGCTCTGTCTCGTATTGATCAGCACTTTCCCAAAGCTCATTGGGCTGATTAACAGTTTGCCCTGAAGGCTGAGGTGAGTTAGCAAAAGATCTCCCCTGGGCTTACAGAGGAGGGGGGCAAGCTTCTTCGTACGTCATCTCGCTAGTAAGTAGCTCGGTGACGTTAGCCATGGTAGCCGTAATGTCTGCCTTTAGGTGTGCACACCTAACTCGGAATCCTTCCAAAATGGAGTAGACTCGGGATGCCATCTGATAAACCATGGGGTGCAGAGGTTGCTCTACATTTGGACATTGTCGTCGTTCGGGTGGAGGAGGAGGAGGCCCTAGAACAAGATGCTCTAATCTGTAATGTATTGCATTGACCGCGAAGTTCGTCGGTGGTCGAGGCTTGACATGTGGCTGTACAAGCTGATTCCCCAAATTAAGAACTTGGTCCTAGATCAACTTTTCAGCCAAGTCCTTGAACTGGTAGCAATCTTCAATCATATGCCACACTAGTCTATGGTACAGGCAGAAGTTTGATTCCCAACTCTTGGCAGCATCCTCTGGGCGTCGACTTGTTGGCAGGCTGATCAACCCATTCTTCATACATGCATCAAACAATTTCTTTGTATAATCCCGCGCAAAGGAATAGGGTTTTGAGGCATGTTCCTCCCATGTGGGTCTTGGAGCAAGATTGGTGGTAGTCCTCAGAGGGGGTGCCGTGGTAGCACTTTTGCCCCCAGCATTATTATAGTGTCCAGAAGATGATGAGACATCCACCGCATTGACATCTCTAGAAGCTGGCTGTTTGTCCTTCATCGGCCTTGATCTTGCAGCTGCCACCAAAAGGTTATTGACATAGAAGTGTTCTATGTCAACAACTATGACATTCAAGTCATCGAAGGATTGGATCTGAGTCCCTAGCACCTTCTCCTGGATCTCATCCTGAAGGCCTCTCTTACACAATGCAACTGCCTCCTCATGCAAAGGTGCGTTGGCACACTTCATACATACATTTATCCAATGGCAAATATAGTTGACTGCTGATTCATTTTGTCCCTAGAACATAGTGGTCAATTCGACCAGAGTTTGCGGCCGCTCGGAGAAACTAAACCTCTCAATAAACTTTCTTTGTAGATCAGGCCAGTCTACTACTGACCCAGGCTTCAACTTAGAAAACCACTTAAAGGCTGTGCCTGTTAGAGTGGTGGCGAAGTACTTAAGTAAGTACGACTCGCAATGTGCCAACTCACCCATGTGAGTTTATTATAAAGCCAAATGATCCTTGGGGGACCCACGCCCATCAAACTTGGAGCACTTGGGCACCTTAGAGATGTCAGGGGGAAGTTTCACATACTGATGACGTGGTAGCACCTACGGGTTCCCTTCAACATAGACCGCTGATTGGTCCAAGGAGGAAAGACAAGCCAAGGGATGGCCCCTCGCCCGAGATGGTATCTTGAGAGCGGCTAATCGGCTCGAGTCTTCGAGTTTTTTAGGAGAGGGCTGCCCCCTCTCAACAGCATCCCCGGCCACTGGTTGGCCGGTCTTCTTGGAACGGGTAGAAGGTTGACTCTTCCCCCGTGTAGCTAGCATATTCTTAATAACGGGCGTAGCAGGGGCCCATGAGTCATCATCCAACTGGCTCAGAGCAACGAACTGGTTGACAAGGGGTATAACGATAAGCCACGGTTGGCGTCACTTCTCTTCCCTAATCTCAGAGGGAGTCTTGATGAAAGTGGCTGGGCGGGCACGATTCCAAGGGTACCGTACGTTGCCAACCTCCAAGTTATGGCGGGAGCCATGTTCAAGCCGAAGCTTGCGCAGACTCGACTAAGGAGATGCGGGTGTAGACATGCCAAATTTGCCTAATTTAGATCATAAAACTCATTCTTTATAGGGTAACATGTATGATTGATCTTATAATGATGCCAGGTCCTTTTAAAGTTGATTTGGAGCTTTGCCGAACGAAATCGGATGCTTTCCAAAGTTTTTCGCAAAAAGCCATAATTTCTGAGTGAAAGCCACACGTAAATCGTGTAAACATAGAAAGTGGCTGAATGACCAATGCCTAATGATCATGCATTGAAGGTAATGGTCATATTCACACTTCGGACAAGTTTTGTTGCATACCGTGCCTTTCCGGTTTGCCGTCGGAGTCATTTTGACCAGTATCGTATCTTCTGTTCACTGTCCTAATTTTAGGAAAAAATTCTGAAGTTTTGGAGAGTGTGATGTCTGATCCAATGTTACAGAAAGCTTCTTTGGCCTTTTATCTTTCCAACGCAACAAATGGCATCGAATTCCGAGTTCGGGAGTGTTCGCAATGGCTTCCGGAAGAAGGACACACAAAACAGTCCCATGCGCCCAGGTCCCTGGTCACATGCGCCGAGAACCCAGGGCACGTGCCCATGCGCCCTACCCCTGAGGCACGTGACCTTGTGCCCTGACTTGAAGGCACATGCGCCCTACCCTTGAGGCACGAGGGAACCAGTTTTTCACCGGGACTCTACCTCTGAACGGATCGAACCAGATAAGATCAAAATTTTCGAATGGATAGCATGCACTACCACTTGGAGGCACATGCGCCCTGCCTTGAGGGCACATGCGCCCTGGGGTAGGGCACATGCACCCTGGGGTAGGGCACAAGGTCCCCTATTTTGTAGCTTGGATCGCGACAGTTTTCTCCTATAAATAAACTCCGATTTTGGTCGTTCCAAAGGCATGTGCACGACCCCCCAGGCATCTCAAGACTTCCAAGCTCCCTCCTGCATCCATTTTATGATTTTTAGAAAGAGAATTTCGAGTTTTTAGAGAGAGAAAAGTCAGTTCAAGAGAGAGGAAGGCTGGTCTGCAGGTGATCTATCAGGTCTCTCTTCTTCGGCCTATACAGCAGCGTGTGGACAACTTCTGCCCGAGCTCTCTTTATCAAAGTTATTCCTCTCCAAGTCTTCTTCAGTTTGCAATCAATGACACTTGATTCTAAGTTTGGGGCTAATTGTGACGAGGGTAGAAGAAAAGTCGCGCCTGGCAGATCCTGGACTGCTGCTCGGCTTTTTTGCCAACCCAGATTTGGCTATATCTCTCTCTATTCTTATCAGAATCTTGCTGTTCTTTTTCCTATCTCTTTGTTTATGTAATGTATACATCATCATATCATTTTTTTTACATTTTTTTGCATTATTTTTAGTCTGTTAATTCGAAAATAGAAAAAGAGGGGTTAGAGATAACCCGAATCCGGTCAGTTTCTAGTCAATTGTGTGTTTCATGTCATTTTATTTACATATACTCCACTTTGTCTAGTTTTAATTGTCTCTTTCACTTGTTTATTTGTCTAGTTTCACAGATGATCAAGCACCCACGTGTTGAGGACTCTTCTTCAATGGCTGGCCGAAGAAGGAGAAGCTTTGACCCACACTCTTCATGCTAAGGTACACACGGTCAATCTTTAATTTCATAAATCGGAACCCGCGGTTCCTGGCAACCACATGTCTTAATTTCCTTCTTCTCACCCTCCTCCCACATGACCCGAACCGTCTCTTTGGTGATCGAGCGACGCCAAGGGATGAAAATTCGGGGATCAATGTGAGTGTGGGACCGAGGTGAGAGTTACTTTCCTGCTTTCTTCTTTCTTTCTCATCCCCTCTTAAGGTGATGATCTGGATTCATGGACTTCCCTAAAAAGGAGAGGGCCCGTCGAATTTTCAGAGTCGACAGCTTTGTGGCGATCACGGTGGGACAAGCAATGTCTTTAACCGTGGGTGCTTAGTGTTTTGTTTGCAACTAGTTCTAGTTCTAGACCGGTTCCCACGTGAGCCTTTCCGTCTTTCCAACCTTATTAATTTCATGCCATCTCAAAATTTATGATTTCACCCATATTTCATCAGATCTGAAGTGTCAAGTATGTCATTTAATTTTTGTCATTTTATTTAAATCGGTTCCCGCGTGAACCACCTTTTTTCTTTTCAAACCGGTTCCCGCGTGAACCAATCTCTTTCTTTACTTCGGTTCCCACGTGAACCAAACCACTTTCCTTCAGATATATCCCCACTTGGATCAGATCCTTATTCACCTTTAATTGGCCCCACGTGGCCTTTTTTCAATCATTCAAACCGGCTCCCACGTGAACCACCCTTTTTTTACCCAAAACTGGTTCCCGCGTGAACCACCTTCAATTTTTACCCCGGTTCCCACGTGAACCAGCTTATTCTTACATCGGTCCCCGCGTGGACCACCCTTTGCTTGGCTATCAAATCTGAACCCTCTTCTTTCTATTACTTTTTACTATCTCTATTTGGCTCACATAAGAAACAAGGTTTAGATTCTAGCTTCTAGTTGTCTGTCTAGTTTCTAATTGCTTGTCTTGTGTGATTGCTTGTTTATTTAAGTTTATGTTTTGCTTATTACTTGCTTTATTACTTGATTGTATTCTCTGCTCCTTCTCTCTACCTTCTTCTTTTACACTTTTTTGAGGTGGGAGCTCACTCTCCCATTTACCGCTCCCATCCAAAATACCCTCTTGGTGGATTCTGACCTCTCTTCTGGGATATTCCTTCCTAGATGACTTGGTTGGTTTTCATCAAGGTCTCTGTAATTCCTCATACGTGGAGTATTCCTCTTCACGATTGGGTTTGTTGTACCACTCCCCAAAACCCAAAGCATCATATGTTACCTACGCGTGGTGAGATTGTGTGAAACCTAGGTCATTGGAGATTGGAGTTAGGATCCTAACCCATTTGTTGAGAGAACAATTCTTTAAAAAATCCATAAACCTAAGGTTTAATCAAAATCATTACGTAATCTTGTTTTCAAGTCTTTGCATCACTTGTTTGTCAAAGAAAAATTCAAACTCTAACATTTTTTTGCAAGATACTAAAAAGCCAGAAAAAAGTTCTTTGTTTATTTTGCCAACGTGTTCAATGCAATTAAGGTCTGGAAGGCACATTAGAATGGCAGAACAAGCTGAGCATCGAGAGCATTGGATGGGTCACCAACCAATTTCGTCAGACGGTCATGTTAATCCATTGTTTGAGTCAGAAGCGTAAGAGGTCTCTCAACCATCTGCTCCTCGTGATGTTGAACAACTCTTTAGGGAATTGTCTATCTATACCGACCTAGAAACCTATGCCCGCATACAATCCATGGTGAAGGGCAAAATTGTCTCAGATCAGGCTGAAGTCAACCAAGTTACCTCATCTCCTTGTCCTCTTGTTCGACCACCACTCATTCAATCACCCTTTGTACAACCACCTATTGTTCAACAATCTGTGATTCAACCATCATTAGCACAACCATCTGTAGTTCAACCATCTTTAGTTCAACCATCTGTGGTTCAACCATCATTTATTCAGCCATCTTATTTTAACCATGTTGCTCCCCTGACCCACCAAGTCATGGGACAATCTTCAGTAAATTTGCCAAGTCATGCTCCTCAATTCCAAAATCATGTCTCTAACCACATACCCCCACCAGTAAACCAAGAACCTGCTCTCACCCAGGCAATCATGGATTAGCTCACCCAGATGAATGAACACTATGAAGAGCCGAGATGTCGCCTGGACTCCAAGTCGGTTCCCGAGATCCTATTCCTTCTTTGCCGCTCTCCACCCGCTACCTTCTGAGCAACCAGTTTATCGCCGCTACAATGGTACTGGCAATCCTTTTCTTCACCTTAAAGATTTTCTCTATGAAGCCTCATTCTGGAAAAATGATCGTAGGGTTCTTGCTTTCTTATTCCGCCGATCACTAGAAGGGTCTGCATTGGAATGGTTCTACTCGCTCGACCCCTTTGAGGCAGGAGACTTTGATATTGTCATGACCAAATTTTTGCAAAGATACAGAGACCGGGTGGCACCATCATGCTCCATCACAAATTTGATTGCTGAAAAGATGAAGCCCGAAGAGGACTTCATAAAGTTTGCTGATCGCTGGAGGGGAATGGTAGAGAAACTGACAGATGTTATTTCTGAAGGAGAACAAGTAAAGATGCTTATCGGCAAAACTACACCTGCCTTGAGGAATGTATTGATCATGCACCGTCCTACCACTATGAATGAACTTTATGACAGTGCCCAATACTTGCAAGCCCACTTCAAATATGCCACCATGATAAATCTTTTTGATCCCAAACCTAGAAACTTTAAGAAACCCACCTATGCACCAGTTGGGCCTACAACCAAAGGAGTGGTCAACAATGAAGCTATAAACATTGTAGGGAACCAGGGAGGGAACCGTCAAAACCAGTTCAGAAACCCACCACAAAACCATTCCTATTACTTCCCTCAACAACTGGTTAGGCCACAACAACCATAACAACCACAACAACCCCCTCAGCCAGAAGCACAACCCCAGCAACCTCGTCAACCTACCTACAATAGGGCACCGTTACCACCCAATTAGGCACTACGAAGGGGAGGTCCTAGGAGAGAGAATTACCAACAACTCCCTTACTCTTTGACCGACATCTTCAATATACTCATGGTGGAGAAATAGTTGGAATTTCCCAAGGAAAGAGAGGTTTGGCAAACAAATGCAGACATGTCCCGATACTGTGCTTACCACCGGTGTCCTGGTCACACCGTAGAAGTGTGCTTTCAATTCAAGGATTACATCCACGATCTGAATGACCAAGGCAGCATTGATTGGGCTCAAATAGGGGAATGCATACAGGCTATGAAGGCTAGGCAGTAGCAGCAACAGCGCCCACCGGCTCAACCTCAACAACAACCTGGCTTGGGGATTGTCCATAATCCGCTCCCATTACATGGTCCGGCTCCAGCACTGGCACCAGCACATCAAAACCCAGGAATTGGTCTAGTACACTCCATTGTCCAGGGAGATGCCAGCCGTGCTCAAGGTTGGCAACTAGAAAACCAAAATCCAACCATGCCGGTCAACCCAGCTAGGCCTCCTGCTAGGAACCCTCCTAGACAAAATAATTCATGCACATTCTACTCCACAACTACCACAAAGCTCAATAACCCAAACACTGGCCGCCACTTCTTCATGCCGACTCATCATTAGGCCATCCCCCTCCTTAACTACACCTCCTTCAACCATTACTACACACCGGCCCTTGCTCATCCGACCACCACAATCACCACCAAACCACTGAACTGACCTATGAGCTCTGCCACTCTAAAACCCCGACCTATCATACAACCAACCCCACAACCTACACCTTCATTAAACCCATCAACCACTCCTGCACCCCGGCCTCTTCTTATCAGGCCACCAGTATCACCATCACTACCACCTCCAAATCCTACCCCTCTACCCACTAACCCAATCATCCCAGAAACACCAATCCCATTGTCTACCATACCTGCACCTACACCACCTGTTCCACCACAGTCCACCCCAGTTAACCCATCACCTCTACCCAACCGCCAAATAGCCCCGGTGTTTCAGAGTGGGAGGATGTTCCAACGGCTCTTTCCCCAAGCTAGTACTCAACCGCAGGATCTAGTGGAGGAGGAACAAGTGGAAGAACCATTGCCAGGCACGGCATATGATTTGTTGAAACATTTAGATAAGACACTGGCCCGTATTTCCATACTTGAGTTGATCAAAAGATCAAAGGTGCACCAGGAGATTCTACATTAATATTTGCAAAGGATCATGGTGAGTGAATATCTCCCACCTGAGAAGATCACTACAGTGTTAGCCTCTAGAAGTAAGCACCCAACACTCACTTTTTCTCAGGAGGAATTAGCAGATCCAGAGGTCAGGAGATATGCGTTGCATGTGGCTGTTATTATTTGCAAAGTTGAAGTGAAATCATGTTTGGTTGACACTGGAGCTTCTGTCAACGTTATGCCGCCAGAAACTTTGCAGTTGTGCGGCATTTCAAAACAACAAATCAAGCCATCATGTGCCATGGTGATGGCCTATGACAACTCCAAGAAGTCTACACATGGGGTGGTCACTCTAGAGGTTAAACTTGGACCATGTACAGTCACAACGGATTTTCATGTTCTAGAATTGGATCCAACTTTTCGGGCTATACTTGGGAGGCCATACTTGGAGGTAATAGGAGCTGTGGCTTCAACAAACCACCAGTGCATAAAGTTTTCCATTAAAGGACAAGTGGTCAAGGTGACTAGCATGCCTGTAAGGGATGAGATGACTGATGCTACTTTTACATCGCCCTTAAGACTGTCAATACCACCCCAGATCTCAGTGGGAGATTTACCAGAAGTTAGATGCATGACCGCCTCTCTACCTGACACAGTGGGATGGCGAATGATGATGAAACTAGGCTATCAGCCTGGAAAAGGTTTAGGCAAGGATCTTCAAGGGATCACTCAGCCGATTCAAACTGTGAAAAGGCCACGCAGGCAGAGGTTGGGATACAAAGAGCGATTCCATCCCAAGGAGGATCTTCCAGCCAGGATATGCCATGGGACTCTAGGCATTCTTTATCAAAGGGGCCATGATGATGGCTGAAGATGATAAGAGTTCTATGATAGTTGTCAAGAAAAGGAAGGCTCCAGATGAAGGAGAAGACTTGGAAGACATGTGCTTATCTTTGACTCGTTT
Organism: Cryptocoryne crispatula var. balansae; assembly: GCA_036172225.1. Taxonomy (NCBI): domain Eukaryota; kingdom Viridiplantae; phylum Streptophyta; class Magnoliopsida; order Alismatales; family Araceae; genus Cryptocoryne; species Cryptocoryne crispatula. The sequence goes on along the minus strand of CM069926.1, from coordinate 20,509,440 downwards.
GTTCTCAAGTGGGGAAGAGTACCAAGAACCACTCAAGGGCAGACTAATCTTGGATCATCTGGTTGAGCATACCACCCAAGTTAGAACCATTCCGCGAGGTCCGAGCATAAAAATCCCATGTTTAAACCTCGTGCCGTTGTTCTTAGATCTATTGGATGGGCTTCTGGGCCCACTTACCCACTTTGGGCCCATGTGCCTTCTTAAGCCTTCTATTCTCACTGGGCCTGCTTGCCTATCTACTTCCCTCGTCAACTTCAGAACTGAGGGTTCTTTCCAACATGGGCACACATGCCCATCTATTTCTAAAATCGGGTCTACGTACCAGTTTGCTTTTTTCATCTGTTTTGGACCCATGTGTCCACTTTCTATTACCATTGGGCCAACGAGCCCTCTTTCTCCCTTTGTTCTTAAGTTTTTCTCTCTGATAATTTAGCCAGCTTCTAGCAAACCTCGAGTCATTCCGACTCATTCCATCTTTTTGCTTGAGAATCCCAAAAAAAAATGTCTTCTCTGAAACTCACATTTCCATCGAGGAGACATCTCTACTCATCCCAGAGGGTGCTCCCAATCAAGGGTCCCTCTTTTCTGAATCATTCATCGATTTACTCGATCCTCCCTCCACTATAAATACCACATTTCCAACTTTATCTTCAGTAGGTCAGGTTAGGTTAGGAAATAGAAAAGTCAGAGGTAAACGAGTTCCAAGTAGGTATCTGCAACAATTGGCACAAAAATGCGTAGAGTGTGCAAGGCTGCCAAACCTTTTAGAGAATACCATACAACTAGATGAAATCCGGTATGAGGATGAGCATAACATAGATCATACTTTGGGAGCATATGAGGTAGTATCAGAGAAGGATCCCAAATTTGAGGATGAAATTGAGGACTTGGCCGATTTGTATGCATCTGGACTTAGAAGATTTGAGGAACCATCAGCCATAGGGAATAAACCAACCAAGGAACTGAATTTAGGAACCCTGGACGATCCTAAGACTATCCTCATCAGTGCAAACCTCACTCCCTCAGAAGAACAACGTTTGATCAAAGTGTTGGAAGAATATAAGGACACGTTCACATGGACATATGAAGACATGCCGGGATTAGATAATTCATTGGTTGAACTTAGATTAATCTTGAAACCTGGAACTACCCCAGTTAAACAAAAGCTCAGGAGGTTCCACCCTGATATTGCACTCAAAATGAAAGAAGAGGTCGACAAACTACACCAAGCAAAATTTATTAAAGTTGTCCTATATCCGCAATGGGTGGCTAACATAGTCCCTGTTATGAAGAAGGATGGACGGGTTCAGATCTGTATAGATTTCAGGGACTTGAACCAAGCGTGTCCTAAGGATGATTTTCCTTTACCTCATATCGATGTTTTGCTGGATAACACAGCTGGATTTGAAATGCTTTCATTCATGGATGGCTATTCTGGATACAATCAGATCCGATTAGCTGAGGAGGATCAAAAGAAGACCTCGTTCACTACACCTTAGGGAACATATTGCTATGTTGTCATGCCCTTTGGGTTTAAGAATGCTGGTGCTACATATCAGAGGGCTATGATGGCTATCTTTCACGACATGATGCACACCCTTGTAGAGGTGTATGTGGATGATTTGATTATCATGTCCAAGAGTCGGGAAGATCATTCTGAAGTGCTAAGGAAAGTTTTGCAACGAGCTAAAGAATACAAGCTGAACATGAACCCTAAGAAGTGCACATTTGGAGTTTCATCAGAAAAACTACTTGGGTTCATAGTAAGCAAAAGGGGCATAGAGATTGACCCAAACAAGGCGAAAGCAATTATTGGTATGCCTCCTTCGAAGAATATGAAAGAGCTTCGAGGATTGATTGGGAGGCTACAATTTGTCCGCCGGTTTATCTCACAACATTCCCAAAGGTGTAAACCTTTCTATGAGTTAACCAAGGCAGGGGCCGAGTTTAAATGGGATGCAAAGTGCCTGGAGGTGTTTGTTGGGTTGAAAGCATACTTGGCAAGCCCCCCTGTACTTAGACCACCAATTCCCGACAAGCCCTTGGTCCTCTATCTTTCGGTTCTTGAGAACTCTCTTGGGGCAGTCCTTGAACAAGTTGATGAAGAAGGGAAAGAACGAGCTACTTATTACTTGTCTAAGATGTTTGATGCTTGTGAGTTGAAGTACACTGTGGTAGAAAAGACCTGTGCTGCTCTTGTTTGGGTGGTTTAGAAACTCAAACATTATTTTATTACTCACCAAGTCAAGCTCATTGCTCGTATCAATCCTATTAAGTTTTTGTTAGAGAAGACAGTCTTGACTGATCGGTTAGGGCGATGGCAGAGCTTCTTATCCCAATTTGATATCACTTATGTCCCACAGAAGGCAATCAAGGGCTATGCTATTGCTGAACACCTTGCCCACCATCCTATACCCGTCTTTGACCCAGTCCGGTCGGAGTTCCCAGATGACGAACTAATGTCAGTCCGATCTTCCAATCTTTGGACATTATATTTTGACAGGGCTCTGAACTCTCATGGTAGAGGGATAGGTATTGTCCTTCTGTCACTAGAAGGTGTCACCATTCCACAGGCTTTTCAGCTTGACTTTCCAGCAACCAAAAACATAGCTGAGTATGAAGCCTTGCTGGCCAGGCTGGAGGCCTCTCATTTCCATGGTGCCACCGAACTGAGGGTGATAGGTGATAGTCAATTGATCCTACGCCAGGTCCTATCCAAATACCGAACTTCCCATCCTAACCTCAAACCCTACCAAGAGCTCACCACCTACTATATCAAGCTATTCTTCAAACTCAAATTTGTCCATGTCCCCCCGTTCTCATAATATCATCGCCGATACCTTAGCTTCACTAGCTTCATCTTTATCTGTCGCGCTAGGCAGGCAAGTGCGGACTATCCACATCTGTAAGAGGACAATTCCAGCAATTGAGGATGGATGCTTTCTGAAGGTTAAAGAAAGATTCAACATAAAGGAATACTTGGAACATAAAAAATAAATCTCCTTAATTGAGTTGGAAGAATTAGAAGAATGTGAGAGACCTTGGTATGATGAGATGCGAGGTATTGCCAAGATCAGTCATACCCACCTGGATCAACCACCAAGGAAAAGAAGGCAATTAGAAGAGTATCCCAAAGGTATACAATCCTAGGAGGAGTGCGATACAAGAGAAGCCTAAGTGGAATCTTACTCAGGTGTCTTGATGAAAAAGAAGCCGAGTTGGTGCTGAAGGAAGCACATTCTGGAGTTTGTTGTGGTCATGTGAATGCCCAAGCCCTTGCTAAGAAAATCATCCGACAAGGGTATTATTGGCCAACTCTAGAAGAAGACTGCTCCATCTTTGTCCGGCATTGTCATTCATGTCAACTCCATGCCGACAAGATTCACTCTCCCGCATCTTCCCTTCATCCAATTCATGCCCCATGGCCTTTCGCCTTGTGGGCTTTTGATATCATTGGCCCCTTGAGTAACCTCAACTCCGAAATGCGCTCAAAATCATTCATTCTGACGATAACGGAGTACTTCACAAAGTGGGTTAAAGAGGAATCATTCGTGGAGATTAAAGTGTCAACAGTCTGCTCCTTCATCAAGTGCAACATCCTGGCAAGGTTCGGGATCCCCAGCGACATCGTCATTGATAATGGACCACAATTTCTCTCTCAAGATTTGTGTGATCTTTGCAACAGGTATTGCATTTCATTGCATCATTCATCACCATACTATCCTCAAGGCAATGGTCAAGTAGAAGACACCAATAAAACCTTAATCAAGATCATCAAGAAATCTTGTAAGTTTAACAAATTTACCGACAGGCCTGATAAGCTTATAGATGCTCTATGGGCTTATCGTACTTCTGCAAGGACTCCCACTGGACAAACCCCGTATGCTTTGGCATATGGTATGGAAGCATTGGTCCCCTACGAAGTATTACTTCCATCTCTCCGAGTTCAGCTCAACAGGGATATTCATGTTGATGAAAGACGAGAATCTCTCCTTGCACAGCTTGAACTCTTGGATGAAAGAAGGCTAGCCACCGCCGAGCATGCCCGGACTTATCAGAACAAACTTAAAAGGTTTTATCAAAAGAGGGTGGTTGAGAGAAAATTCGAGATCGGTGAGATGGTAGTCAAACGCATATTCGTTAAGCTGGGGGGTCCCTGCTCTAAGTTGCAACCTAACTAGGAAGGGCCTTTTGTAATCACTAAAAAGTATTTAGGTAATGCATATGAATTGACTAATGCAGATGGAGAAAAATTGAATCATCCTTGGAATGGAGTTTACCTCAAAAAGTATTTTCCATAAAAATAGAGAAACCACTGGTATAAACTCAAGTCATCGATCCTAGGTTGTTCGTGAGAAGTCAAGGGTAGGTACCATCCTACACACACAACACCTCCCGATCCTAGAATCTAGACAACCTGACACTAGCGAAAGGCAAGGCAGAAATCTAGATAGGAAAGGAGTACCCTTACCCTATTCTTTTCTACTCGGTCCAAGATAGGAAGAGAAGATTAGAGAGGGGTAGTATCAAAAACACTCGTCACCCTAGTAGGAGGCTGTCTTAGAGGATGCAAAAGGGTGACAAAAGATGGGCAATGAACCCCTCAGGTTAGAAAAAGAAAAATGATCAACCTGTCTTAATGAGTACCCAGAATGATAGTCAAGGCAAAAGGCACTAAAAGATGGGCAATGTCCTCACGGGTCAAAAAACTTGTCTAAATATGTGCCACATAGAAAAGAGCAAAAAAATAAGAGAGACCCAAAGAGGCCGAACCCCAATGGGTTATTTGAGTGAGAGTAGAGAAATCTCTCTCAACATCTCCAAACCCTATCAAGGACTTCCTCTATACTCTTCCTTCTTAAACCCCTTGGGTAGGGTAAACCGATCAAAATCTAGGTGGAATCCAAGCCGATCAAAGGAAGAAGGTTAGAAGGATTCTAGGTAGGGAACTTTATTTTGCACATGGTATCTACCACTTGAGTCTTAACAAACCCCAAAGACCGATGATCTGTCTCAAATACCAGTATTTTCTCTCCAAAAAAAGTGAATATTTCAAAAATCCAAAAAAATGCATATTTCAAAAATAAAAAAAAATGCATATTTTAAAACTCCAAAACATTGCATATTTCAAAAATCTGAAAAATTTGAATACTTTTGAAAATAAAAAAAAATGAATATTTCTAAGAAAACCAAAAAAATGTTCATTAGCTCAGTCATGATCATTGCCTTAGTTGCATCCATGTTTATTTCTCTGTTATGCATATTTCCATTCCTACATTGCATATCCATTTTTGCTTTAATTAACTTGTTAAGAAGGCTATTCCCTTTGACCTAAGTCAAAGTTGACCATGATAGGCAAAGGGATGAGTCATGATGAAGATCTAATCCCCTTTCTATCAAGTGTTCCATGTATTTCAATGTGGGAGGAGAGGATTCACACCACGACAGGTAAGTTCTCTCAACTCTTACCCTATTTTCATTCAAGTCATTTATTTTATTCCACCTTGTTAAGAAGGCTCCTCCCTTTGACTCAAAATCAAGGTAGACGATAAACAAGCAAAGGGATGAGTCATGATGAAAATTTAATCATATTTGTTAAGTGTTTTCAGGAGCTGAAGAAGCAAAAGAGAAGGGCCATCAGGCAACCTTTGAAGTCTAACAGGTGAATTGGTGAGATCAGTATTCCCCAAGGAACGTCATGCCAACCCTGTGGCGAAAAGAGAGGAAGCGCCACCCAACTGAACATTATCGTGGTGCTGTATTCTGTCAAAAGGGCAAGACAAGGATGGACCAGAGATACTGATGAATCAGGCGGTCGATGCAAGTTGATAAACCACGCCTGAAGATTCATCCACATTCTCATCAATCTCACATCATCACCAGCATTCCATTTTGCACTTCACATCACTCCTACTATCTGTCATTTAGTTATGTTAGGTCCATTTGATACATATTATATGCATTAATGATGAAGATCTTGAGAGTGAAAATGACTGGGCCGGAGGTCCCCTTTAACAAAATCTACGACAGCATGGTCATTTCTTCACACTCACGGATAAGCCAAAATTGAACATTGGAGGGACGATGGTTCCTAATCAGGTGTCTTGACCTCCAATAGACAATCTATATCTTCAACTATGTTTTACATAATTTTCTATGTTTTCACATCCATCTCCTTTTCATTCTTCATCATTACCAATTTTATCCCACCATGTTTTATTCTTTCCTTTCTTTTATCCCACCATGTCTTTCCTTTCTTTTATCCCTTCATGTTTTATTCTTTCCTTTCTTTTATCCCATCATGTTTTATTCTTTCCTTTCTTTTATTCCATCATGTTTTATTCTTTCCTTTCTTTTATCCCACCGTGTCTTTTATTTTATCCCACCAAACCATTGTTTCTTCTTTCTCATCATTCTATGTTAGTTCCACCATTATCTTTCAATCCCACTATGGATTAAGTCTGTCTGTCATTTTCCGAATACTCGATTTTCTGCCAGAGCATGATTCATGGTTTTCACGATACCCGAGCAATTTTGTTATGCTTAAACAAACCCTTTTAGAACTTGAGGTTATTGCAGTCCGAATTCAACTGAGTATTTTGGTGAAACTTAAATGAACTTGAGATTCCAAATATGATGGATTGGTATTCTTTTCATTTTAAGATCAACTTCTCTTTAAAACTTTAGCCCATCACAGTACAAGAACACCGCAAAGTTCGGGTTGCTAGCTGATGATGAACCTACAAATGCGAGGACTCCTCACCGCGTTGAGGGTTGGCTACATCCTTCATCCTACATCCTTTATCCTTTATTTTTCATCTCTCGTGCCATTGGCATGTCTTTTACCAATCAATTATATGAGGTTTTGATAGAACATGAAAGCGATCTAGAATACTTAGAGAGATTCATTTTGCTGGATTGGGTAGATAAGCGTATTTATATCTACACCTTGATGCCACCTTTTCAGTCCATCACCATTCCATTACGCTACATTCATCTATGCTCACTTGCATTCCATTACAGTTCACTATGAATCATTCCGCTTCATTACATGCCATTCTCTTACAAAGCCGACATCAAGGTGAGGCAAGCTGTAGACACGCCAAATTCACCTAATTCAGAGCATAAAACTCATGTTTTATAGGGTAACATGTATGATTGATCTTATAATGATGCTAGGTCCTTTTAAAGTTGATTTGGAGCTTTGCCGAACGAAATTGGATGCTTTCCGAAGTTTTTCGCAAAAAGCCATAATTTCTGAGCGAAAGCCACACGTAAATCATGTAAACACAGAAATTGGCTAAATCACCAATGCCTAATGATCATTCATTGAAGGTTATGGTCATATTCACACTCCGAACAAGATTTGTTGCATACCGTGCCTTTCCGGTTTGCCGTTGGAGTCATTTTGACAAGTATCGGATCTTCTGTTCACTGCCCTAACTTTCGGACAAAATTCTGAAGTTTTGGAGATTGTGATGGCTGATCCAATGTATAGAAAGCTTCTTCGGCCTGTTATCTTTCCAATGCAACAAACGACGTTCAATTCTGAGTTTGGGAGTGTTCGCAATGGCTTCCGGAAGAAGGATGCGCAAAACACTCCCATGTGCCCAAGTCCCTGTCACATGCGCCCGGAACCCAGGGCACGTGCCCATGCACCCTACCCCTGAGGCACGTGACCTTGTGCACTGACTTGAGGGCATATACGCCCTACCCTTGTGGCATGAGGGAACCAGTTTTTCATCGGGACTCTACCTCTGAACAGATTGAACCGGATAAGATCAAAATTTTTGAATGGATAGCATGCACCCCCACTTGGAGGCACATGCGCTCTGACTTGAGGGCACATGCGCCCTGGGGTAGGGCACAAGGTCCCCTATTTTGTAGCTTGGATCGCGATAGTTTTCTCCTATAAATAAACTCCGATTCTGGTCGTTCCAAAGGCATGTGAACGACCCCCCAGGCATCTCAAGATGTCCAAGCTCCCTCCTGCATCCATTTTGTGATGTTTAGAGAGAGAATTTTGAGTTTTTAGAGAGATAAAAGTCGGTTCAAGAGAGAAGAAGGCTGGTCTGCAGGTGATCTATTAGGTCTCCCTTCTTCGACCTCTACAGCAGCGAGTGGACATATTCGGCCCAAGCTCTTTTCATCAAAGTTATTCCTCTCCAAGTTTTCTTCAGTTTTCAATTGACGGAACTTGATTCTGAGGTCGGGTCTGATCGTGACCAGTGAAGAAGAAAAGTCGCGCCTTGCAGATCCTGGATTGGTGCTCGACTTTTTTGACAACCCAAATTTGGCTATATCTCTCTCTATTCTTATCAGAATCTTGCTGTTATTTTTCCTATCTTTTTTTTGTGATTCTACATCATCCTATCATTTTTTTGCATTATTTTTAGTCTGTTAATCCGAAAATAGAAAAAGAGGGGTTAGAGATAACCCGAATCCGGTTAGTTTCTAGTCAATTGTGTGTTTCATGTCATTTTATTTACATATACTCCACTTTGTCTAGTTTTAATTGTCTCTTTCACTTGTTTATTTGTCTAGTTTCACAGATGATCAAGCACCCACGTGTTGAGGACTCTTCTTCAATGGCTGGCCGAAGAAGGAGAAGCTTTGACCCACACTCTTCATGCTAAGGTACACACGGTCAATCTTTAATTTCATAAATCGGAACCCGCGGTTCCTGGCAACCACATGTCTTAATTTCCTTCTTCTCACCCTCCTCCCACATGACCCGAACCGTCTCTTTGGTGATCGAGCGACGCCAAGGGATGAAAATTCGGGAATCAATGTGAGTGTGGGACCGAGGTGAGAGTTACTTTCCATGCTTTCTTCTTTTTCTCATACCCTCTTGAGGTGACGATCTGAATTCATGGACTTCCCTGAAATGGAGAGGGCCCGTCGAATTTTCAGTGTCGACAGTGGGTGCAGGCCCAGAGTTAACGATGATAACATTCACCGAAAATGACTCCTGAAGAGAAGCCGGTTGAGGTGACTTCGGGAGGGAAGCCTCAAAAAGTAGGGTGGCATCTGCAAAAGCTATTTGAAGTTGTTGGAGGGGATGGACCTCCTCCTCAGTAGCGAATGGCTCCTTTAGTGCGGCACCAAGGCGTTCAGGGTGGAGCACAACTTTGGGGAAACAACCAAAAGTTATGCCAGTGGTGACGGCACCAATGCAATGGCTGTTGACGTAGGCCTCGGAATAACGAACACCATTATCAAACTCCATTGAGCCCTACAAAAACATACGAGGCCATCTGGATCATATGAAGATAGTCTTTAAAGAGATAGTGAATGTGCACTTTCTTAGATCGCTATGGCAGAGAGATGAAGGGAAAGAGAGGTCCCACCAGGCGTGCCAATTTGTGGGAACCTCAAAAATCTTTTATTTATTTGAATGTGTTTAAAAGATTTGTTTTTTTTCTAAAATATTGTACCCAAATTTTCTAGTAAAGTAGGTGATAGACCATAAAAATACTAGATAGTCCAGGTGATATTTGAAGAGTATAGAACCGAGATTCGGGTTCTGTGAAAATATTTTTGACCTCTCTCCATCAGATGGTGCGAATATACGATGTTCATTTACATTGAGCAAACACTCGAACACCCTTGTTTGACGAGAGCGTGCACATCCACAACGTATAAAGAACACAAAGGGCCTTGGCCTTTCAGGCCCGATGAGATGCAAACAAGTTTGATTAGATTTGGTTTGGAGTTACCTATGTTTATTTATGAATTGATTTTGATGTGATTTGAAATGTTGTTTCAGATTTTGGTTTGACTAGGATTTGAATGATATTTGTTTTGAACTGGTTTATTTTACATCAATTGGTTGAAGTTTCTTTATTTTTTTTAACTTGATATTTTAGATGTGTTGATCAATTTTTACTTATTTAAGTTTAATTGACATGTGTTGAGTCATTTTCATGTGATTTTCTCATGTCGGTTAGTATTTTATTACCGATTCGGGTGCGTTCGGTATGTTTTAAATGTTTTGAAGTTTGATTCAAATTGATTAAACTTGAACTTCAGTTTGTTAATGAATTTAATTTACATGTTTTAAGATATGTTTTAGATGCTTTAATGTGTTTTAAATGTGCTTTATTCAGTTGATTGTAAATTATTTGATGTGCACTTGTTTAAGCATTTGAATTCCAATGGATTAAATGTATTGAATCAATTTTTCCAGATTGTGTTAAATATGATTCTTGTTCAATGTTAAAGCTTTAATGACCTATTTTAAGCATGTTTTAAAGTTGGTTTGAATGTATTTTCATATTTAATTAAGTTAACTTCAGATTTGGTTAAGTCTTGTCCGGTTTGCATCACATCCGGTTTGTCAGGCTAGTGTCGATGCCCAATCACATGCAATCAACTCGACACTTGAAATGTTCATGTTTAAAGTATTCCATGTCAATGTACATCAGATGTGGCAGTTCATATGCCATGTTCAATACTGTCAATGGTGCAAATGTGTGAATGTCCTTCCCTTGGTGTAAAATCCACTTGATTGAGAAAATTTTGGCGGCATGCTACCTTATTTTCCAATCAGTGTGGAATTTTACCCATCCTACAAGGCATAGTCATTTGACTTTTCAAGTAGTGGGAAGGGTCCGTCTGCAGTGGGAAGTGTGTCCCATGCCTACGCCCGGGTCAACATACTGGAAACGTGTCCAGGCTAGTTGCCCAAGGTGGAGCGCCCACATGGTGGTGCTAACTCCTTATTTAATTTTGGCATTTCGCCCTCAGATTTAGTTAAATGTTATTTTTAATGTCCAAGGCCCAATAGGCCAGCTTCATAAGCACAATGGGCTAGTCTTCATGTCTCATGGCCTGAGAAGGCCGGCTTCATATCATGTTGGCCCGGTTGGCCCAATCTTGAGCTTCATAGGCCCTGGCGGCCTACTTTGAGCTTCATGACCCAATGGGCCTGATGTGCACTCCATTTTTGCACCTTGACATCTTGCTGTAGCAGCGGAGTAGGTGAGCCTCGGAGGGGCTGGAATGGATTGGCTAAGGTGCTATTTAGGTGGGCTTTTGGTAGGACTGCACAAGGGGCAGGTTTAGGTGTGAACTAGGCCTCGTTTATGAATGCACAAAGGGCATGAGAATTGAAGGCCCACCCGAGTAGTCTCGGCCCGTCCGGTGGATTCCGAGAGTCTCAAAGCATCGACCTTCATCCTATATTCTAAGGGGATGGAGAACAAGACATGTGGGGTTTGATTTAGGGGTAGCACAAGGGCATTTTGACATGTAGAAATTAGGGCCATACGGCTTAACTCATGGCCCGTCCGGCGGATTCCAAGAGGCCCGGGCTGTCACCCCTCCTTCCACACATCAAAGAGGATGTTTGGTTTGTATGGGGTGCTATTTATACAGCCATTAGAGGGTTAAGTAGGTGCTGGTTTCCAAGCCATCAGAGGGGCTTGATTTTAAGGCCAACAGAGGGGCCTGATTTGGGTGTTTTTCTGAAGATTGTCCACTTGGGCAGCAAAGATGGTCGAACATGGTCTGATTAGGATCATGTTTAGGAACCTAATTAACTTCTAGAGGGATTGAAACAAGGTCCATGGTGTTAGGTGACAGAATGGGGTTGCTTGGGAGTGCCAAATGGGCTGCTTACAGGCCACCTATGGGTTGTGCACACATGGACAGCAAAGGGATTGGAAATGAGGGGTCTAAATGGGATGATCAAATAATGTTTATGAAGCCAACATTGGGAGGTCGAACATGGCTTTAATGGTACCAACAAGGCTGGGTTGTTTTGGGACATTTGAATGGCCAAGGAGGAGGCCTAGGGGAAGAGAATGAAGAGGGAAGGAAGAGAACTAGAAAGTACTACATCTTCCCTCACCTTTTTGGCACAATTCTTGTTGGAGATTGAAGGGTAAAATGGCTGTCTCTCTTTTCTTATTCTCATTCTTATTTTATTCCTATGTATGGGGCTGGAATTGGCGCACCAAGATGGAGCACTTGCTGTTGAAGTTGATGTATCCCAGATGGGCTGCTGCTGGCGCACCTACCAGAGGGAGAGGATTTCTCCTTCTTTTTATTCACTTGTTGCACCAAAAATGATATGGAGAGGTTGCTGACTTGCTGCTGAAGACTTCCAAGCAAGGAGAATATGTCTTGGAGAAGGGTAGAAGGTGCACCAAAGAGAGGAATGGGCTGGAGCAGAGCTGACACACAGGTGGGCTGTTGCACCTGCTGTTCGTGCACTTGCTGGAGCTAGCCTGATTCCCTCTTCTTATCCTTAACTTGGCACATAAAATGGAGGAAGAAAATATTGCTAACTTTCTGTTTAAGATGTCCAATCAAGAGGAGGTGAGTTCTGGTTCGGCTAGAGATGGTGAGGGGAAGGAGAGGCAGAGCTTCCGCAGGGTGATCAGCTTGTCCTGCACATGGCCAGTTGATGGGGCTTTTATAGGGGCTGAGGACGCCATATGCAAAAGGGGATAAGCCATGGGATGTTGAGGGTGGATAAGGATAGTCCATGGGGGAGTTTGAGGGTGATAAGGATAACCCAAAGTTGGTTGAGCTAGAGGTTGTTGAGGGTGGTGCGCACCAACCTAGGGAGAGCATGTTCAGCCAGCCTCCTATCTTCTAAGGGTTTGAGTGCACCATGCAAGTTTGGAGGTTGGTTCGGCCAGACATCAGATGGGGATAGGCCAGGGGTTGTTCTAGGGTCAGTTGGGATGAGCATAAATCAAGGGAGTGGTTGAGGGTGATAAGGATAAGCCATGGGAGTTGTTGAGCTTGTTGAGGTGGTTGAGGGAGATAAGCCAAGCTACTAGCCATGCCATCAGATGGGGAGTTCGGCCAGCTCCCTAACATGTAGGGGATTGTGTGCATGGAAGATGGGGAGGATTTAGGCCAGACAAGTGGAGGGAAGAGAGAGAGAGAGTGATCCAATCTAGACCGTTCATCTAAAAGGCTCCCGATCCGACGACTACCATTAATTTCGGCCGAAAATTGATTAAACACAGAAAAATTTGAATCAAAAAAATATGGGACAATCATTGATGACCAGTTATCTTATTATCCATCCAAATGTGTGGCTGAGTTATCCCAAATTACCTAGGATCTCTGATTTTACTGATTTCTCCGATCGGTGCGATCTCGGTCGTTGATAATGCCGAAAATTGTAATTGAATGCAATTACCGCCTCCCATACACAGAAAATTGTATTGATATCAATGTTTTGGGCCATGAAAATTGAAAATTTCAGCCCATGGGTCGATCCGGGAGCTGATCGGACCATTATGCCCCTGGTGCGACGACATACGGCTTTCCGTCTAGATTTGATCTTTCTTGCATATCTCTTCATCCGGAGTCGGATTTTCAATCTGTTTTGAGCATTGCCTAGCTCTATCCAACCTTGACAATGTGGTAAAGTTGGAATTCAATGTTAGAGTCCCAATTTGTCCCAAAGTGTCGGGGGCAAAATGGTCATTTTAGCCTTCCGGTGTCTGTTTTCCATGTTTTGGGCACCGTTGCGAAGCTCTCGACCTAGGCTATGCAATGAGCATATTATATTGGCCATTTGTAACATGTAAATCCATTCCAAGGCATTTATAGAGCCTTTTTACATCATCTATTCTTGAATTTTCTGAATCTGGGTCAAATTTTCTGCACTGACTTCGGCATTGCTGAAATCTGTATCAAGCAAGCTAAGCGGAAAAATTTGATGCCAACAATATATATTTGAAAGATATTTAAAGAGGCTCAAAGATTATGTGAGCAACAAGGCGAGAGTTGAAGGTTTCATTGCCCAGGGCTACTTAATTGAGGAGTGCACACAGTTTATTTCAACATATATGCAGGATATGAGTGAATATAGTAGAGATTGGAACTACGACGGTGGTCCATATGAAGTTGATAAGGACAATAGTTTAATATTCAAACCAATTGGTCGCCCATTGAGATACAGGCGTGTGCCTAAATTTTTGACGAAAAGAGAACAACATTAATCCATGCATACGTGTTAAATCAAGTTGATGACATCGATTATTTTTGTCAATCTCATAGTGATGCTCTTAATAATAGATCAACTATGGAAGATAACTTTTACATGGTTCAAAACACACAATCAAGAGTTAAGGAATATAGGTTTATCTAGATACACCAAGGAGTTGGAGATATTATCACTCAGTCCGTCAAGATTTGCGTCATTATTAAATGGTTACATATGTAATGGATTTAGATTATGAACATTGGAATCCGATTCAACCAAATCAACTGAACTAAGTGGTGTTATTGTGAATGAACATCTTCATTCTGGTTGTAACAGTTATTATGGACAAATATTAGATATATATGAAATATCGTTCGATGGGAATAATCATTGAACACTTTTTGAATGTGAAGGGTGGGATGTATATAATAAGGATTGAGGTTTTAGGGTTAAAGAATATGGTCTTATATCATTAAACACACAGAGAAGATTAGAAATTGATGAATCATTTGCACTGGCAAGTCAAGTGGAACAAGTTTTTTATGTAGATGATAACTCTAATAAAGGATGGGTGTTACCAGTACAATCACTACCTCATAACTATTATAACATTTAAGGAAATGAGAGTGATGATGAAAATGAACCATATCAAGAACAACTTATTAACGTACCTATAACATTTGGTGTAATCGACGAAGATGTACAACTCTAAAAAACTCAACCTATACAAATATAAATTTAATCCAAAACTCCAAGTCAATTACCCAATCCGAAGCCTGTTCCAGGTTTGGATTGGGCAATCCGGCACTGGATTGGCCAAAAAGATGAAATTTCACAATACGAAGCCGGATTGCCCAATCCAATGCCTGTTTTTGGTTTGGATTTGGCAATCCGACACCAGATTGGCCAAAAAGATGATATTCCACAATCCGAAGCTGGATTGCCCAATCTGACGCCCGTTCTGGGTTTAGATTGGGCAATCTAGCTTCGGATTGGTCAAAAAGATGAAATTCCACAATCTGAAGTTAGATTGCCCAATCTGACACCTATTCCATGTTTGGATTGGGCAATCTGACTTCGGATTGGCCAAAAAAATGAAATTCCACAATTTGAAGCCGTATTGTCCAATCTGACACCCGTTCTAGGTTTGGATTGGACAATACGGCTTCGGATTGGCCAAAAAGATGAAATTCCACAATTTGAAGCTGGATTTCCCAATCTGACACCCGTTCTGGATTTGGATTGGGTAATCCGGCACCAGATTGTCCGAAAGGATGAAATTCCACAATCCGAAGCCGGATTGCCCAATCCTAGGCCCATTCTAGGTTTGGGTTGGGCAATCTAGCACCGGATTGGTAAAAGAAATGAAATTCCATAATCTAAAGCCGGATTGTCGAATCTAATGCCCGTTCTAGGTTTAAATTGGGCAATCCGACACTGGATTGGCCAAAAAGAACAAAATCCTAAGTTGATTAAACTCAACCCATAGCCTAATATTTTTATGTGACAGATGAAAAGCATTTTCAGCAAGAGTCGGAGGACATCTCAGACGGCTACACCATCTGAGGGTGGTGGATCACGGGGTCGATCTCAGGCATCTAGGGATCGACCTTCAGCCTCCAGGGGTGTTGCTTCCGAGCCAGTTTAGGAGGTACCCCATGAGCCTAGTCCATCTCAAGCTCATTCTTACCGGGTTTTTGACGATGTCTCCTACAGATGGTAGTAGTCCATCTTCCCATGCTTCAGGTATATATTTGAATATGTAAAAAGTTTTCTTAAAAATATTCATTGTCTAATTATAATTTTTAACTTATGCTTAAGTAGCTACATCAGTTAGACATGGGAGAGGTCTAGCAAAGGCCATCAGTGTGCGAACACTTAGGCCTGATGAGTCATACAACATCGATATAGTAGGAGGATCTGGCGTTGGATCACATGGGCAGGAGTTTACCTCCTACTTAGGAGTTATGAATAGAGTTCATTGTGATTTGTGGGAGCATAACTACATTGCTCTTTCGCAAGAGAAAAAGGATGCCATATTCCATGATTTAGAGGTAACATTTAAGTAACTTCATCTTGTTTAAATTTTTGTAAACTTTTTAATCATTCTTATATTGATGCAGCAACATTTTACCTTTGAGCAAAATCCACAATCCGATGCACAAATATTAAGGCATATGGGAGATATGCAAAGAAAACAAAGAAATTATTTGGAAAGAAAGGTAAAATTTAATTTATAATGTAATTCCAAGATAGCCAATTTTTTGTTAACAATATTTGTCTACAGTATTTTACAGGACGATCAATGGAGGAAGCTCGTGCCAACATTCCTCCACAATACAATGAGGAACAATGGCAACATATGTGCCATTTATGGAGTCAAGATGAAGCCAAAGTAAATCAAACAAATCTCTTCTCTTGTAATTAGTTTTTTAATGTCGAGAAATGTTATTTTATTTATATATATATTTTTAGGCACTTAGTGAAAAGAATGTCAGTAATAGGCGGCAATTAACAATGTCGTACAGAAGAGAAAGAACAAACATACACCAGTTAGAAAGAGATTTTTGTAAGTAGTAAAAACTTAAATTTTTATATTAGCTGATCCTTATTTCTAAATTCTTTATTCTTTTTTTAAAAATTTTTGGATAGGTACAAAAAGAAGGTCGTCCTCCAATTCATCTCGAGGTATTCCAAATAAGTCAAACGCATGAGGAGTTTGATGGAGCAGTCATTTGGGATAATGACCAAAGTCATCTTATGATAATAATGATTAGTTGCCAAAATGTTTTTTCTTTATAATTTACAATTCAACATTTTAATTTTACTTTTTATCATATTATTTATATAAGAAAATATGCAAGGATTGATGAATCCCCCAGCATCTGAATCCTCGAATGTTGGGGTATCACAGCCTCCACTCGCTTCGGAGGAAGCTTTTGTATCTGTATTCGGTAGAGATCGACCAGGACGGATCTGATGTGGTGGGTGAGGTGAAACTCGCCACACTTGGTATGGTGAGTCAAGTGGATGTGCTTCTAGCTCGACTCAAGAAGTTCAGGATCTTAAAGCTTAGGTGGCGAGATAAGAAGAAATCAATGAATGTTATGAAGAAAAAAATATTTCATTGAAACAACAATTGAATAATTAACAAAAATCATTCCAAGCAAATTTTGATCACCTTAATCTGATTATAGAAGGGTTAACTCAAAGGTTCCTAACTTCTGATGTGCGCCATCCACATCGGGGCATCCTTCACCTCAACAAATAGACGACAGAAATGATGACGATGACGATGACGACGAGGATGGTGAGGAGAGCGAAGATGAAGATGAAGATGAATAGATATATATGTATTTTCTATTCTCCATGGATGTAAATGTTTGTTTGTATCAAAATAGTTAGGAGTATGAATGTGAATTTGAATTTGGTATGAATGTGAATTTAAGCTTAGTATGTGAATATGAATTTGAATATGACGTGTGAATATGGACTATTCCTTTGAATTTTGGTATGTGAATGTGAAAAAGATGTGTACTTGATATGTTTTTTAAATTTATTCAATCTTCTTCCGGATTTGAATTTGTCAATTCGGCATCGGATTGTGAAGAAAATCTCTAGATCCCAATCCGATGCCAGATTTGCCAATCCAAATCTGTTCCGGATTTCAAATGGGTAATTCACGTCGGAATGGTCATAAAGATCAAAATTCCCAAGCCGATGCCAAATTGCCCAATTGATGCCCATTCTAAGTTTGATTTCGCTAATCTGGCACTAGATTGGCCAAAAAGATAAGAATTTTCAAGCCGATGCCGAATTGCCTAATTGGATCTCGTTCTGGCTTTGACTTGGCCAATCCAGCATTTGATTAGGCAAAAATATCCTAATTTGGCAATCCGACAAACCAGGTTTGAATTGGGCAATCCGGTATCGAAGCCCGTTTCGAGTTTGAATTGGATAATCCGGCATCGAATTAGCCAAAACGAATAAAATCCTCAATTCGATGCCCATTCCGGATTTGAATTGAGCAATCCAGCAACGAATTGGTTAATATAAATCAATTTTCGGATTGGTTGATCCGATTTTGGGTCTTTCTAGAAGTTAACGCGAATGATCGATCTTCTAGATTTTATCCAAGAATCGATTCAATCTGGCCAATCCAATTAATTTTTTTTGCAGAAAAAACTTATTGGCAATGGCTTCATCCAGCCATCGCCAATAAGCTTATATGGGACGACTGAAGCTGTACCAAATAGTCGCAAAACCAGAAAACAAAATCCGCAAAACCCCCTACGGGGTTTCTCTTTACCATTTGCAACGGCCATGCAAGTCGTCGCCAATGCGTTGAAACCTGTCTTATTAAACTTTAATGCGACGGCTTACAAATAGTTGTCGCTAATAATATTGGCAACAGCGTTATTTGCGACGTGTTTGCGTCGGCTTGTAAGTCATCGCTAATACAAATTAGCGACGGCTTTTGGGGTTTTTGGGACAGCTTTAAGCCATCCCCAATAACCTATTTTTTGTAGTGATTGTTGGAGCTGGAACGTCAAACACCATTTTTAGACATACGAGTTATTATTGCTCAATGCTAGGGTAATGCATCTAGGCATTCAAGTTTCATGAGTAATGAGGTTTTCCCAAATGCCAAATCATACAATTGCAAGGTAAAGTGGGACGTGACAAACTAAAAAATTCAATTACATAAAATATGAATTTATTTGATACTTGTAGGGCATCTAAAATAGAAAAAAAGGCAAACAGATCCTAAGAGATGATATTTGAACAACTGGATCTCGTCTTGGTGTAATGTATGAACTTACTTATTTCTCAAGTCAAAATCATCACATAAGTTGTTAGCTGAAGGCCACAGGTATTTCAACATTGTTTGCTTATACTCATTGGGATCCTTCAAAAGTCATCAATACATGTTTGTATACAAAGGATAAATAATCCTTTGTTTTGCATAAAAAATAAGACTACTATTGTCAACTATTGATATCAAGTACTAGTTGCTAATCAAGGATTCCTAATTTACTACCCAAAAAAAGAGTACAAGGCCTGATTGCGCACACGGACTACATTTTGCATGCAAATGTAATGGCAGTAAGAATAAAGGATAAAGGACGTCATAATACGAA
Source organism: Cryptocoryne crispatula var. balansae (assembly GCA_036172225.1). Classification (NCBI taxonomy): domain Eukaryota; kingdom Viridiplantae; phylum Streptophyta; class Magnoliopsida; order Alismatales; family Araceae; genus Cryptocoryne; species Cryptocoryne crispatula. The sequence continues at coordinate 20,490,345 of CM069926.1, read as the reverse complement.
TAAAGTAATTGAGAAGGGCATCAGAAACATAGAAATTTGAGACATTGAATTACTATATCTCCATTGAAAAAAAGGTTAAATGTACCTATTGGAAGACCACTAGGCTGCAATGGCCCAGCTAAATATGCTGACAAGACTTATTGGAGTTGGTCTTTATTGGTCAGTAGGATTTCTAAATTTTTATATATTTTTCACTATTCAATTAATGTTTTAGCTAGAAAATAGGTCTTACCAAGGCAGTAGTGAGGCAAATACATAGGGAAAGAGGAAAAAGTAATGAATTTACCTGAAAGAAAGTTTGAAGGATGCTAATATAGACCCTCCATTCCGCCAAGATTGCTATATAACTGGAATAGGAAGATGAAGAGTAAAAATGCAAAGTAGAGAAGGAGACATGATGTAATCATACATAATCAAGGAAGACATTGACAAAATGTGAAAAGAGATGTTTGACCTTAAAGTGGACCATAACGAAAAAAATCTTCTAATTATTTTTGACATAGAGCATCACTTCTAGAAAGAAAAGATCTTGCTTGTAACTTATTTTCAAGAAGATGATCAAATTCTTTCATCAACTCTGTCACATCATAACCTTTGCCTCCCATCATTTCTACATAAATTTTTTTTGATATATCATGATTCTTACTGTTTGAAATGGCTGAAGCTAACTCACCAATTTTATTTGCTACATGATTAAACTTTAGATTTAGCCCTCTTCCTATTTTTCCCTCCCTTAACATGTTGGGAAGTAGATTGAGTATCTAAGCTTGTAGATGGTGTAGTTTATGAGGTATCCTCATCACTATTTATACATACCCCTATACCTTCCACATCAACCGTAGGATCGGCCATAGCTCGAGAAAAACTCCTAATCGCCTAATCATCTCAACAAATGGCTATTAATTCTTCATATAATTCAATAGGTTTATTCAAATATGGTTCATCCTTTGGATTGCCTATAAAAATAAAAAAAATGAATTAAATATAAACTTGCAAGACAATTTAAATAAATAATGAAATGCCAAAGAAACTTGCATGGATGTATTCATTAAATGCATCTTTATTTATGGTTATCATCTTCTTGTTATTATACCAACTCCACAAATTTTTTAATCTCTTGATGGCAATATATTTTGTTTTCAATGTTCTTAAGTGATTCTCTACATTAGAATCAAAACAATTCACCTTAAACTTCTCACTAACTACATGAGTAGTAGCCACAAAAGTTGGTCTCTTGAAAGACTGTCTATTTTCATTCCATTACTAACTTGTTCCAACAAACACTTTTGTAGATATTTTGACATGCAAGCTGTCCATCAAAGTAGTTTACACCTTTCTTATATGAGGTGGTCTTTTGAGATTGAAGAATATCCATCCTAAAGAAACTACAAGTTAATTCACATCAAACAAAATAAATTTTCATCTAAACAAACATCTATAAGAATAAGTCATTTCATATCAAAACAGATCATTTAGGCCATGCAAAATAGTTTATCTAACATAAAAGCAAAAGTTGTGCACATAAACTATCATAAAAGGAAAAGTTGTGCACTTAAACCATTACATAAATACTGACTACATAGTATATGCATGCCACATTTAATTTGCTATTCTATCTATTATAGATACACATACTACATTGTCTTTTCTTTCTTTTTTTATTGTCCTATTTTGTGACATCAATTGAGTACACTTTTCTGTCTCTATCTCAGTAAGCAACTCATCAATTGAGTTAAACCCCATAATGAAATTGTGTAATATGCAATATATAAGGAGAAGCTCTACTTGTGTGGTAAATGGAAGACACGAAGCTTCATTAATCATATGAAAACGTCTATTTAAAAGGTCAAAAGATCATTCCATGGTATTTCTTAAAGAGGAATACCGAAGGTTAAACAACTCCATCTTATTAGTAGGAGTACAATCACCAAAATGCTTGAGTTTATATAAAACACCACGATCAGGAGATATAAAACTAGGCCATGTGGAATAACCAGTACCAACAAGAAAATATTTTCTTACATCCAAAAATAATTTTATAATGAGATTTATAATATACACATGAAAACAATGTCAACATGATTATAAATTTAATATAATATTACTATTTGGCACTTTAAGCCCATTTTGACTTGTCGACTCCAGAAATGGGTTCCGGATCAGCACCTCAAGAGAAGGTGAAAGATGGAATTGGGGAAAAAGGGGGAGTGAATTGAAAACACTCGGAAAGCGGTAAAATGTCCTCACCTCGGTCCCACACTCACATTGATTCCCGAACTTTCATCTCACGGCGTCGCTCGAGCACCGGAGATGGTTCGGGTCATGTGGGAGGAGAGTGAGGAGGAGAATAACTTAGAACATGATAAGAGAAATTGTGGTCGCCAGGAGCCGCGGGCTCCGCTTTATGGGATGTAAATTAAGAAGTTGAGTTGAATTGACTGTGTACCTTAGCGTGGGAGATCGGGATACGGGTTCAACCTTCTTCTTCTTCGGCCGGCCGAGGAAGAAGAGTCTCCAATCAATGCTAGCTTGTTCAACCTGTGCAACTAGAAAAATAAACCAAGTGAAGAAAATAATTAGAACTATGGGAGGTGTAGTAACTGTAGTAAGAAGATGAGAAAGAAGCAATCGGAATCGAACTCACCGGATTGGGGTGAGCCTTAACCCCTTTTTTTGTATTTTTGATTATGTAAAAATGATGCAAATAAACTGAAATATGCTTTAAAACAGTAAATGAACTGAGTTAAATGAGTTGAGAAAGCTTATGGAATGGATCGGCTTAAGTTGAAGCCGAGTTGGTTGGAAAAGGCCGATTCGGGTAGCTTTGCACCCTTCTGGCGCGACTTCGGTGTAGAGGATTCTACAGACGACCCCGATGTCAGAATCGAGTTACGTTTGTTGGAGTAGACGGAGGACTCAGAGAGGAAGAGTTCCTATGTTTATGACTTCTCCGAAATCCTCCTGTATAAGTCAGTAAAAATTCTTAAAGTGGGAGGATATCTAAAACAGAACCTGGATGCGCGCCCTCAATGTGACAATCGCCACAAACAAACGGCAAGTCGGAATTGAGTGCCGTCAGTTGGAGATGAAAGAGGACGAAGAGAGGAATAATTTGTATGTTGAAGACTTTTGCAGAAGAAGCCCCGGATTTTCTGCAGAAGTCGATGAAAATGGTTGATGAAGAACACCCGGATCGAGCCTTCTCCTTCACCTCGGGGTCGATTCCTTGACTTCGGATGGCCTTTGGACGTCGGGACGGCTTTGGAGAAGAGCTTGGACGACCTCTGGATGAGCTAGGCACCAGGGGTTAACCTTGGGTCGTTGAGAATGGCCCTCAATTTATAGGGGAAGGAAGCCGGTGCAAAATTTAGAAACTGAACCTACCGCGCCCCCGTGTTTCAAAGAAGAGGAGGGCGCGCAGGGAGCGCCCTCAAACTGGGGGCACGCAGGGCGCGCCCCCAGTTCGGTGGCGTGGTCTGTGCGCCCCCCTGTTTCAAAGGAAGCGGGGGCGCGTTACGCGTCTCACTGCTAAAAATCGACGGAAACTTCCAGAAATTGCTAAAAATCGACTTGACATACGTAACGCGCCCCCGAACCGGGGGTGCAGTAAAAATGATCGAAAATCCTCCTCGGAAACCTTCCAAAAATCCGGTTTAGAAGGTGCTAATCGGGGTAATTTGCGATTTAAAGAATTTGACCGCGCCCTCTTCTTTCAAAGGGAGCAGGGGCGCAGTACACTCTCTCTCCTGCGCGCGTGTTCCGCGAGCCGTATCTTGCAAACGGGATGTCCGATTCGGCTCCCGTTTGTTGCGTTGGAAAGAGGGCCTTCAACCGCACCTCCTCAAGTCAGTAAACCATCCGGTGTGACTCCCGATATGTTCGCACGGGGCTTTCTACCGGTTTACCCTCTCGCGGAAAGCCGAAACCCGGGGCGAAGATCCGAAAGAGCACGATTCCGATCGAGAAATCTCGGGTCAACTCGGGATGACTTAAAATGATGACCGAACAAGTCCGGTACGATCGGAAAATCCGAAGTCATCAAAAAATCTTAGATTAACCCGGTAAACGCGAATCGAAAGCCGTAAAAGCCGCGAAACCCTAAAATTGACCGAACCAGATGTATGGCCCCGGTTGATGAAAATATTTGGCTATAATCGACCCGGATGACCCAAAAAGACCCGGTGAAGACCGGAAAAGCCTAATACATGGTCCGGGATAGCCGTGTCAGCACAGATCGAAAAAGGCATAACGAATGCCATCATTGACCGATGCCTACCGAAATGACTTCTCAGAAACCCTGAATGTTATGGAACACATGCGGGATTCCTGAGACCTTCAATTATGGACCATTGAAGGTCGGTCATCGAGCAGGCTTCGTGTTTTTACAGTTCACGTGCGGCTCTCGCTTGAAGGTTACGGCAATATTCCAGAAATCATTGGTCCATTCTCAACTAACAAGGGGGGCTCCACCAATGTCCTTAGCTCATCTCCGCGAGGTAGTCCGAATTAGATAGTGGTCAAATAAAAGATATCGCCTATGGAATAAGAGTCTAGGGCTCCGAATCAAGCCAATTTGGCGTGTCTACAGCTTGCCTCGCCTTGATGTCGGCTTTGCAAGGGAATGGCATATAGCGGAACGGAGTGAAACGTAGAGAAAGCGTAGTGAAACGAGATGGATCGTAGTGGAATGTAGTGGAGTGAAATGGCGATGGACTGAAAAGGTGGCATCAAGGTGTAGATATAGACACGCTCAACGACCAGATTCGGCAAGATGAATCTCCTCAAGTCTCTTGGTTAACCGCCATGTTTCATCAAGTCCTCCTATGTTCGATTGGTAAAAGATGTGCCATTGGCACGAGAGAAGGATAGCCAACCCCCAACGCGGTGGGGAGTCCCCGAAACATGGGTTAGTAGGTTCATCATCAGCCGGTAACCCGATCTTTGCGGTGTTCCTGTACAGTGACGGGCTAAAATTTAAAGAGATTTGTTTTGAAAAAGTAAAAGAATACCAATCGAGCAAATTCAGGCTCTCAGATTCATTTAAGTCTTTCAAGAGACAAGATTCAATTCGGAATGGAATGATCTCAGATTCCGAAAGGCAAATGTTTAAGCATAGACCGTGAAGATAGTGACGGTGCAATAGAAGGCCCTTGGTGGGATGAATTGGCTGCCATGGTGGGATGAATAGCAAAGAAGTTGCAATGGCCATAGTGGTGAAAGATTTGGGGGCACAAAGTGGTTACCGAACACGGTGGGATTAATAGACACGGTGGGATATTAGAGAGGTTGGTGGGACTAGAGATCATGGTGGAATTAGAGAACACGATGGGATTAGAAAACACGGTGGGATTTAGAATGATCGAGAGAGTGAGAAGGTGAAGTTTGGGAAATGCTATATTTAATGATAAAAAAAATGTAATGCAATAAATGCTACATGATGCATGTTGGGCTCAATAAAACAAAACAAAACTTGTATAACAAATAGTTGAAGATATAGATTGTCTATGAGGTCAAGATACCCATTCGGGAACTATCGTCCCTCACAGCACAACTTTGGCTTATCCGTGAGCATTAGAGATGACCCGACCGTCGTAGATTTTGATGAAGGGGATCTCGGGTCAAGTCTTATCCATGCTCATGGTCTCCAACAAATAATGTATAAGATAATAACACACGACTAGCGATATATATGCTAGTCGGCAAGTTATGGGGGTTTCCCATGTTGATTCTTCTGTTTACACGAGCAATTCCTGTCTTTCATCAAAATGTTAGTTTCGAATGAACAATGATGTTCATTCGACCTTAATAAAAAATCAAGCATAAATGTATTTTATTTTACAAATTTTTCTGAATTTTTTTCTGAATTTTTCTGATTTTTTTCTGAATTTTTGAGAAATTTTGGAAGAATTTGATCGAACGCGCCCCCTAAACAGGGGCGCGGCCTGCGCGCCCCCACTTTGGGGGCGCGGCCTGGGTGCCCTGGGTTGGAGGGCGCGGCCTGCGCGCCCCCACTTTGGGGGCGCGTTCGATCCCAGTTTCCTGTTTTGACCGGATCCGAATCCGGTTCAAATCGGGACCGATTTCCCCTGTATAAACACCTCTTAGGACGACCAAATCATCCTACCAACACCCAGAATGGCTCCTCCTTTGAAAAAGCAGCGTGTTGGCTCGGTTCGAGGTATTTCAAGCGTCTCGGGTCATCTGAAGGCCAGAATCGGCGCCGACTTGGTAAGTTTGCTGCCAATTTTAGCTTTCAACCACTCTCTTCTTCTTTTTCTTAAAAAACTTTTCTCTTACCTCCTGTTTGGGTGTAGGATTACCCAAACTTCTCTGGGCCTCGCCGGTATTGCTCTCCTCCCTTGATTTCCAGCTTGCTTGACGTCCTCGGCTTGTCGGTCAGAGCAATTCTTCGAGATTGGGGCTTAACCGGGCTCTTGATCCATGCCAAGCAATATTCAGGCTACTCCCTTGACTTCCGTTTGATGGGAGCTCTTGTTGAGTTGTGGCACCTCGACACTCACACGTTCGTGTTCGGCAGCTTTGAGTGTACAGTTCTCCTTGAAGAGGCAGAACTCCTTCTTGGGCTTCCTCGGACTAAGAAGGGAGAGACTGAAGGTATGTTCATCCCTTCAGGACCCCTCTCTTTCTTGGAATTCTTGCAGGATTTTGTTGAGGCTCGGAAGATCAGCACCTTGTTAGCTGGCAAGCGAATCAGTGTTCCAAAGTTGGCGGCTTGGACAATCTCTCTTCTGACGGCTCCTGGTCTGGACGAGGACCAGATTCGGCGTGGTGCAAAGGGTTTCGCGGCTTGCCTTGCCGCGTTGTTCTTGTTTCATGCGGAGGATGGTTTCCTGGAGGTTGATCAATTCTCGTGCATACGCGGCATCTGGAGCGGTGCGTGGTTGGGGCCTTCAGTTCTGGGCTACTTGTACTGCGGACTGTCCGCAGCTTGCGTGGGCCATCCTCCCTTCGGCAGTGCGCTTTTACTTGCTTGCTGGGCCGATCTTCACTTTAAGTTCGATCCAGCCGGTGAGGTGGCCACCAGGTTGCAGCTCTTCCGCCGTAGCCCCTTGTTCCCATATGCCGATGCGCTTGGCTTCGGCGAGAGAGTCGCCAATAGGTGTGCATCAGTGAAGAAAAGGCCGGACTGGCGTGCTCACTTTGCCTCCATGAACCGTTCTAGCTTCTTGCACTCTTATGCTTCCTTGATGCAGAAGGACTTCCAGGTGTGCTTTGTGCCCGGCGTTGATCTCCGCCTGGTTACAGGTTCGGCCTTTGTGTTGTACAACGCTCACCGTTGCCACTCCCAGATCGGCTTGCCTCGGTACGAGTTGCCCAAGCTGTCCCACCTGTCACCTATCAAGGGTAGACAGCTTGGCTCCGCGGATGACGAGGAGGAGGCGATCTCAGTCATTGCCTTGTGGGAGACGAGTCGGGTGTGCCCCCAGGCCTCCTGATTGAGGAGGACCCTGACCGGAAGTGCCGCTACATCTCTGCGTTGAAGCTTCTACTTGCCTGAGAGTCTTCTTTTCCTGCTTTAACTTGTCAGCCATGTTGTTTTTATTTTGAAAAAATAGCAAGTTTGAGTGAAAATTCAAAAGAAATTTACCTTGTTTCGGAAAAATGCAAGACAAATGTTGATAATTATGATGAATATGCCTTGTTATTTTTAAACACCATGAATATTTTTTAACATGAAACAAGATATTTTTGAAAGGTTTTAACATGCCTTTTTTCTTTAGGTAATTTTTCAGAGCAACCCATGAGTCTGATGAATTTTCTTTCGGTGACTCCTTGATAGGCTCGATTTTCTGAACAACTTGGCGCTTTCTGAAATTTTCGCCATTTTTATCAATTTTGCTCCTGAAAAATACATTTTCAGCCATTTCAAACTAATAAATGTATAGAATTTTCTCCTGACCCCTGAAAAATGTTAGCTAGTGATGATAAAAAACATGAATATGTCTAGCTAATTTAGGAATTGAGACATTCAAAGTTATGTGAAAAGAGGGATTTTTGGTGAGAATTTAAAGAGAATTATTCTTCATAAAATTATTTTGAGCAAACCGTGCATCAGATCGGAATTCTTTCGGTGGCGTTGCGATCAGCTCGATTTTTTAAACCTTGAGTGATATTTTCAAATTTCTCCCATTTTTACATTTTTACTCTCTATAAATACCCCCTTGTGGGTAAGAATATCTCATTTCCACATGTTCACCATCTCTCCTCGCGTTAGAAGCTCCAAAGTTCCAACTCAGATCCGGAGTCCGAAACGCCGTCAAAGGTTAGTGCCCCTGTTACAAAAAATGTAGATCGACTTATTCTCTTCGATTTGGTTCAAGTTTCACGCGATTCAGAGTTGATTTCACGAAGTTATCGTGAAAATAAGAATCGATCAGGTGAGAGCGCGCCCCCGGTTCAGGGACGTGCAGACCGCGCCCCCAAGATGAGGGCGCAGTCTGCGCGCCCTCACTCTTCTCTCAGGGAAGGGGCGCACAGAGAGCGCCCCTACTATGAGGGCGCTCTGAATGAGGGGAGGGCGCGTTGGGCTAAATATTTTTTTTTATATATATGAAATAAATAAAAATGTATGTAAAAATGTTTAATATCAACTTCCCTTTTGGCACAGATGCCGAGACGTGTTCGCCGCCATGACTCCGATTCTGAGGAGCCCGAGCTTCCGGCAGTCCGAGAGGTACATTTTCTTTTCCTGCACTTAATGATTAGCTCCTTTGCATTTTGACAATAATAATTGAGTGAACTAATGAAATGATTCTATTGCAGGCCCGGATAAAATCCCGGATCTCGTGGGACCTGGTGCATGCTGCCTACCTAGGCCTACCGGACTTCCAGCAGGTTCGGTTAGAGGAGATGGGGATTGGGCCCATCCTCCGGGTGACTCCCTTTTGGGAGGACCTACCACTGGTGCAGGTCCTCCGTGAGTCCTGGGACCCAGACTCCTTTGTGTTTCTGTTCCCATGGGGGCACATGGTGCCCTCATTAGAGGATGTTGCACACATCACCGGTCTTCGTGTTTACGGTAGGCCGGTGGTGTGTGCCACCTCTTCTGACTATTCGCGGGAGTTACGGGCCCTCTTCGCATATGAGCCCGAGTTCGACCCGGAGGATGGCCTACGCACTATCGCCAGACTAGAGGCTGGTGAGATGGTAGGCTTGGTGGATGCCGAGCGTGTCCGTGGCGAGAGCCAGGACAGCTTTTTCTGCCGCATGGTCGGCCAGGCTGCAGCGGCACTTACCGGGTTACCTGGCTCTTTGGGGGCGGATGTAGACTGCGCCGCTTCCTCCTCTTCTTCTTCGGGCGCCTTCGTTGGTCTCGAAGACGGACCGCATCCATCCGCGGTTCCTCCCTTTGCTTGCCGACCTAGAGCGAGGTTGGCACGTACGCGTGGGGGCAGCGATGCTCGCCCATTTGTTCCGTGGCCTCCGGCCGAGGCGGGTTGTTTCGGTTGCCGGCTTCTCTCCTTTTCTTCAGGTGACTCTTAGCAGCTTTCCTTTCTTGTACACTTGTATTGCTCTGCTTTGCTCTGACGAGTTGTGCCTTTTACAGGTCTGGAGCTACCTCTACTTCCCCCTGGGTCGGGCACAGCAGTCCTACCCCGACCTCCTCCCCCTGATGGCTCGTTGGGAGCCTATCCGCCCTACTGGTGGTCATCGTAGCCAGTTGGCTTCGATTCGTGCACAGATTCTCCGGTTCCCACACACTGAGGTATGTGTTTAATTTGTGTATCAATATTCTCCTGTTGAAATAATAATCATGATTTTGCTTCCTACAGGTGTGTTGGAGGCCATATCTCATGACCGATGACCATCTCCAGCCCTGGATTGCCCCCGCTGGTCGTGTCTTCGGCCGCGATCTTCATCTTCTGTGCGTCAATGAGCTGGCGCCACTGTGGCTTCGGTTCTTGGCACGTGCCCTCGGTCTGGAGCAGGACTGGTTGGAGCCTCCTCCTCCTCTTCCCCTAGTTGGTGCTCGTCCCAGGCGCCTTCTCCTCCCCGTGGACTGGGTGGAGAGGCACCACGCCTCGATCACTTTGTGGTATGAAGGCGGCGAGGTAGTTATTGGCTGGGCAGAGGATAGCCGAGACTACCTTCGCCGATACGCGGAGGCGTACGGCCACTTGTTCGTTCCAGAGGGTCAGGCAAATGCTTCTCACTTTCCTTTAATTCTGTGTTGTTGTTCTCTTCGACCTTCATGTCATTTCAGGAGGCTCGGGCTCTACTGCTACGCCAACAGCTGGAGATTGTTGACCTTCGGCAGGAGGTGGCCACTCTTCGCGGCATGCTGGAGACTGAGGTAGACACTACCTTTGACCTTCATTTGTATCCTCAACATATGATTGCCTTGATGTGTTTTTCTTCTGTTCCCAGCGGAATGCTCGTGCTAAGGGTTCACCTCCTTCTCTGTCGAGAGAAGAGGTGGCTGAGCTCCGCCAGCGTCTTAGTGAGGCGAGAGAGGCCTTGACGACCAAGGAAGGAGAGGTATCTTTCATTGTTGTCTATTCTGGTTGTTGATTTTTCTTGGTTCATATACTTCCTCTTCTTCCAGGTTGTCGAGCTTCGGAGTAGCTTTTCCTCCCGTATCCAGTCCTTGGAGTCTGAGGTGGAGACATTGCGGTCTGCCCCAGCCGATCTTCGTTCCCAGATGATCGTCTCGGATCTCCGCCTTCAGCACGAGAGAGCCATGCGCGAGGCAGGCACAGGTTCGTTTGTCGGCAGCAGAGGCGACATTGCAGGTTTACCGCCATGGCATCCCTCCACAGCCGAGCCAGAGTTTCACCCATCAGAGCAGCTCCCATCGGAGTGGCATGCATCGGAGTGGTGGCGCTGCTCGTAGTCGGGGTCACCACGGGCGGAGCCAGCAGGGGCAGAGTGGCCAGAGCCAGAGCCACGAGCACGGTGCTTCTGCGTTCCTGGCCACTTCTTCAGAGCGTCGCCGCAATGAGGCGGCTGCAGCAGCTTTGGCGGACACGGCTACCTTGCCTCCTCCACATGGTCATTCTCCTGGAGGGGGTAGCAGTAGGCACTGATTTCTGTAGCAGGCTTAGCTTTTCTGATGTTGTAGCTGCTTTTCTTCTTTGTTGTAGCACTTAATGGCATAATCAGATCTTCACTTGTTTGCTTCAGTGTTTATTTGATCTGCTTGACATCGCTCAAAAAGGTAGTTAGTATCACATTTTGGCTTAACCCCTTGCAAGTTTGTCAAGGGGCGAATCCTTCTAAGGGATAGCAAATAATAAAAATAAGTAATAGATGTAGGGTTAAGAGACATACCTGTTGGCGAGATTCTCACCCCTCCTTGACTTGTGTTTCTTTTACGAAATACTCAATAGAAGGGTTAAATACGTTCTATGGCTTACCCCCTTGACTATCGTTGTCTTGCCTTGCTTATATGTCAAGGGGCAGCCTTATCAACCGAGTAGAATGTACAAAATGACGGACAAGGTAAAAGTTGAGAGAGCTTACCTCGCTATGGTGAGAGTCGCTCCCTTCTTGATCTCGTAATCCTGTCGTTGAGAGAACTTTCTCCTCTTATTTTAAAGTCCCTGAAAACACTTGATAAAAGAGGATTAGATCTTCACAACGACTCATCCCTTTGCCTATTATGGCCAACTTTGACTTAGGTCAAAGGGAGGAGCCCTCTTAATAGGGTGATAATGAAGGTAAATATGCAATGCGGAAATGAAACATGCAAGACATAAAGATAAACATGAATGCTAGCAAAGGCAAAAATCAAGGTTATGCCAAGTTAGATGATGCAATTTTTTTTTTTAGATTTTTGGAAAGTATTCAATTTTTTTTATTTTTGAAGATATTCAACTTTTTTTTTGATTTTTTTGATTTTTTTAAAATAATTGAATTTTAGAAAACATTTGTATATATATATTTTTTTGGATTTTTGAAAATATTTGATTTTTTTGGACTTTTGAAAATATTCATTTTTTTTTTATTTTTGTGGAGAATGTGTCAGTATTGAGACCATTCATTGATCTTTGAGTGTTGATCAAGATTCAAGCAATAAGCACCACGTGTGAATAAGGTTCGTTACCCAGAATCTTTCTTGCCCTCTTCTCTTGATCGGTTTGGATTCCCCCTGAGTTTGGACAGTTTACCCTACCCTAGGGGTTTTAAGATGGAAGAATAATAAAGGAAGTCTTTGATAGGATTTGGGGGTGTTGAGGAGGGTTTCTCTACTCATGCCCAAATTGCCCGTTGGGGTTCGGCCTCTTCGGGTCCTTTCTACATATGGCACTTATTTAGACAAGTCTTTGACCCGTGGGGTCATTGCCCATCTTTTGGTGCCTTCTTTTCATTTTCTATTCTTTCGGGTACTCATTCAGACAGGCCCATATTTGTTTAAACCTGTGGGGTTCATTGCCCATCTTTTGGCACCCTTTTGCACCCTATGAGACGGCCTCCTACTAAGGCGGCGGGCAGTTTCTATACTATCCTCCTCTAGTCCCATTCACCTATCTTGGACTGAATAGAAGAGAATAGGGTAAGGTTTCCTTTCCGCCTTCAGGGTTCTGCCTTGCCTCTTTTGAGTGTTGGGCTATCTAGATTCTGGGATCGGGAGGTGTTGTGTGTGCAAGGTGATGTCTACCCTTGACTTCTAGCTAACACCCTTGGATCGATGACTTAGTATCATACTAGAAATTCTCCATATTTTTTTTTCTAAGGAAAATATTTTTTGAGGTAAACGTCGTTCCATGGATGGTTCAATTTTTCTCCATCGGCGTTGGTTAGCTCATATGCATTGCCTGGATATTTTTCAGTTATAACAAAAGGCCCTTCCCAGTTAGGTTGCAACTTGGAGCGGGGACAACCTGGCTTAACGAATATACGTTTAACTACCATCTCACCGATTTCGAACTTTCTCTCTACCACCCTCTTTTGATGAAATCTTTTTAATCGGTTCTGATAAGTCCGGGCATGCTCGGAGGCGGCCAACCTTCTTTCATCTAAGAGTTCAAGTTGTGCAAGGAGAGATTCTCGTCTCTCATCGACAAGGATGTCCCTATCGAGTTGAACTCGGAGTGATGGAAGGAGTACTTCGTATGGGACCACCGCTTCCATCCCATATGCGAGAGCATACGAGGTTTGACCAGTGGGGGTCCGTACAGAAGTACGATAAGCCCATAGGGCATCTACAAGCTTATCTGGCCAGTCTGCGGACTTGCTAGACTTACAGGTTTTCTTGATGATTTTAATCAAAGTTTTGTTGGTGGCTTCTGCTTGACCATTGCCTTGCGGGTAATAAGGAGATGAATGATGCAATGCAATGCGGTACCTGTTGCAAAGATCACGCAGATCTTAAGAAAGAAATTGCGGTCCATTGTCGGTGATAATGTCGCTGGGTATCCCGAACCTGGCGATGATGTTGCGTTTGATGAAGGAGCACAGTGTTGATGCCTTGATCTCCACGAACGCTTCCGCTTCTGCCCAGTTGGTGAAGTACTCTGTTGCCGTAAGGATGAACGATTTGGAACTGATTTCAGAGTTAAGATCACTTAGAGGGCCAATGATATCGAAAGCCCACATGGCGAAGGGCCATGGGGCATGAATCGGATGAAGGGAAGATGCGGGAGAATGAATCTTGTCGGCATGAAGTTGGCAAGAATGACAGTGCCGGACAAAGATGGAGCAATCCTTTTCTAGGGTTGGCCAATAATACCCCTGCCTGATGATTTTCTTGGCAAGACCTTGAGCATTGACATGGCCCCCACAGACCCCGGAATGTGCTTCCTTAAGCACCAATTCTGCCTCTTCTTCATCAACGCATCTCAATAAAATTCCGCTCAGGCTCCTCTTGTAGAGCACCCCTCCTAGGATGGTATACCTCTAGGATACTCTCCTGATGGCCTTCTTTTCTTTTACATTTGATCCAGGTGGATATGTTTGATCTTGACAATACCTTGCGATCTCATCAAACCAAGGCCTCTCACCCTCATCTAACTCTTCCAACTCGATTAGTGAAATCTCCTCTTTCTGCTCTAGATATTCCTTCCTGCCAAATCTCTCCTTGATCTTCAGAAATCGCCCATCTTTAATCGCTGGCATCGACCTCCTACGGACATGAATACTCCGCACCTGTCTACCTAGCGGGACTGATAGAGATGAAGCTAAGGAGGCTAGGGCATCAGCAAGGATGTTCTGAGCTCGAGGCACATGGACAAAAGTGAGTTTGGAAAAGAGCTTGATGTAGCAAGAGGTGAGTTCTTGGTAAGGTTTGAGGTTTGGATGAGAAGTTTGGTATTTGGTTAGGACTTGGCGAAGGATTAGTTGGCTATCACCTATCACCCTCAATTCCGTGGCACCATAGAAATGAGCAGCCTCCAGCCCGGCCAGCAAGGCTTCATATTCAGCTATATTGTTGGTTGCTGGGAAGTCAAGCTGAAATGCCTGTGGAATGGTGACACCCTCGGGTGATAGAAGGACGATTCCTATTCCCTTACCATATGAATTCAGAGCCCCGTCAAAATATAATGTCCAAAGGTGGGAAGATCAGATCAACATTAGTTCGTCATCCGGGAGCTCCGATTGGACCGGGTCAAAGAGGGGTATAGGGTGATGGGCTAGATGTTTGGCAATGGCATAGCCCTTAATCGCCTTCTGGGGGACATAGGTGATATCAAACTGGGAGAGGAAGCTCTGCCAACGACCTAACCGATCAGTTAGAACAGTTTTCTCCAGAAGAAATTTGATGGGATTGATGCGGGCGATGAGATTGACCTCATGAGCTAAGAAATAGTGCTTAAGCTTCTGAACTACCCAGACTAGTGCAGCACAGGTCTTCTCCACTACAGTATACTTCTGCTCACATGGATCAAAGATCTTTGACAAATAGTAAGTTTCCCTCTCTTTCCCTTCTTCATCAACTTGTGCAAGGACTGCCCCAAGAGAATTCTCCAAAACCGAGATATATAAAACTAAGGGCTTGCCAGGGACTGGTGGTCTAAGCACAGGGGGACTAGCCAGGTATCTTTTCAAACCATCGAATGCATCCTGGCACTTCGCATCCCATTTGAACTCGGCCCCCGCCTTGGTCAACTCATAGAAAGGTTTACACCTTTGGGAGTGTTGTGAGATGAACCGGTGGACAAACTGTAGCCTCCCGATTAATCCTCGAAGTTCTTTCATATTTCTCGGGGGAGGCATACCAATGATTGCTTTGGCCTTGTTTGGATCGATCTCTATGCCCCTTTTACTCACTATGAACCCCAACAGTTTTCCTGAGGATACTCCAAACGTGCATTTCTTTGGGTTCATCTTCAATTTATATTCCCTAGCTCTTTGCAAGACCTTTCTCAATACTTCCGGGTGATCTTCTCGGCTTTTGGACTTAACGACCAGGTCGTCCACATACACCTCTACAAGGGTATGCATCATGTCATGGAAGATAGCCATCATTGCCCTCTGATAGGTAGCACCAGCATTCTTCAGTCCAAAGGGCATGACGACATAGCAGTAGGTTCCCCAAGGTGTGGTGAACGAGGTCTTCTCCTGGTCCTCTTCGGCCAACCGGATTTGATTATATCCAGAATAGCCATCCATGAACGACAACATCTCGAACCCAGCAGTGTTATCAACCAGTACGTCAATATGAGGTAGAGGAAAGTCATCTTTAGGACACGCTCTATTTAAGTCCCTGAAGTCTATACAGATCCGAACTCGGCCATCCTTCTTCATGACAGGGACTATGTTTGCCACCCATTGCGGATAAAGGATGACCTTAATGAATCTTGCTTGATGTAACTTGTCGACCTCTTCTTTCATCTTAAGTGCAACATCAGGGTGGAATCTCCTTAATTTTTGTTTGACCGGGGTAACTCCAGGTTTCAAAGTTAGACGATGTTCAACTAACGAGTTGTCTAACCCCGGCATGTCTTCGTATGTCCATGCGAACGTGTCCTTATATTCTTCCAGAATTTTAATTAAACTCTGTTCCTCAGTGGGAGTGAGGTTTGCGCTTAGGAGGATTGTCTTGGGATCTTCCGGTGTTCCAAGATTCAGTTCTTTTGTCGGTTCATCCACCGTGGCTAATGGTTCTTCAAACCTTTTAAGTCTAGATGCATACGCATCAGCCAAGTCCTCAATTCCATCCTCGAAATCAGGATCTTTTTCTGATAAGACCTCGTAAACTCCCAGCGTATGATCTACATTGAATTCATCCTCATATTGGATTTCATTAAGCTGGATAGCATTTTCCAAAAAACTTGGCAGCCTTGCACATTTCTTGCATTTTTGAGCTATTTGTTGGAGATATCTCTCTGGCACACGTTTACCTCAAATTTTCTTCTTTTCTACCCTAACTACTCCTAAAGAAGACGGAATTGAAAAGGTGGTATTAACAATGGGTGAAGGATCGAGCAGATCGATCAGTGAGTTGGAGAAGAGGGGTCCCTGGTTGGGAGCACCCTCCGAGACAAGTAGAGACGTCTCCTCAATAGAAAACTGAGTTTGTGAGAGGACATTTTTTTTGGGTATTTTGGGTATTTTCAATAACAAAAAGGGAATGAGCCGATGGGGCTCGAGCAGAAATAGAAAGCTTAAGTAAATGGAAGAAAATTGGGCTCGCGGGCCCGATGATAACAAGAAATGGGCAGATAGGCCCAAAGCTGGTGAAAAGATCTAAGGGGCACGTGGGCCCAAATGGTGGGCACGCGGGCCCAAAGCAAGAAAGTAAATCTAAAGGGCACGTGGGCCCGACTGGTGGGCACGCGGGCCCAAGTTTGTTGGATTGGAATGGGCATAGAAGCCCAGTGGAGTAAGAAGATTTGAATGGGCTCTCAGGCCCATTGATCAGTTCAGGTGGCCATTTTGGCCCAGAAGTGGGAATTGGGCTAGATAGCCCATCAAGCGAATCCAAGAGGGATAGAGTGAGGATTTTAAAATACGTGACCGTAGGATACGGCTCACGCGGGATGTTGTTTGGAGGTGGGTTCGAGTGGACAAGTTGTTTAGAGATGGACTTGCCCTTGACTGGTTCTTCCTCCTCCATGAACAACCGAGCCAAAGATGAACTCATGTTGTCCACTTCCTCCTCTTGCTGCGGTGCCTTCTTCCTCTTGACTGGTTCTTCTTCTTTGTCCCCGGCCATCATCATGGTCTCCCCTTTGATAAAGAATTTTTGGAGTCCCATGGCATTTTTTGGCCGGTAGACCATCCGCGGAGTGAAACTGGGCTCATAGCCAAGCCCGTGTCTCTTTGGTCTTTGTACGGCTTCAACGGGGTGCACAACCCCCTGCAGCTCCTTTCCCAGCCCCTTTCCTGGCTGATAGCCCATCCCTTTCATCATCCACCATGCAACTGAATCTGGAGGCGTCATCAATACCATGACCTCAGGTAGCTCTGTAGTTGAAACCAACGGCTGGACAGATTTCGATATTGGTAGTGCAGCAGAGGGGTCATCCACGTCATTCAGAATGGGGATGTTGGTTACTTTGATCACCTGGCCCTTGTATAGGAACTTCAGACACTGATGATTAGTGGAGGCAACAACTCTTATTGCCTCAAGGTACGGGCGTCCCAAGATAGCTTTGAATGTAGGGTCCAATTCTAGAACGTGAAACTCGGCGGTGACAGCACACGGCCCGAGCCCCTACTTTCAATGTAACCACCCCTCGTGCCGGCTTCCGGGAGTTGTCATATGCGGTCACCGTGACGGCAGAAGGCTCAATTTCTTCATCGGAGATGCCGCAAAGTTGCAATGTTTCTGGCGGCATGACATTTATGGATACTCCGGTGTCAATGAAGCAGGACTTGATCTCCACGTCTCGGATGACTACTGCAACGCGCAAGGCGTACTTTCTTATCTCTGGCCGTGCCAACTCCTCCTGTGTAAACGTGAGTGTCGGATATTCACTCCTCGGGGTCAGGACAGTAATGATCTTTTCGGGCGGGAGGTCCTCATTGACCATGACTCGTTGCAGGTATTGTTGTAGAATGTCCTGATTGTTCTTTGACCTCTTTATCAGCTCCAGAATTGAAATCTGTGCCGGCATTTTGTCCAAGAGTTTTAACAGGTCATATGCCGTGCCGGGCAACGGTTCCTCTACCACCTCCTCTTCTGCCTGTTCCTGTGGTTGTGTCCCGACCTGGAGGAAGACCCTTTGGAACATACTCCCACTACGAAGTACCGGCGCCAGCGTGGTAGGTGGAAGTGGTGATGATGGTGATGGTAGGGTTGGTTGGTAGGTTGAGGAGCCCGTGGTAGGTAGGGGTGGTGAAGATCGGATGATGAGGGGTCGTGGATTGGCGGAGGCCGGTATGTTGGGTGATGGTTGGGGTGTTGGTGGTAATGGTCTAATGATGAGGGGTCGTGGATCGGTGGAGGCCGGTATGTTGGGTGATGGTTGAGGTGCTGGTGGTGATGGTCTAATGATGAGGGGTCGCGGAGTGGTGGCGACTGGTGGGTTGGGTGACGTTTGGGGTGTTGGTGATGGTCTAATGATTAGACGTCGAGGAGGATTAATGGAGGTTGGTAGGTTAGGTTGGGGTGATGGTTTGGGTCTTGGTTGGGAGGCTGGTGACGGTCTAATGATTAAGCGCCGTGGAGGGTTAATGGTTGGTGAGGGTAGTGGTGTTTGGGGAGTTTGTGGGCTGGGGGCAACTCATGGTATGGAGAGTATGGTGCGGTTTGTAGGTGGGGTTGGCATGGCGGTCATGGAGGTGATTTTATCCTCGACCTGCCAACCCTGGGAATGGTGGGTTGACTCCTCGTTGGTGGAGTGGACGAGGCCGAGTCATTGGTTTGGTGGTGCTGGTGCCGGTGCTTGTACGGGTGCATGTACCGGGAGCGGATCTTGGACTATGCCCAGGCCGGGCTGCTGTTGTGCTTGCTGTCGCCGTGGTTGATTTTGTCGTGCCTTCATTGCTTGAATAGACTCCCCCATCTGTGCCCAGTCAATGTTCCCTTGATCATTAAGGTCATGGATGTAGTCTTTAAACTGGAAACATACATCCACCGTGTGCCCAGAATACCGATGATAAGCGCAGTACTTTGTCATGTCAACATTCGCCGGCCATCCTTCTCTCTCCTTTGGAAGCTCTAGCTGCTGTTCAGCCATCAATGCATTAAAGATATCGGTGAGGGGGAATGGCAGTTGAGGATAGTATTCTCTCTTGGGTCCCCCCCTCCTAGGTCGGTTGGCTGGTGGTGGCACTTGGTTGTAAGCTTGTTGTTGTGGTTGGGGTCGGTTGTAGACATGTTGTTGTTGAGGTGCTCGGTTGTAGGCATTTGGTTGCTGGGGCGCTCGGTTGTAGGTGGGTTGCTGTGGTGGTGCTCGGTTGTATGCAAGTTGTTGTTGTGGCTGAGGAGCTGGTTGAGGGGCTGGGCGGTTTTGTTGGTTGGGTGGTGGGTTACGGTATTGGTTCTGACGGTACCCACCCTGGTTACCCATGGCATTGATGCTCTCATTATTTACTACCCCTTCGGTGGTGGGTCCTACAGGTGTAGGCTTTCTAGTGTTTCGGGGCTTGGTGTCGAACGGGTTGATCATAGATGCATCCTTAAAGTGGGCTTGGAGGTAGCGGGCGCTATCACACAACTCACTCATGGTTGTTGGGCGGTGCATGATCAGGAGGTTGCGAAGGTTGGGCGTGGTGTTCCCTATGAGCATCCTCACCTGCTCCCCCTCTGAGATGGTATCTACTAGCCTCTCAGCCATTCCCCTCCACCGATCAGCAAATCTGGCAAAACCTTCATCCGGCCTCATCTTTACGGCAATCAAATCAGTTATCGAGTAGGCTGGCCCCACCCGATCCTTGTACCTCTGTAGAAACTTTGCCTTGACGATGTCGAAATCTACCGCCTCAATGGAATCAAGAGAATAGAACCAGTCCAGGGCGGATCCCTCCAATGACCGACGGAATAGGAAGGCAAGGGCTTTGCGGTCATTTTTCCAGAATGCGGAGTCATAGAGAAAGCTTTTTAGATGGTTGAAAGGATTACCGGTCCCGTTGTAATGTTGGAAGACCGGTATCTCCGAAGGAGGAAGGTGTAGAGCGGGAAGGATGGGACAGAGATTTCAGGGATGGCTTTAGAATCGAGGCGATGCCTCATCTCTTCGAAATGCTCATCCATCTGGTTGAGTTTGTTCATTAATGCCTGGGTGAGGCTAGATTCCTGAGCCACGGGAGCAAAGTGTTTAGGTGATTGAGTTGGAAGAGGCAGGTTGGAAACAGGAATTGGAACAGAATTATGTGAATGCCCCATAATAGGGTGAGTGGAGACACGGATGGGTTGTCCAGGAGAAGAGATGATTTGGGGCCTGACTGCTGATTGAGGTGGTGAGGGGGCTTGATTTCCCTCGACCAGATCTTGATTGGCGGGCATCTTGCCCTTTGTCAAGGATTGCACAAGCGAAAAGGATTCGGGGTCTAGATGAAGAGATAGACCCTGGAGGAGTTGCTCCACGCTAAGTGAAGCGGGTTGATGAGTAGGATTTTGAATTTCTGGCTCCCTGACGGCGTTGACATGGCCCTCTGGTTGAACCATGGGTTTTTGCAGCTCGTAGTGGCCCGTCTCGTACTCCTCTTCTTGGCCGTAGTAGTCCGACATTCCGACGTGTCTTCCAGACCTTAGAGTGGGCATCCTGTCAAATTTCCTTACAAAATGGTTGAAAGAAAGCAAATGAAGGGTGTAAATGCAAATAGAGTTTTTGTTTGATTATGGTTGTTTGTTTGATTTGATTTGGTTTCAATTTGGTTGTTTGGCAAGCAAGTTGAACATAAAAGTTAAAAGGGATTTTTTTTAGGTGTTTTGAAAGAAGAAGAATTTTTTGGTTATTTTCAATTGTTGTGAGCAAGCAAGTTATGCATACAAGGTTTTAAAATGACTACTAGACAATTTTTGGGTTGAAACCTTAGATTAGATAGATTGTTAGCAATTGTTCACTCAAGTAGGTATGATTCCTATTGCTTCAATCTTCAAGACCTAAGGTTATCACTCAATCACCACGAGTAGGTACTTGGGTTCTTCGGGTTTTGAGAAGTGGTACAACCGGCCCAATCGTGCGGAGAGGAATACTCCACGGATGGGGACTTACGGAGGTCTTGATGGAAACCCCCAAATCAACTAGGAAGGAATATCCCAGAAGAGAGGTTAGAATCCACCAAGCAGATGTTTGGAGGGTGAGGGTGTGTTGGGAGAGAGAGCCCCCGCCTCGAATGCCCTACGGATCGGAACGAGTTCGGTACCCGATGCAAAAGCTAATGCAAAAATAAAAAATGGATGGTAGAAGGAGAAGAAGCAATCAATATGCAAACATGAATGAAAGCTATTAAATAAATCAAACAAGTGAATGCAAGCAAGACATGTAATGATAAAGTAAAACAAATAACTAACAATTAGCAACTAAAAGGAGGTTCACGCAGGAACCGGCTTGTGATAGAGTGTCTAAGTGGGGACAAATCTGAAGTAAAGGTAAAAGGATGGTCCACGCGGAGACCGAATTGAAAATAAAGTGGCTCACATGGGAGCCGAGTTTTGGAAAAGTAGGTGGTTCACGCGGGAACCGGTTTTTGAAGGGAAAATGGGTGGTTCACGCGGGAACCGGTTTGTTTGATTGGAAAAAGGAAAGGAGGGCCACGTGGGGCCAATCTAATTGGTGCAAAGGGGTGGTCCACACGGGGACCGATCTGAAAGTGAGTCGGTTCACGCGGGAACCGGTTTAGAAAAGGGTTTGGTTCACGCGGGAACCGGTTTTAATGAAGAAAGGGGTGGTTCACGCGGGAACCGATGTAAGAGTTGACAAAATAGAAGGAGGACCACGTGGGGCCAATCTAAAGGTGCTGTAAAGAGGTAGTCCACGCAGGGACCGATCTGAAAATAACTTAGTTCACGTGGGAACCGAGTTGGAAAAGAAAGGTGGTTCACGCGGGAACCAGTTTATAAGAAGAAAAATGGTTCACGCGGGAACCGGGTTGAAATGAAAGACAAGCAAATTAAGTCCACATGGGGGACAATCTTAAAGAAAGAGTAAATAGCAAGTTTAAATGTAAATTGACATGGAAGATAAAAGACAAGCCGGTTCACGCGGGAACCAAGTTGGAAAACAACTAGTTGCACGGTTGAATCAAGCTAGCATGGTTGAAGACATTGGTGGTCCCACCGTGGTCGCCAAAAAGCTGTCGACTCCAGAAACGGGTTCCGGATCGGCACCTCAAGAGAAGGTGAAATATGGAATTGTGGAAAAAGGGGGAGTGAATTGAAAACACTCGGAAAGCGGTAAAATGTCCTCACCTCGGTCCCACACTCACATTGATCCCCGAACTTTCATCTCACGGCGTCGCTCGAGCATCGGATATGGTTCGGGTCATGTGGGAGGAGAGTGAGGAGGAGAATAACTTAGAACATGATAAGAGAAATTGTGGTTGCCAGGAGCCGCGGGCTCCGCTTTATGGGATGTAAATTAAGAAGTTGAGTTGAATTGACCGTGTACCTTAGCGTGGGAGATCGGGATATGGGTTCAACCTTCTTCTTCTTCGGCCGGCCGAGGAAGAAGAGTCTCCAATCAATGCTAGCTTGTTCAACCTGTGCAACTAGAAAAATAAACCAAGTGAAGAAAATAATTAGAACTATGGGAGGTGTAGTAACTGTAGTAAGAAGATGAGAAAGAAGCAATCAGAATCGAACTCACCGGATTGGGGTGAGCCTTAACCCTTTTTTTTATTTTTGATTATGTAAAAATGATGCAAATAAACAGAAATATGTTTTAAAACAGTAAAAGAACTGAGTTAAATGAGTTGAGAAAGCTTATGGAATGGATCGGCTTAAGTTGAAGCCGAGTTGGTTGGAAAAGGCCGATTCGGGTAGCTTTGCACCCTTCTGGCGCGACTTCGGTGTAGAGGATACTACGGACGACCCCGATGTCAGAATCGAGTTCCGTTTGTTGGAGTAGACGGATGACTCAGAGAGGAAGAGTTACTATGTTTATGACTTCTCCGACATCCTCCTGTATAAGTCAGTAAAAATTCTGAAAGTGGGCGGATATCGAAAACAGAACCTGGATGCGCGCCCTCAATGTGGCAATCGCCACGAACAAACGGAAAGTCAGAATTGAGTGCCGTCAGTTGGAGATGAAAGAGGACGAAGAGAGGAATAATTTGTATGTTGAAGACTTTTGCAGAAGAAGCCCCGGATTTTCTGCAGAAGTCGATGAAAATGGTTGATGAAGAACACCCGGATCGAGCCTTCTCCTTCACCTCGGGGTCGATTCCTTGACTTCGGATGGCCTTTGGATGTCGGGATGGCTTTGGAGAAGAGCTTGGACGACCTCTGGACGAGCTAGGCACCGGGGGTTAACCTTGGGTCGTTGAGAATGGCCCTCAATTTATAGGGGAAGGAAGCCGGTGAAAAATTTAGAAACTGAACCTACCGCGCCCCCGTGTTTCAAAGAAGAGGAGGGCGTATAGGGAGCGCCCTCAAACTGGGGACGCGCAGGGCGCGCCCCCAGTTCGGGGGCGCGGTCTGTGCGCCCCCCTGTTTCAAAGGAAGCGGGGGCACATTACGCGTCTCACTGCTAAAAATCGACGGAAACTTCAGGAAATTGCTAAAAATTGACTTGACATACGTAACGCGCCCCCGAACCTGGGGCGCGGTACAAATGATCGAAAATCCTCCTCGGAAACCTTCCAAAAATCCGGTTTAGAAGGTGCTAATCGGGGTAATTTGCGATTTAAAGAAACTGACTGTGCCCCCGCTTTTCAAAGGAACCGGGGGCGCGCAGGGAGCGCCCCCAGTTTGAGGGCGCGCAGGGCGTGCCCCCGTGTTGAGGGCGCGCAGGGCGCGCCCTCTTCTTTCAAAGGGAGCAGGGGCACAGTACACTCTCTCTCCTGCGCGCGTGTTCCGCGAGCCGTATCTTGCAAACGGGATGTCCGATTCGGCTCCCGTTTGTTGCGTTGGAAAGAGGGCCTTCAACCGCACCTCCTCAAGTCAGTAAACCAGCCGGCGTGACTCCCGATATGTTTGCACGGGGCTTTATACCGGTTTACCCTCTCGCGGAAAGCCGAAACCCGGGGCGAAGATCCGAAATAGCACGATTCCGATCGAGAAATCTCGGGTCAACTCGGGATGATTTAAAATGATGACCGAACAAGTCCGGTACGATCGGAAAATCCGAAGTCATCGAAAAATCTGAGATTAACCCGGTAAACGCGAATCAAAAGCCGTAAAAGCTGCGAAACCCTAAAATTGACCGAACCGGATGTATGGCCTCGGTTGATGAAAATATTCGGCTATAATCTACCCTGATGACCCAAAAAGACCCGGTGATGACCGAAAAAGCCTAATACATGGTCCGGGATAGCCGTGTCAGCACAGATCGAAAAAGCCGTAACGAATGCCGTCATTGACCAATGCCTACCGAAATGACTTCTCGGAAACCCTGAATGTTATGGAACACATGCGGGATTCCTGAGACCTTCAATTATGGACCATTTAAGGTTGGTCATCGAGCAGGCTTCGTGTTTTTACAGTTCACGTGCGGCTATCGCTTGAAGGTTACGGCAATATTCCGGAAATCATTGGTCCATTCTCAACTAACAAGGGGGGCTCCACCAATGTCCTTAGCTCATCTCCACAAGGTAGTACGAATTAGATAACGGTAAAATAAAAGATATCGCCTATGGAATAAGAGTCTAGGGCTCCGAATCAAGCCAATTTGGCGTGTCTACATGACTTTGAATTGCATCTTTTAAAACAAGCATATCATGTGTTAAACCCTCCCAACTAGCTAAAACATAAGAAAATGTAAGATCAAATTGTACAGCAGGTGGTACATTTTGCATTGGTTTGTGTGCTTTACCATGGAATCTTGCAACAATATCATATGCAATTGATGATAAAAAATGAGTACCATCAATAGCACCAATGCAATCTTAGTTTGTAACTAAAATTTGTTAGCATCTATCAAAAATTATTATTAAGAATAAATATAATAAATTATTAATTACATTAAACCATGGCCAATAAATATCTCTTTTTTGAATCTCACTTGGTATAGATGCATCTAGTGGGTGTATGCAATCATTATGCAATTGTTGAATAACCTTTAAAACTTGATTAAAATAATGACTAACAATCTCTCCAGAGTGATGATAATTTACACTCATGACTCCAGTTCTCACATTATGTGCTATTGTATGTAAGTGCATTAAAAACTATTCTTGTACAGTAATGTGAATAGTGTCATGAAGAAAATTCTTTCAATGCACAACTCTACATTAGTGATAAAATGTCATCCTATTCATCTTTATACATGTTGTGTCATCTACATTGATAATATTGTGGACACCCGAGTCAGTCCTCCCAGCTAGAGAGCATGACCCCTCTTCTTTTGGCTTCGGGTTCCGGTGGATGTTGGTGTGTGTGGTCGCTAGGAGCCGTAGGCTCTAAGAGTAGAAGGAAACGAGACAATGTAAGTATTAAAAGAAATGACCGAGTGTACCTAAGCGGAAAGATCTTGTTGGGAGATTATAGGTTCCATCTTCTTCCTTTTCGGCCAGCCAAGAAGAAAGTGTTTGAAGCACTTTTAGTTGTTCCTACAAAAACAAGTAAGCCACACAAACAAGTGAAAGTGGATTAGAACTAAAATGCTGAAGCATCTTGCAAAAGAAATGAACTAATACCACAAATGGAAATGGACTAACAAGATTGGAAATGACTCCCAACCCCCTTTTATGTGTTTTTGGATGATGATATATGATAAGATTAAGCTAAATATGCATGTAAACATGATGATCTATGATGGAAGACATAGAAACAAAGTAATGCTAGAAGAAGGAGGAAAGAAAAATGGGTTTTGGCTTCAAAAATGTCAATCTAGGACCCTGGGCGATCCGACAGGTGGGTCACCGTGCAACCCAGTAGGGTGGTCACTGGGTGACCTGGCACCAGGTCATCTCCTGTGCCAGAACCCGATTTGCTCCCAAATGCTCCCACAATGCTTTCAGATGGCCTTCAAAGCTTGATGACGACTCCCGAGAGCTCCTAAGTCATGGATGATGATCCCCCTTGGATATAGGAGCTTGAGAAGCTTTAAAATGGGTGCCTGTTAAGAAATGGAATGAAGAACGTCGATTTACGAAGGTGGATGGGGTGGGAAGCTCTCAATCTCTTGGACAATGAAGCTTGGAGGGTGGAGATGGCTTGAAGCACTCTAGGTCTCCTTCTTGGGAGTTGGGGACGTTCTCAACCTTCTAACATTCATCCAACCCCTTAAAACGTGGGTAGGGGGCCCTTTTATAAGTAAAGAGGCCACAGGGGCATTTCAGGCATAAAAAGTGTCATCCAGAATAAGAAATGACCCATCTGCTGGGTCATTGGGTGACCAGGCAGGCGGGTCACCTGTGGAACCATAAATGCCATTAAATACATGTGTGCTGAAAGCCAGGTGTGGTTGTCTGAGCCTACTACAGTGGCAAGCATCCCGATTGACGGGATGACTATGTCCAGTTACCTCGACCATCCAGACAAGCGTGCGCTACTCATGGGTCACTTCATTCAGTCCACACACTGCAATGATAGGCGGACCATTGACCGAGATGCCTCCTGTACCTGAATGGATTTGACTCTCACCTACCACCATTAGAATGGACGGATTTTGCAAGAATTGGGAGATGACCTGATGACCAGGTCGCTTGGTGACCCGATAGGCAGGTCGCCTGGTTACCCGACAGCCGGGTCACTAGGTGACCTAGTAGGTGGGCCATCTTGCCTTATAGAGTTTGCTTTCTTGCCATTTTTTCAAATATCGAATTTGTTAATCAGAAAACTTGAGTATCTTTTAAGAAAACATGAATCTTAAACTCCTCAAATCGGCAAAATTTTTATGTCTATAGCTTCCTCGCCTTGGTGTCAGCTTTGTAGGGGAGCAGCATGGAATGGAGCATAGGGGAATAAAATGAAGTGTAATGAGGCGTAGTGGCATATAATGACATGAACAAAAAAGGTGACCCCAAGGTGTAGATTAGACACGTAGACTACCACCTAATTGGGAAAATATCGGACATCATCGGTCCTTTGTAAATCCCATTCGTTCCTTCTAAGTCATTCCCATTGTTGATTGGATGCGTACAGTGTTGCGGGCACAAAATAGAAGAAGAAGAGGCCTGTCCCTGGTGTGGGGGACCTCTGAGTCAGGGCTCGTGAGTTCATCTTGGTTAGCGGTTCAGCTCTGTGGTGTGCTTGTACCAAGAAGGGCTAGAGAAAACATAAGGTGAACATCCAATCTTTTTGGGGTCTGATCTTTTGGGTTCATTTGGTCCTTGCAAAGGCACCAATTCTATTCGGAGTGGAATGACTCCATGTTCTTATAGAATTTATTGAATCTATCAAGAAACATTTCGAAAAATCAGAACGCAACTCGTTTGATGTTCGAAGTGTTTGGAAAGTGTACGATGCATGAGTGTGATGATGTATGATATTTTTTTTGTTGGGGGTAAAACAAGAATGCAAACAGAAAATGCGTGCCCTCGAATGGGGGTACATGGGCATGTGTCCTTAGGTCAGGGCGCATGTGCTCTAGCCCCAGGGAGCATGTGCCCTCAGACCGGGGTTCAAGGGCATGTGCCCTTAAGTCAGGGTGCATGTGCCCTAGCTCCAGGGTGTATGTGCCCTCAGACCAGAGCGCATGAGCCCCTGGTCCGGGCACATGTCAACTTCAACATCTTTTATTACTTTGATCGATTTGAAATTGAAAGACTGACTAATTTTTGAAATTTATAGATGTCGAAGAGGATTCATCGTCCGCGTGCGCATGATGCCGAGGCTGGCCCCTCCAAGCCGGCAACCACACATGAGGTAAATGACCTTTGAATTGGCCGTAAATCCTCTTTCGTTCCTTGATTGCTACTTACCCAAAAAACTTTTCCTTGCATGGATGTATCAAATCCTGATTTTTTTGAAAGATGGTACAATTGGCGTACTGAGGTCTCCCTGCTTTCCAATGCCATCGCCTGGGTGAGATGGGAATTGGGCCCATCTTGCATATGACGCCACTCTGGGAGGATCTAGCCTTAATCTAGATTTTGTGAGACCACTGGGATGCTTCTACTTGTTCCTTTCTACTTCCCTTGGGGCATATGGTCCCCACCCTGGAGGATGTGTCCTACATTACCGAGCTTCGATTCTACGGTCTTGCCATCATCGGATACACATACGGTGACTATTTTGAGTGATCGAGAGAACAACCTCTTCATGTGACCAACGATTTCTACTCTTTTTTTTGGTCGCACATTGCTGGGCAACAAGACTGAGAAAGTTCACTTGCAGTTCCTACCACTCTTGGCCGATGTGGAGGCCATCAGTGAGTATGCTTGGGGCGCAATAGTCCTGGGGCATTTGTTTGCTAGCCTCTCTCTTGACAGTGGCGCTATCTCCATGGGTGGCTTCACACTTTTTCTTTAGGTATTTTGCTTTCCGTTCCTTCTTTCTTTTGCATGTTATACCTATACTGACAGAGTGTTCTTTTTAGGTGTGGAGCTACCTTTACCTTCCGCTGGGGCATGGTCAGCTAGAGCACCCGTTTCACCTACCTTTGATGTTGCACTAGCATGCCATCCGTGACACCACTTCCCATGCCCACCAGCTCCTCCATCTATGGGGCGAGCTGCTATGTCTTACTTTAGAGCGGGTATGTTTTCTCGTCTCTCCCTACTTCTGTTATTTTGTTGTTGAATCCTTCTTTCCTTGTAGGTTTGCTGGTGCCCATATCTGACCATGGATGATGAGAGCGTCAAGTGGGTGGAGAGGGATGCCCATCTCTTTAGCTGCGATATCTACCTCCATTGTCTGAACTAGGTAGATCCACTCCTGGTTCGCCTTCTGATGAAGACCTTCAGAGGTCAATAGGAGTGGTGCCCTCCTCCACCTTCTAGGCATAGTCATAGTACCAAGGGCTTGATGCAGTCGATGAACTAAGCTGCTCGATACCGATCTGCTCTGAAGGATTGGAGGTAGAGGGTATTGTAGTATTCTTAACTGTCATGGATGACACAGAGTTCATTCGCCAGTACAGTGTGGCCTACGATAATCTTTTTGACTACACTAGCTGTCGACTCTGAAAATTCGACGGGGTCCTCTCCTTTTCAGGGAAGTCCGTGAATCCAGATTGTCACCTCAAGAGGGGATGAGAAAGAAAGGAAGAAAACTCGGAAAGCAACTCTCACCTCGGTCCCACACTCACATTGATCCCCGAAATTTCATCCCTTGGCGTCGCTCGATCACCAAAGACACGGTTCGGGTCATGTGGGAGGAGGGAGAGAAGAAATAAATGTGGTCGCCAGGAACCGTGGGTTCCGATTTATAGAATTAAAATGACCGTGTGTACCTTAGCATGAAGAATGTGAGTTAAAGCTTCTCCTTCTT
Source organism: Cryptocoryne crispatula var. balansae (assembly GCA_036172225.1). Classification (NCBI taxonomy): domain Eukaryota; kingdom Viridiplantae; phylum Streptophyta; class Magnoliopsida; order Alismatales; family Araceae; genus Cryptocoryne; species Cryptocoryne crispatula. The sequence continues at coordinate 20,460,956 of CM069926.1, read as the reverse complement.
CGGCCGGCCGATGAAGAAGAGTCCTCAACGTGGTGGGTGCTTGATATTCTGTGCAACTAGAAAAATAAACAAGTGAAAGAGACTATTATAACTAGACAAAGTGGAGTATATGTAAAGAGAATAACATAAAAACACACAACTGACTAGAAACTGACCGGATTCGGGTTATCTCTAACCCCTTTTTTTTAATTTCGTAATAACAGAATAAAAGTAATGCAAAAAAATTATAAAAAAATGATAGGAGGATGGATAATCACTAAACAAAGATATAGAGAAAATAACAGCAAGATTCTGAGTTGAATAGAGAAAGATATAGCCAAATCTGGGTTGTCGAAAAAGCCGAGCAGCAGTCAAGGATCTGCCAGGCGCGACTTTGCTTATGCGCTCGTCACGACCATCCCCGACCTCGGAATTAAGTTCCGTCCATTGTAAACTCAATAAGAGTTGGAGATGAAGAACTTTGATGAAAAGAGCACTGGCAATAGACGTCCACAAACTTCTGTAGAGGCCGAAGAAGAGAGACTTGGCAGATCACCTACAGAACAGCCTTCCTCTCCCTTGAACCGACTTTTCTCTCTCTAAAAACTCGAAATTATCTCTCTAAAATCACAAAATCATTGCAGTAGGGTGGTTGGACGTCTTGATATGCCTGGGGAGTCGTGCTCATGCCTTTGGAACGACCGGAATCAGAGTTAATTTATAGGAGAACGAACGGCGTTATCCGGGCTAAAAAATAGGGGCCTTGCGCCCCACCCCTGGGCGCATGCGCCCTGGTACAGGGAGCATGTGCCCCACTGAGGGGTGCATGTGCCCCCCAATGAGGGCGCAAGGGCACAAATCCCGAAAATTTTGGTCCTATCCGATCGTCGGTTCAGTGGTAGAGTCCCGGTGAAAAACTGGGTCCCTCGTGCCTCAAGGGTGGGGCGCATGTGCCCTCAAGTGAGGGCACGAGGTCACGTTCCTCACTGGTAAGGCGCATGGGCACGTGCCCTGGGTCCCGGGCGCATGTGACCAGGAACCCGGGCGCATGGGACTGGTTTTGCGCGTCCTTCTTCCGGAAGCCATTGCGAACACTCCCGAACTCGGAATTCGACGCCGTTTGTTGCGTTGGAAAGATAACAAGACGAAGAAGATTTCTATAGCATAGGAACAGCCATCACACCCTCCAAAACTTTATAATTTTATCTGGAAGTTAGGGCAGTGAACAGAAGATCCGATACAGGTAAAAATGACTCCGACGGCAAACCGGAAAGGCATAGAACGCAACAAAACTTGTTCGGGGTGTGAATATGACCATAACCTTCAATTCATGATCATTATGCATTGGTCATTCATCCAACTTCCGTGTTTACACGATTTACGTGTGGCTTTCGCTTGGAAATTACGGTTTTTTGCGGAAAACGTCGAAAACATCCGATTTCGTTCGGCGAAGCTCCAAATCAACTTTTAAAAGACCTGGAATAATTATAAGGTCAATCACACATGTTGCCCTATAAAACATGAGTTTTATGCTCTGAATTAGGCGAATTTGGCGTGTCTACAGCTTGCCTCGCCTTGATGTCGGCTTTGTAAGGGAGTGGCATGTAATGAAGCGGAGTGATTCGTAGTGAACTGTAATGGAATGCAAGTGAACGTAGATGAATGTAGCAGAATGGAATGGTGGTGAACTGAAAAGGTGGCATCAAGGTGTAGATATAGACACGCTTATCTACCCGATCCAGCAAAATGAATCTCTCTGAGTATTCTAGATCGCTTTCATGTTCAATCAAAACCTCATATAATTGACTGGTAAAAGACATGCCCTTGGCACGAGAGATGAAAAAGTAAATGATAAAGGATAAAAGGATGTTGTAGCCAACCCTCAGCGTGGTGAGGAGTCCTCGAATTCGTAGGTTCATCATCAACCAGCAACCCGAACTTTGCGGTGTTCTTGTACTGTGATGGGCTAAAGTTTGTAAAAGAGAAGTTGATCTTAAAATGAAAAGAATACCAATCCATCATATTTGGAATCTCAAGTTCATTTATGTTTCACCAAAATACTCAGTTTAATTCTGAGTGGAAGAACCTCAAGTTCTTAAAGGGTTCGTTTTAAGCATAACAAAATTGCTCGGGTATCGTGAAAACCATGAATCACGCTCTAGCAGAAAATCAGGTATTCGGAAAATGACGAAACAGATTTAAGCCATAGTGGGATTGAAAGATAATGATGGGACTAACATAGAATGATGGGAAAGAAGATACAATGGCATGACCAATTGCCACGGTGGGGTGGGATAAAAGACACGGTGGGATAAAAGAAGGGACAGAATAAAACATGGTGGAACAAAAAGAAAGGAATAAAACATGAAGGGATAAAAGAAAGAATAAAACATGATGAAATAAAAGAAAGAGAAAACATAATGAAATAGAATTGGTAATGATGACGAAAGAAAAGGAGATGGATATGCAAACATAGAAAATTATGTAGAAAATAGTTGAAGATATAGATTGTCTATTGGAGGTCAAGACACCCGATTAGGAACCATCGTCCCTCCAATGTTCAATTTTGGCTTATCCGTGAGTATGAAGAAATGACCAAGCCATCGTAGATTTTGTTGAAGGGGATCTCGGGCCCAGTCATCTTCACTCTCAAGGTCTTCAACATTAATGCATAGAATATAAATGAACCTAACATAACTAGGTGACAAATGTTAAAAGGTGATGTGAAGTGCAAAATGGAGTATTGGTGATGATGTGAGATTGATGCGAAGCTGAGTGAAGTCTTCAAGTGTGGTCTATCAACTATCATCTCTGGTCCATCCTTGTCTTGCCTTCTGACGTAATACAACACCATGAGAATGTTCAGCTAGGTGGTGCTTTCTTTCTTTTCGCCGCAAGGTTGGCATGACGTTCCTTGGGGAATACTGATCTCGCCAATTCACCTGTTAGAACTAAAAATGTTGCCTGCACATTTTTGGTTAGTACCCAACAGACGAAATTATAAAGCATATTATCCTGAAATGAACAACTGAAGTTTTCACTATTAGAACTATCATTTAGAGGTCAAAACAAAGTTTTTGATGATGGTTCCTTTAGAAAAAAAGTCATTTTTAACATTCTGAACAATTTATGAATTTATGAGATTTTTATGAATTTTTTGAATATTTTGGTCCATGTGCCCCCGATCGGGGGCACCTGGCTATGCGCCCTGGGGTGGGGCACCTGGCCATGTGCCCCCAGATGAGGGCACATGAGCCCTGAGGCAATTTTTTTTTTCATAAAAGGATGTACCTTATTACCAATTTCTAAATTTTTGAGAGTTTTTCTGAATTTTTCAAAATTTTTTGTCCATGTGCCCCAGATCGGGGGCACCTGGCCATGTGCCCTGGGGTGGGGCACCTGGCCATGTTCCCCCAGATGAGGGCACATGCGCCCTGAGGCAAAATTTTTTTTCAGAAAAAATTGTACCCGATTGCCCTTCTCTTTTTGCTTCTTCAGCTCCTACAAACACTTAATGAAAATGATTAAATTTTTATCATTACTCATCCCTTTGCCTGTATATCGTATGCCTTGATTTTGAGTCAAAGGGAGGAGCCTTCTTAACTAGGTGGAATAAAACAAATGACTTAAAATGAAATGTTGGGTTGAGAGAACTTACCTGTCACGGTGTGAATCCTCTCCTCTCCTGTATTGAAATGCCTGAAACACTTGACAGAAGGAGATTAGATCTTCATCAGGACTTATCCCTTTGCCTATTATGGTCAACTTTGACTTAGGTCAAAGGGAAGAGCCATCTTAACAAGGTAATTAAACTAAAAAAAATGGATATGCAATGCAGAAATGAAAATATGCATGACAATCAAATAAGCATGGATGCAACTAAGGCAATGATCATGACTAAGAAATTTTTTTTTTTCGATTTTCTTGAAAACAATCATTTGGATTTTCAAAAGTATTCAATTTTTTTTGGATTTTTGAAATATGTGTTTTTTTTTTTGAAATATTCATTTTTTTTGGGTTTTTGAAATATTCAATTATTGGGTTTTTGAAATATGCAATTTTTTTTGGGTTTTTAAAATATGCATTTTTTTGGGTTTTTAAAATATGCATTTTTTGGGTTTTTGAAATATGCATTTTTTTAAAAATTTTTGAAATATGCATATTTTTTTTGGGTTTTTGAAATATGCAACTTTTTTTGTGGAGAAAATGCTAGTATTTGAGATAATTCATCGGTCTTTGGGGTTTGTCAAGCCTCAAGTAGTAGATGCCACGTGCAAAAATAAAGTTCCCTACCTAGAATCCTTCTAACCTTCTTCCTTTGATCGGCTTGGATTCCACCTGGATTTGGTCGGTTTACCCTTCTCTAGGGATTTATGGAGGAAGAGTATAGAGGACGTCCTTGATAGGGTTTGAAGATGTTGAGAGGGATTTCTCTACTCTCACTCAAATTACCCATTGGGGTTCGGCCTCTTTGGGTTTTTCTTTCTTTTTTTGCTCTTTTCTATGTGGCACATATTTGGACAGGTTTTTTTGACCCGTGGGGACATTGCCCATCTTTTAGTGCCTTTTGCCTTGACTATCATTCTGGGTACTCATTCAGACAGGTTGATCATTTTTTTTCTTTTCCTAACCTGTGGGGTTCATTGCCCATCTTTTGACACCCTTTTGTACCCTCTGAGACGGCCTCCTACTAGGGTGGGAGTGTTTTCGATACTATCCCTCTCTAATCTTCTCTCCCTATCTTAGACCGAGTAGAAGAGAATAGGGTAAGGGTACTCCTTCCATTTCTAGATTTTTGCCTAGCCTTTCGCAAGTGTCGGGTTGTCTGGATTCTAGGATCGGTAAGTGTGGTGTGTGTAGGATGGTACCTACCCTTGACTTCCCACGAACAACCTAGGATCGATGACTTAAGATCATACCAGTGGTTTCTCCATTTTTATGGAAAGTACTTTTTGAGATAAACTCCATTCCAAGGATGATTCAATTTTTCTCCATCTGCATTAGTCAATTCATATGCATTACCTGGATACTTTTCAGTGATTACAAAAGGCCCTTCCCAGTTAGGTTGCAACTTGGAGCGGGGACCCCCCCGGCTTAACGAATATGCATTTGACTACCATCTCACCGATTTCAAACTTTCTCTTGACCACCCTATTTTGATAAAACCTTTTGAGTCTATTATGATAAGTCCGGGCATGTTCGGCGGCGGCTAGCCTTCTTTCATCCAAGAGTTCAAGCTGTGCAAGGAGAGATTCTCTTCTCTCATCAACAGGAATATCCCTGTCGAGCTGAACTCGGAGAGATGGAAGTAATACTTCGTAGGGGACCACTGCTTCCATCCCATATGCCAAAGCATACGGGGTTTGTCCAGTGGGAGTCCTTACAGAAGTACGATAAGCCCAGAGAGCATCTACAAGCTTATCAGGCCAGTCGGCAAAGTTGCTAGACTTACAAGATTTCTTGATGATTTTGATTAAGGTTTTGTTAGTGGCTTCTGCTTGACCATTGCCTTGAGGATAGTATGGTGATGAATGATGCAATGAAATGTGATACCTGTTGCAAAGATCACGCAGATATTGAGAAAGAAATTGTGGCCCATTATCGGTGACGATGTCGCTGGGGATCCCGAACCTTGCCAGGATGTTGCACTTGATGAAGGAGCAGACTGTTGACGCTTTAATCTCCACGAATGCTTCCGCTTCAGCCCACTTTGGGAAGTACTCCGTTGCGGTCAGAATAAATGATTTTGAGCGCATTTCAGAGTTGAGGTTACTCAAGGGGCCAATGATATCAAAAGCCCACATGGCGAAAGGCCATGGGGCATGAATTGGATGAAGGGAAGATGCGGGAGAGTGAATCTTGTCGGCATGGAGTTGACATGAATGACAATGCCAGACAAAGATGGAGCAATCTTCTTCTAGAGTTGGCCAATAATACCCTTGTCGGATGATTTTCTTAGCAAGGGCTTGGGCATTCACATGACCACCACAAACTCCAGAATGTGCTTCCTTCAGCACCAACTCGGCTTCTTCTTCATCAAGACATCTGAGTAAGATTCCACTTAGGCTTCTCTTATAGAGCACTCCTCCTAGGATTGTATACCTCTGGGATACTCTTCTGATTGCCTTCTTTTCTTTGGTAGTTGATCCAGGTGGATATGACTGATCTTGACAATACCTCGCAATACGTCATACCAAGGTCTCTCACCTTCTTCTAATTCTTCCAACTCAATTATGGAGATTTCTTCTTTATGTTCCAAGTATTCTTTTCTGTTTAATCTTTCCTTAACCTTCAGAAAACGTCCATCCTCGATTGCTGGAATTGTCCTCTTACAGATGTGGATAGTCCGCACTTGCCTGCCTAGCGGGACAGATAGAGATGAAGCTAGTGAAGCTAAGGCATCGGCGAGGATATTCTGAGAACGGGGGACATGGACAAAGGTGAGTTTGAAGAATAGCTTGATGTAGCAGGTGGTGAGCTCCTGGTAGGGTTTGAGGTTTGGATGAGAAGTTCGGTACTTGGATAGGACCTGGCATAGGATCAATTGACTATCACCTATCACCCTTAGTTCGGTGGCACCATGGAAATGAGCGGCCTCCAGCCCGGCCAGCAAGGCTTCATACTCAGCTATGTTGTTGGTTGCTGGAAAGTTAAGCTGAAAAGCCTGTAGAATGGTGACACCTTCAGGTGACAGAAGGACAATACCTATCCCTCTACCATGAGAGTTCAGAGCCCTGTCAAATATATAATGTCCAAAGATTGGAAGATCGGACTGACATTAGTTCGTCATCTGGGAACTTCGACCGGACTGGGTCAAAGACGGGTATGGGATGATGGGCAAGGTGTTCAGCAATAGCATAACCCTTGATTGCCTTCTGTGGGACATAAGTGATATCAAATTGGGATAAGAAACTCTGCCATCGCCCTAACCGATCAGTCAAGACTGTCTTCTCTAACAGAAACTTAATAGGATTGATTCGATCAATGAGCTTGACTTGGTGAGCAAGGAAATAATGTTTGAGTTTCTGAACCACCCAAACAAGAGTAGCACAGGTCTTTTCTACCACAGTGTACTTCAGCTCACAAACATCAAACATCTTGGACAAGTAGTAAGTAGCTCGTTCTTTCCCTTCTTCATCAACTTGTGCAAGGACTACCCGAAGAGAGTTCTCAAGAACTGAAATGTAGAGGACTAAGGGCTTGTCCGGAATTGGTGGTCTAAGTACAGGGGGACTTTCCAGGTATGTTTTCAACCCATCAAACGCCTCCTGGCACTTCGAATCCCATTTAAACTCGACCCCTGCCTTGGTTAACTCATAGAAAGGTTTACACATTTGGGAATGTTGTGAGATAAACCGGCAGACAAATTGTAGCTTCATATTCTTCGGAGGAGGCATACCAATAATTGCCTCGGCCTTGTTTGGGTCGATCTCTATGCCCCTTTTGCTTACTATGAACCCAAGTAGCTTTCCTGATGAAACTCCAAAGATACACTTCTTAGGGTTCATTTTTAGCTTGTATTCTCTAGCTCGTTGCAAAACTTTCCTTAGCACTTCAGAATGATCTTCTCGACTCTTGGACTTGATAACCAAATCATCCACATACACCTCTACAAGGGTGTGCATCATGTCATGAAAGATAGCCATCATAGCCCTCTGATATGTAGCATCAGCATTCTTTAACCCAAAGGGCATGACAACATAGCAATATGTTCCCCAAGGTGTAGTGAATGAGGTCTTCTCTTGGTCCTCCTCAGCTAACCGGATCTGATTGTATCCAGAATAGCCATCCATGAATGAAAGCATTTCAAATCCAGCCGTGTTATCAACCAAAACATCGATATGAGGTAAAGGAAAATCATCCTTAGGACACGCTCGGTTCAAGTCCCTGAAATCTATACAAATCCGAATTCGTCCATCCTTCTTCATAACAGGGACTATGTTAGCCACCCATTGCGGATATAAGACAACCTTAATAAATTTTTCTTGATGTAGTTTTTCGACCTCTTCTTTCATTTTGAGTGCAATATCAGGGTGGAACCTCCTGAGCTTTTGTTTAACCGGGGTAGTTCCAGGTTTCAAGGTTAATCTATGTTCAACCAGTGAATTATCTAATCCCGACATATCTTCATATGTCCATGCGAATGTGTCCTTATATTCTTCCAAAACTTTGATCAAACATTGTTCTTCTAAGGGAGTGAGGTTTTCACTGATGAGGATAGTCTTAGGATCTTCCAGGGTTCATAAATTCAGTTCCTTGGTCGGTTCATTCCCTGTGGCTGATGGTTCTTCAAATCTTCTAAGTCCAGATGCATATGCATCAGCCAAGTCCTCGATTTCATCCTCGGATTCAGGATCCTTCTCTGATACCACCTCATATACTCCCTAAGTATGATCGATGTTATGCTCATCCTCATATCGTATTTCATCTAACTGAATGGTATTTTCTAAAAAGTTTGGCAGCCTTGCACACTCTATGCATTTCTGTGCCAATTGTTACAGATACCTATTTGGAACTCGCTTACCTCTGACTTTCCTATTTCCTAACCTAACTTGACCTACTGAAGATAAAGCTGGAAAGGTGGTATTTACAGTGGAGGGAGGATCGAGCAAATCGATCATTGATTCAGAAAAGGGGGATCCCTGATTGGGAGTACCCTCTGGGATGAGTAGAGACGTCTCCTTGATGGAAATGTGAATTTCAGAGAAGACATTTTGAAAATTTCAAGTAAAAAGATAGAATGAGTCAGAGTGACTCGAGGCTTGCTATAAGATGACTGAATTAATAGAGAGAAAAACTTAAGAATAAAAGGGAAAAAGGGGCTCGTGGGCCCAATGGTAACAGAAAGTGGACACATGGGTCCAAAACTGATGAAGAAAGTAAACGGGTACGTGGACCCGATCTTAGAAATAAATGGGCATGTGAGCCCATGTTGAGAAAAGCCCTCAGTTCTGAAGTTGATGAGGGAAGCAAATGGGCAAGCTGGCCCAGTAAGAGTAGAAGGTTGAAGAGGGCACATGGGCCCAAAGTGGGTAAGTGGGCCCTGAAGCCCATCCAAAAGATCTAGAAACAAAGGTACGAGGTTCAACCATGGGATTGTTGTATTTGGGCCTCGTGGAATGGTTTTGACTTGGGTAACATGCTTAACTAGATGATTCAAGATTGGTCTGCCCTTGAGTGGTTCCTGGTGCTCTTCCCCACTTGAGAACAAACGAGTTAAAGATAAGCACAGGTCTTCCAAGTCTTCTTCTTCTTCATCTGGAGCTTTCCTTCTCTTGACAGCTATCATGGAACTTTTGCCATCTTCAGCCATCATCATGGTCTACCCTTTGATAAAGAATGTATGGAGCCCCATGGCATATCCTGGTTGGAAGATCCTCCTTGGGATGGAACCCTCTTTATATCCCAACCCCTTCCTGCGTAGCCTTTTCACGGTTTCAATTGGCTGAGTGATCCTTTGAAGATCCTTGCCTAAACCTCGTCTAGGCTGATAGCACAATTTCTTCATCATCCGCCATCCCAGTGTGTCTGGTAGAGAGGCGGTCATACATCTGACTTCTGGCAATTCTCCCACTGAGATCTGGGGTTGTATTGACAGACCTAGGGGTAAAGAAGCATCATTCAGCTCGTCCCTTATAGGCATGCTAGTCACCTTGACCACCTGTCCTTTAAAGGGAAACTTTATGCACTGGTGGTTTGTTGAAGCCACAGCTCCTATTGCCTCCAAGTATGGCCTCCCAAGTATTGCGCGAAAAGTTGGATCCAATTCTAGAATATGAAAATCTGTTGTGATCGTACATGGTCCAAGTGTGACTTCTAGTGTGACCACCCCACGTGCAGACTTCTTGGAGTTGTCATAGGCCATCACCATGGCACAAGATGGCTTGATTTTTTGCTCAGAAATGCCACACAACTGCAAAGTTTCTGGCGGCATAACATTGATAGAAGCTCCAGTGTCAACCAGACATGATTTCACTTCAATATTACAGATGATAACAGCCACATGCAAAGCATATCTCCTAAATTCTGGATCTGCTAATTTTTCCTGAGAGAAAGTGAGTTTTGGGTGCTCACTTCCAGGGGCTAACACCGTAGTGATCTTCTCAGGTGGGAGATCTTCACTCACCATGACCCTTTGCAAGTACTGCTGTAGAATCTCCTGGTGCATCTTTGATCTTTTGATCAACTCAAGTATGGAAATACGAGCCGGTGTCTTATCCAAATGTTTCAACAGATCATAGGCTGTGCTTGGTAATGGTTCTTCCACTTGTTCCTCCTCCACTGGATCCTGCGGTTGAGTACTAGCTTGGGGAAAGAGCCGCTGGAACATCCTCCCACTCCGAAGCACCGGGGCTATTTGGCGGTCGGGTAGAGGTGACGGGTTAACTGGGGTGGGGACAGGTGGTGTAGGTGCAGGTATGGTAGGTAATAGGATTGGTGGTTCTGGGATGATGGGGCTAGTTGGTAGAGGGGTAGGATCTGGAGGTGGTAGTGATGGTGATACCGGTGGCCTAATAAGAAGAGGCCGGGGTGCAGAAGTGGTTGATGAGTTTAATGAAGGTGTAGGTTGTGGGATTGGTTGTGGTGGTATGATAGGTTGGGGTTTTGGAGTGGTAGAGCTCGTAGGCTGGGGGTTCAGGTTTGGTGGTGATTGTGGTGGTCGGATGAGCAAGGGTCGGTGTGTAGCAATGGTTGAAGGAGGTGTAGTTAAAGATGGGGCTGGCCTAATGATGGGCCGGAGAGAAGAAGTGGCGGACAATGGTTGGGTTATTGAGCTTTGTGGTAGTTGTGGAGTAGCAGGTGCACGGATTATCTGTCTAGGAGGGTTCCTAGCAGGAGGCCTAGTTGGGTTGGCAGGCATGGTTGTATTGTGGCTTTCTAGTTGCCAACCTTGAGCACGATTGGCATCTCCCTGGACATCGGAGTGTACTAGACCAATTCCTGGGTTTGGATGTGCTGGTGCCGGCGGTGGAGCGGGAGCATGTAATGGGAGCGGATCTTGAACAATCCCCAAGCCAGGTTGTTGTTGAGGTTGAGCCGGTGGACGCTGCCGCTGCTGCTGCCTAGCCTTCATAGCTTGTATGCATTCCCCCATTTGGACCCAATCAATGCTGCCTTGGTCATTCAGATCGTGGATGTAATCCTTGAATTAAAAGCACACTTGTACAGTGTGACCAGGACACCGGTGGTAAGCACAGTATCGGGACATATCAACATTTGTTGGCCAAACCTCTCTTTCCTTGGGCAATTCCAACTGTTTCTCCGCCATGAGTACATTGAAGATGTCGGTCAAGGAGTAAGGGAGTTGCTGGTAGTTCTCTCTCCTAGGACCTCCCCTTCATGGTGCCTGATTGGGTGGTGGCGGTGCCCTATTGTAGGTAGGTTGACGAGGTTGCTGGGGTTGTGCTACTTGTTGCGGGGGTTGTTGTGATTGTCGTGGTTGTTGTGGCCTAACATGTTGTTGAGGGAGGTAATAGGAAAGGTTTTGTGGTGGGTTTCTAAACTGGTTTTGACGGTTCCCTCCCTGGTTCCCCACAATGTTTATAGCTTCATTGTTGACCACTCCTTCGGTTGTAGGCCCAACTGGTGCTGAGGGGGTCTTCCTAAAGTTTCTAGGTTTGGGATCAAATGGATTTATCATTGTGGCATCCTTGAAGTGGGCTTACAAGTATCGGGCACTGTCATAGAGTTCAATCATTGTGGTAGGACGGTGCATGATCAAGACATTCCTCAAGGCAGGTGTAGTGTTTCCAATAAGCATCTTCACTTGTTCCCCTTCAGAAATCATATCTGTCAATTTCTCTGCCATTCCCCTCCAGCGATCAGCAAACTTTATGAAGTCCTCTTCGGGCTTCATCTTCTCAGCAATCAAGTCTGTAATGGAGCATGCTGGTGCCACCCGGTCTCTGTATCTTTGCAAGAATTTGGTTTTAACAATTTCGAAGTCTACTGCCTCAAAGGAGTCGAGTGAGTAGAACCATTCTAATGCATACCCTTCTAATGATCGACGGAACAAAAAGGCAAGAACCCTACGATCATCTTTCCAGAACGAGGATTCGTTAAGAAAATCTTTAAGGTGGAGAAAAGGGTTGCCAGTACCATTGTAGCGGCGATAAACTGGTAGCTCAGAAGGTGGCAGGTGTAGGACTGGCAGAGAAGGAATAGAAATCTCAGGAACTGACTTGGAGTCTAGGCGACATCTCAGCTCTTCATAACGTTCATTCATCTGGGTGAGCTGATCCATGATTGCCCTGGTGAGAGCAGGTTCTTGGTTTACTGGTTGGGGTATGTGGTTAGAGACATGGTTCTGAAATTGAGGAGCATGACTTGAAGATTGTCCCATGACTTGATGAGCCAAGGGAGCAACATGGTTGAAATAAGATGGCTGAACAAATGAGGGTTGAACCACAGATGGTTGAACTATAGAGGGTTGAACTGCAGATGGTTGTGCTAGCGATGGTTGATTCATAGATTGTTGAACAACAGGAGGTTGAACAAAGGGTGATTGAATGAGTGGTGGTCGAACCAGAGGACGAGGAGATAAGGCAACTTGATTGGTTTCAGCCTGATCTGAAGCAATTTTGCCCTTCACCATGGATTGTATGCGGGCATAGGTTTCTGGGTCGGTATAGAGAGATAACTCCCTAAAGAGTTGTTCAACATCACGAGGAGCAGATGGTTGAGGGACCTCTTGCTCTTGTGACTCAAATAATGGATTAACACGACCATCTGATGGATTTGGTTGATGACCCATCTCATGTTCTCGATGTTCAGCTTGTTCCGCCATTCCAACGTGCCTTCCAGACCTTAGTTGCATTGAACTTCAAGGAACAAACAAGTTGACAAAGTAAACAAAGAATTTTTTTTGGTTTTTTTAGTATTTAGAGGTTTGAATTTTTGTTTGACAAGCAAGTTATGCAAACACTTGAAAGCAAAATTACGCAATGATTTTGATTAATACTTAGGTTTATGAATTTTGTTAAGAATTGTTCTCTCAACAAATGGGTTAGGATCCTAACTCCAATCTCCAATGACCTAGGTTTCACACAATCTCACCACGTGTAGGTAACGTAGGATGCTTCGGGTTTTGGGGAGTGGTACAACCAACCCGATCGTGAAGAGGAATACTCCACGTATGAAGAATTACGGAGGCCTTGATGAAAGCCAACCAAGTCAACTAGGAAGGAATATCCCAGAAGAGAGGTCAGAATCCACCAAGAGGGTGTTTTGGATGGGAGGGATAAATGGGAGAGTGAGCTCCCGCCTCAAAAAAGTGTAAAAGAAGGAGGTATTGAGAAGGAGCAGAGAATGCAATCAAGTAATAAAACAAGTAATGAGCAAAGCATAAACTTAAATAAACAAGCAATGACACAAGACAAGCAATTAGAAACTAGATAAGCAACTAAAAACTAGAATCTAGACTTGTTTCTTATGTGAGCCAAATGGAGATAGTGAAAAGTGATGGAAATAAGAGGGTTCAGATCTGATAGCCAAGCAAAAGGGTGGTCCACGTGGGGACCGATGTGGGAACTGGGGTAAAAAGTAAAGGTGGTTCACGTGGGAACCGGTTTTGGGTAAAGAGGGGTGGTTCACGTGGGAACCGGTTTGAATGATCAAAAGAGGGCCACGTGGGGCCAATTAAAGGTGAATAAAGATCTGATCCAAGTTGGGATAGATCTGGAAAAAAGGGTTTTGGTTCACGTGGGAACCGAAGTAAAGAAAGAGATTGGTTCACGTGGGAACCGGTTTAAAAAGAAAAGGGTGGTTCACGTGGGAACCGGTTTAAATAAAATGCATAAATTAAATGGCATACTTGGCACTTCAGATCTGATGAAATATGGGTGAAATAATAAATTTTGAGATGGCATGAAGTTAAGAAAGGTGGAAGGAAGGAAAGGCTCACGTGGGAACCGGTCTAGAACTAGAACTAGTTGCAAAACAAAACACTAAGCACCCACGGTTGAAGACATTGCTTGTCCCACCGTGGTCGCCAAAAAGCTGTCAACTCTGAAAATTCGACGGGGTCCTCTCCTTTTCAGGGAAGTCCGTGAATCCAGATCGTCACCTCAAGAGGGGATGAGAAAGAAAGGAAGAAAACTCGGAAAGCAACTCTCACCTCGGTCCCACACTCACATTGATCCCCGAACTTTCATCCCTTGGCGTCGCTCGATCACCAAAGAGATGGTTCGGGTCATGTGGGAGGAGGGTGAGAAGAAATAAATGTGGTCGCCAGGAACCGTGGGTTCCGATTTATAGAATTAAAATGACCGTGTGTACCTTAGCGTGAAGAATGTGAGTTAAAGCTTCTCCTTCTTCGGCCGGCCGATGAAGAAGAGTACTCAACGTGGTGGGTGCTTGATATTCTGTGCAACTAGACAAATAAACAAGTGAAAGAGACTATTAGAACTAGACAAAGTGGAGTATATGTAAAGAGAATAACATAAAAACACACAACTGACTAGAAACTGACCGGATTCGGGTTATCTCTAACCCCTTTTTTTTAATTTCGTAATAACAGAATAAAAGTAATGTAAAAAAAATATAAAAAAATTATATGAGGATGGAGAATCACAAAACAAAGATATATAAAAAAGAACAGCATGATTCTGAGTTGAATAGAGAAAGATATAGCCAAATCTGGGTTGTCGAAAAAGCCGAGCAGCAGTCCAGGATCTGCCAGGCGCGACTTTGCTTCTGTGCTCGTCACGACCATCCCCGACCTCAGAATAAAGTTCCGTCAATTTTAAACTCAATAAGACTTGGATATGAAGAACTTTGATGAAGAGATCACTGGCAGAAGACGTCCACACACTGCTGTAGAGGCCGAAGAAGAGAGACTTGGCAGATCACCTGCAGAACAGCCTTCCTCTCTCTTGAACCGACTTTTCTCTCTCTAAAAACTCGAAATTCTCTCTCTAAAAATCACAAAATCAATGCAGGAGGGTGGTTGGACGTCTTGATATGCCTGGCGGGTCGTGCTCATGCCTTTGGAATGACCGGAATCAGAGTTAATTTATAGGAGAACGAACGGCGTTATCCGGGCTAAAAAATAGGGGCCTTGCACCCCACCCCTGGGCGCATGCGCCCTGGTGCAGGGTGCATGTGCCCCACTGAGGGGTGCATGTGCCCCCCAATGAGGGTGCATGGGCACAAATCCCGAAAATTTTGGTCATATCCGATCGTCGGTTCAGTGGTAGAGTCCCGGTGAAAAACTGGGTCTCTCGTGCCTCAAGGGTGGGGCGCATGTGCCCTCAAGTGAGGGCACGAGGTCACATGCCTCACTGATAGGGCGCATGGGTACATGCCCTGGGTCCCGGGCGGATGTGACCAGGAACCCGGGCGCATGGGACTGGTTTCGCGCGTCCTTCTTCCGGAAGCCATTGCGAACACTCCCGAACTCGGAATTCGATGCCGTTTGTTGCGTTGGAAAGATAACAGGCCAAAGAAGCTTTCTATAGCATAGGATAAGCCATCACACCTCCAAAACTTAAGAATTTTATCCGGAAGTTAGGGAAGTGAACAGAAGATCCGGTACAGGTCAAAATGACTCCGACGGCAAACCAGAAAGGCACAGAACGCAACAAAACTTGTTTGGGGTGTGAATATGACCATAACCTTCAATGCATGATCATTAGGCATTGGTCATTCAGCCAACTTCCATGTTTACACGATTTACGTGTGGCTTTCGCTCGGAAATTACGGCTTTTTGCGGAAAACGTCGGAAAACATCCGATTTCGTTCGGCGAAGCTCCAAATAAACTTTTAAAAGACCCGACATCATTATAAGGTCAATCACACATGTTGCCCTATAAAACATGAGTTTTATGCTCTGAATTAGGCGAATTTGGCGTGTCTACACTAGCCAGGTTAGCTTTTCCACTATCTCTTTGTTATTAATGCTTTGTCTTATCTCACAAAATTTGTCTTTTCAGGAATCCCATGGTGTGCTCGCCTAGTGTCAGGGACAAATTGTTGAGTTAGAGAAGGATATGGCGTCTCTTAGGACAGCTTTAAAGGCTGAGGTATGTCTAACACTTGTGTTCTTTAATTGTACTGTGACATATCTGACTTGCTTTTCTTCTTGTACTTGCAGCACATGGCCCGTTAAGAGGGTGTTTCTTTCTCTGTGGAGGTGAGGGCCTTGCGAGACGAGCTATGCCACAAGGCGGCTGGTAGAGAAGGAGATCATGGTAACTTCCTGACAGCTGTTATTAGGCTTGTTCTTTCAATGTCTAAGCCTTATACTCTGTCTATATGTGGCTGAACTGGAGCGATCGGCTACTTCTTCTTCTTTAGAGTCTTCTTCCAGGATTCAGGCCCCGGAGGCAGAGTTGTAGACACGAGTGCCCACCCTCGAGATGGCTTAGCTCCAAGTTGACTTTGATGCGAAGATACTAGCGCGGGACCATAGCCACTTCGAGGCACTTCACAAGGTGGAGAGTCAGCACACAGCTGCCTTCCCGAGCGGGATGCCACGATGCATGCCACGGAGTAGAGACAATACCAAACGTAGATCGATTTGGTTTAAGTTTAGGTGGAGCTACGCTTCTACTGAGAGATGGCCCGTCATTCTTTCGGAGCCGGACCCACTAGACCCATCAGAGTGGTAGCCACCAGAGCGGCACATAGACCCACTAGAGCAGCTCGCACCAGAGCCGAGGCCGCACAACATGTGGTGGAGCAGATCTGGAGAGGAGCCAAACTCCGAGTGTGGCCGACTACCTGATTTCTTCCCCTGAGCATAGGGATGAGTAGCTTACTGATCTGTATGCCTTGTATTACTGTATCAGGCTTCTAACATATACCTTGTTCATGACTGGATCATTATTTGTGTTCACTTGTCTAGCTTTGCTCTTGTTTGCAACATCACTTCAATAGTTTTGATTAGTATGACTCGGTGGCTTGGTCCTTTGCTTTTGTCAAAGGGCATAGCCTTCTGAACATGGCGAAAAATATAAAGTAATAAAATAAATAAACATGGGGATGAGTAAGATACCTTACCTGTGTGGTAAGAATCTATCCTCGCTATTTAGTGCCTAAAAACACTTAACAGAAGATTCAATTCTATCCATGTCTCATCCCGTTGCCTATTTTTCATTTGACTTAACTTTGAGTCAATGGGAGGAGCCTTCTTAACAAGGTAGAATAAAAACAAATGACTAAACTAAAAATGGTGGTAAGGGTTGGGAGAACTTACCTGCTTTGGTGAGAATCTTCCCCTCTTTCATTGAAATCTCTGGAACACTTGATAAAAAGGGATTAGATCTTCACCACAACTCATCTCTTTGCCTATTACGGCTGACTTAGGTTAAAGGGAAGAGCCTTCTTAATAAGGTAATTAAAACAAAAGTAGATATGCAATGCATGACAGAAAAATAAACATGGGTGCAACTAAGGTAATGATCATGACTAAGGTAAAAATGATGCATATTTTTATTTTCTTAAAAATAATCAATTTTTATTTTTAAAATATTCATTTTTTGTATTTTTGAAATATTTAATTTTTTGGTGGAGAAAACAATGATATTTTATACAATTCATCGATCTTTCGGGTTTGTTAAGACTCAAGTGGTAGATACCATGTGCAAAATAGAGTTCCCTACCCAGAATCCTTCTAACCTTCTTCCTTCAATTGGCTTGGGTACCACCTGGATTTGGTTGGTTTACCCTATCATAGGTGTTTAAGGAGGAAGAATATAGAGGAAGTCCTTGATAGGGTTTGGAGATGTTAAGAGAGATTTCTTTTTTCACACCGAAATTACCCGTTGGGGATTGGCCTCTTCGAGTCTTTCCTATTTTTTACTCTTTTATGTGGCACATATTTGGATAGGTTTTTTTGACCCATGGGGACATTGCCCATATTTTTTGTGCCTTTTACCTTGACTATCATTTTGGGTACTCATTCAGATAGGTTGATCATTTTCTTTTTAACTTGAGAGGGGTTCATTGCCCATCTTTTGGCACCCTTTTGCACCCTTCGAGATGGCCTCCTACTAGGATGATGGGCATTTTCTATACTACCTGTTGACTCCAGAAACAGGTTCTGGATTGGCACCTCAAGAAAAGGTGAAATATAGAATAGGAGAAAGGGAGTGAATCGAAAAACACTTGGAAAATGGTAAAGTCCTCACCTCGGTCCCACACATTGATCCCTGAACTTTCATTTCACGGCATCGCTCGAGCACTAGAGACGGTTCAGGTCATGTGGGAGGAGAGTGAGAAATGAATTGACTTAAAGCATGAATAAAAGAGGTGGCTGCCAGGATCTGCGTGCTCCGCTTTATGGAATTGAACAAGATATTAAGTTGGATGACCGTGCATACCTTAGCGCGGGAGATTGAGGTGTGAGTTCAATTTTCTTCTTTTACGGCCGGCCGATGAAGAAGAGTCCAACCAGTGCTAACTTGATTGATTTGTGCAGCTATTAAACAAAGAAACAAGTGAAGGGATGGATTAGACTTGTGGGAAGTGTAGTAACTGTAAAGAGAAGATGAAAAGAAGCAATTGAAACCGAACTCACCAGCTTTGGGGTGAGCCATAACCCCTTTTTTTGTATTTTTTGGTTATGTAAAAATGATACAAACTAAACAAAAATATGTTCTAACAAATAAATAGACTGAATGAAATGAGTTAAGAAGAATTTATGAAGTGAATTGGCTTGAGTTGAAGCAGAGTTGGTTGAAGAAGGCCAGTTCGGGTAGCCTTGCACCCGTCTGTTGCGACTTTGGTGCATAGAATTCTACGGATGACCCGAATATTGGAATCAAGTTCCGTTTGTTTCTATAGATGGGTAACTTAGAGAAGAAGAGATATCCTGTTGAAGACTTCTCCATAATCCGTTAGTACAAGCCTATAGAAAATCTGAAAGTGGATGGATATAGAAGAACAGAACCTGAATGCACGCCCTGAGAGCAGCAATCACCATGGACAGACGGCATGTCAGAATCGAGTACCACTGGTTTCAAATGAATGAGGACGAGGAGATAAACGATTCTTATGCTGACTACTTTGGCAGAAGAAGCTTTGAATTTTTTGTAGAAGCTGATGAAATTCTGTGATGTAGAGCGCACGGATTGGGCCTTCTTCTTCGCTCTGGGATCGATTTCTCGACGTTGGATTGGCTTTGGACATTGGGATGGCCTCAGGAGGGAGCTTGGACCACCTCAGGATGGGCTAGGCATAGAGAGTTCAACTTGGGTCATTGAGAATAACCTTCAATTTATAGTGAATAGAAACTAGTTCAAATTGGGGAAACTGCTAAAATTTTTGTGCCCCCACATTTCAAAGGAGGTGAGGGCGCATAGGGCACACCCTCCTGTTTCAAAGGGGGCAGGGGCACATTACGCGTTTAATTGCAAAAAATCACCAAAACCTTCTGAAAATTGCTAAAATTTAGACTTGACAAGATGAACGTGCCCCCAACCTAGGGGCGCGGTCAAAATAAATGATAATTAGTGGGGGAAACTTTCCAAAAATCTGTTTAGAAGGTGCTAATCGGGGTAGTTTCCTATTTTTGGAAATAGACCGCTCCCCCACCTTTCAAAGGGAGTGAGGGCACGCAGGGTGCACCCCTGGACTGAGGGCACACAGGGTGTGCCCCCAGTGTCAGGGTGCGATGACCGCGCCCTCTTATTTCAAACAGGGCAGGGGCGCGGTACACTCTCTCTCCTACGCACGCGTTCCGCGGCCCGTATCATGCAAACGGGATGTCCGATTTGGCTCCCGTTTGTTATGTTGGAAAGAGGGTATTAAACCACAGCTCTTCAAGTTAATAAACCAGTTGGCATGACCCCTGAGACACTTGCATGAGGCTTTCTACCGGTTTACCCTCTCGCGAAAAGCCAAAAACCGCGGCGAAGATCCGAAAGGGCAAGGTTCCAGTTGAGGATTCTCGGGTCAACCCAGAATGACTTAAAATGATGACCAAACAAGTCTGGTATAGTTGAAAAACTTGAAATTATCGAAAAATTTAATATTAACCCGGTAAACATGAACCGAAGCTCGGAAAAGCCGGGAAACCCTAAAATCGATCGAAATGGCCGTATGGCCCTGGTTCATAAAAATATATGGCTAGGATCGACCTGGATGACTTGAAAAGGCTTGGTGATAACCAAAAAAGTGTAACACATGGTCCGGGATAGCTGTGTCAACACGGATCCAAAGGCTGTAACGAAAAGCCGTTATAGACCGATGCCTACCAAAATGACTTCTCAGAAACCCTAAATGTTACGGAACACACGTGGGACTCCCGAGACCTTCAAGTATGGACCATTCAAGGTTAGTCATTGAGCAAGCTTTGTGTTTTCATGGTTCACATGCGGCTCTCACTTGAAGGTTATGATATTATTCTAGAAATCATCGATTCATTCCCAACTTACGAGGGGTCTCCACCAACGTCCTTAGCTCATATCTACGAGGTAATACGGATCATATAATAGTCAAATAAAGAATATCACCAATGGAATAGGAGTCTGGGGCTCCGAATCAGGCCAATTTGGCATGTCTACAGCTTGCCTCATCTTGATGTTGGCTTTGTAAGGGAATGACATGTAGTGAAGTGAAGTGAAACATAGAGAAAGCGTGGCAAAGTGAGATGGATCATAGTGAAATGTAGTGGAGCGAAATGGTGATGGACTGGAAAGGTGGCATCAAGGTGTAGATATAGACACGCTCAATGACTAGATTCGGCAAGACAAATCTCCTCAATTGTTCTGAATAACCGCCATGTTTTATTAAGTCTTCTTATGTTCGATTGGTAAGAGATGTGCCACAGGTACAAGAGAAGAATAGCCAACCCCCAACGTGGTGGGGAGTCCCCAAAACATGGGTTTGTAGGTTCATCATCAGCCGGTAACCCGATCTTTGCGGTGTTCCTGTACTGTGATTGGCTAAATTTTAAAAAGAGATTTGTTTTAAAAAATAAAAGAATACAAATCGAGCACATTTAGGCTCTCAGATTCATTTAAGTCTTCCAAAAGATAAGTTTCAATTCGGAATGGAATGATCTCGAATTCTAGAAGGCAACTGTTGAAGCACATACCATGCAGATAGTGCCAATGCAAGTTCTGATCAAAGAGGAGGCCCTTGGCAGGATGAAGTGACTACCATGGTGGGATGAATAGCAAGAAGTTTGTTGCAATGGCCATAGTGGTGATTGAAATGAAAGAGTTGGAGGCACAAGGTGATTACTGAACACGGTGGGATTAACAAACACGGTAGGATTAGAGAACACGGTAGGATATTAGAAAGATCAGAATTGGGGTATACGATGGGAGAACATTCTAGGTAGGGTTTAGAAATATCCTGACAGATGTAGAAGATCATGAATGGATGTATGCAATGATAATGAAGAATGCAATGCAACTAATATTACATGATGCAATCTAGGCTCAAGAAAACAAAAAAGAGGCTGACAATTAGTTGAAGATATAGATTGTCTCTGAGGTCAAGATACCCATTCGGGAACCATTGTCCCTCACAGCAGAACTTTTGGCTTATCCGTGAGTATGAAAGATGACCCGACTGTCGTAGATTTTGATGAAGGGGATCTCCTATTGATGACTTCTCCAGAATCCCTTCGTACAAGCCTGTAGAAAATATGAAAGTGGATGGATATGGAAGAACAGAACCTCGATGCACGCCCTCAGTGCAGCAATCACCACAAACAGAAAGCAAGTTGGAATCAAGTGCCGCTAGTTGCAAAATAAAGAGGACGAAGAGAGGAACGATTCTTCTGTTGACCACTTTTATAGAAGAAGCCACAAATTTTCTGGAGAAGCTGATGAAGTTCTGTGATGTAGATCTCACTGATCGTGCCTTCTTCTTCGCTTCGGGATCGATCTCTTGATGTCGGATTGACTTTGGACGTCGGGATGGCCTCAGGTGGGAGCTTGGATGACCTCAGGATGAGCTAGGCATGGGGGGTTCAACCTTGGGTCGTTGAGAATAGGCCTCAATTTATAGTGAACGGAAACCAGGTCAAATTGAGGAAACTGGCCGACTACGCCCCCATGTTTCCAAGGAGTTGAGGCCGTGCAGGGCACGCCCTCCACTTGAGGGCATGTAGCGTGCCCTCACCTTGAGGGCGTGTAGGGTGCGCCCTCCAGTTTCAAAGAAGGCGGGGGCGCATTACATGTTTCATTGCTAAAAATCGCCAGTATCTTCCAGAAATTGCTAAAAATCAGACTTGACAAGATGAAGGCACCCCCGACCCGGGGGCGCGGTCAAAATCAATGATAATTAGAGGTGGAAACATTCCAAAAATTGGTTTAGAAGGTGCTAATCGGGGTAGTTTCTAGTTTCCAGAAACAGACCGCGCCACGGGCCCCCAGTGTGACCGCGCCCTCCCATTTCAAGCGGGGTGAGGGCGCAGTACACTCTCTCTCTCCTATGCACACATTCTACGTGCCGTATCTTCCAAATGGGATGTCCGATTTGGCTCCCGTTCGTTGTGTTGGAAAGAGGGCATTAAACCGCAACTTCTCAAGTTAGTAAAGCAACTTCTCAAGTTAGTAAAGCAGTTAGCATGACCTCGAGACATTCGCATGGGGCTTTATACTGGTTTACCCTCTCACGAAAAGCCAAAAACCACAGCGAAGATCCGAAAGGGCACAGTTCCGGTCATGGAATCTCAGGTCAACCTGGAATGACTTAAAATGATGACCAAACAAGTCCGGTACAGTTGGAAAACTTGAAATTATCGAAAAATCCAAGATTAACCTAGCAAATGTGAAATGAAACTCGGAAAAGCCGGGAAACCCTAAAATCGACCGAAATGGCTGTATGGCCCCGATTGATGAAAATATGTAGCTAGGATTGACCCAGATGACCTAAAAAGGCTCGGTGATAACCGGAAAGGCCTAACACATGGTCTGGGATAGCCGTGTCAACACGGATCGAAAAGCTATAACGAAACACCATTATAGACCAACGCCTACCGAAATGACTTCTCGAAAATTGTGAATGTTACGTAACACATATAGGACTCCTGAGACCTTCAAGTATGGACCATTCAAGGTCAATCATTGAGCGGGCATCATGTTTTAACGGTTCACGTGCTGCTCCCGCTTGAAGGTTGCGACATTATTCTAGAAATCATCGGTTCATTCCCAGGGTCTACACCAACATCCTTAACTCATATCCACGAGGTAATCTAGATCAGATAATGGTCAAATAAAGGATATTGCCAATGGAATAGGAGTCCGGGGCTCTGAATTAGGCCAATTTGGCATGTCTACACTACCCTCTCTAATCACTTCTCTCTATCTTGGACCGAGTAGAAGAGAAAAGGGTAATGACATTCCTTCTATTTCTAGATTTATGCCTTGCCTCTCGCAAGTATCGGGATTTCTGGATTCTAGGATCAGGAGGTGTTGTGTGTGTAGGATGGTACCCACCCTTGACTTCTCACAAACACCCTAGGATCGATGACTTGGGGTTATACCAGTGGTTTCTCTATGTTTTTATGTAAAATACTTTTTGAGATAAACTCCATTCCATGGATGACTCAATTTTTTTCATCTACATTAGTCAATTCATATGCATTGCCTGGATACTTTTCTGTGATTACAAAAGGCCCCTCCCGGTTAGGTTACAATTTGGAGTGGGTGAGGTTTGCACTAATGGGGATAGTCTTAGGATCTTTCATAGTTCCTAAATTCAGTTCCTTGGTAGGTTCATTCCTTGTGGCTGATGGTTCATCAAATCATCTAATTCTAAATGCATATGCAACAGCCAAGTCCTCGATTTCATCCTCAAATTCTGGATCCTTCTATTATACTACCTCATATACTCCTAAGGTATGATCTATGTTATGCTCACCCTTATATCATATTTCATCTAGCTAGATAGCAATCTCTAAAAAGTTTGGCAACGTTGTACACTCTACGCATTTATGTGTCATTTGTTGCAGATATCTAGCTGGAACTCATTTACCTCTGACTTTCGTATTTCCTAACCTAACCTAACCTACTGAAGACAAAGTTGGAAAAATGGTATTTACACAGGAGGGAGGATCGAGTAAATCAATCAATGATTTAAAAGAGAGGGATCCCTAATTGGGAGCACCCTCTGGGGTGAGTAGGGACATATCTGTGACGGAAATGTGAGTTTCAGAGAAGATATTTTTTTGGGAATTTCAAGTTAAAAGACAGAATGAGTTGGAATGACTCGAAACTTGATAGAAGTTGATGGAATTAGCAGAGAGAAAAACTTAAGAATAAATGGAAAAAAGGGGCTCATGGGCCAATGCTTACAGAAAGTGGACGCATGGGACCAAAATTAATAAAGAAAGTGAATGGGTACGTGGACCCGGTTCTGGATATGGATGGGCATGTGAGCCCATGCTGGGAAGAGCCCTTAGCTCTGAAGCTGACGAGGGAAGTAGATGGGCAAGCAGGCCTATAGACACGCCAAATTTGCCTAATTCAGAGCACAAAACCCATGTTTTATAGGGTAACATGTGTGATTGATCATAGAATGATGCCAGGTCCTTTTAATGTTGACTTGGAGTTTTGCCAAATGAAATTGTATGTTTTCAGAAGTTTTCTGTACAGAGCCATAATTTCTGAGCGAAAGCCACACGTAAATCATGTAAACATGAAAATTGGCTGAATGACCACTGCTTAATGATCATACATTGAAGGTTATGATCAGATTCACACTCTGAACAAGTTTTGTTTCATGTCGTTTCTTTCCGGTTGGCCGTCGGAGTCATACTGACCAATATCGGATCTTCTATTCACTAGCCTAACTTCTGAATAAATTTTTGAAGTTTTGAGGAGTGTTATGGCTGATCCATTGCTGTAGAAAGCTTCTTTGGCCTGTTATCTTTCCAACGCAACAAATAGTGTCGAATTCCAAGTTCGGGAGTGTCCACAGTGTCCTCCGGAAAAAAGATGCACAGAATCAGTCCCATGCGCCTTGGGCCCTGGGCACATGTGTCCTAGATCTAGGGCACATGGCCATGCGCCCCCACCCTAAGCCACGTGGCCATGTGCCTCCAATCGGAGGCATGAGGGAACCTATTTTTGATCAGGATCTACTAGATAAAAATCTTTGATCGGATCAGACTGCTTTTGTAGGGAGGATTAGATGCGCCCTGAACCAGGGCGCAAAGAGGCTATTTTTAGCACAAATTAGACTGGTTGTTCTCCTATAAATTGAGAACGATTCTGGTCATTTCAGAGGCTAGTTCATGACCCCCTGGGCATTTCAAGACATCTAAGCTTCTTGTTGCATCAATTTTGTATTTTTAGAGAGAGAATTTTAAGTTTTTAGAGAGAGAGAAGTCGGTTCAAGAGAGAGGAAGACTGGTCTACAGGTGATCTGCCAGGTCTCTCTTCTTCAGCTTTTACAGCAGCGTGTGGATGTTTTCTGCCCGAGCTCTCAACATCAAAGTTCTTCCACTTCGAGTCTTCTTCTATTTGAAATTGATGGCACATGATTCTGAATCGGGGCTGGTCATGGCAAGCGCAGAAGCAAAGTCGCGCCTGGCAGATCCTGGACTGCTACTTAACTTTTTCGATAACCGAGATTTGGCCATATCTCTCTCTATTCTTATCAGAATCTTTCTATTCTTTCTTCTATCTCTTTGTTTCGTGATTCTCCATTCTCCTATAATTTTTTCACATTTTTTACATTAGTTTTAGTCAATTAATCCGAAAATAAAAAAGGGGTTAGATATAATCCGAACCCGGTCAGTTTCTATTTAGTTGTGTGTTTCATGTTATTTTTTCACACATACTCCACTTTATTTATTTATAAATTATCTTTTCATCTATTTGTTTGTCTAGTTGCATAAGAAATGAAGCACCCACGCATTGAGGACTCTTCTTCATCGACTACCCAAAGAAGGAGAAGCTTTGACCCGCACTCTTCCTGCTAAGGTACACACAGTCATTTTTATTCCATAAAGCGGAACCCGTGGTTCCTGGAGATCACATATGTCTTAATTCCTTTCTTTTCATCCTCCTCCCACATGACCCAAACCATCTCTTCGGTGATCGAGTGATGCCGAGGGATGAAAGTTTGGGGATCAATGTGAGTGTGGGACCTAGGATAAGTTGATTTCAATGTTTTCTTCCTTACTTTCTCATCCCCTCTTGAGGTGGCAATCCGGATTCATAGACTTCCCTGAAAAGGAGAGCCTTGTGGTGTTTTTTGGAGTCGACAAGGCCCAGTGAGAATGAAAGGCTGGAAAGGACACATGGGCCCAAAGTGAGTTGTTGGTTTGGTAAAAGAAAGTGGGCTTGGAACCCATTCAAAAGATCCAAAAATAATGGCACAAGGTTTATATATGTGATTGTTATGATCGGGCCTCATGGGATGGTTCTGACTTGGATGGTAGTTTGCTCAACCGGATGATCTAAGATTGGTCTACCCTTGTGTGGTTCTTGGTTCTCTTGCTTAGTTGAAAACAGGCGCGTTAATGACAAACATAGATCTTTCATGTCTTCTTCTTCATCTGGAGCCTTCCTTCTCTTAATAGCTGTAATTGATTCTTTGTCATCTTCAGCCATCATCATAGTCTTTCCTTTGATAAAGAATGCATAGAGTTTTATGGCATATCCTAGCTAGATGACCCTCCTTGGGATGAAATCTTCTTCATATCCCAACCCCTGCCAACATGGTCTTTTCACAGTTTTGATCAGTTGAGTAATGCCCTGAAAATCCTTGCCCAGACCATTCTCAGGTTGATAACCCAATTTCATCATCATCCGCCATCCGATAGTGTCTGGCAGAAAGGGAGTCATGTATCCAACTTCTAGCAACTCTCCTACTGAGATCTGGGTTGTATCGATAATCTTAGAGGCGATGTAAAAGAAGCATCATTCATCTCGTCCCTTATAGGCATGCTAGTCACTGTAGACACGCCAAATTGGCTTGAATCGGAGCCCCAAACTCCTATTCCATTGGCAATATCCTTTATTTCACCATTATCTGATCCAGATTACCTCGTGGAGATGAGTTAAGGATGTTGGTGGAGCCCCCCGTGAGTTGAGAATGGACCGATGATTTCTAGAATATTGTCGTTACCTTCAAGTGAGAGCCGCACATGAACTATGAAAACATGAAGTCTGCCTAATGACTGACCTTGAAAGGTTCATAATTGAAGGTCTTGGAAGACCTGCGTGTGTTCCGTAACATTCAGGGTTTCTGACAAGTCATTTCGGTAGGTGTTGGTCTATAACAGATTTTTATTATGGCTTTTCGATCTGTGTTGACATGGCTATACCGGACCATGTGTTAGGCCTTTCTGGTTATCATCGGGTATTTTCGGGTCATCTGGGTCGATCCTAGTCGTATATTTCATCAACCGGGGCCATACGGTCATTCAGTCAATTTTAGGGTTTCCCAGCTTTTCCGAGCTTTGGTTCACGTCTACCGGGTTAACCTCAGATTTTTCGATGATTTTACATTTTACGACCGTACCGGACTTGTTCGGTCATCATTTTAAGTTATCTCGAGTTGACCCAAGATTCCTCGACAGGAACCGTGCCCTTTCGGATCTCTGCCACGATTTTTGGCTTTCCATAAAAGGGTAAACCAGTAGAAAGTTCCGTGCGAACATCTCGGGAGTCATGCCAGCTGGTTTACTAACTTAAGGAGCTTTGGTTTAATGCACCCTTTCCAATGCAAAAAATGGGAGCCAAATCAGACGTCCCGTTTGCAAGATATGGCCCGTGGAACGCGCATGTAGGAGAGAGAGTGTACCATGCCCCCGCCCCCCTTGAAATCGGAGGGTGCGGTCACCGCACCCTCACACTGGGGGCGCGCTGCCTGCCCTCAGTCCGAGGGCATGACCTATGTGCCCTCGCTACCTTTGAAAGGCAGGGACGTGGTCTATTTTTGGAAACCAAAAATTACACTGCTTAGCGCCTTCTAAACTGAATTTTGGAAAGTTTCCCCCGCTTAGGATCGATTATTTTGATCGGGCCCCTGGGTTAGAGGCACGTTCATCTTGTCAAGTCTGATTTTTAGCAATTTTTAGAAAATTCTAGTGATTTTTAGCAATGAAACGTGTAACGCACCCCCGCTACCTTTGAAATATAAGGGCGCGCCCTCAAGGTGAGGGTGCACCCTAAGTGCCCTCAGGTGGAGTTTCTATATTTTTAACCAGTTCTCCATCTCTATAAATTGAGGGCTATTCCCAACAAACCAAGGTTAAGCCCCCATGCCTAGCTCATCCTGAGGTCGTCCAAGCTCACTCCCAAGGCCGTCCCGACGTCCAAAGTTGATCCGATGTCGAGAGATCGATCCCGAAGTGAAGGAGAAGCCTGATCCGTGTGTTCTATAGCAATCAAACTTCATCAGCTTCTGTAGAAAATATGGGACTCCTGCTACAAAAGTCTTCAACAGAAGAGTTGTTCTTCTCTTCGTCCTCTTTTATTTACAACCAGTGACACTCGATTCTGACTTGCCATCTGTCTGTGGTGATTGCTGCACTGAAGGCATACATCCAGTTGCACAGATTGATCAAGCTAGCACTAGTTGGACTCTTCTTCATCGGCCGGCTGAAGAAGAAGAAGGTTGAACTCACATATCAATCTCCTACGCTAAGGTACACATGGTCTTCTAACTTAATCTCTTGTTCAATTCCATAAAGCGAAGCTCGCGGCTCCTGGCGACCACCTCTTTTATTTATGCTTTAAGTCAATCCATTCCTCACTCTCCTCCCACATGATCCGAACCGTCTCCAGCGCTCAGTGACACCGTGAGATGAAAGTTCAGGGATCAATGTGAGTGTGGGACCGAGGTGAAGATTTTATTGCTTTTCGAGTGTTTTTCGATTCACTCCTTTTCCCTTATTCTATCTTTCACTTTTTCTTGAGGTGCCGATCCGGGACCCATTTTCTGAGTTGACAGTCACCTTGACCACTTGTCCTTTAAAGGGAAACTTTATGCATTAGTGGTTTGTTGAAGCCATAGCTCCTATTGCTTCTAGGTATGGCCTCCCAAGTATAGCCTGAAAAGTTGGATCTAGTTCCAGGACATGAAAATTAGTTGTGATCATACATGGTCTAAATTTAACCTTTAGACTAACCACCCTACGTGTAGACTTCTTGTAGTTGTCATAGGCTATCACCATGGTACAGTATGGCTTGATTTCATATTCAGAAATGCCCTATAGATGCAAGGTTTCTGGCAGCATAACATTGATGGAAGTTCCAGTGTCAACTAAATATGATTTTATTTTAACATTATAGATGATAATAGCCACATACAAAGCATACCTCCTGACCATTGTATCTGCTAACTCCTCCTGAGAGAAAGTGAGCATTGGGTGCTCACTTTTGGGGGCAAACAATGTATTGATCTTCTCTAGTGGGAGATCTTCATTTACCATGATGCTTTGCAAATATTTTTATAAAATCTCCTGTGCACCTTTTATCTCTTGATCAACTCAAGTATAGAAATACGGGCCAGTGTCTTATCCAAATGCTTCAATAAATCATAGGTCATGTCCGGCAAGGGTTCTTCCGCTTGTTCTTCTTCCACTAGATCTTGTTGTTAAGTCCTAGCTTGAGGAAAGAGCCGCTGGAACATTCTCCCACTCTAAAGCACTGGGGCTATTTGGCAGTCGGGTAGAGGTGGTGGGTTAACTGGGGTAGAATGTGGTGGAATAGGTGGTGTAAGCACAGGCATGGTGGGAAATGCGATTGATGGATCTGGGATGATTGGGTTTGTAGGTAGAAGGGTAGCGTTTGGAGGTGGTAGTGATGGCGATGGTGGCACCCTGATAAGAAAAGACCGAGGTGAAGTAATGATTGATGAAGGTGTTGGTAACATGGTAGGTTGTGGGGTTGGTGGTGTGGTAGGTTGGGGTTTTGGAGTAACAAAATTCATAGGTTGGGAATTTAAGTTTGGCGATTATTGTGGTGGCCGGATGAGTAGGGGTCGAGGTGTAGCAATGATTGAGAGAGGTGTAGTCAACATGGGGGCTGGGCTAATGATGAGTCAATGAGAAGTAGTGGCCAATGGTTGGGTTATTGAGTTTGGTTGTAGTTGTGGAATAGGCGGTGCACGGATTATCTGTCTAGTAAGGTTCCTGGCAGGAGGCCTAGCTGGGTTGACTGGCATACATCATGTTTTTTTAGCTGCCAACCTTGAGCACGACTAACAACTTCCTAATCAATGGAGTGTACTAAATCAATTCCTGGGTTTGGTTGTGCTAGTGCTGGTGTCGGAGCGGTAGCATGCAATGGGAGTGGGTTCTGAACAATTCCCACGCTAGGTTGTTGTTGAGACTGAGCTAGTAGGGGATGTCTCTGCTGCTGTCTAGCTTTCATCACCTGTATGCATTCCCCCATCTGGGCCCAATCAATGCTACCTTGGTCATTGAGGTCATGGATGCAATCTTTGAATTGAAAACACACTTTAACAATGTGACCCGTATCGGTGATAAGCACAATATCGAGACATATCTGCATTAATTGGCCAAACCTCCCTTTCCTTGGGCAATTCCAACTATTTCTCTTCCGTGAGTACATTGAAGATGTCGGTAAGGAAGTAAGGTAGTTTCTAGTAGTTCTCTCTCCTAGGACCTCTCCTTTGTGGTTCTTGATTGGGTGGTGGCGGTGTCCTATTGTAGGTGGGTTGATGAAGTTGTTGGGTTTCACTACTAGGGGTTGTGGTTGTTGTGGCCTAACCTACTGTTGAGGGGGGTAGTAAGATGGGTTCTGTGGTGGGTGTCAACTCCGAAAATGAGTTTTGGATCGGCACCTCAAGAGAAGGTGAAAGATAGAATAAGGGAAAAGGAGGAGTGAATCGAAAAACACTCGGAAAGCAGTAAAAAGTCTTCACCTCGGTCCCACACTCACATTGATCCCCGAACTTTCATCTCACGGCGTCGCTCGAGCACCGGAGATGGTTCGGGTCATGTAGGAGGAGAGTGAGGAGGATATGAACTTAAAGCATAAATAAAAAGGTGGTCGCCAGGAGCCGCGGGCTCTGTTTTATAGAATTAAAACAAGATTGAGTTGATTTGACCGTGTACCTTAGCGTGGGAGAGAGTGTGTGAGTTCAACCTTCTTCCTCTTCGGCCGGCCGATGAAGAAGAGTCCAAATAGTGCTAGCTTGATGTATTTGTGCAACTAGAAGACAATTAGACAAGAAAACAAGTGAAGAAGGATTAGAACTGTGTGAAGTGTATTAACTGTAAAAACAAAAACACAAAATGGCAATTGAAAACAAAGTCATCGAATTCGGGGTTTGCCCTAACCCCTTTTTTGAATTTTTTATGATATATGAAATCATGAAAAATAGAATAAAATTATGCTTAAATATGAATTAAATGATATGAATGAAGAGTTAGAAAAGAGAATATGAATGATTAAAGGCAACACAACCCAGGCAAAGTGGCAACCGGGTTGGACAGATTCAATGTAAATAGCGCAGCTCTAATGCAGAGACTGCAGAGGATAGCACCGATGTCATGATCAAGTGTTGTTTGTTTAAAAATAAAGATAACTCACCGAGGGTGGTTTTATATGAAGACAAATTTTATTTAATCTTATGATAAATAATCTGAATTTACTTAATAAGCCGGATCTTGGACAGTGAAGTTCTAGAAACTCCCTGCACAATGTCGATGTAGGACATGCTATGTGAACCAAAGATATCTGAATTAAATGATTCTTATTGTAAATAAAATAGGACTCACCGGGGAACAATTTCTATGAAGGATGTGTGGGCTGAATCCACCATTAAATGTACTGAAATTGACTGATAAAACAATGACTTAGAAAAGAAGACTTCGGATCTGTCTGTGCAGCGCCGGTGTTGAAGCCATAAAAAACCTAGGAAATGTCAAAATTGATCTCTGTTTGTTGGATATGAAATATATCTTGATTAACCACACTTCTTATGAAGGAAGTATGGCCATAAAATGATTATAAAGATCTGTAGAAGCCGATGATCAGAAGTGTAGCACGTCGGAGCATAGACCGTCTTATTCTTCACTTTGGGATGATCTCTGGGCACTAGGACAAAGAGAGGATGATTTAGGGAGGTTGGGAAGAGCCAAGGGTGGTTGGAATAAGATGATATGAGTGCTGGACGATGGGTATGCCCCTCCTTAGGTCGTTCATATGAGTCTCCCTTTATAGGGGATGAAAAATAGGTAAAAAAAAGCAATTTTCATAGGTTGGATTTCCTCCATTTAATATTGATAATTTTTATCCTGAGGCATCTAGAAACTTACCAAAATGATTGAGAGGAATTGGAAATCGTGGATCACCTTCCCCATGTTCAAAATATGTTTCCACTTGAAGAGGAAACAAATCTAGTCTAAAAATTGCAAGTTTTGATATACAAGACAACAAGTTGGATTGCCATCATTTGATGATGCTAATTTCGACCATGAAGCTTAAAAATAATATAAAAAGTGATATGGAGGATGAAAAAGGAAGTTAAGGTTGTGAATTGGTCAGATATGTGTCCAATGGGCTGGGCTTGCATGCAATTGGGCTTGATCGGTGTTGTGTGCGGACAGAACTGTTCATCTAACTTCCAAAGGGCACTGCGGACAAATGGGAGATCAGAATTGAATTCCGTTTGTTGAAATGGAAATATAACTCAAAGAAGAAGATTATTTATGTTGAATACTTTTTTATTAGACGTCCATATAATCCTGTGAAAAATTTTCAAGTAGAGGATATGCTGGGAAAAGCATAATCTGGCACACCACCAAAAGTATCTTGTTCGGCAAACACGGATTTGATTAGAAATTAGAAAATCATCCTCATATTTCCAATAAGCACCTAGGCTCATCCAAAAGGGTGGTTCATCATGATTTTGATGGTCTAAAAGAGATGTTGCCAATGGAATAATGGTTTAAGCTCTAAATAAGGCCAAATTGGCATGTCTACAGCTTGCCTCGCCTTGATGTCGGCTTTGCAAGGGAATGGCATGTAGCGTAGAGGAGTGAAATGTAGAGAAAGCATAGAAAAGAGATATAGATCGTAGTAGAATGTAGTGGAGCAAAATGCGATGGACTGAAAAGGTGGCATCAAGATGTAGATATAGACATGCTCAACGACTAGAATCGGCAAGACGAATCTCCTCAAGTCTTCTAGTTAACCGCCATGTTTCATCAAGTCTTCCTATGTTCGATTGGTAAAAGATGTGCCATTGGCAGGAGAGAAGAATAGCCAACCCCCAACGCGGTGGGGAGTCCCCGAAACATGGGTTCGTAGGTTCATCATCAGTCAGTAACCCGATCTTTGCGGTTTTCCTGTACTGTGATGGGCTAAAGTTTAAAAAGAAATTTGTTTTGAAAAAGTAAAAGAATACCAATCGAGCACATTCAGGCTCTTAGATTCATTTAAGTCTTCTAGGAGACAAGATTCAATTCAAAATGGAATGATCTCGAATTCCAAAAGGCAAATCTTTAAGTACAGACCATGATGATGCAAGTTTAGATCGAATAGGAGGCCCTTGGCGGGGGGAAATGGCTGCCACGGTGGGATGTATAGCATAAGAGTTGCAGTGGCCACAGTGGGGATAGAAATAAAAGATTTGAATGCACAAGGTGATTACCGAACATGGTGGGATTAACAGACACGGTGGGATATTAGAAAGGTTGGTGGGACTAGAAAACACGGTGGGATTAGAAAACACAGTGGGATTAGAAAACATGATGAGATTCAGAATGATCGGAATTATGATACAAGAGGGTGAGAAGGTGAAGCTTTTGAAGGGATGCATGCAATGATAATGAAAAATGCAATGCTACTAATACTATATGATGCATGTTGGGCTCAAGAAAACAAAAACAAAACTTGTCTAATAATTAGTTGAAGATATAGATTGTCTATGAGGTCAAGATACCCATTCGAGAACCATCGTCCCTCACAGCACAACTTTGGGCTTATCCGTGAGCACAAAGAATGACCCGACCGTCGTGGATTTTGATGAAGGGGATCTCGGGCCTGGTCTTATTTGCATTCACGGTCTTCAACATCAATGCATAAAATAAATAGGAATGCACCTAATATATGCTAAGAAAGGAAATGATAACGGTGAGTTTGCAATGTGATGACATGCATTTTCACAAAAGGTTTCATGTGTCCTAATGAGGACACAGAGTGAAAGTTTCTCGGCAAAGTAGAGGCCGAGGTTATGATGACACCTCCTCCTAAGAATCCTCAGGGGAGGGAAGTTGTGAGCATTGACTTATTGAAAATTTGAAAAAAGGCTCCTCGGCAAAGTTGGGGCCGAGGTCATGGTGACACCTCCTCCTAAGAATCCTTGGGGGAGCGAAGTGGCAAGCATCGCCTTGTTGTGCAGTTCTCCTTATTGTTCTTCGTGCCTGAAACACTCAGAAAAGGAGATTAGCACAACAATGCGGCTTATCCCCCTTGCATGTTGCAATTTGCATTGACCTTTGTCAAGGGGTGATAAGTTCTCTTTAAGAGTGTAAAAAAAACTAAAGCGGCAACTATGCCATGAAAAATTTGAAACATGAGAGACTAAAAGCAAATATGAATGTAAAGATGAAAATTAAAACCAAGCATGGTGATGAAAATTTTTGAAATTTTGAAATTTTTTGTTAGAATGAAGTTTTGTGAATAGAAAAAAAAATTTATTTTGAAAATATTCATTTTTTTTGGAGTTTTGAAAATACTTAATTTTTTTGGAGTTTTGATGACATTCAACCTTTTTTTTTGAGGTTTTGAAAAAAATTTTGAGAGAAAAAATAGTATTGACACAAGTTCTCATCACTTGGTTGTTTTTTCTGGGTTCGTTGGTAGACACCATGTGCAAAATGGGGTCCCTTACCAAAAATCTTTCCGACCTTCAACCTTTGATCGGCTAGAGTTTAGCTTTGATTTGGTTGGTTCACCCACACCTTGGGGGTAAGAATGAAGAATTGAGGGAAAGTCCTTGATAGGCTTTGGAGATGTAGAGAGGAATTTCTCAACTCGCACCCAATTGCCCGTTGGGGTTCAGCCTCTTTGGGTCTTTTCTTCTTTATTGACAAACCTATTTTTGTGGCACACATTCGGACAGGTGCTTTGACCTGTGGGGTCATTGCCCATCTTTTGGTGCCTTTTTTCATTTTCTACATTTTGGGTACTCATTAAGACAAGCCCATATTTGTTTAAACCTGTGGGGTTCATTATCTATCTTTCGGCACCCTTTTCTTTTATGAAGTTGGACCTTTCAAGATGGCCTCCTACTAAGGTGGTGGATGCTTTCAATACTCTCCCTTTCTAGTCCCCTTTGCTTATCCTGGACCGAACAGAAGAGAGTAGGGTGAGGGTTTTCCTTCCACCTCTGAGCCTTGACTAGCTTCTCTCGGGTGTTGGGTCATCTGGATTTTGGGATCAGGACGTGTTGTGTGTAGAATGGTATCTACCCTCGACTCCAAGACAACAATCTAGAACATGTGGACTTAAGTCATACTAGTAGTTCTCTTCATTTTTTTGAGGTATATTACATTCCAGAGGTGAATCAATTATTCGCATGCCTTGCAATGTAAAGAATTTGTTTAATAAAAACAAGGTAGCTACAAATATCGTCAATCATGAATTTCTCTCAATTAAAATTGTCATGTGAAATTCAAAATCATTTTTTAAAAATATTGCTTTGCACATGACATAATGATGATGAACGCAATTTCATGTAATACCTGAGAGAAGAAGAAGTTCATTGCTGATGACAGCTTTGCTTGTGCTTGCCTTGCCTTGCCTTGACTGCCATGCCTTGCCTTGCCTTGCCCAATTGCTTCCACTGTTGATATGAACCATATTGCATTGGATTGAAGATTCATAGTAATAGAATAAAGTGAAAATGTGGAGGATCTGATTTAGCATGGTGGAGTCAAAATTAATGATGTAAAAGGCAAAGATTGTGGTATCACCCAAAAAATTTCTCTACCTTGATTTTTTTGTTGAAAGTAAAATTTAGAGAATGAAAGAGAATTTGAAAGGAAATAAACATGCTTGGAAACAAAAGTGATTTAAAATGGGCTCTTGGGCCCGGGAGTTGAAAGTGGGCTTGAAGGCCTGGGAGTAGTTGGAATCAAGTGGCACGTGAGCCCAAGATTTGAATGTGGGATAGAGGGCTTGGTTGATGTTGATGGGTATGAGGGCCCGATTAGAGGTTGAGCCCGAGGGACCCAATGAAAAGAGTGAGCACATGGACCCGATTTAAATGGTTGGGAGCAAGATTGTGATTTGTGATGGGCTCGCTGGAGCCATTGAAGAGTATGGGTCGTAATCCAAAAGTTGAAGAAGTGGGTGCACGGGGGGCCGATTTTGAAGAAGTATGGGCACGTGGGACCGATGGTGAAGAAATGGAGGCATACATGCCCGAAGTTGAAGGAGTGTGGGCATGTGTGCCCGAGTTTGTTGGAAGGTGGGCACGTGGGCCCGATTTAGAAGAAGTTTGGGCACATGGGCCTGGTTGTAGAAAAACATGGGCATGTGAGCCCGGTTGAGGTGAATTGCGGGCACGTGGGCCCGATTTAGAAAAATTAAGGGCATATGGGCCCGATTGGGAAGAATTACGGGCACGTGGGCCCGATGGAAGGAAAGGGGCACGTAGGCCCAGTTGGGGAAAAGGGGCATATGGGCCCAGTTGAAGTAAAGGGGCATGCAAGCCCGATTGATTAAAAGGGGCACAAGGGCCTGGTTGAAGAAAAGGGGCATAAGAGCCCAGTTGATGAAGAGCGGCACATGGGCCCGGTTGGATAAAGGGGGCACGTGGGCCCGGCTGATGGAAAGGGGCACATGGGCCCAGTTGATGAAAAGGGCAAAAGAGCCCGATTGACGAAAAGGGGCATAAGGGCCTAAAAATGGGGCATAAGGGTCCAAAAATGGGGCATAAGGGCCCAATTGAGTGGGATGGGGTGTGGGCCATGGCCCGAAGATTGACAGATTTTGGACCCATGGGCCTGATCTTTGATTGGGAGAAGGGTAAAGAAAGGGTCGTGGCCCTAAGATTGATTAATTGTGGGCCCATGGGCCCGATTGTTCTTTATAAGGAGAATGAGGCAAGGGTCGTGGCCGTAAGATTAATTTCGAGGATTTTGCCTACATAGCTGGAGGAGGTCCTAGTATCCCTTTGCTAAGGTCTACATCCCTCAGGAGGCTTGTCGATTCATTCCCTATTTCAATGACCAATTCTATTCCTTTATTTTTCAGTTCAAGGGTCAATTCTATCTCCCCAGCTTCAGAGATCAACTCCAATGATGGCAGCATTTGATCTATACTTGGAGAATCCTTGCATAGTCCTTGACAATCATCTAAATTTGTGATCCCCTCATCTAAGCTCCCTACAGTAGGCTTCTCCTCAGGTTGTTCTGGAAAAGAGGGCATGCCTAGTTTAGAAGATTCTAGAATGATAGAAGAGTTTGGTTCAACCTCCCCTACTGACTGACTTTGATTTTGAGAGAGAGCAATGATATGTTGAGGAGTTGATTCTTCTGCCATGGAAGGAGCACAAATGGTTGGAGTGATTGATTCCTCTGCTAGGGCAGGAGCCTGAAGTGTCTAAGTGTCTGAATCTTCTACTACAGCATGAGCATGGATGATCGGAGCGACTGGTTCCTCTACCATAGCAAGAGAAATAGATGAAACAAGTGGTTTGACTGACTGAGGAGGAATCCTATGTTGAGGGATTGATTGAAGTGGTGCTAGTATAGAAGTCAATTCAGGCTGAAGAGCTATTGGTGAAATTGGTTGAGGGGCCAAGGCTTGTGTGGTTGGCCGAGGAGCTGTTGGTGAAGTAGACTGAGAAGCTAAGGGCCGGATGATTGGCCGAGGGGCCTTTGAAAATGTTGGTGGAGTCGAAGATTTGGGAGCCTTTTTAGGTAATGAGGTATTGGCACAATTGACAAGAGGAGCTTGATTGTGCACAATTGATTGTGCCATTGACATGGGTTGCATAACTGGCTGAGATTGGGGCATGGGTGGCCTAATCAGCTGTCGTCGAGGAGTCGGCCGATGATGATGATCTGGATGGGGTTGGGGAGGGCTCCTAGGTTGGTGCATAGCATCAATGTTCCTCTCAAGCCTGGGCCTCAATTCATCAGAACATTGCATTAATTCTACATCTTCTTTTACTTTCCCATTTATTGAATAGCCTGGCCCATATCGTTTCAAGAATTTGGCCTTGACAATTTTGAAATCCCATATCTCTATTTCCCCTAGTGAAAATAACCATTCTAGGGCTTCACCATATAATGATCTCTTAAAAAGAATAGCAAGAGCTCTTCGATCATTAAGCCATTGAGACGATTTGCTCAAGAAATCATTAACATGGGTGAAGGGATTGTAAGCACCCGAAACGGGACATCCGCGGATCTCCCCCTCCCGGCCCCTACGCTTGCTTTGGGGACTTGGTGGATGGGATGTTAGTGGGTGTGGTCGCCAGGAGCCAAAGGCTCCAAAATATAGTAGAACGAAATGAAATGAAATGGAGAAATGAAAATGACCGTCGTACCTTTGGAAGCGGGGAGATTGTTGGGTTCCGACTTCTCCTCTCTCGGCCGGCCGAAAGAAGAGAGCTTAGTGAGTCCTTCGTCTTCGATCCGGTTGAAGCTCCACTCCGATCGGATTTACCTAAAAATGTCCATATGAAAACATAGAAACAAGTGAAAAGATCATTAGTTCTCGTGATAGTGTAGAATCATGCTCAAATTCAAATGTAAACATGAAAGAGGGAAGGAATCGACCGGATTGGGACTAAATCCCAACCCCTATTTGGAAGGTTTTGAATATATATATGTGATGCAAAATGATCTATGACATGCTAAATAACTTGATGAACAGTGCTAAGATGAAAAAGGAGGACAAAAACTCGATTAAACGGGCGATCGGGATTCAAAAATGACAAAACAAGCTTCGTCCTTCCCGGTGCCCCGTATATAGGGCGCCGGAGAAGGTGCCCCTTTATGGGGCGCGTTGACCAAGTCAAAGCGCCCCGTATGCGGGGCACTAAGTCTGGCCCGAACAGATTTTCTTCTCCTCTTCGCGGCGCCGCTCCGGAGTGCTGGGAGGCTTCCGGGACGAAGTAGGGGCTCCTCCTTGTAGACAATACTCAAATGAAGCCCATGGAAGAGGGTTTGGATGCTGGATGTAAGAGGAGAGACGGATAGAGGCTCTCAAAGTTGGA
Organism: Cryptocoryne crispatula var. balansae; assembly: GCA_036172225.1. NCBI lineage: Eukaryota > Viridiplantae > Streptophyta > Magnoliopsida > Alismatales > Araceae > Cryptocoryne > Cryptocoryne crispatula. The sequence continues at coordinate 20,421,854 of CM069926.1, read as the reverse complement.
GAAAAATCATGGTTCGGGTGACAAACGAAGGTTTTTAGGGTTTTTGGTGGATGGTTATGGATCGATTTGAAGGCTTGTGGGGGATGATAATGGCTTAGAAACGTGGTGTTGGATGAGCTATAGGGTGGCACGGAGTTGGAACCTCCTCCAAGCTCCAAATGGGGGTCTATTTATAGCCCAAAAGATGGCACTTTGGTCATTTCCGAAAAGCAGTGCCATGTGGCATAGCGCCCTATATATGGGGCGCCAGCATCATGAGATATGTCAAATCGACAAGACAAGTCACTGCGGGGGGTCAAATCAACCTGTCAAATCAATTTAATTTGGATCCAGGCGCCCTGTATATAGGGCGCCTGGTGCCCTATATACAGGGCGCCAGGTGCCCTGTATACAGGGCGCCAGGTGCCCTGTTTATAGGGCGCCTGGTGCCCTATAAACAGGGCGCCAGGTGCCCTATTTATAGGGCGCCTGGTGCCCTATAAGTAGGGCGCCAGGAGCCCTTATACACAGGGTTTTGCCCTTTTTGAAATGTGCCAAAGACCTTAATTTTTCTGGAAAACTCGGTTCCCTTGAAAGGTTACTCAAATATTCTTCATGAAAACAAGAATTTAAGCTCTCCAACTAGGCCAAAATTGCGTGTCTACAGGGATCACCTGAAAGTGATGGTAGGCTAGTGTTTGTGATGGAGGGATATGTGGGACTGGGAAAGATGGAGCATATATTTTAGGGATGGCCTTCGAGTCCAAACGGTGCCTTAGCTCTTCAAAGTGTTCATTCATTTGGTTGAGTTTGTCCATGAATGCTTGAGTGAGGCTGGGTTCCTGAGCCACCGGTGCAAGGTATTTAGATGAATGGGTTGGAAGAGGTGGCTTCAAAGTAGGAACTGGCATAGAATTATATGAATGCCCCATAACGGGGTGAGTAGAGGCACGACAGGGTTGCCTAGGAGAGGAGATGATGAGGGGCCTGACTATCGATTGGGGTGGTGAGGGGGCTTGATTTCCCTCGACCGGATCTTGATTGGCGGGCATCTTGCCCTTTGTTAAAGATTGCACAAGTGAAAAGGATTCAGGATCTAAATGGAGGGATAGACCCTGGAGGATTTGTTCCACACTAAGTGAAGCAGGTGGATGAGTAGGATTTTGAACTTCAGGCTCCTTGATGGCGTTGACATGGCCCACTGGTTGGACCATGGGTTGTTGCAGCTCGTAGTAGTTTGACCTCCCAACGTGGCTTCCAGACCTTAACATCATGGGCATCTTGTCGATCTTTCTTCAAGGATGGTTAAAAAAGAGAGCAAACAAAGCACACAATTGAAAATTTTTTGTTATATTTTGTTTTCTTTGAATTTTGTTTTGTTTCAATTTGGTTGTTTGAAAAACAAGTTGAACACAAAATTAAAGAGGTTTTTTTTTGTTTTTTAGGTGTTTTGCAAGAAAAAAAAAATTTGGTTGTTTTCAATTGTGGTGAGCAAGCAAGTTATGCAAACAAGGTTTTAAAATGACTTCTCGACAATATTTGGGTTGAAACATTAGATTAGATAGATTGTTAGAAATTGTTCACTCAAATGGGTATGGTTCCTATTGCTTCAATCTTCAGGACCTAATGTTATCACTCAATCACCACGAGTAGGTACTTGGGTTCTTCGGGTTTTGGTAAAGTGGTACAACTGGCCCAATCGTGCGGAGAGGAATACTCCACGGATGGGGACTTACGGAGGTCTTGATGGAAACAACCAAATCAACTAGGAAGGAATATCCCAGAAGAGAGGTTAGAATATACCAAGAAGGTGTTTGGAGGGTGAGGGTGTGTTGGGAGAGAGAGCCCCCACCTTGAATGCCCTACGGATCAGAGCAAGTCCGATACCCGATGCAAAAAGCTAATGCAAAAATAAAAATGGAGGGTTAGAGGAGAAGAAGTAATCAATATGCATGTACATGAAATGAAAGGAAGTAAGTAAATTGAGCATGCAATATGAAAACGAGACAAGCAATCATGTAACAAAACAAACAATCTAGTGACTAGAACTGAATTAGAATGAAGTTGCACAAACAAATCAAGCTAGCACAGTTAAAGACATTGGTTGTCCCACCGTGGTCGCCAAAAAGCTGTCGACTCCAAAAACAAGTTCTGGATTGGCACCTCAAGAGAAGGTGAAAGATAGAATAAGGGAAAAGGAGGAGTTAATCGAAAAACACTCGGAAAGCAGTAAAAAGTCCTCACCTTAGTCCCACACTCACATTGATCCTCGAACTTTCATCTCACGGCGTCGCTCGAGCACCGGAGATGGTTCGGGTCATGTGGGAGGAGAGTGAGGAGGATATGAACTTAAAGCATAAATAAAAAAGTGGTCGCCAGGAGCCGCGGGCTCCGTTTTATAGAATAAAAAAAAGATTGAGTTGATTTGACCATGTACCTTAGCGTGGGAGAGACTGTGTGAGTTCACCCTTCTTCCTCTTCGGCCGTCCGATGAAGAAGAGTCCAAATAGTGCTAGCATGATGTATTTGTGCATCTTGAAGACAATAAGATAAGAAAACAAGTGAAGAAGGATTAGAACTATGTGAAGTGTAGTAACTGTAAAAACAATAACACAAAACAACAATTGGAAACAAACTCACCGGATTCGAGGTTAGCCCTAACCCCTTTTTTTGTTTTTTTTATGATATATGAAATGATGAAAAACAGAATAAAATTATTCTTAAATATGACTTAAGTGTTATGAATGAAGAGTTAGAAAAGAGAATATGAATGATTAAAGGCAACACAACCCAGGCAAAGTGGCAACCGGGTTGGACGGATTCAATGTAAATAGCGCAGCTCTAATGTAGAGTCCGCAGAGGATAGCACCGATGTCATGATCAAGTGTTGTTTGTTTAAAAATAAAGAGAACTCACCGAGGGTGGTTATATATGAAGACAAATTTTCTTGAATCTTATGATAAATAATTTGAATTTACCTGATAAGCCGGATCTTGGACAGTGAAGTTCTGGAAACTCCGAGCACAATGTCGATTTTGGACATGCTATGGGAACCACAAATATATGAATTGAATGATTCTTATTTTAAATAAAAGAGGACTCACCGGGGAACAATTTCTATGAAGGATGTATGGGCTGAATCCACCATTAAATGTACTGAAATTGACTGAGAAAACAATGACTCAGAAGAGAAGACTCTGGATCTGTCTGTGCAGTGCCGGTGTTGAAGCCATAAAAAACCTAGGAAATGTCAAAATTGATCTTTGTTTGTTGGATATGAAATATATATTGATGAACCACACTTCTTATGAAGGAAGTATGGCCATAAAATGATTATAAAGATCTGTATAAGCCGATGATCAGAAGTGTAGCACGTCGGAGCATAGACCGGCTTATTCTTCACTTTGGGATAATCTCTGGGCACCAGGACAAAGAGAGGATGATTTAGGGAGGTTGGGACGAGCCAAGGGTGGTTGTAAGAAGATTATATGAGTGCTGGAGGATGGGTATGCCCCTCCTTAGGTTGTTCATATGAGTCTCCCTTTATAGGAGATGAAAAACAGGTCAAAAAATAGCAAGTTTTTATACATCCGACCATAGGTTGGATTTCCTTCATTTAATGTTGCTAATTTTCATCCTGAGGCATCTAGAAACTTACCCAAATGATTGAGAGGGATTTTAAACCGTGGATCACCTTCCCCATGTTCAAAATATGTCTCCACTTGAAGAGGAAACAAATCTAGTCTAAAAATAGCAAGTTTTGATATACAAGACAACAAGTTGGATTGCCATCATTTGATGAAACTAATTTCGACCATGAAGCTTCCAGATACTATAAAAAGTGATATGGAGGAGGAAAAAGGAAGTTAAGGTCGTGAATTTTTCAGATATGTGCCCAATGGGCTGGGCTTGCATGCAATTTGGCTTGATCGGTGCTGCGTGCGGACTGAACTGTGCATCTAAGTTCCAAAGGGCGTTGCGGACAAATGGGAGATCAGAATTGAATGCCGTTTGTTGAAATGGAAAGATAACTCAGAGAAGAAGATTATTCATATTGAATACTGTCGACTCTAGAAATGGGGTTTCGGATCGGCACCTCAAGAGAAGGTGAAGATGAAATTGGGGAAAAGGGGAGTGAATCGAAAAACACTCTGAAAGCTGTAAAATATCCTCACCTCGGTCCCACACTCACATTGATCCCCGAACTTTCATCTCACGGCGTCGCTCGAGCACCGGAGATGGTTCGGGTCATGTGGGAGGAGAGTGAGGAGTTAATTAGCTTAGAACATGAATAAAGAGAAAGGTGGTCACCAGGAGCCGTGGGCTCCGCTTTATTGAATAAAAAAACAAGAGATGAGTTGATTTGACCGTGTACCTTAGCGCGGGAGATCGGGATATGGGTTCAACCTTCTTCTTCCTCGACCGGCCAATGAAGAAGAGTCTCCAACCAATGTTAGCTCGATAGACCTGTGCAACTAGAACAATAAACCAAGTGAAAGGAAACGATTATAACTATGGGAAGTGTAGTAACTGTAGTAAGAAGATGAGAAAGAAGCAATTGGAATTGGACTCACCGGCTTCGAGGTGAGCCTTAACCCCCTTTTATTGTATTTTTGATTATGTAAAAATGATGCAAATGAATTTAAATATGCTTTAAAACAGTAAATCAAATGAGTTGAGAAAGCTTATGGCATGGATCGGCTTGAGTTGAAGCCGAGTTGGTTGAAGAAGGCCGGTTCTGGTAGCTTTGCACCCTTCTGGCGCGACTTTGGTGCAGAGGATGCTACGGATGACCCCGATGTAAGAACAGAGTGACGTTTGTTGGAGTAGACATAAAACTCGGAGAGGAAGAGTTACTATGTTTATTATTTCTCCGAAATCCTCCTTTAGAAGTCTGTAAAAATTCTGAAATTGGGCGGATATTAAAAACAGAACCTGGATGCTCGCTCTTAGTGCAGAAACTGTCACGAACGAATGGCAAGTCAGAATTGAGTACCGTCAGTTGGAGATGAAAGAGGACGAAGAGAGGAACAACTTCTATGTTGAATGCATTTGTAGTAGAAGTCCCGGATTTTCTGAAGAAGTCTATGAAGTGAGTTGATGCAGAACGCCCGGATTGAGCCTTCTCCTACACTTCGGGATCGATCTCTCGATGTCGGATCGCCTTTGGACGTCGGGACGGCTTTGGAGAAGAGCTTGGACGACCTCTGGATGAGCTAGGCATGGGGGATTCTCCTTGGGTCGTTGAGAATGTCCCTCAATTTATAGGGGAAGGAAGCCGGTGCAAAATTTGGAAACTGGACCGACCGCGCCCCTGCTTTTCAAAGGGGACGAGGGTGCGCAGGGCGCCCCCCCAAACCAAGGGCGCGCCCCCACTTCGGGGGCGCTGTCTGCGCATCCCCCTGTTTCAAAGGGAGCGGGGGCGCATTATGCGTCTCACTGCTAAAATTTTCCGCAATCTTCCGGAAATTGCTAAAAATTGACTTGACATATGTAACGCGCCCCCGAACCGGGGGCGCGGTACAAATAATCAAAGATCAGCGCCGGAAACCTTCCAAAAATCAGGTTTAGAAGGTGCTACTTGGGGTAATTTGTGATTTAAAGAAACTGGCCGTGCCCCCGCTTTTCAAAGGAACCGGGGGCGCGCAGGACGTGCCCCCGGTTTGAGGGTGCGCAGGGCGCGCCCCCAGTTTGAGAGCACGCAGGGCGCGCCGTCCCCTTTCAAGGGGAGCGGGGACGCGGTAGACTCTCTCTCCTGCGCAAGCATTCTGTGAGCCGTATCTTTTAAATGTAATGTCCGATTCGGCTCCCGTTTGTTGCGTTGGAAAGAGGACCTTCAACCACACCTCCTCAAGTCGGTAACCTAGCCAGCATGACTCCTGAGACATTCTCACGGGGCTTTCTACCGGCTTACCCTCTCGCGGAAAGCCGAAACCCATGGAGAAGATCCGAAAGAGCATGGTTCCGATCGAGAAATCTCATGTCAACTCGGGATGACTTAAAATGATGACCGTACAAGTCCGGTATGATCGGAAAACCCGACGTCATCGAAAAATTTGAGATTAACCCGGTAAACGTGAACCGAAACTTGGAAAAGCCGCGAAACCTTAAAATTGACCGAACCAGACGTATGGCCATGATTGTTGAAAATATACGACTAGAATCGACCCGTATGACCCGAAAAGACCCGGTGATGACCGGAAAGGCTTAATGCGTGGTCCGGGATAGCCGTGTCAGTACAAATCAAAAAAGCCGTAACGAAAGCCGTCATTGACCGACGCCTAGCGGAATGACTTCTCGGAAACCCTGAATGTTGCGGAACACATGCAGGACTCCCGAGACCTTTAATTATGGACCATTCATGGTCGGTCATCGAGCAGGCTTCGTGTTTTCACAGTTCACGTGCGGCTCTTGCTTGAAGGTCACGGCATTGTTCCGGAAATCATCGGTCCATTCTCAACTCACAAGGGGCTCCACCAACGTCCTTAGCTCATCTCCACGAGGTAATCCGGATCAGATAACAGTCAAATAAAGGATATCGCCTATGGAATAAGAGTCTGGGGCTCCGAATCAGGCCAATTTGGCGTGTCTACAGCTTGCCTCGCCTTGATGTTGGCTTTGCAAGGGAATGACATGTAGCGGAGCAGAGTAAAACGTAGAGAAAGTGTAGTGAAGCAAGATGGATCATAGTGGAATGTAGTGGAGCGAAATGGTGATGTACTGAAAAGGTGGCATCAAGCTGTAGATATAGACATGCTCAATGACAAGATTTGGCAAGACGAATCTCCTCAAGTCTCTTGGTTAACTGCCATGTTTCATCAAGTATTCCTATGTTCGATTTGTAAAAGATGTGCCATTGGCACGAGAGAAGAATAGCCAACGCCCAACGCGGTGGGGAGTCCCCGAAACATGGGTTCGTAGGTTCATCATCAGCCGGTAACCCGATCTTTGCGGTGTTCCTGTACTGTGATGGACTAAAGTTTAAAAAGAGATTTGTTTTGAAAAGGTAAATGAATACCAATCGAGCACATTTAGGCTCTCTGATTCATTTAAGTATTCCAAGAGACAAGATTTGATTCAGAATGTAATGATCTCAGATTCCAAAAGGCAAATGTTGAAGCATAGACCGTGAAGATAGTGACGGTGCAAGTTCTGATCAAATAGAAGGCCCTTGGTGGGATAAGTTGACTGCCACAGTGGGATAAATAGCAAGGAAGTGTTGCAATGGCCACAGTGGTGATATAAATGAAATAATTGGAGGCACAAGGTGATTACCGAACACGGTGGGATTAATAGACACGGTGGGATATTAGAAAGGTCGGTGGGACTAGAGAACATGGTGGGATTAGAAAACATAGTGGGGTTCAGAATGATCGGAATTAAGATAAAAGGTTTAAAGATTAGGGTGAGAAGGTTTATAAAATGTTGTATGCAATGATAAAACAAAATGTAATGCAACTAGAGCTACATGATGCATGTTGGGCTCAAGAAAACAAGACAAAACTTGTATAACAAATAGTTGAAAATATAGATTGTCTATGAGGTCAAGATGCCCATTCGGGAACCATCGTCCCTCACAGCACAACTTTGGCTTATCCGTGAGCATCAGAGACCTGACCGTCGTAGATTTTGATGAAGGGGATCTCGGTCAAGTCTTCTCCGTACTCATGGTCTTCAACAAATAATGCATAGAATAATAATACACGACTAACGACATATATGCTAGTCGGCAAGTTATGGGGGATTCCCATGTCCATTCTTCTGTTTCTGCGAACAATTCCTATTGGCGAGATTTCCCCCTCCTTGACTTGTGTTTCTTTCCTGAAATGCTTAATAAAGGGGTTAGATCTGCTCTATGGCTTACCCCCTTGCCTGTTGTCATATTGCCTTGCTTATATGTCAAGGGTTGTAGCCTTATTAACAAGGTAATATGAACAAAATGACTGAAAATGAATAAGATAAGGGTTAAGAAAGCTTACCTGCTATGGTGAGAGTCACTCCCTTCTTGATCTTAGAATCTTGAAACACTTAATGAAGGAGATTAAATCTTCACCATGGCTCATCTCTTTGCCTATTGTTGTCTGCCTTGACTTAGGTCAAAGAGAGGAGTCTTCTTAACAAGGTGTAAAAGTAACCTAAATAACATAAATGAAATGGTTAAGAGAACTTACCTGTCATTGAGAGAACCTTCCCCTCTTATTTTAAAGTCCCTAAAAACACTTGATAAAAGAGGATCATATCTTCACAACGACTCATCCCTTTGCCTGTTATGGCCAACTTTGACTTAGGTCAAAGGGAGGAGCCCTCTTAATGGGGTGATAATGAAGGTAAATATGCAATGCAGAAATGAAACATGCAAGACATAAAGATAAACATGAATGCTAGCAAAAGAAAAAATCAAGGTTATGGCAAGTTAAATGATGCAATTTTTTTTTGGATTTTTGAAAATATTCATTTTTTAAATTTTTTTGAAAATATTTGATTTTTTTTGGAATTTTGAAAATATTCATTTTTTTGGATTTTTGTGGAGAATGTGCCGGTATTGAAACAATTCATCAATCTTTGAGTGTTAATCAAGATTTAAGCGATAAACACCACGTGAAAATATGGTTCCCTACCCAGAATCTTTCTTGCCCTCTTCTCTTGATCGGTTTGAATTCCCCCTGAGTTCGGATATTTCACCCTACCCTAGGGTTTTAAGATTGAAGAATAATAAAGGAAGTCTTTGATAGGATTTGGGGGTGTTGAGGAGGGTTTCTCTACTCATGCCCAAATTGCCCGTTGGGGTTCGGCCTCTTCGACATTTTTTATCTATATATGGCACTTAGACAATTCTTTGACCTGTGGGGTCATTGCCCATCTTTTGGTGCCTTCTTTTTATTTTTTTACTCTTCGGGTACTCATTTAGACAGGCCCATATTTGTTTAAACATGTGGGGTTCATTGCCCATCTTTTGGCACCCTTTTACACCCTATGAGATGGCCTCCTACTAAGGCGGTGGGCATTTTCGATACTATCCTCCTCTAGTCCCCTTCACCTATTTCGGACCGAATAGAAGAAAATAGAGTAAGGTTTCATTTCTGCCTTCAGGGTTCTGTCTTGCCTCTTTTGAGTGTTGGGCTATCCAGATTTCTGGGATCGGGAGGTGTTGCGTGTGCAGGGTGATGTCTACCCTTGACTTCTAGCTAACACCCTTAGATCGATGACTTAATATCATACCAGAAATTCTCCATATTTTTTTTTCTAAGGAAAATATTTTTTGAGGTAAACGCCGTTCCATGGATGGTACAATTTTTCTCCATCGGCATTGATTAGCTCATATGCATTACCTAGATATTTTTCAGTTATAACAAAAGGCCCTTCCCAGTTAGGTTGCAACTTGGAGCGGGGACCACCCGGCTTAACGAATATACGTTTGACTACCATCTCACCGATTTCGAACTTTCTCTCTACCACCCTCTTTTGATAAAATATTTTCAATCGGTTCTGATAAGTCCGGGCATGCTCGGAGGCGGCCAACCTTATTTCATCTTGGATTTCAAGTTGTGCAAGGAGAGATTCTCGCCTCTCATCGACAGGGATGTCCCTATCAAGTTGAACTCGGAGTGATGGAAGGAGTACTTCGTACGGGACCACCACTTCCATCCCATATGCGAGAGCATACGGGGTTTGACCAGTGGGGGTCTGTACAGAAGTGCGATAAGCCCATAGGGCATCTACAAGCTTATCTGGCCAGTCTGCGAACTTGCTAGACTTACAGGTTTTCTTGATGATTTTAATCAAAGTTTTGTTGGTGGCTTCTGCTTGACCATTGCCTTGCGGGTAATAAGGATATGAATGATGCAATGCAATGTGGTACCTGTTGCAAAGATCACGCAGTTCTTGAGAGAGAAATTGCGGTCCATTGTCGGTGATGATGTCGCTGGGTATCCCAAACCAGGCGATAATGTTGCGTTTGATGAAGGAGCACAGTGTTGATGCCTTGATCTCCACGAACGCTTCCGCTTCTGCCCACTTGGTGAAGTATTCTGTTGCCGTCAAGATGAATGATTTGGAACGGATTTCATAGTTAAGATCACCTAGAGGGCCAATGATGTCGAAAGCCCACATAGCGAAGGGCCATGGGGCATGAATCGGATGAAGGGAAGATGCGGGAGAATGGATCTTGTCAGCATGAAGTTGGCAAGAATGATAGTGCCGAACAAAGATGGAGCAATCCTCTTCTAGGGTTGGCCAATAATACCCCTACCTGATGATTTTCTTGGCAAGAGCTTGAGCATTGACATGGCCCCCACTGACCCCGGAATGTGCTTCCTTAAGCACCAATTCTGTCTCTTCTTCATCAACGCATCTAAGCAAGATTCCACTCAAGCTCCTCTTGTAGACCACCCCTCCTAAGATTGGTATACCTCTGGGATACTCTCCTGATGGCCTTCTTTTCTTTCGCATTTGATCCAGGTGTATATGTCTGATCTTGACAATACCTTGCGATCTCATCGAACGAAGGCCTCTCACCCTCATCTAACTCTTCCAACTCGATTAGAGAAACTTCCTCTTTCTACTCTAGATATTCCTTCCTACCAAATCTCTCCTTGATCTTTAGAAATCGACCATCCTTAATAGCCAGCATCGACCTTCTACGGACATGGATAGTCCGCACTTGTCTACCTAGCAGGACTGACAGAGATGAAGCTAAGGAGGCTAGGGCATCAGCAAGGATGTTCTGAGCTCGAGGAACATGGACAAAAGTGAGTTTGGAAAAGAGTTTGATGTAGCAAGAGGTGAGTTCTTGGTAAGGTTTGAGGTTCGGATGAGAAGTTCGGTATTTGGTTAGGACTTGGTGAAGGATTAGTTGGCTATCTATCACCCTTAATTCTGTGGCACCATAGAAATGAGCGGTCTCCAGCCCGGCCAGCAAGGCTTCATATTCAGCTATATTGTTGGTTGCTGGGAAGTCAAGCTGGAATGCCTGTGGAATGGTGACACCCTCGGGTGATAGAAGGACGATTCTATTTCCTAAACGTGTGAATTCAGAGCCCCGTCAAAATATAATGTCCAAAGATGGGAAGATCGGATCAACATTAGTTCGTCATCCGGGAGCTCCGATTGGACCGGGTCAAAGAGGGGTATAGGATGATGGGCTAGATGTTCGGCAATGGCATAGCTTTTAATCACCTTCTGGGGGACGTATGTGATATCAAACTGGGAAAAGAAGCTTTGCCAACAACCTATCCGATCAGTTAGAACAGTTTTCTCTAGAAGGAATTTGATGGGATTAATGCGGGCAATATGGTTGACCTCATGAGCTAAGAAATAGTGTTTAAGCTTCTGAACTACCCAGACCAGTGTAGCACAGGTCTTCTCCACTACAGTATACTTCTGCTCACATGGATCAAAGATGTTTGACAAGTAGTAGGTTGCCCTCTCTTTTCCTTCTTCATCCACTTGTGTAAAGACTGCTCCAAGAGAATTCTCCAAAACCGAGATATATAGAACTAAGGGCTTGCCAGGGACTAGTGGTCTAAGCACAGGGGGACTAGCCAGGTATCTTTTCAATCCATCGAATGCATCCTGGCACTTCGAATCCCATTTGAACTCGGCTTCGCCTTGGTCAGCTCATAAAAAGGTTTACACCTTTGAGAGTGTTGTGAGATGAACCGGCGGACAAACTGTAGCCTCCCGATTAATCCTCGAAGTTCTTTCATATTTTTTGGAGGAGGCATACCAATGATTGCCTTGGCCTTGTTTGGGTCGATCTCTATGCCCCTTTTGCTCACTATGAACCCCAATAACTTTCCTGAGGATACTCCAAATGTACATTTATTTGGGTTCATTTTCCATTTATATTTCCTAGCCCTTTGCAAGACCTTTCTTAACACTTCCAGGTGATCTTCTTGGCTTTTGGACTTAACGACCAGGTCGTCCATGTACACCTCTACAAGGGTATGCATCATGTCATTGAAGATAGCCATCATTGCCCTCTGATAGGTAGCACCAGCATTCTTTAGTCCAAAGGGCATGACGACATAGCAGTAGGTTCCCCAAGGTGTAGTAAACGAGGTCTTCTCCTGGTCCTCTTCGGCCAATCGGATTTGGTTATATCCAGAATAGCCATCCATGAATGATAGCATCTCGAATCCAGCAGTGTTATCAACCAGTACATCAATATGAGGTAGAGGAAAGTCATCTTTAGGACACGCTCGGTTTAAGTCCCTGAAGTCTATACAGATCCGAACTCTACCATCCTTCTTCATGACAGGGACTATGTTTGCCACCCATTGCGGATAGAGAACAACCTTAATGAATCTTGCTTGGTGTAACTTGTCGACCTCTTCTTTCATCTTAAGTGCAACATCAGGGTGAAATCTTCTTAATTTTTGTTTGACCGGGGTAACTCCAGGTTTCAAAGTTAGACGATGTTCAACTAACGAGTTGTCTAACCCCAGCATGTCTTCGTATGTCCATCCAAACGTGTCCTTATATTCTTCCAAAATTTCAATTAAGCTCTGTTCCTCAGTGGGAGTGAGGTTTGCACTTAGAAGGATTGTCTTGGGATCTTCCGGTGTTCCAAGATTTAATTCTTTTGTCAGTTCTTCCACCGTGGCTAATGGCTCTTCAAACCTTTTAAGTCCAGATGCATACGCATCAGCCAAGCCCTTAATTCCTTCCTCGAAATCAGGATCTTTTTCTGTTAAAACCTCGTAAACTCCCAGTGTATGATCTACATTGAATTCATCCTCATATTGGATTTCATCAAGCTGGATAGCATTTTCCAAACACTTTGGCAGCCTTGCACATTCCTTGCATTTTTGAGCTATTTGTTGGAGATATCTCTCTGGCACACGCTTACCTCGAATTTTATTCTTTTTTTCTAACCTAACTACTCCTAAAGAAGACGGAATTGAAAAGGTGGTATCTACAGTGGGTGAAGGATCGAGCAGATCGATCAGGGAGTCAGGGAAGAGGGGTCCCTGGTTGGGAGCACCCTCCGAGACAAGAAGAGACGTCTCCTCAATGGAAAATTGAGTTAGCGAGAAGACGTTTTTTTTGGGTGTTTTGGGTATTTTCAATAACAGAAAGTGAATGAGCCAGTGGGGCTCGAGCAGAAATAGAAAGCTTATGTAAATGAGAGAAAAATGGGCTCGTGGGCCCTACAATGGCAAGAAACGGATGCATGGGCCCAAAGCTAGAAAAGAAACCTAAGGGGCACGTGGGCCCAAAGTAAGAAAAGGAATCTAAAGGGCACGTTGGCCCAATGGGTGGGCACGCGGGCCCAAGGTTGTTGGATTGAAATGGGCATAGAAGCCCAGTGGAGTAAGAAGATTTGAATGGGCTCTCAGGCCCAGTGATTAGTTCAGGTGGCCATTTTGGCCCATAAGTAGGAATTGGGCTAGATTGCCCATCAAGTGAATCTAGGAGGGAGAGCATGAGGACTTTGAAATATGTGACCGTAGGATACGGCTCATGTGGAATGTTATCTGGAGGTGAGTTTGATTGGACAAGTTGTTTAAGAATGGACTTGTCCTTGACTGGTTCTTTCTCCTCTATGAACAACCAAGACAAGGATGAACTCAGGTTGTCCACTTCTTCATCTTGCTCTGGTGCCTTCCTCCTCTTGACTGGTTCTTCCTCCTCGTCCCCGGCCATCATCATGGTCTCCCCTTTGATAAAGAATTTTTGGAGTCCCATGGCATTTTTTAGCCGGTAGACCATCCTCGAAGTGAAATTGGGCCCGTAGCCAAGCCCGTGTCTCTATGGTCTTTGTACAGCCTTAATGGGGTGCACAACCCCCTGCAGCTCCTTTCCCCACCCCTTTCCTGGCTGATAGCCCATCCCTTTCATCATCCGCCATGCAACTGTATCTGGAAGCGTCGTTAACATCATCACCTCGGGAAGCTCTGTAGTGGAAACCAATGGCTGGACAGATTTTGATATTGGCAGTGTAGAAGAGGGATCATCCACGACGTTTAGAATGGGGATGTTGGTTACTTTAATCACCTGGCCCTTGTATGGGAACTTCAGACACTGATGATTAGTGGAGGCAACAGCTCCTATTGCCTCGAGATATGGGCTTCCCAAGATAGCTTTAAATGTAGGGTCCAGTTCTAGAACACGAAACTCGATGGTGACAGCACACGGTCTGAGCCCTACTTCCAACGTAACCACCCCTCGTGCCGGCTTCTGGGAGTTGTCATAGGCTGTCACCGTGACGGCAGAGGGATCAATTTATTCATCAGAGATGCCGCAAAGTTGCAATGTTTCTGGCGGCATGACATTTATAGATGCTCCGGTGTCAATCAAGCAAGACTTGATCTCTACGCCTCGGATGACTACTGCAACACGTAAGGTGTACTTTCTGATCTCTGGCCGTGCCAACTCCTCCTGTGTAAATGTGAGTGCCGGCTGTTCACTCCTCGGGTTCAGGACAGTAATGATCTTCTCGGGCGGGAGGTCCTTATTGACCATGACCCGCTGCAAGTATTGTTGTAGAATGTCCTGATGGTTCTTCGACCTCTTTATCAGCTCCAGAATTGAAATCCTTGCTTGCATTTTGTCCAAGTGCGTCAATAAGTCATATGCCATGCCGGGCAACGGTTCTTCCACTGCCTCCTCTTCTACTTGCTCCTGTGGTTGCATCACGGCCTGGGGGAAGACCCTTTGGAACATCCTCCCGCTACGAAGTACCGGTGCTAGCGTGGTAGAGGGAAGTGGTGATGATGGTGATGGTAGGGTTGGTTGGTATGTTGAGGAGCCTGTGGTAGGTAGGGGTGGTGAGGATCGGATGATGAGGGATCGTGGATTGGTGGAGGTTGGTATGTTGGGTGATGGTTGGGGTGTTGGTGGTGACGGTCTAATGATGAGGGGTCGTGGATTGGTGGAGGCTGGTATGTTGGGTGATGGTTGAGCTGTTGGTGGTGATGGTCGTGGGGTAGCAATGGATCGGTAGGTTAGGTGATGTCTGGGGTGTTGGTGGTGGTCTAATGATTAGACGCCACGGAGGATTAATGGTGGTTGGTGGGTTAGGTTGGGGTGATGGTTGGGGTGCTGGTTGGGAAGCTGGCGGCGGTCTAATGATTAGGCGTCGTGGAGGGGTAATGGTTGGTGAGGGTAGTGGTGTTTGGGTAGTTTGTGGGCTGGGGGAAACTCTCGGTATGGAGAGTATGGTGTGGTTTGTAGGTGGGGTTGGTCTGGCAGGCATGGAGGTGATTTGATCCTCGACCTGCCAACCCTGGGAATGGTGGGTTGACTCCTCGATGGTGGAGTGGACGAGTCTGAGTCATTGGTTTGGTGGTGCTGGTGCCGGTGCTTGTACGGGTGCATGTACCGGGAGCGGATCATGGACTCTGCCCAGGGCGGGCTGCTGTTGTGCTTGTTGTCGCCGTGGTTGATTCTGACATGCTTTCATCGCTTGAATAGATTCTCCCATCTGTGCCCAGTCAATGTTCCCTTGATCATTGAGGTCATGAATGTAGTCTTTGAACTGGAAACAGACATCCATTGTGTGCCCGGGATACCGATGATAAGCATAGTACTTTGTCATGTCAACATTCGCCGGCCATCCTTCTCTCTCCTTCGGAAGCTCTAGTTGCTGTTCAGCCATCAATGCATTGAAGATATCGGTGAGGGGGAATGACAGTTGAGGGTAGTATTCTCTCTTGGGTCCCCCCTCCTAGGTCGGTTGACTGGTGGTGGCACTTGGTTGTGAGCTTGTTGTTATGGTTGTGGTCGGTTGTAGATGGGTTGTTGTTGAGGTGCTCGGTTGTAGGCATTTGGTTGCTGGGGCGCTCGGTTGTAGGTGGTTTGCTGTGGTGGTGCTCGATTGTATGCAAGTTGCTGCTGGGGCTGAGGAGCTGGTTGAGGAGCTGAGCGGTATTGTTGGTTGGGTGGTGGGTTACGATATTGGTTTTGGCGATACCCACCCTGGTTACCCATGTCATTGATGCTCTCATTGTTTACTAACCCTTCGGTGGTGAGTCCTACAGGTGTAGGCTTTCTAGTGTTACGGGGCTTGGTGTCGAATGGGTTGATCATGGATGTGTCTTTAAAGTGGGCTTGGAGGTAGAGGGCGCTATCACATAACTCACTCATGGTTGTTGGGCGGTGCATGATCAGGAGGTTGCGAAGGTTGGGTGTGGTGTTCCCGATGAGCATCCTCACCTGCTTCTCCTCTGAGATGGTATCCACTAGCCTCTCAGCCATTCCTCTCCACCGATCAGCAAATCTGGCTAAGTCCTCATCCGGTCTCATCTTTTCGGCAATCAAATCAGTTATCGAGCAGGCTGGCCCCACCCGATCCTTGTACCTCTGTAGAATCTTCGCCTTGACAACGTTGAAATCTGCCGCCTCAATGGAGTCAAGAGAATAGAACCAATCCAGGGCGGATCCCTCCAATGACCGACGGAATAGAAAGGCAAGGGCTTTGCGGTCATTTTTCCAGAACGCGGAGTCGTAGGGAAAGCTCTTTAGATGGTTGAAAGGATTATCAGTCCCGTTGTAACATTGGAAGACTGGTATCTCTGAAGGAGGAAGGTGTAGAACTGGGAAGGACGGGACAGAGATTTTAGGGATGGCTTTAGAATCGAGGCGGTGCCTCATCTCTTCAAAGCGCTCATCCATCTGGTTAAGTTTGTTCATTAATGCCTGGGTGAGGCTAGATTCCTGAGCCACGGGAGAAAAGTGTTTAGGTGATTGGGTTGGAAGAGGTAGGTTGGAAACAGGAACTGGAATAGCATTATGTGAATGCCCCATAACGGGGTGAGTGGAGACACGGCAGGGTTGCCCAGGAGAAGAGATGATTTGGGGCCTGACTGCTGATTGAGGTGGTGAGGGGGCTTGATTTGCCTCGACCGGATCTTGATTGGCGGGCATCTTGCCCTTCGTCAAGGATTGCACAAGTGAAAAAGATTCAGGGTCTAGATGAAGAGATAGACCCTGGAGGAGTTGCTCCACGCTAAGTGAAGCGGGTTGATGAGTAGGATTTTGAATTTCTGGCTCCCTAACGGCGTTGACATGGCCCTCTGGTTGGACCATGGGTTGTTGCAGCTCGTAGTGGCCCGTCTCGTACTCCTCTTCTTGGCCGTAGTAGTCCGACATCCCGACGTGTCTTGCGGACCTTAGTGTTATGGGCATCCTGTCAAATTTTCTTAAAAAAAATGGTTGAAAGAAAGCAAATGAGAGGTGTAAATGCAAAGAGACTTTTTTTTGTTTGGTTATGATTGTTTGTTTGGTTTGATTTGGTTTCACTTTGGTTGTTTGGCAAGAAAGTTGAACACGAAAATTAAAAGGGATTTTTTTGTTTTTTTTTTTTGTTGTTTTGAAAGAATAAAAAAAAATTTTGGGTGTTTTCAATTGTTGTGAACAAACAAGTTATGCAACCAAGGTTTTAAAATGACTACTCGACAATTTTTGGGTTGAAACCTTAGATTAGATAGATTGTTAGCAATTGTTCACTCAAATGGGTATGATTCGTATTGCTTCAATCTTCCAGACCTAAGGTTATCACTCAATCACCACGAGTAGGTACTTGGGTTCTTCGGGTTTTGGGAAAGTGGTACAACCGGCCCAATCGTGCGGAGAGGAATACTCCATGGATGGGGACTTACAGAGGTCTTGATGGAAACAACCAAATCAACTAGGAAGGAATATCCCAGAAGAGAGGTTAGAATCCATCAAGAAGGTGTTTGGAGGGTGAAGCTGTGTTGGGAGAGAGAGCCCCCTCCTCGAATGTCCTACGGATCGAAGCAAGTCCGGTATCCGATGCAAAAGCTAATGCAAAAATGAAAAATGGAGGGTAGGAGGAGAAGAAGCAATCAATATGCAAACATGAATGAAAGCTATTTAATAAATCAAGCAAGTGAATGCAATCAAGACAAGCAATGATAAAGTAAACAAGTAACTAGCAACTAGCAACTAAAAGGTGGTTCGCGCGGGAATCGGCTTGTAATGGAGTGTCCAAGTGGGGAAAAATCTGAAGTAAAGGTAAAAGTATGGTCCACACGGGGACTTATTTGAAAATAAAGTAGCTCACGCGGGAGCCGGGTTTTTGGAAAGGTAGGTGGTTCACGTGGGAACCGGTTTTTGAAGGAAAATGGGTGGTTCACGTGGGAACCGGTTTGTTTGATTCAAAAAAAGGAAAGGAGGGCCACGTGGGGCCAATATAATTGGTGCAAAGGGGTGGTTCATGAGGGGACCGATCTGAAAGTGGGTTGGTTCACACGGGAACCGGTTTAGAAAAGGGGTTGGTTCAAGCGGGAACCGGTTTTTGTGAAGAAAAGGGTGGTTCACGCGGAAACCGGTGTAAGAGTTGACAAAATAGAAAGAGGGCCACGTGGGGACAATCTAAAGGTGCTGTAAAGAGGTGGTCCATGCGGGCCAAGGTAGAAAGGATAATTGGAAAAGAATTTTCCAATTGATCCAATTATGAGTACAAGATTCCATAGTGTCGATATATTTAGGAGTTGACAGTCAATGCCATACTCCTATCCGAACGGAACATTGGATGGACGAAGTTTTATAGCTGTGTGGTAACCGATGATGGAAAGGATCTTTGGAGAGGAGTTCATCCCTAAAGCCGTTTGGGATCATAGGATGTGGCTTGCACCCTTTATGATCGGTAGGCCATTAAATTTATTATGAGATAATAGATTTAATTTAAAAGAAGTTGTTCTTGTAATTAGGCCTCAACCAAATGAGTTATTGGGCCTAGTAGGTCACACACATAAGGGCTAATCCATAAGTTTGGGGACAATGGTGTAAATATAGAGAAAGGAGGGTTTTTTTGTGAAAAACTCCAAATTCTCTATATAATAGTGAATTGAGCATGAACCCCACGAGCCAAGGCTGAAAAATGTGTCCCTACCTCTCTCCTTCACGTTTTCCCATGCCGGAGGCCGTCTAGAGTCTATGGGACTTCATCTGGGGCGGGTCGGAAGGTCCGACGCGAAGGAGAACCCGACTATGGAGGTGGCTCGTGTGGATACGACTAGAGGCCACACACTTGAGTGGCTGTACAAGCATGAGAATGCTCGATCTTCTCTAATCTATAGGAATTGTTTGAATCCCACAAAGTTACTTGTTCGATTTAAGTCCCTAAAGTCAATGCAAATTCGAACCCTTCCATCCTTCTTCATGACTGGGACTATATTTGCCACCCATTGTGGATAGAGGACAACTCTAATGAATTTTGCTTGATGTAGCTTATCGACCTCTTCCTTCATCTTCAATGCTATGTCTAGGTGGAATCTCCTTAACTTTTGCTTGACCTGGGTAGCTTCGGGTTTTAAAGTTAATAGATGCTCTACCAATGACTTGTCTAACCCCGGCATATCTTCGTATGTCCAAGCGAACGTGTCCTTGTACTCTTGTAGTACCCCCATTAGATTCTGTTCTTCTAAAGGGGTGAGGTTGGCATTGATGAAGATATTTTTAGGATCTTCCGGTGTTCCAAGATTAAGTTCTCTAGTTGGTTCGTCCACCGTGGCTGATGGTTCCTCGAATCTTCTTAAACAGGATGCATAAGCATCAGCCAGATCCTCCTCTTCATCCTTAGTATCAGGATCCTTTTCCGATACAACCTCATAGACCCCTAAAGTGGGATCAATGTTGTCCTTCTCCTCATATCGAATTTTATCCAACTAGATCGCATTTTTTAGATACTCTGGTAGCTTGGCACATTCTATGCTCTTCTGAGCCAACCGATGCAGATATCTCTCTGGAACTCTCCTACCCCTTATTTTTGTTTTGTTTTTATTGGAAACTAATCCAAAAGAAGAAGGTAAGTAGGAAGAAGAGGTGGGAGTGGAATTTATTGATGAAGGGCAAAGGAGATCGATCAGAGATCGGGTGGCTTCCCGGTTTGGATCATCCTCCGGAGCAAGTTGGGATGTTAGTTCGATCGAAACTTGGGTTGAGAACATGACGTTTTTTTTTTGATCTTTTTGAGAAGTACTAAACATAAACACAGAAGGAGTTTGGTTGGTCGTGGTTTCCAGTGCGGGCTGGGATATCGACAGAGGAGGGAACAAATTAAGCAAAGACGGGTAAAGGGAGCACCTATCCATACTGTCTGGTGAATCTGATGGTGAACTTGTCGGGAATGAGTCTGTTAGATCCGTGGAGATGGAAAGAGGTGAATGCCCCAGATTTTGATTGCCAGAGGGCTCGTTGTGGAATGATTCGTCATTTGACCCTTCTTCATAGAATAACCATGATATGTCGAGACACGGCTCATCCTCTTTGCTTGTTCTTGTGGTTCTTGTTCTTCAATCATCTGTATGGTCTCCCTCTTGACGAAGAACTTGTGCAGACACCCCTGGAAGTATTTTTGACTGATCTTTTGGCCATTATCACACGTCTCATAGTACCCTATCTCGTTTCTTGATGTTGTCTTCACTAGCTGGATGGGCTCTACGATACCTTGCAGTTCTCTTCCCAGTCCTTGGCCTTCTTGATATCCCAAATTTTCCATCATACGCCACCCGAGGGTCTTGGTATTATCTTTCTTTCTTTTCCAAACTTTCCTGGGTTGTCTTCCATCCTTTGGCAGATCGAGGATTGTGAAGACTGGTTGATTTGGCAAGCTAGAAGGGAGAGTAACCAGGCAATCCACAGGCATACTTTCCACCTTAACGACTTGGCCCTTGAAGGGAAATTTGATGCACTAGTGATTGGTTGAAGCTACGGCCTCTAATACCTCAAGGTAAGGCCTTCCCAGGATAGCTTTGTAAGTTGGGTCCATGTCTAGGATATGGAAGTCGATAGTAACAACTCAGGGTCCGAGCTTGACTTCGAGTGTAACCATGCCATGGGTGGTCCTCTTGGAATTGTCATATGCTGTTACAGTGATTTGTGATGGCCGAATATCCTCTTCTGGGATTCCACATAATTGTAGTGTTTCAGGTGGTAAGACATTGATGGATGCACTGGTATCAACTAGGCAAGACTTGACATCTGTTTCGTTAATGCTGACAGTGATACAAAGTGCATATTTCCTTGCTTCTGGTTCGGCCAACTCTTCTTTGGTGAAATTGAGGGTGGGGTACTCACTTCTCGGGACCAGAACTAATGAGATCTTTTCTGGGGGGAGGCTCTCATTCACCATCACCCGCTGTAAGTATTGTTGGAGAACCTCTTGATGGACTCTGGATCTTTTGATCAACTCTAAGATAGAGATCCGTGCGGGTTTTATCAAGATGTTTCAGCAAGTCACAGGATGTCCCAGGCAACGGTTCTTCGATGTGTTCTTCTTCTGCTTCTGGTACCAACCCTGATTGACCGGCCTGGGAAAAGACCCTTTAGAACATGCGCCCACTCCTGAGTACTATGGCAAGTTGAGGAGCTATAGTTGGGGTGGTAGTGGTGGGTGGTGGGTTAGGTCGAATGATGGGAGCTCTTGCGATGGGTGTAATGATGGTGGTTTGAGGCATAGTAGGGTAGATAGGTTGTGAAGATACGGTTGCTCGGGGCGGGATGATGATGGGTCCTAGTGGTGGTGATGTTTGTGGTGGATCAACCTGGCGGATTAGGGTCCATCCTGGTTGGAGTTGTATGGCTGGTGGTCTTACAATGGGTCGTGATGGTGCTCGGATGATGGGTGGCCGGTTGAGAGTAATGGGGTTGGCTGATGTAGCTTGGGGCATGGAATGGACGGTTTGGTTGACGTGCATGGTGGAGGTGGCTCCCTCAACTTGCCAATTCTGGCCCCGATCATGATACTCCTCAGAAGAGATCAAGATGGAATTAACGTGTTGGTATCCAGGTGTGGGTGCATGTGGAGGTAAAGGATTTTGAATGATCCCCAGGCCAGGGTCCTATTGTTGTTGTTGCTGAGCTGGTGCATGCTGTCATTGGTTTTTCACTGTTCTGATGTATTCCCCCATCTGGTCCCAGTCAATACTGCCTTGCTCATTAAGGTCATGGATGTAGTCTTTGAACTGAAAACAATTTTCCACGTTGTGCCTTGGATATCTGTGAAACAGGAAGTATCACTCTGTGTTGACATTTTGAAGCCACTCCAACTTCTCCCTTGGCAATGCAATTTTCCCTTCCACCATGAGTGCATTAAAGATGTCTATGAGAGAGTATGGCAAAGGCGGATAATGGTTTCTCTTGGGTCCTATTTTTCGGGGTTCATAAGCCATGGGAGGGGGTGCTTGGTTGTAGTTGGCAAGTTGTTGCCGTGGTGGTTGGGGAACTGGGGCTTGCGGTCGCTGAGGGATCGGAGCTTGTTGTTGACGAGGCTGGAACTGAGGTTGATGTTGAGGTTGATGAGGGTTTCTAAATGGTTGATTTGGTTGAGGGTTCCTAAACTGGTGTTGATAATTGCTAGGTGGGTTCCCTACAACATTGAGGTTCTCGTTTGTCACTATGCCCTCAGTCACTGGGCCGGTTGTGGTAAAAGTGGTTTTCTTGACAGCTCGGGGTATAGGATCAAACAAGTTCATGATAGGTGAGTCCCTAAGCTGTGTCTAAATGTACCGTGCCTTCTCATAGAGTTCACTCATGGAGGTGGGGTGATGTAAAGCCAGCATATTTTTTAAGGCCGGAGTGGCATTGGTGATGATCATCTTCACTTGCTCCGGTTCTGAAATGGAATTAGTAAGCTTTTCTGCCATGGACCTCCATCTATCAGCATATCTGGTAAAATCTTCATCATTTCTCATTCTTTCGGCCATGAGGTCGGTGATGGAATATGTTGGTCTGACCCTGTCTTGATATCTTTGCAAAAATTTAGCTTTGACACTTTCAAAGTTACTTGCCTCCAAAGAGTCAAGCGAGTAGAACCACTCTAAAGCTGAACCCTCTAATGATCTTCTGAAAAGAAAAGCAAGGGCCCTTGGGTCATTTTCCCACATTACTGACTCATATAGAAAGTCCTTGATATGAATGAAGGGATTACCAGTTCCGTTGTAACGGCGGTATACCGGCATCTCAGAGGGAGGTAGATTAAGAGTAGGGAGGGAAGGAAGAGAAATTTCAGGGGCTGCCTTTGTGTCAATTAGACATCTAAGCTCTCTATACTGCTCATCCATGCGATCAGGGGCTGCCTTTTATTAATCATAGCCAGATCAACAGAAGGTTCCCTAAGAGGAGGAGGAGGAGTGGGTGCTTGGTGCACCGGAATTGGGATTGGATGGGCCGAAGTGGCCGGATAATAAGGATACAAAGGGGGATTCACCAAAGGTTGAGTAGGGTTGATATGATTAGAAGAATAAATTTGTGGCCTAAAAGGAACAACAACATTCGGATCGGGATGATCTAGATTAGCCACCGGATGAGGAGAAGTTGGGGCTATGAGCTTGGTATAAGAATGGCCATGAATAGGCACATTGGGTTGACGTTCCACTGACCGAGGGGTAGAGATGTGAAGACCACCTTCGGGAGGAATGTGTTCGGCGGGCGACTTGCCCTTGAGAATGGCTTCAATAGCCTGAAGTTGAGGGGGGTCGGCATGAGAGAATGCCTCCCAAAGTGAATTTGGATTGGGTTGAGGAGAAATTTGACTAGGTTCAGGGAGAATTTCGGGTTCATTGACGGCACATAAGGCATCAGGGTAGAAATAAGACTGGTCATACTCCAATTGTAGTTGCTCGTATCTTTGATCCTCCATTCCAATAACTCGTTTGACCTTAAATTCATAAACACAATAGAAAAAGAAGGTTGACAAATAAAAGCTTAAGGATTTTTTGGTTTTGATTTTTGACCCCTTTTTTGTTTTGATTTTTTTTTGTCGGACAAGCAAGTTATCAAGCAAATTAACCTCAAGCAAAAAAATTTTGTTTTGGTCCTTT
Organism: Cryptocoryne crispatula var. balansae; assembly: GCA_036172225.1. Classification (NCBI taxonomy): domain Eukaryota; kingdom Viridiplantae; phylum Streptophyta; class Magnoliopsida; order Alismatales; family Araceae; genus Cryptocoryne; species Cryptocoryne crispatula. The sequence continues at coordinate 20,398,086 of CM069926.1, read as the reverse complement.
TTAGGTGATTTTGGAATTTTTGTTTAATTTTCAATTTTTGTTTGCAAACAAGTAATAACAAAGACTTTGAATGATTAACACAAATTTTTTGTTGTTTCAACCTCAAATTAATGGCTTGTTAAGAGAAATATTGTCCACTCAAATAAATGGGTAGGATCCTATGCTCTCACAACGCCGTGCAATCTAAGGTTATCACTCTTTTCACAACGATAGGTAATAGGTACTTCGGGTTTTGGGATAAAATGGTACAACCAGCCCGATCAGTGAAGAGAGAATCCTTCACGTCTGGGGACTTACGGAGGCCTTGATGGAAGCTACCCAGTCCTTCCGAGAGGAAATCCCCGGAGGAGAAGTTGGCAACCACCAAGAGGGGTGTTTGGATGTGTGGGGCTTTGGGAGGAGAGAGCCTCCCTTCTCGGATGTTCTAAGGAGATGGGCAAACCCGAAACTTCAATGCAAACAAAATGCAAGTGAAATGTCAAGGAATAAGAAGCAACCAAGAAGAAAATAAAAACATACAATGATTAACAAGATGCTGTAGGAAGCAAGTAAACAAGACAATGATATGAAATCAAACTAAGGTGAAAGAGAGAACTGATTTTGACTAAGCATGCTTTGAAAATTTACTAAAGAAGAACTAAACTTAGAAGGAAATAGGCAAGTATACATAACAAGGGATGAAAGAAGATGATATCTAAGATGCTAAGGTGAAATAAGTTGATAAACGAAGCTAGAAATTAGATTGTATGCTTTAAAAAGGACCAACGAAAGGCAGGTAAATTAGAAGAAACTTGATGACACTCCAAGGAAACAAGCAAGCATATAAGTAAGTAAATAGCAATGCAAGGAAATGGAAATGGCTTAAATGAAAATTAGAGTGAAAATAAGCATGTTTTCAAGTGGACATTCTTAGGAAAGAAAAGAAGAACTCACTAAAGCAAAGTCGGTCTCACCGTGCTCGCCAAAAGGTGTAAGCACCCGAAACGGGATCCGTAGATCTCCCTTTTCCGGCCCCTACTCTTGCTTTGGGGTCTTGGTGGATGGGATGTTAGTGTTTGTGGTCGCCAGGAGCCAAAGACTCCAAAATATAATAGAATGAAAAGAAATGAAAAATAGAAATGGTTGTCGTACCTTTGGAAGTGGGGGAGATTGTTGGGTTCCGACTTCTCCTCTCTCGGCCGACCGAAAGAAGAGAGCTTAGTGAGTCATTCGTCTTCGATCCGGTTGAAGCTCCGCCTCGGCCGGATTTACCTAAAAATGTCCATGAGAAAACATAGAAACATGTGAAAAGATCATTAGTTCTAGTGAAAGTGTGGAATCATGCTCAAATTCAAATGTAAACATGAAAAAGGAAAGGAACAGACCGGATTGGCACTAAATCCCAACCCCTATTTGGAAGGTTTAAATATGTATGAAAATGCAAATGAGTGGCTTAATATATGCTAAATGACATTTTAATGAAACTTAAAATGAAAGTGGGGAGTAAAGGATCAACCGGAAAGGTAAATAAACTCAAAAAAATGCAAAACGGAGTCTGCCCCTGCTAGTGCCCCATATATGGGGCGCCTGCTGCTGGTGCCCCCTTGATGGGGCGCGTTGACCAAAGTCAAAGCGCCCTATTTAGGGGGCACCAGGGACTGGTTTCAACAGATTTTCTTCCCTTCTTTGTGGTGTCGCCCCGGAGTGTAGGAAGACCTCCAAGATAGAAGAAGAAGTTCTTCAAGCAGCCAATACTCAAGTGAAGCTAATGGAAGAGTGTTTTGGCACTAGATGTAAGGGAAATGGAGTGTAGAGGCTCTCAAAGTCGGAGAAAAATCATATTTCTGAAGAAGGAAACTGCAGGTTTTTAGGGTTTTTGGGAGAGGGTTTTGGAACGGTTGAGAGCTTGGAAAGGGGTTGTAAGGCCTTAGAAGTGTTATGGTGGATGAGAGAGTTTGGGGGGCGCCCTTGGTGTGTCCTCAAGCCTCCAAATGGGGGTCCTTTTATAGGCAAGAAAAGGGCAACTTTATCTGCAAAATTGTCCCATCAATCTGTCCAATCAGTCATACCAGGTGTAGGTGCCCTATAAGTAGGGCGCCTGGCGCCCTATTTATAGGGCGCCTGGTGCCCTTTAAGTAGGGCGCCACGTGCCCTATATACAGGGTGCCTGGTGCCCTGTATATAGGGCACTTTGACCCTGGTCAACGCCTATCGATCTTCTTCGAAATGCGCTAAAAAACTTGATTTTTTCGAAAAACTCGGTTCCCTTGAAAAGTTACTCAAATATTATTCATAAAAACAAGAATTTCAAGCTCTTCAATTGGACCAAAATTGCGTGTCTACAACTCCCAGGCTAGAGGGATAGGGATTGTTTTTCTGTCACCCGAGGGTGTCACCATTCCACAGGCTTTTCAGCTCCATTTTCCAGCAACAAACAATATAGCTGAGTATGAAGTCTTGTTGGCTGGACTGGAGGCCGCTCACTTCTATGGTGCCACTAAACTAAGGGTGATCGGTGATAGTCAGTTAATTCTCCGCCAAGTGCTTGCCAAATACTGCACATCTCATCCCGGGCTCAGACCATACCAAGAACTCACCGCCTGTTACATCAAGCTATTCTCTAAACTCGAGTTCATTCATGTTCCTCGTGCTCAAAACATTCTTGCCGATGCTCTTGCTTCTCTGGCATCTTCGCTATCTGTCCCGCTAGGCAGACAGGTTAGGACAATCTATGTCCGCCGGCGCACCAATCCGGCAGTGGAAGATGCACGATTCTTGAGGGTTAAATAAGAGTTTGAAAGGAAGGAATACATTGAGCAAAAGGAGGAAGTATCTTTGGTTGAATTGGAGGAACACGAATAAGGTGAGAAACCATGGTATCATGAGATTGAGAATTACTGTCAGAATCAAACATACCCACCAGGAGCAACTGTTGAAGAAAAGAAAGCTATCAGAAGAGTCTCCCTGAGATATACCATCTTAGGAGGAGTACTTTACAAAAGGAGCCTGGCCGGCATTCTATTAAGATGCATAGATGAAGAAGAGGCTGAATTGGTGCTTAAAGAAGCACACTCTGGAGTATGTGAAGGCCATGTAAATGCCCAAGGCCTCGCCAAGAAGATCATCAGGCAAGGGTATTATTGGCCTACTTTGGAAGAAGATTGCTCGATCTTTGTCCGGCACTGTCATCAATGTCAACTTCACGCCGACAAGATTCACTCTCTCGCATCTTCCCTTCACCCGATTCATGCCCCGTGGCCTTTCGCTATGTGGGCTTTTGATGTTATCGGACCCCTTGGTGACCCAAACTCCACAAACAAAACCAAATCCTTCATCCTAACGGCAACGGAGTACATCACCAAGTGGGCGGAAGCAGAAGCATACGTGGAAATCAAGGCATCAACAGTCTGCACCTTCATTAAACGCAATATTATTGCCAGGTTCGGGATCCCAGGTGACATCATCACCGACAATGAACCACAGTTCATCTCTCAGGAGCTGCGCGACCTTTGCAACAGGTATTGCATCAAATTGCATTATTCATATCCATATTATCCTCAAGGCAATGGTCAAGCAGAAGCCACCAATAAAACTCTGATAAAAATCATTAAGAAAACGTGTAGGTCTAGCAAGTTCGTGGACTGGCCGGATAAGTTACTTGATGCCCTATAGGCCTACCGCACTTCTATTCGAACCCCAACGGGTCAAACTCCCTGTGCCTTGGCATTTGGGATGGAGGCGGTAGTACCCTATGAAGTACTCATTCCTACCCTCCGAGTCCAGATCGATCGAGACATCCCGATGGATGAACGCTGAGATTCCCTACTCACGCAACTCGAACTCTTGGATGAAAGGAGGCTGGCCGTTGCTGAACATGCTAGATCTTATCAGAATAGACTTAAAAGATTTTATCAGAAGAGGGTGGTGGAAAGAAAATTTGAAATCGGTGAAGTTGTGCTTTAAAGAATATTCATTAAGCCTGGCGGTCCCCGCTCCAAATTTCAACCTAATTGGGAGGGTTTGTATGTAATCTCAGTTGTTTACCTTGGTAATTCATACAAGCTAACTAATGCAGAAGGAGAAGAATTAGCTCATCCCTGGAATGGTGTATACCTCAAAAAATATTTCCCTTAAAACAAAAATCGCAAAAAATAAAAAATATACGAAATCTAAAGGTGTGAAGAATGATGATAACATCTAACGCTTGCTTGTTCGGTGCACCAACTTGTCACTTAGGGAAATAAGGATAGGCATCATACTGCACACACTACACACCTAGGTTTTTGGAATCCGATGATTGGAAGTCGGAGAGAAAGCTAGGCAACACTTGGCAACAGAAGGTCAACCCTGTCCTATTCTCTTCTTATTTCGGTTCATAATGGATGAAAGGGGTTAAAATAAGTAGTATCGAAAGTGCCCATTGCCTTAGTAGGAGGATGCCTCTGAATGTCTGACTTCTTAAAAAGAAAAGGTGCCAAAAGATGGGCAATGACCCCTCAGGTCGGCAAAAGAATAGACCTGTCTGAATGTGTATCAACAAAAGCCCAAAAAGAAAAGGCTCCAAAAGATGGGCAATGAACCCCTCAGGTCAAAATCAAGCAAAAGAAAAGAGACCTATCTGAATGTGGGCCATCAAAGGAGAAGCGCTAGAAAAAAGGACCCGAGGATGTCAAATCCCAAACGGGCAATGTGGGCACAAGTAGAGAAAAAATTTGACACCCCTGAATCCTATTAAGGACTTTCCATCAATCCTCTTCCCTCTTTAACCTTGCGGGTAGGGTTGACCGACTGGATCCAAGAAGACCCCGGAATGTCAGAAGATTCTGGACTAGGTACTTTCTTACACGTGATGCCTACTCTTAACCCTTAGGTAACAGTGAGGGGCACCTATGGCAAGCAAGGCAAAGAATGAGATGATCGTATCCTTCACACCGAACAACAAAAAAATCGAATACTTCAAAAAACACAAAAAAAATTATATCCAAAACACCAAAAAGATCATAAAAATTCCAAAACACCAAAAACATTATAAAACCATCAAAACCCAAACAAGTTAAAAATTTAAAAACACCTAAAAATTTGCTTTCTAAATTGACTAGCTGCCTTTGCATTCATGTTTAATTTCAGTCTTGCATATTTCCTTTTGTGCATACTTATGTTTTTCTGTTATCTTTACCTTGATAAGGCCGATGTCCCTTGACAAAAGATCAAGGCAACTTTGCCCTCTCCTCGCAAGGGACTAAGCCAAAATAAAGTTCTAATATCTTCTCTCTAGTGGGTGCAGGAACAGGAGAAGGCATGCCAACTTCATATCCCCAGACACTTGGAGGAAGCAAAAACAATAACAAAAAAATTTAAAAATTGAAAAACAAAAGTGGACTACCCCGACCCCTATTAGGACTTGCATTTTGTATTGCATCTATCAAAATAAATAATATTTGAGATGTTGAAGACCTCAAGTCTAGAGGGGGATGAGCCTGAGAACCCCTTCAACAAAATCAGTGAGGGCTCAGTCATTCCCTAGGCTTGCGGATAGGCCAAAGTTGAATATGCGGGGACGACGGTTTCTTCGTGGATGTCCTGACCCGTTATGTTCAACCTATATCTTCAACTATTTTTCTTATACTTATTTGTATTTCTTTAAACCCAGCATGCATCATTTCATACACCATCATGCATCATCCAACTACAACCATTTCCTGCTTTCTAATCCTGCCATAACTTCCTTCTAGTCACATCGTGAACATTTTAAAGACGGTCTTTTATAGCCCCAGAGGAAGTCTTGATTTTTTAGAGAATCGGTTTCCAACGGGTTTTAACAATGATTTCATCGAAACAATAGTTTTTCCATGTCAAACTGAACCGGTATTTCTGAGTAAACCTCATGAATTTGAAGAACCCAACCTTCGTTGATTGGCTGTCTCCTCTTTACTTTTCGCAATTTACTTTTCAATGCATTTCTACCGAGTCCAGCACACCATGCAGTTCGGGTTCTGGCCGGTAACAATTCTCCCCCACGTGGGATTTTAGTTATTTATTTTAAGTAATGTTCTTCTCTTTAGCCAATCAACCAGAGGGAAGGTTCCGATAAGACAAAGGGTTATCTCGAAGTCCGATAAAGTTTTATTCCACTCAACTAGGCCAAGGAAGGCGTGTCTAAATCTATACCTTGGTGTCACCTTTTCAGTTCATTACCACTTCATTCCACTACACCTCACTACGTTCGCCTGCGCTACATTCCTGGCCTTCCCGTACAAAGCCGACGCCAAGGCGAGGCAAGCTATAGACACGCAATTTTGGCCTAGTTGAAGAGCTTAAATTATTGTTTTCATGAAGAATATTTGAAGGGAACCATGTCTTCCGGAAGAATCAGGCTTTTCGGCACGTTCCGAAGAGGATAGATAGAATGTTGACCAGGGTCAAAGCACCTGTATATAGGGCGCCTGGCACCAAATCAAATCGACTTGATCGGCTGATTTGACCGCTCGCAGTGACTCGTCTTGTCGATTTGACATACCTCATGATGTTGACGCCCTATATAGGGCGCCATGCCGCGTGGAACTGCTTTTCGGAAATGGCCAAAGTACCCTCTTTTGGGCTATAAATAGACCCCCATTTAGAGCTGGAAGGAGGTTCCAACTCCGTACCACCCTAGAGTTCATCCAATACCACGTTTCTAAGCCATCTAAACCTCCCATAAGCATTCAAACCGATCCAAGATCATCCCCCAAAATCTCAAAAACCTGCTGTTTCTGTCATCCAGAAACATGGTTTTTTATCCACTTTGAGAGCCTCTATCCGTCTATCCTCTTTCATACAGCATCCAAACCACCCACCACTAGCTTCATTTGCATATTGGCTACAAGGAGGAGCCCTTACTTCATCCCAGAAGCTGCCCAGCACTCCAGAGCAGCATCGCGAAGAGGGGAAGAAAATCTGCTCGAGCCAGACTTAGTGCCCCATATACAGGGCGCTTTGACCTTGGTCAACGCACCCTATAAGTAGGGCACCTGCAGCTGGCACCCTATATATAGGGCACTAGCAGGGACAGAAGCCAGTTTTGCAATTTTCGGAGTCCGATCGCCAGTCTGATCGAGTTTTTATCTTCCATTTTCATCTTAGAATTTTTCATCACTTTATTTGGCATGCATTAGATCATTTTTCACCTCATATAAATTTAAAAACCTATCAAAAATAGGGGTTGGGATTCCATCCCGATCCGGTTTGTTCATTCCCTTTTGCATGTTTAAGTTCGAATTTGAGCATGATTCTACACTTTCACTAGAACTAATGATCTTTTCACAAGTTTCTATGTTTTCTCATGGACATTTTTAGGTAAATCCGGCCGAGGCAGAGCTTCAACCGGATCGAAGACAAAGGACTCACTAAGCTCTCTTCTTTCGGCCGGCCGAGAGAGGAGAAGTTGGAACCCAACAATCTCCCCGCTTCCAAAGGTACGACGGTCATTTTTATTCCTCATTTTTATTCCTTTATACTATATTTTGGAGCTTTTGGCTCCTGGCGACCACAAACACTAACATCCCATCCACCAAGTCTCCAAAGCAAGCGTAGGGACCAGAAAAGGGAGATCTACAATATTCCCATTTCGGGTGCTTACAGTCCTTAAACAAGGATATTGATTGGGAGAGTAATCACTTAGATTCTAGATCGGGAAATAATAACTATGATTCTAAATACTATGGTTATAATATAAACTAGATTATGGTATCATATAGATATCTAATCAAAGCCCCACTTAAACAATCTAATATACATGATCTTCTACAAATCTCATCTTCAATTCTATGATTGATTGATCTCATTCCTTCCAATTGTACATATTATATCCTCTTATCATAAATATATCCCAATTAACCTACACCAATAATTCAATTATTCTCATGAAGATCATCCTATGAAATCATTATAAAACTCACTTTACTTCTCAATATGAAAGTCTACCAATCTAAGTAGCTTTCTATCTTCACTTAAATAAGAAATCATATCATCATGACCTTAATCATATTCATTTAATCAATACAATTCACCGGTTACACAAAATTTGAACTTCATCTTATAAAGATACTAAACCATATTATATCCATCAACTATTAAACTAAAATTCTCTACACCAATGACAATAAAATCTTGTCTTAATTGATAAATTGATTTCTATTAATCTGAACTTCAAGATCAACCAAATCTAAAAGTTGATTATCATACATTGATTGATTATCCAATTTAAATCTCTACATATTAAATCATCATCTAATATAAAAATCAAATTGACCCAAATTGATAATCTCTTCCTATTGTCATAAACTGAAGCTTCAAGATTTACCAAAATCTGAAAATTGATCCTCATAAACATATACAATCAATTATCCTATCTAGACATCCAATAATGTAATATTCAAAGTCTAAAATCAGATCTAATTGATTCAAATAGATAATCCAAGTATCAAATCTAATTCACCCAAAACGATATCAAACACCCGGGCAGGTCAAGATAGACCTTCCGGCCAGGTTAATGCTCTGATACCACTTCTGTCACGACCCAAAATTTAAATAATATAACCTCAAGTATGCAACGGAAATACACAACGTCGTGACAGTGGGAGAAATCCTTCACTCAGATTTCATAACCCAACAAGTATGAATCAACTCAAAACATTAAGTCCACACCTAAAATTACAAGATCTCAACATAACTTTAATAATTAACAACCAAACACTAATCCAAGTTCATTCACCAATTCTAACTCAAAGAAAAGGAAACAATTAGACATAGCTCAACTACATATCAATCAACAAGACCTAATCAAGCAACCTAACAAGAGAAAAAGATCTTTATGCCTCAACTCCAGGGGATGCTGGTTCCTCCACGGGCTCCTCTTGAGCCTCCAAGCCAAGCTCTTGATCTCCAATACCTGCTGAAAAATTTATCCCACAACGGGGTGAGTCCGGGGACACCGTAGGATTTACACCCATTTCCCGCCAATCGGATACTAACATATAAACATGCAATGATAGATAATATAACTAGATCGAGATGTAAATACAAATATATAGAATGTCTTCTATATTAAGCTCACAACCCATATCCGAACCATGAATTAACTTTAGGAAACAATTATGCCAATGCAATACACTTCTAGACCAAAACACACAAGACCATACAAACTAGACAACTATCATCTAAATGACCTCAAGACTTAACTTAACAAGACCAAATTAAAACAAGACAAATCTGATTTTTCTAACATGACATGGTTTCACATCTATACATGACACACAAGTAACATATTTCTTATCCTTTCCAAAAACACATAGCCAAAGAGCAAGGAATTGGTCGTCTTGCTTCACATGTATAGATGCATTCACGAGCTCTAATATATATATAAGTAACATATACTAAGCTAGCCCAAAGTGCACCTAGGCAGTGGTGACACTAAGGAAAAAACAGCGGTAATCCGGGATCTGTGGGAGGGCCGGATTCAACTAAGTTACCCGTTGCCCATGGGCAATTGACTAAAATAGGCTGGTGAGGCCTTCATAACATGCCTTAACAAGAATTAACAACAAGTTTCAAATAATGACACACATGATGCACACAAGACACAAACATGACTTTCTAGTATCTTTCATACAAAACAACTTATTTTACCACAAACTAGACAAAACTTGTACTAACCAACTTGGTTGACATATCTAAATCAAACCTATACCAAACTTGACCATATGAACATAACCACACCATGCATGACATAATACATAATCTGAAACCAAACTAACCAAAATTTACATGACCTACATACATGAAATGACAAGCCGAACTAGACATACTTAATTACATATACTAGACAATTACCCTAAATCAAGCTTGGCATAAACTAAACAAATTAAGTTCTGAGGTAATCAACCACAATCTGACCTAAACAGGTTCTAAAAGGTATGATTTGGTGATCCATGATTTTTCCAAATTTACACATAATTACATTTCAAGTCTAGGTCCAATCTAGCATATAATCACATATATAACTAACATAAGATCAAAACTTACGAAAAATATTTTTACCCATCCAGAATCAAGCTAAACATGTTCCATAATATACAAAATAGCAATTTCAAGTTTCTGGTTTCAAGGAGTTTTGAGAAGAATCACTAATCTTAAGTCCAAAGGTTAAACTAGTCAAATCAAGGTCCATAAGTTAAATCATGCATGTTTTCTAATAAAAATGGGATCAAATAACTAGACGAGCTTGAGAAACCTACCTGAAAGCTCCTGTGAATTTTATAGATTTTTATGGATATTTTCTCTATTTTTCTGGCATTTTCGCTAATTTCTGAAATTAATCAAATACAAAAATTCCAGAGCTTGAAATGGCGGCTCAAACCGGCTGAACCAGGCGGTCGGGCCGGGTGACGAGGGAACTGGGCTGGTCGCTGGGCTGGCAATCAGCCGGGTGCGTGCATGCACTCGCGCGTTCGCGAGAGGGTGGCAGCCGGCGGCGCTCGCGATGGAGGCGGCGGCGATGGCGATGGCCGACGACGCGGGGCGGGAGGGTTTGCAGTAGTGGGTGGCAGTGCTCACGAGGGAGACTCACGGCGGTGAGACGGTGGCGGCGGCCAGCGGAAAGGTGGTTGACCGAGGGCGACGTCCGGGCGGGCGGCTTCTCGTGCGGCGATGCGCCAACGGACGGACGGGCGACGGCGGCTCCACTGGCGTCCAAAGTGGCAGGGCGGCGCTGCAGACGGGGTGGCGCGGACGGGAGGTTGGCGATCGTGCATGTCGGCAAGGTGACGGCGGCGTTCGGCCAGGCGACCGGGAGAGGGAAGAAGAAGGCGGTGGTAGCTGCGGTTCGCGCGGCCCAGGCAGGCGGCGGCCCTTCACGCGGGCGGCGGCGGTCGACCAGAAGCCAGAAGAGAGGGAGAGGGAGAGAGAGCTTGGCCAAAGCACCGGGGGGGGGGGGTATATACACCAGGAGGGGGGCTTCCGTAATCTAGAGGGAGATGGGAGTCCGAGCGAGCGGCGGGCGGGGGCGGGGGGAAGAGTCCGGGTGAGAGGGGGAGACTGGAGAAGAAAAGAAATTTTTTTTTTCAAAACGTTACATTGTGACCTAAATCCAGAGTGTGATGACAATTTCGGGTTAACCCGTTTACCTGCATCCCTCGATCCATATGCAAAGGTCATCTTATTTAAAAAAAGGGGAAATTAATTTGAGACCCAATTAATAAAATAACTTTATTAAAAAACCCAAAGATAAAATATGTTTAATAATAAACCCAGCCGTTTGAATATTCTTAACTTGGGACCCAGTCTGTTAGCCTCCGTCGACCACGGCGTCTCATTGTGACTCCCCTTCCAACTTTGCCCTTTGTTGCGACGGATGCCCCAACCGGCCTGACGCGACGCCCTGCCAAGTCTCGCAGCAGACAAATCCAAGCAGCGGCTGAGCAGCGGTGCAACACAACAAAGGGGGCAACGAAATCCCTAGGGCTGAGCAATGTCAAGACGGCAAAGGGAGCGACGGCGACAGCAAAGAGGGCGATGGCACACGAATCCCTAGCAGGCAACAGCTGCGTGACAGCAAAGGGGGCGATGGCGAGAAGGTGAAGAAGAGATCGCAAAGGAGCAACGGGTAACGGATCCCCACCACGTATACTCTCTCGCATTTTAGTCATTCTGATCTATCAATCGATTCATTCCGGCGTGCCCTAGCTCGTAAAAGATTTTACCGAGTTTCAACCGTCATTGCTCCAATCTGCCGTAAAAAAATACAAGTAGCAGTCTGATTCAATCAAACGTACCCTAGTTCTGTTGGCGCCAGCCCTCTATTTTTTGTGCTTTTATCCTGTTTTTTTTCCTCTTGTTTTGTCTCAGTTATCTTTTTTGAACTGAAGCAAGAAGTGAGATTTATGTAGAAATCTTTCCGTCTGATCCAGCCCCTTCGATCTTTGCCCTGAATGCTTGTTTGTCAACCCGTGGAGAGATTTGTGCAGCACTGTCTGTCAACCTGTGGGGAGATGTTTGTGCCCTGAACGCATGTTGTTTTCTTTTCTTTGTTCTTTTCATTTAATTTTGAAGTTGTTTTTATTGTCTACATTATTTTTTGTTCCATTACCTTGTATTTAATTTGCTCAACACTGTCTAACAGGTTATGGATAACATTTCAATAATTTTGAATTATAATGGGGAAGGACATATACTTCTATATAGTGAAGAATTAACGGTAAATGAAGTTATTGTAGTTGTGTCAAGTAGATGGAATTTGATTCCTGAACATGTCGAGTTGAGATATGTTGTGCCTGAACAGTTATCTATTTCATTTCGTATCACTAACGATGGGAATCTAAAAAGTGCAATCCGTGTTTACCTGTCTTTGGGGAAAATTCTCATAAATATTAATATTGTAACCCACTATTATGAGGTGCATCATTCTCAAAGGTACTATTATGTTGACCTTCGGTTCTTAGACATGCATCAAGTTGTTTATTTATTTAGCCTAAAATATTGACTATTATGTTTACAGTAATGATGTTATGGGGAGTTCATCAACTGGTTTCATTAGCAGTTCTAGTTCATCCGGAGTGAGAAGTAATCTTTGGAATAACATTATCCATTCTAAGGGACAAATTTTTGAAAGTGTCGACCATTTGCGTCAAGATTTAGTCAAATATGCAATTTCAAAGGGATTTGATTACAATTTCTTAAAAAATGAGCCGACGCGGCTAATTGTGAAATGTCGATATGGTCATTGTGGATGGTACTTGCATGCACTTAGAGTTGGAGGAGGCCCAAGTTTTGTTATCAAAGAATTGACTAATGACCACATATGTGGAGGAGGTCTAAGCACCCAAAAGCATCCTAGAGCATCAAAAAAGTTTGTTAGCTCTTTAATTGTGGATAAACTTGTTGATTCTCCTTTGTATCGTGTTGTTGACATCAAGAAAGATATATTTAGAGATTTTGGTAAAGAATTAGCAAATAAACAAGTCATGGGTGATGAACGTTGTTCCTTTGATGACTTACGTTGGTATGTTGATGCAGTTCATGCATCTAACCCAGGAAGTGTTCTTGATCTCCAAGTGAATGAAGAAGTACGTTTTAAATGGTTTTTGTCTGCTTTCATGCATGCCAACTTGGCTTTGAGCATGGATGTAGGCCATTGTTATTCATTGATGGTACATTTTTGAAAGATAGGTATAAGGGCACCTTGTTAGGTGCAACTGGATTGAATGGCGAGAATGAGCTTTTCCCTTTGGCATACGCAGCTTGTGATATTGAGAATGAGGATAATTGGCGATGGTTCCTTTCTAATCTAAAGAAGGTGTTACCACCAGCTGAAAAAGTAACATTTATTTCTGATCGATGCAAAGGTCTACTTGAGGCTATTTCAGATTTTTTTTCAGAGTCATCTCATGCATATTGTTTACGGCATTTAAAAGCAAATTTTGCAAAACATATTGCAAAGTATAGAGGCTCTACAAAGAGTCAGTTGTTGACTTTATTTGACAAGGCAGCATATTCTTACACTATTTATGAGTATGAGGTAGCAATGCAAGAGATTCAAATCCCAATTTTTGGGCCAATGCATACTTTGCGGGTAATAGGTTTGGCGAGATGTATTCTAATCCTACAAAATCATTTAATGCTTGGGTTTTGGAGGAGCGACATCTACCTATTCTATAATATGGTAGATCGAATTAGGATGAAAATCATGATGATGAATGCCAAAAGAAAAGAGGAAAGTGCTTCATGGGAGACATATCTCTGTCCTTCAGTTCATGCAAAAATAAAGAAGCTAATGGACAATTCTCATGGTTATGTGGTTAATGTGTCCAATGGCTTAATTTTTGAAGTATTAACCAGACCTTCAGCTGTGGTAAATCTTGATGATGGTACATGCTCATGTAGAGAGTGGCAAATTCTAAAGTTGCCATGTAAGCATGTTTGTGCAGTAACTCATAAAATTGGTGGAAATATAGAAGACTATTGTTCTTCATACTTTACAACTGAAGCATATAGAAAATGTTATGAGATGTGCATTGCTCCAATATCTGATATGAACAAACCTCAAACTAACTTTAAAGACATTGAGGTCTGGCCTCCTATCACTAAAAAGAGAACATGCCGTAGTAGGAAGAAAAGAATACCTTCACAAAGAGCGTTAGATATTGATAGAGTTGTTTACACGTGCTCAAGGTGTTAGCAACCTGGACATAATCGACAGTCTTGTAGAAACCCTATAGCAGAATAGGTATTTTATGTAAAAATTGTCATTTATTATTTTTTCTTACTCATTTTCATGTGAACTATTTTTTTCATTATGTAGATATGGCTAGTGGGAGCTCTCCCATCCCAAATATGAGGTGCTGTTACGGTCATGGATATTGTGCAATAAGAGTTAGCCAAACAGATAAAAATCCAGGGAGACGATTCTACAAATGTAAGGTTAGTAACATGTCTTCGTACTCTTTTATGGTTCTTATCTAGAATATTATCTTAGTAATATGTGCAATATGTTTGTGTACGTCATAGTTGGGGAATCTGTTTTTGTACATCAACAGATTTTAAAATTAGGCAATAGAAAATGTTCTCTCATTGTACACTTAATCTGTTTCATACTTCCAAGAATGTCAAGCATTTTAATGTATGCTCTAGACCCATGGGAATATCCTTGTTGACAAGCTACCCAGTTAAAGAAGGACAAAGCTAGCTTCCTTCTGTGCCGAAGGATCAATATTGAACAGTAGTTGCATCTATTGAACAGTAGTTGCATCTTAACTATGCATCATCTTTTAAATTTGAGCTAGAACAACCAAAACTGATGTTCCTTGTGTTACTGTCCAATCAAGATCCACATGCAATCTTCTACATGACTTGTTAAGGTGATTCCAAGCTAGAACAAGCCAAAACTGATGTTCACTTATCTTTCAGTTTTGGTAACTCAAGAAATGTAATTCCAAGAAATTAAAGCTAAGAGAAGAAAATATCATATTTGATAGCATATTTTTGATAGCATATTTTTAATAGCCTATTTTTAATAGCATTGTAATATGTTTGATAGCATATTTTTAAGTAACTTAGCAAATCAGGCAATTAGTTGAGCTAAATTACTTATTTTCTCGTGTTTAAACAGGTTGAAGGATGTTCTTTTTACATGTGGTGTGACCAAGTTGGTACTTTTGTTGACACTACTCCATCATGTTGTTGTGGGAGGATAGATTGTAATCTTCAACTTGAAAGACGCATACTTCTATTGGAGAACGAGTTAAGAAGGCAGAAGAAATTACAAAAGAAAACTAAATCATGTGTGAAGAAGTTACTAAAAACTTTGAGTTCATCAGATGATGATGGTGTTGAGAGTGATGCTTGTTCGGAAGAAGTCATGAGTGTCTCTTTAAGATAAATATGAGAACTATCTTGTGTTGTTTGTATCAGACATTAGACTTGTTTTGTGTCTTAAACTTTTATGACTTGTTATCCTTCATTTGCTTTCAATAGACCTAGAAAATTGTGGCTTTTTTTCTTTAAGGTTGCTACTGTGTAAGGATTGAGTATAGTAGGATTGTCGTTGGTATGTTTATTATTTGTTTTCAACGTATTTGAAAATTGGTTGATCCTCGTCGTGGGTGCTAGATTGAATTTGCTAAAAATCTACTATATTCAATGGTTGAAAGATGATACAGTGTAATTACGCATGGAGGTGAACGTCATTCGTACATGGTTGTCTTCAACGTATTCGTTGTTACAGCATGTCTTCAACATTTTTTGCAAATTGCTGTTTTTTCTAGAGATGGGTTTTATTGTTTGGAGGTGAACGTCGACGGATGCATGTCATGGAGATCAAGACCTGTAGATTTTGCTAGGTAGAATATGGGAGTGGCCAATAATTCAATCCAGGTGCACCTTTAACTTTGTAAAAATGCCACCAATTTAAGAGATCCAACGAATCACTTTGTACGTTGACACTCTGAATTTGCAAGCATGTAAATAAGACAGTAATTTTTTTTTACAAAAAAAATAAAAAGAAAAGCGAATGCAGATGAGATTGAAAGCAAACCGAATGCATATTTTAATTAATACTAGACTTATTTGACACCTATTTGAGTCCGCTAATTAATTAACACATCCATATATATACATATATTATCCGAGTCATCTTATTTGTAGCTAGGCATGCTTGAATTTAATAGCAGGGTCCCAAATCACCATCACGTTTTGCTATGTTATAGCTTTTATGTCTAGCATTAAATCGGGGCAGAACTTACATCTGACGTGTGCTCTTGTCAAGGGGGCAAAAATGTCAATTGAAAAGAGTTCTTCAGCAAATTGGGGCTGAAGCTAGGTGAATTTCAAAAGTTGGGTTTTATCTTAAAGTAATTCTGACATAGGGTTTCCTACTAAACTGTTTTACTCACGTTGGGGCGGGTGTTAATTTCTCCAAAAAAAAATTAGAGACTCATCCTCGGCTGTTGAGCCTGTGATTCCAGAACCATCTGCTAACCGCTTGTTGTCATCAAAGGAGGAGAAGAAAAAATCCATCGTCACCGAAGCGGGAGAGGTCATTGGCAGAGGTACTACCGCTGCAGAGGGTGAGGCGGAGGCCATCGTCGTGTCCTCGGAGGCACGTCTTGACCTTGTCGTCTAGAGGAGTAGTGACCATTTTCCCCACTCAAATGCCGATGTTGGCAGCTTCGCTCGCGGAAGGAAGATGATGGCTCCAACTGCCCCAAGCAAGGAGCAACTCGCTTCATCCAAATCCAGACATGTACAATGTTAAATCAAGCGCTCTTAACATAGAGAAGGATTTCACCAAGATGTGAAAGCGGATGACCTTCTCTTCTTTTCATGGCTGCATAATATTTCTTTCTATCAGTCTTACCATCTTTCTTCGCTCTGAAAGTTGAATCTAAATAAGAGAAGAGAAAATGGGTTTATTGTGCCTCTCAGCCTCTGCAACTTCTACAAGAGTCCATGGACAGGAGATAATCGACCTGGATGAAGAAGTTGCAGCAGCTCTCTGGTTCACTTCGTCAAAGAGAAATGAAGCGCAATGCATTGTTTTCTTTAGCCAAGGCATAGTAGTAGGTTAGAACAGCAGCATTTGCTTCTTCAAGATGAGTTTTCGGAAACCGAAATAATTTGTTGTAAACCCGAAATGAGACTATCGGGTTTTGCCCCATGAATGGCAAACCCGAATTGGTCGAATTTCTTATTCGGGTGTGCCGATAAAAACCGAAGCTTGATAAAAATTTCGGATTCAGGCCATATTTACAGACGCACGAGATCCATTTACAGGCCTACCGGTGAGTTCTAGAGCTACCACTGCGACGAGTACGGGGAAGGCGTCCTCTTTCCCCGCGCCACCGATGGCTCGGGCAACCCGATTCCCGACCTCAACCTTCCAGCCGATGCCTCTGCCTCCCCGCCTTGTGGCAGTCGACAGTCGGAATGCCCTTCGCATGAGACGGCCATGGAATTGGGCATCCCGATTCCGGACCTCAACCTTCCCCAGGTGCCAACCGTGGAGTTACCCGATCTCAACCTGCCAGCCGATGCCTCCCCGCGGCGTCTCCAGCAGTAGGGGGAAAACCCTTCCAGCTCCGTTGACTCTACTGGTTCTGTTGCTTGGAATGCCAGAAGACGCATCTGCAAGCACGGTAATAGCGGTGGCAGAGGCAAGAGAAGGAAGGTGTCCTTTTCCTGTTCCTGTTCCTCTTCCTCCTCCTCTTCTTGCTCCAATGCACCACCGCAACAACCAAACGGCGATCGGAGATGAGGTTGCGAACTTGCGATGGCAATGGCCCGTCGCCGGGGAGGAAGAAACAGATTGCACTACCACGCAACTTTTCTCTTTTTTTCCTGTTTGGTAACATACAGCCGCGCTGCCGCTGCTCTTGGTCTCAACCCGTTCTGTTGTTTCTCTCTCTCTCTCTATCTGAATATTGTCTCGCTACAGAACAGATTTCGGAGATATCAGTCTCGATGTCACAATTTTTTTAGCCAACTGCTCAGCAATGGTGATGTTATACAAATACAATGCCATCGATCTATATTCTTTGAAATAAAATTTTAAATTAAAATATAAACAGTAATTTATATTCATTTAAATGATATTAACTTCTTGTTGATACGCTACCCGTAGGTATCTAAGATGCATTGTAACTGGATAATTATTCTATAATAATTAAATTTATTTTTATTTTTGGATATTAAAATTAATCGAATTTACTGTGTTGGGGTTTTAGATAGGCGTTAACGTCATTGTTACTGACATCTTGACTAAATTAAATATTTTTGACACAGTAATTAGACGTGAAATTATGAACTATAAATTTCTATATTAAATCAAAACAACGCCACCTATCTTGCGGGGGTGTTTGGCCGCGCAGTAAATTTTATAAAAAGTTGTAATAAAATAGTGTGAGCTATCCTATAATATAAAGTTATGTTTGGGAGAGACATAATAACAAAAAAGAATGTGTGATATACGACCAATCAAGGTGGGAGACCATAACATAAAAAAGAGTTGAAATTCTCTTCTTTTTGTCTAGGAAGAAAATATTTTTCGAAACATAAAATTGTAATGGTTGTCAAATATTTTTTTAAACAAATTTTATTATAAAAATATAAATTATAACAAAATTTTAATTTATCATGTAATCAAACATCTCATTAAATCTTTAAGTTGTCTTTTATTTTGGCTGAATACAGTTCCTTATCACCAATTCGGTACGAAGAGTAACATTTTTTACGTTTATCTATACTTTTAACGGCAATCAATATTAAGAATGTGTTTGGTAAATGTTCAAAATTAATATATTATTAAAATACAACCTATACCAATAGCCATAACCATAGTACTTGAGTAGTAAAATTTTAAAAATTTATAAAAGTAAGAAATTTTTTCCAGAGTATTGACATAACTATGCTATCCACTTGAGGTTATAGATTTCACTGTAGAAGTGTCTACCCAATTATGTACATGAAAACATAAACCTATCTATGGACTTAATATGTTACAGCGGCAGGTAGATGAGGTTGCCAGTGCACAATTATTAAGCAGACGTTATTCCCCTTAGCGAATAAGAGGTATAATTGACCAAAAATATATTGTTCAGATCTTAAAAACAAGTATTATTAAACAATCTTAATAGCTTCAAAAGTCAAACCAAAGAATACTTCAGACAATTTTAAGTTCAATCAAACATGGCATAAATCAACCATTGATGATCCAAAGACATGTGATAGAATCAGATATTAGACATCCATACTTTAGTGGTATGAATAGAGTATCAGATATTTTCTCAAATAATATGTAATGCTTAACATACGAATTAGATGTTAGAGTTTTGGTAAGTGCATTCAAACACTAAGCAGTGGATGATCCAAAAGACGTGATAAAGCATAACTGAGTAAAATTGTTCAAGGTTATTATTACCAATGTTGGAAACAGGACGCAAGATTTGTGGCCTTTGAGCTCCACTATCTTCCCCATGGATGGATACTTCCATAGTATTAGATAGTTCTTTGTGAACCCATGGTAGCTCAGTAGCTCCACTCCATCTTGCTCTAAAACAATAAGCAGACCTATGACTTGGTGTCCACAGTGTTCAAATAGTCACCGGTGTGGGTGTTCCAGAACTTGATGCACCTGTCCGTACCATTGTTGCCAAATGCGAGCCGATTGCTCTAGAAGGGGAGGACCAGGCCAGGGCCCTAATAGTAGTCATGTGGTCTTCTAGTTAGTGTAGCCACTAGTTCTGGGTGATGTTGTTGTGGGAGGCCATTGGCACATCCTAGATGTACACCACATTGCAGCCAGCAGGAGCCTGACCATGTCGACTCCAGAAATGGGTTCCGGATCGGCACTTCAAGAAAAGGTGATTATATAATAGGGGAAAGGGAGTGAATCGGAAAACACTTGTAAAACAGTAAAATTTTTACCTCGGTCCCACACTCACATTGATCCCCAAACTTTCATCTCCTGGCATCGCTCGAGTACCGGAGAGACGGTTCGGGTCGTGTGGGAGGAGA
Organism: Cryptocoryne crispatula var. balansae; assembly: GCA_036172225.1. Lineage (NCBI taxonomy): Eukaryota > Viridiplantae > Streptophyta > Magnoliopsida > Alismatales > Araceae > Cryptocoryne > Cryptocoryne crispatula. Next base: position 20,378,064 of record CM069926.1, on the reverse strand, counting down.
GTGAGGAATAAAAAGACTTAGAACATGAATAAGAGAAGAAGTGGTCGCCAGGAGCCGCGGGCTCCGCTTTCTGTAATGGGAATAGAAAGAAGTTGACCGTGTGTACTTTAGCGCGGGAGATTAAGATGTGAGTTCAACCTTTCTTCTCTTCGGCCGATCGATGAGGAAGAGTCCAACCGGTGCTAGCTTGATCAATCTGTGCAACATAAAACAATGAATAAAGTGAAGAGTTTGATTAGACTTGATAGAAGTGTAGAAACTGTAACAAAGGATGGGAAATAAGCAATTGAAACCGAAGTCACCGGCTTCGGGGTGAGCTTTAACCCCCTTTTTTTCTATGATGTATGAAATGATCTAAAACTGAATAGAAATGATGCTTAAATATGAACTAAATTATATGAATAAAGAGTTAGCAAAGGTAATATGAATGATTATAGATAACACAACCAAAGCAAAGTGGCAACCGGGTTGGACAGATTAAATGTAAACTGTGCAGTTCTGATGAAGAGGCTGCAACGGACAACACCAATGTCAGAATTAAGTTTTGTTTGTTTAAAAATAAAGAAAACTCAACGAGAGTGGTTTGATATTATGACAAGTTTTCTTGAATCCTTTAGAAGTGGTAGAAATTTACCTGAAAGTTCTTTTGTTGGAAGTGAGGATCCGGGAACCACCAGTACGATGTTGATACAAGATGTACCACAGGCACCACAGATATTGGAATTGAATGATTCTTATTTTAAATGAAAGATAGCTCACCGGGGAACAATTTCTATGAAGGATGTATAGGCTGAATCTGTAAGTAAGTTCAGTGAAATTGATTGAGAAGACAATGGCCAAAAAGAGGAGACTTCAGATCTATCTGCGCAGCGCCGGTGTAGATGCCGCCACGAACAAAGGTGATGTCAGAATAGATCTATGTTTGCTGGAGATGAAATATAGCTCGATGAATAACACTTATTATGAAGAAATCCAGGCCATAAAATGATAATAAAGATCTGTAGAAGCCAATGATCAGCAGCACAACACATCAAAGCATAGACCGGCTTCTTCTTCACTTTGGGATGATCTCCGGGCACCGGGATAAAGAGAGGATGATTTAGAGAGGTTGGGATGAGCCAATTGAAGGCCCATTAAGTCGATCGAATCCTATTATGAGAAATGCCGCTTAATGGATGACTGAAGGCCCATTTGGTCGGCCAAGCCCTACTTCAAAAAATGCCACCTACGGGTGTCCAGCCTGACAAAATCAAGTGATGACTCATTATGTGGTCAAGTTCAACCTGGATAACACCCTTAATGGGAATGAAGACTAGCTGATCCGGATCCTAGGAGTCAAAGCCACAATCTCTACATATCAAATCTATGCAAGGAAAGTCGCCAGCTGGCCCTAAAGCTCATTCAAAGAAATACATATATAAAAGAAACAAAAGTTGAGAAAGTTGGCATACATATTCATTCAATCAAGAAAAAGAAAGGTTGAACATATGATCATTTTCAACATCTAAATTCGTCTTGCAAATATGTTATTATGACAGTTAATCAAGGGTTTTTGAGCCGTCGCTCAGTGTAATTAACACCGAATCCATTCATGGATTGGTGGAGAGAGGTCCGATCAAATTCAAAGAACTCACTACAACCTCACCAAATATGTATGTCAAAAAAAAATCAGACCAGAGGCACCGTCGCCATCATCGTCAAGAAAAAATGGATGTCCGTGCCACAACAAACAAAAATCATCTATACATATTTCTATATATTTTTAAATGACGAAAAATCATGAGGTTCGAACGCATGGGTAACTCAGCACAGGCCATGGCCAACTACAATATAATGGCTACATGGAGGGTGGATAATGTGTCCTAATGTGTTTAAGGGCTAGCAATTAGAGTGAAAAGAACTTACCAGACTAGGCAAGGAAGGACAGAAGACTGGTAGATCAGACCCATAGATTGCAAAATCAACTTATCCAAATTAGGATTGGTTGATTACTCGATCGGATTAACCCTAGTCAATTTGATTCTAGGTGGAACCAGCGATCCAGACCCAAATTATTGCCGGATCGGTTAGAATCGATAGGATCACCTAGAATCGGTCCAATCCAACCATGGATCACTCGTTCAACAGGACTCCGGAAATGTCCAGAATCAGGTCGATCTAGGACCCAAGTTCAAACTGATTCTCGGATCGATCCCCTTAAAAAGGGGGAGATCGAACCCATTCTCCCCACCCCCACCCTCAATTCTTATCTCTTCCCTCTCCTTCAAGCCCTTGTGGTCTCCCCCCACCCTTCTCGACGATTCTCCTTGGTGACAATCAATCCCCCCTTTTCGATGGCAATCCCCCGTAAAACATGGTCCCCCCATCCTAGCTTTGAGTCCCTTCCCCCGTTCGGCCCTTATGACTCCCCTAATACAACAATAAAAAAATTTTCTTCGGGGGGCATTGCCCCCCTAATACCACCCACTTATACTATCACTTATTTATATATTATTTATAATTATAAAATATGCTATATACTTGATTTTTATAAAGATCTACTTTAAATGTCTTTGCTCTCTTATATAATAGTTTGTACTTATATGATAGTTTCTTGAAATGAATTTACTTTGTATGGCATTGTTTGGTAGAATGCAATCCACATTATTTTTAATTTATTTTACTCATTCCTATGATTTTTTTGATTTTTAAAAATTTTTATGTTTTAATAAAATAAACAATTTGGCAAATCCAAACCAAATCCGAGATCGCCCTTCCATCCAAAGGATTGGCCACTCTAGACCAGATCGGATCGGTGGTCACCGATCTTGATCCCAATCCCGATTCCATGATCCTTGATTAAACCACGCTGAACCATGTTAGAACCAAACTAATCCAGGCTAAACCAGGTTTGAACCAACCAAAACCAAGCCTTGACAGGGATAATCCAACTTGAACCAACTTAAACTAAGCTAAACCTGGCTATACATGCATGGACCAAGATGAACTGGGCATAAACTGGTCAGAATCAGGGTGTTAAGACTAGAACCGGGGTGAACCATGTTAAATAAGCCAAAATAGGTTTGAACCAACATAGACTCGGGTTGAACTTGACTGGCAAACATGGTTAGGCCCTAGTGCCAATCAAAGGTCTGTTATGTCAACCAAGGTAGGTCCCTAGATCGTACCACATAGAGAGGGTGACAGGCAAACAGGGCAGGCGATGGGAATGGTAGGGTGGCTTCACTATACGACAGTGTAGGTGCTCTACATAGAAAGATAGAGGTGAGCATGGGTGCTGGGCACTCCACAGGGAATGAGGGGTTGGCAGGACTGGCATGAGGATGATGGCCAAAGCTCTTGGGAAGGATATGACAATGCCGGTGCAATTGGTGGGGTGAAGGGTTGTATCGCTAGGGCTCACATAGGTTGAAATTAACCAGCATTATGTATGACTTTGCCTATTCCAAATGTTTAATTTATTTTTAAAATTCTATAAAATATAAAAATAAGAGTCTTCATCAAATATAATCTCAAACATTACTTTTGGGGGCTTGAAATGGGTTCCCAGTGGCTTGCCAACCTAACCAAAGGCTAATGACTAGCCTAGGTCATCCTTGGATCAGATGATTCGGGAGAATTTAGCAAGCCAGATCAACAATTGTGGTTGATTCTGCCCTTACAGGCTAATCTGGTCTATCCCCGTGATGAGATAGGATAGTTTGCCTATATCTAATTGCCCAAACAAAAATTTGATATCATTGAGTGTGGATCGATATTGGCCAATATGATATTATATGGTGAAGCACACTCATTTCTCAATTTTGCCTGTTCTTTTGCTCCCCGTCTTGTTCCCATGTTGATAACTATGGAAAAAACAAGCATCTCCCAACAAATCTTAAAGATATTACTCCCTCCCAAGCATAGCAAAAGATACATTTCACAGAAACAAAAATTTTTTGTTGACATAACATGTGATCAACTATGTGAAATCCAACTTCTTGAAGTTGGAGGCAATACACCATGGAGTGAATTTCTAACAAAGCATTCCAAAATGGTTATATGTCCCACTAAGTCTTCTAAAGAAACAAAAATGGAGGCCTAGCATGACAATATACAAAGCTAGTGAAATCAAAGATTTCAAGTGTATTCTACTTTGGGGAGCAACCGGATCTGAGATATTGATATTCCAACTCGATTTCAATAAAAAAATAGCAAAATAAGCACTCAAAAAAGGAATCAATATCAAATATTCTGATAATTTATTTGAATCGGAATTGAAAAAGTCAACTCTATATCCGTTTTCTCAAATAAAATTATGATATATATAAATGATAAAAAATTAAAGTAAAAAAATTAAAGGTAATAAATCAAAATTTAGTAGCATTAAGAATTTTATTAACTATTTTTAATTTAAAATTAATATGTTTTTATATTTTTAAAATTATGAAATTGTTCTCATTAGTATCCAAAAATTGAATATCATGATTCTAATTTAAATTAAAATGATACAAACTTTATCGAAATCAAAAACAGACAATTTACCTACTAATCTGATCTGTTTGCAATCCTAATCTTACTAATTCTCCGGCGAACTTGCAGATTGCAGAACGATGCGAGAGAAAGAAGAGGACGGAAGAACGACGATGATGGAATGGAGGGGCGGAACCGCAACTTCATGCGATTCCATGAAAAAGCAGTTCCCTCGAGTCCACCGCGCCCAAGTCTTTCGGCGAAAGGTCCGGGGAAATCTCCCGTAGGGAGGAAGTCGGCGCGGATACGGCCTTCGCCTCCGCGGAAGGAGCTCGTCTCTTCTCTTAGCCCGACCTATCGGCTAGTTCCTGCTCGTTTTTCTTCTTGTGCCTCTTCTCCTTTTCTCTTCTTGGTCGCCCTCCTGTATATGTCTTAGTTAGGTTTTTCTTTGGTTCCATCTCTTGGGGTCTTTATCTGTGACTTGGCCTTTTTTCTGTGCTTCATCGACAAATTTTCCCGTTTGTCCAGTCTCTATTATTCTTCGGATTTGGGGTCTTCTCCTAGTCTCTTCCCCCATTGTCTTTTAGGTTTTTTCTTCTTTTTGTAGCATTTCTACCATCCGTCTATTCGCCTGAAATGTCGGCTAGTTCTGGGTAACTTCTTCTGGTTCTTCTCTGCGTATAGTTGTTGTCCTCTTTTCTGTGTTTTATCCGCGTACAGTTTGTTTTCTTCCTTCATAGTCGGTTCTGTTAGCCCCTTCAGATATCCTCTTCGACATTCCTGCGGATTTGGGGTTTTTTTTGTTCCTTGTGGCTCTCCCCGATTGCTACAGTGCTTCTGGTTCCTTGTTCGCGGATCTCTCTGGGCTGTTTTAAATTTTCTGGAGTTTGGTTTGGTTAGCATCCGCCTAACCTAACCCAGGGGTTACCTTCTATGTTTTTCTTCTCGATTTAAGGTTCCTCCCTCTTGATTTCTCTGGAAGCTTCCCTGGTCTCTGTAGGTCCGTGTTCTTTCTTCCGCTGGTCGACTTTTTTTTTTCGTTTTTCTTCCCTTTCTCAGGATACCTTGTATCTTCTACACTCGGTGGTTGTCTTTCCCGCTACTACACCCCCTGATCTCGCTAGGGCAGCTCCTCGGAAATCCTTTTCTCTTGTGGCTGAATGGATATACCCTGTTCGTCTGAAGAGGATCAAATCCTGTCTCAGTTTCAGCAGCTGATGTGTGAACACCCTATTCCGTCTCCTTTATCTATTGACCCTTCACAACTTTCATCTGTTCATCCTTGGAAGAAGACGTTGATTCTGAAAGTTTGTTCTTCATCCAAACCTAGGCCGGCCGGACTTAAAGAGTGGATTCGCAAAATGTGGAATCCGTCAACACCCTGGTCTTTTTTGGATTACCCGAATGATGCATTTGTTCTACAGGTCCAGTCCGAACAGGAAATTGATACGATCTGTCGGAGGGCTCCTTGGTTCTATAACAACGACTTGGTTCTACTTGAGAAAGCCCGGCCTTTTACGGCCCCTTCTGAATATCAACTCAACTTGGGGGATCTTTGGGTTCGTATCTTCGATCTACCACAAGAACTACTTAACAAAGACCTTGTCATGCAGATTGCCTCCCAAATTGGTACTCCGTGGGATCCACCTCCAGAAATTGTGGCATCTTGGAGCCACTTTGCTCGCCTGAAGGTTAGGATTAACGTTGATCAACCGCTCTCTCTTGATGTTTCGGTTATTCTTCCGGGAGGTATTCTAAGAACTTTTGAATTAGCATACGAACGTTTATCAAGGTTTTGCTATTTCTGTGGACACCTGGGCCACGAGCATGGTGACTGCTCTAAATTAATTCGTTTACAATCTCTCATCGTTCCCACCTTATCTTCAGTTCTTCAAACAAAGCTGCGCAATAAGCTCCTTTTCAGATTTGGTGCTTGGCTCTCTACTGCGGGACGAGATGCAAATGGTGGAAAAAGGCCACCTATAACGTGTATTCCGGTAGGTGACTTTTCTTCTACAGTTTGTACAGAGCAGCCTTTGTCTACTTCAGCGGCGGATATCAGGTCTTCTCCTCTATTGGCTCTCCATCCCCCACCTTTGGAGGTACCAGCCTCTTCACCTTTAATTACTGTTCCGCCCACTAGAAACATGGATGCTTCTCCAGTCGTACCGATGTCCGTGGTTTCTAATGCTCACATTATGCATGACTGTGTTACTACTCATTTGGATACTTCTATAGCTGGTTCCCCAGTTTCCATGGGCCTACCAAGTACGGTACCTAACTTGAGGGTGTCCCCGTCAAAATCTACCATGAAGAGGTCCGGGGTCAGAGATAAACATAAATGGAGGACCCTGACTAAAGCAGTCCGTATTACTGGTATTAATCAAGAGGGGCTTTCTTCAACATTACCAACTGATGCTGTTCATCATCGGGCTAAGCAATCTGCTTGTGAAAAGGATGCACATTTGTTTCCGGTTAAGGTTGAGGTATTACGCTTGCCAGAATCAGAGTTTCAGGGTGCGGCAGCTGGCCCTACACAGCTGCCCCTGCAGAAATGAGGATCATTGCTTGGAATTGTCGGGGCGGGAATGGGCGCCCGACAATTCGTCATATTGACCGGTTGGCCCATTCAGTAAATCCTTCAATATTTTTTATATCCGAAACAAAGTGTTCTTTTTCGGCTAGTACTGAATTCTTTGCTCGCAGAAATATTGATAACTATTTTGTAGTGCCATCATCCAACAAGAGTGGAGGTCTTTGGATGTGGTGGTCAATCGACATTCAAGTGCAGGTTATCTCTTCTACTTCCTGTTGGATTGCAAGTATTATCCAAGATTCCGGCTCCTCCTTACCATGGCTTCTTATTGGTATATATGCCCCTAACCAGGATGTAGATAGAGTGCAAATGTGGTCTGATTTAACTCATGTTATTCGTCAGCTCTCTTTGCCTACTTGCTTAATAGGGGATTGGAACTGTATCAGACACCCGTCTGAGAAGTGGGGGGGTCTACAGCCTACTGTCTCTCACATGGAACACTTTGAGTTTTTTATTCAATCTAATAATCTTCTGGAGCTTAGGAATGATGGTTCCATTTATACTTGGAACAATAGAAGACCTTTCCATCAGCATGTGAGGGAGAAATTAGATCGTTGCTTGGCCTCAGATTCTTGGTTTTCATTGTTTCCTATGGCGCAACTTCATGTACTTCCATGTTTTACTAGTGATCATAGTCCGCTCTACCTAAATACTACCCCTCCTCCACAGCCTAGGAAATTCTGGTTCCGATTGGAGGCTAATTGGCTAAAACACCCCTCTTTTCAAGAGTTGGTGTCTACCTCTTGGGAAGCATCCCCGAATACCGAGTCAACATTATGCTCTGAAGATGAAACAACTTCGGTCTGCTATGATCTACTGGAAAAATCATATTTTTGGCAGCTTTCGGAGTCAAATCAAGGAAGTCCAGCAGAAATTACATTTTCTGCAATCAATGCCACCTACTGCTGATTCTCTGTCTGCTGAAACTGATTTGTATAAAAGATTACTCTGGTTACAAGATTTAGAAAATATATATTGGAGACAGAGGGCTAAATCCTTTTGGCACACTGCAGGAGATAAATGCACCAAATTTTTCCACTCTAAAGTCCTTACTCGCAGACGTTGGAATAGGATACCTGGTGTTGTTCTACCCGATGAAGGTTGGTCAAATAAGCTAGATGATATCAAGTATGTTTTCTGTTCCTACTTTACTTCGTTATTTCAAGATACTTCGATTGTCTTTGTGCTTTGTGTTAGCTTCTTTACCTCTACGAAGGTCAATTTGTCTTCATCTCAGCTGAGGCTTTATGTTTAATCCCTTCCGTGGAGGAAGTCAAATCAGCCCTTTTTTCAATGAAACCTGACAAGGCTCCAGGGATGGATGGGTTTTCTCCTATATTTTTCCAACAGTATTGGTCACTTATTTCTGATGAAGTGTTATCGTTTATTAGAACCCTGTTTATATCAAATTCTGTTCCGCTGGAGCTTAATCATACTCTTATTACGCTTATTCCTAAAAAAGAAAATGCTCATCTCCCGGAACACTATAGACCTATTAGTTTATGTAATGTGCTGCTTAAAGTCCTTACCAAGGTTATTGCCAACAGGTTGAAGCCTTTATTACCGGATTTAATCTCCGAATTACAGTCGGCTTTTGTTCCTGGCCGCCAAGGAATTGATAATGTCATCATCATACAGGAAGTGAGAACTACTTTTAAAAGGATGAAGGGTAAGGATGGGTTTTTTATGGCAAAATTGGATATTCATAAGGCTTATGATAAGCTTAGATGGGATTTCTTATATAATGTTCTTCGAAATCGGGGCTTCCCAGATGGTTTGATAAATCTCATTATGTCTTGTTCTAAGACTGTATCATATTCTCTTAATATTAATGGTCATATTTCTGGGAAATTTTATCCTCAACGTGGTATCCGCCAAGGCTGTCCATTGTCGCCTTATCTCTATATTTTATGCGCTGAAGTGCTCTCTTCTATGTTGACTCAGGCAGCAAACTCAAAGGAAATTTCAGGGGTGAAAGTAGCCAGAGGAGCTCCCGAGATTTCACACCTCATGTTTGCAGATGATCTAATTATCTGTGGTAAGGCTGACTTACAGTCAATAGCTTCTTTTTTGAATATTCTGAAAGAATATGAGCACATCTCTGGTCAAGCCATCAATTTTGCTAAGTCCAAGATATGTTTCAGTAAGAATGTTTCTTCTTCTCTTGCTGTCCGGATTTGTCATATGACAGGCTTTCAAATGGCTTCTGATGATGATCTTTATTTAGGCCTACCGTGGGACCCTTCTAAAGGAAAAGCTTTCCAATCAGCCAACCTGATTTCGGCCTTTCAATCTAAGATGGCTGGGTGGAAGGCTAATCTATTATCCACTGCAGGTAGAACCACTCTTCTCAATTCTACAATTAGCCATATGCCCCTTCATGCTATGTCGGTTGCTAGGTTACCGGTGAAGACTATAAACAAGCTTGAGATGGTTCAGCGCAGGTTTTGGTGGGCTCACAGTCCTACTCAAACAACATAAGATTCATTTTTCTAATTCGGAGACCATTAAGTTACCAAAGTTTATGGGGGGTATGGGGATTAAGGATTTAGAATCCTTAAATCTAGCCTCTGGCATGAAACTCTTATGGAATTTTTTGGTTAAGCCGGATCGCCTTTGGGTTAAGGTCCTTTGTGCAAAATATCTAAGAAATCAGGATATTTGGAACATAAATGTTAAACACACCGATTCTTACGTTTGGAAATTTATACTGCAGACCCCATTTGCTTAAGGTTTGCTATTTGGAAACCGAAAGATGGTTCGTCTGTACATCCATGGAAGCACAATTGGGTCTTGAATCTTGATGGGCCTCTTTGCCCCAGAGTTCCTGGTTGTTTTTTTCCTGGTCTTGTTAAGGATCTTATTATTAATGGCAGTTGGAATGAACAACTCATAACTATGTGGTTTGATGTTACCTCCACAAGGCGTATCCTTAATACCCCGATTCATGACAGTTTGTTACATGATACACTTATTTGGCCGTTTACCTCATCAGGCTTGTTTAGCTTAAAATCTGCTTACAGGTTTTTACTTGAAGCCAAGTTTCCTCCAGGGCCTTCCAATCTATCTATATGGCGCAAGATTTGGCATCCCAGATTGGGGCATTCTTATCTCGAGAAAATTATAACTTGTGTATGGAAGGCGCTTTCGAGTAATCTCCCAACGAATTTGGAAATTAATAGGCGATGTGCTTGGGTCTCTTCATTATGTGCAATACGTACTAAGGGAGTTAGAGTCCGTGGAACATATATTCATTACATGCTCCCGCAGCAAAGCTGTTTGGCTCCTTTCGCCTTTTGGCAATCCTCAAATGTGGAAACAGCACTCATTTTCAGTTTTGCTTGATCAATGGTTGGACTGGGTTATCTCGAAGGACTCACACTTAATTCGCTTGGGGATTCTTGCGTTATCTATAGTATGGCACCTATGGAAAGCTCGGTGTAGATTTATTTTTCAGTCTAAACATGATAGTCCTTCTCGTATCTATCAGCTAGCCTTGGTAACTACTGAATTATCTGTTGATAATGCTCCTGCGGCACATATGGTTCATGATCTTGTTTGGATACCCCCAATGATGAATCAGTTTAAAATAAATGTAGACTGTGCTACTTCTGAATGTACAGGTGCTATTAGTTTAGTTGTTCGGCAGGAGGAGGGCAAACTGGTTTTCTGGAAGACTAAGTTGTTGAATGTGGTGCATCCCCAGGTCCTGGAAGCGCTGGCCATTGAAGAAGCTTGCTCGTGGGCATCAACTGCTGACAAGCCTGTAATGATCGAAAGTGATGCAAAGGTGGTAGTTGAGGCTATTACGGGTCCAAGGTCCCACGATACTGGAGGTCTCAACATATTGTAATCCGATGCTCTTGTATTTTATCTTCTAATTCTCATGTAGCGCTTTCATATGCCAGCCGCTCTTGTAATCGTCTAGCCCATGTTCTTGCTAGATGGTCTATAGTTTCTAACATAGAGGATGCATCTCCTGCTCCTCTTCCGTCAATGGCTTGGCACCAATACTGTAAGGATATCCCAGGTTGATGTTTTAATTGAATGCTGTGTTTCTCATCAAAAAAAAAAAAAAAAAAAAAAAAAGAGTCCACCGCGCCCAAGAATCACGTTTCTCTTACGCACCGGTTTGAACGCGAACCGAAAACAGGACGATGGGTCAGGTGAATCGCTCGCTCGACACGTGACTAGACACGCGCGGCCTTTCTGGCGGTGCGGGGGGCGCTGTATAAAAGGAGGCTGCAACCCGGTAGTTTCCGTTCTCGCGATCGCAGGCAGACCGCAGCTCGTCTTCGTCTCCATGGCTTCCGACGACTTGATGTTCCGATTTGACGGGAAGTTCCTGAGTTTCCACTGCGACGAGTACGGGGACGGCTGCTTCGACCTTCCCGGCGCCGATGCCTCCCGGCAGCGTCTCCATTGGAAGCCGTCCGAAGACTGGATCTTCTCGTTTGCTGGTGAGTTCTTGAGCTACCACTGCGACGAGTACGGGGAAGGCGTCCTCTTTCCCCGCGCCGCCGATGGCTCGGGCAACCCGATTCCCGACCTCAACCTTCCAGCCGATGCCTCTGCCTCCCCGCGGTGTCGCAGTCGACAGCCGGAATGCCCTTCGCATGAGACGGCCATGGAATTGGGCATCCCGATTCCGGACCTCAACCTTCCGCAGGTGCCAACCGTGGAGTTACCTGATCTCAACCTGCCAGCCGATGCCTCCCCGCGGCGTCTCCAGCAGCAGGGGGAAAACCCTTCCAGGTCCGTTGACTCTACTGGTTTTGTTGCTTGGAATGCCAGAAGATGCATCTGCAAGCACGGTATTAGCGGTGGCGGAGGCAAGAGAAGGAAGGTGTCCTGTTCCTCCTGTTCCTGTTCCTGTTCCTCCTCCTCTTCTTGCTCCAATGCACCACCGCAACAGCCAAACGGCGATCGGTGATGAGGTTGCGAACTTGCGATGACAACGGCCCGTCGTCGGGGAGGAAGAAACAGATTGCACTACCACGCAACTTTTCTCTTTTTTTCCTGTTCGGTAACATACAACCGCGCAGCCGCTGCTCTTGGTCTCAACCCGTTCTGTAGCCTCTCTCTCTCTCTCTCTCTCTCTGTGAATATTGTCTCTCTAATGGAGTGTTTGGTTGCATGATAATGAGCATTTTTATTTTACTTTTTAAAAATTGTAGTAAAAGTTTTTTTTAAAAGTGTTTGACATGTGTTACAATTTTTTATCTTAAAAATTTTTTCACCCTCCTCCGCGTGATGGAGAAAAAAAGAGGTATTGAGCATTTTTTTTTTAAAAGGGCACAACCAGTGCACATGGTCCACAAGCCTAACCCATGTGCTACATAAGTGACTTTTCATTTATGCACCAAACACCTTACCATCATTTCTAAAAATGATAATGTTTTTGCCAAACATTATATTTTTATAGTTTTAATTTTAAAATTTGTCAAGTTTCAATGTGTGATATCATTTTTTATCATGAAACCATATAAAAAAATAAAATGCAACCAAACACCCCATAAATAACAGGTTTTGGAGATAAGAGTATATGAATGTTACAATTTTTTCTTTTTTTTGACCAACCGCTCATCAATTGTGAGGTTATACAAATATAATGCCATCGACCAGATGTATTCTTCGAAATAACTTTTTAAATTAATTATAAACAGTAATTTATATTCATTTAAATGACATAATTAACTTCTTGTTGATACGCTACCCGTAAGCATATCTAACATATTGTGATTGGATAATTATTCTAAAATAACTAAATTTAATTTTTTTCTAGGTATTAAGATTAATTGAATTTACTATGTTGGGGTTTTAGATAAGCGTTAACGTCAATCTTACTGATGTCTTGACTGAATTAAATATTTTTGACATAAACATGAAATTAAGAGTTTTAAATTTTTATATTAAATCAAAACAACGTCGCTGGGATGTTTGGCTGCGCAATAAATTTTTATACAATCTTATGATAAAAAGTTATATTAAAATAGTGTGAGCTATCTAATAGCATAAAATTATCATGTTTGGAAGGGATATAATAAAAAAAAAAGAATATGTGTCATATAGGACCAAACAAGGTCAGAGATCTTGACATAAAAAAGTGAGATTCTCTTTTTTGGTCCAAGAAATTTTTTTTTTCAAAATATAAAATCGTAATGGTGGTCAAACATATCTTTCAACAAATTTTATCATAAAAATATAAAATTAGAATAAAATTTAATTTATCATGAAATCAAACACCCCGTTAGATCTTAAAGTTGACTTTTATTTTTGTTGAATACAGGTCTTTATCTCCTATTCAGTTCTAAGATTAACATTTTTTGACGTTTGGTTAATTTTCTTATCCATTTTTAATTTCTTTCCACAAGAGATCTTTATTTATTTCAATGTAAAAAGATAATACTACTTTTCTTGTTTACGATGCTTTGAAGATACCTGGGACGGGAGATCGATCTAAAATTGAAACTAAAAGACAAGTTAATGGAGCTGAAATGTCGCATCGTATTTACCCCCTTTAAGAGTTTTTTATAGTATTAATTATGCATCTAAACATGAAGATTATTTCGAACTTAACAAAACTATTCTTGTTTTGAATGATATTGAAATAAGAAGCTCACTATTAAAACAAGAAATTAATGTCCGACACGAAGGCCTGCTCAAACAAAATTTTAATTTTCGACAACTTGGAAGTTCAAACAGGAAGTGAAGCAAAAAAAAAAATCTTAGTAGTCTTATACTGATGAATATATATATATATATGCCAGCTTTGTTGACTTTTAAGATCGTTTGTAAAAATTACACATTACATAGAGTTTCATAATAGTACATTACATAGGTTGGTTGTTTAATGTAGATCATTGAAAATTGTATAAAACAAGATAACTAAAATAGTCAATAAAACGTGTACAATATATATAGTTTGATTTTCTGATCCAATTGATATTTCATTTTTCCTGGTGACCGCAATGTTTGAAAATACGTATGGGGATATTCGGTTGCATGCATGGCATAATAAGTTTTTTTGACAGAAATATATTTTTGTAACAAAAAATGCCAAAAAGGTGTTGGGTAATCCTGTAAAAAATGTAATTGTATAGATATTTTCTTCTTGAGCGAGGCGAAATCTCTTTTGTTCTTATATATTCGTGGCTCCCAATTTTAGTTATACGTAGTTCCGACGAAATTTACATATTTTGCTACTGTGGAAAAATATAGCGCAGCGGAAAATCCGATGCCGAGACAGGTAAATTATAATATAAAAATTAAACTAATTAACCTGGAGAACAAATTAACTTCAACTCCAAACAACTATAACTTGTCTAAAAACAACACAACTAAGTCCATCCATCAACTTTACAAGTCTTAAACTAGTAGTCTTAAGTAAACCACCCATAGATAATAAGTTCACCTAAATAAAAGTTTAACAACTTAAACAACCATACAACAACCTAAAGATAGTCACTCTTCGCCGAAATACTCGTCTTCTGGGTCTCCAAGAGTAGGATCCTCCTCAAATTCTTCCTCAGGTAGTGACTCCTCGAAATCTGCTAAAAAAATATTATTAAAGAAAAGAGGTGAGTCACAAAGACCCAGTAGGACTTATAACCCTTCTCTACCCTACAATCCTTTGATTCCTAAATGATAATAAGATATACCAAACCCAAAATTCAGATTATATACCATATAGATAGAGCTATTTTCTAATCTCTCATTATGTAAATAAGTTGATCTTTCACTCTCTCAACTAAATAAATTGCATATAATTCATACAATGCACTACCAACTTAGACAGACATAATAGTCATCTATGATAACTTGGTAACTAAATACTTTTTCATCTAACTATAACACACAGATTATTTACATACTAAATGAATAAACTAAGAATCTTCTAATGAAAGGACAAACCACATCTATAACAACACTAATTAACATGCTACCATTCACACGACATAGTCTGAGTAAAACATATGCTTCATTTAGACCTTGTAGCCACTTGCACCAGATTTACATACATATAGGAAGTAATCATATAGCTAACTAAATTCCGTAGTACACCTGGGCAGGGGTGTACTTAGGATGAACCGCGGTATCCGCGATCGAAGGATGCTCCGGACTGTTCTAATCCCCGCTGCCAACGGGCACTAACCATAGTCTAGTCAAGTATAATTCGTCATAGAATGCAACTTGCTGCATAAACCACATTTCACAAAATGAAAGCATGCTTTTACTCAGACACATCCACTTGTCAAAACCAACCTACCAATGTATACCTCATATAAGACTTAAAACATTTAATCACGTGCATCATTCTCAAATAAAATACTATGCATCACATATATACATGCTAACCTCACATACTACTAATGCAATTACACCTTACCTAAGAACTAGCATATAAACATGCAATGCATGGACAACAAGTACTTATTGATTCCACTTTACATGATTTAAGCCATTCAAATTAACCCATTAACCATGCTAAAGAAACTACAATTAAAGGGATTAACAACCTATTACAACTAGTTCTAAACCAACCAATAACTAAATAATCTATTCTAACATAGATTAAACATATAATCAACTCAAAAATATTTAACCAAATTATCTAAACCATTATTCACATTCTACTAGCCAAGATTTAACTACTCACGTTTTACATTTTAATTGACTTATAAAAATGATATAGGTAGTCAGGAATGTCTACCTGGATGACGTAAACGCAACTGACCAAATTTCAAGAAGTGATGAGTACGAAGGAGTTATGACGACAAAGACCAAGCAACGACGTGATGTTGAAAATTGCGTTGGCAGATCACGGCGCGAGGGCAAATGGCGAAGGGCGGCATTGGTTGCGGTACAGCGTGGCAGCGGTGGGGTTTGCGCAAGGAAGGGCCGGTTGACGGCAATCGCGCGGGCGCGCGAAGGGGCGACGGCGGCCGGGGTGCACGCGTGTGCAGGCGACGCCGAGGGAAGTTGGCGACGCGGTGATGCCGTGTGGGGTGGGCAACGGTGTTCGCGCGCGTGGTGCACGTAGGCAAGGCGGTAATGGCAGAGGGCTGCTGGCGCGTGCGGCAGATTGCACGGGGACGAGGCACGCAGGGTGGTGTCGTGGTGTGTGGCGTCCGCGTGGTGCTTCTGGGCATCTGATGCCCGCATGCACACCGAAGAGAGAAGGAGCGAGAGGGGCGCTGGATGCTGGTTGCCTGCCGACATTATATAAGGAGAGGGAGGGAGAGCGATACGTTAAGAAGGGGTTACGTAGAGAGAGAGAGGGGGGGAAGAGTTACGGTGGGGGGTGAGAGTTACGTAAAAGAGAGAGGGAGAGTGTTACGTAATGTAGAGAGAGAGTTACGTAAACGAGAGAGGGTGTTACGTAGGGAGAGTTTTTTTTTTAACTCTTTAATTAACATCACTAATAAATAAATAAAAAAACATACGCCATTACAATCTACCCACCTAAAATAAAATTTCATCCTCAAAATTTCTAAACAAACCTACCAAAGAGTGTAGGGTGGAGATGCCTCATGTCCGCTTCTACTTCCCATGTTGACTCCTCTGTAGTGTGATGCTTCCATAACACCTTAACTATTGGAATAAGTTTCCTCCTTAATTGTTTCACCAAACGGTCTGTGAACCGAATTGGTCTCTCATCATAAGTCAAATTCGGTTGCACATTGATCTCCTTAAAATCAATCACGTGGGTTGGGTCTACCACATATTTTCGAAGTAAAGAGACATGGAAGACTGGGTGTATCCTTGCTATAGCTGGGGGCAAGGCTAACCTATAAGCAACTTCTCCAATGCGCTTCTCAACATGAAATGGCCCAACATATCTAGGATTTAATTTTCCACGCCGACCAAATCTAATAACACCCCTAGAAGGAGAGACTTTCAAAAGTACATGGTCCCCTTCTTCAAACTGCACATCTCGGCACTTCAAATCAGCATAGCTTTTCTGGCGACTCTGAGCTGTCAATAATTTTTGGCGAATCACCTTAACCTTCTCATTGCTATCTTGCACCCAATCTGACCCAATGAGACTACGGTCTCCAACCTCTTCCCAACATAATGGTGATCTGCATGGTCTCCCATACAAAGCTTCAAATGGTGCCATACCAATGCTGGAATGATAACTATTATTGTAAGCAAACTCAATAAGGGGCAATTGCAAATCCCAACTCTCTTGCCATTCAAGTGCTTCAGCTCTCAACATGTCCTCCAAAGTCTGAATAGTGCGCTCTGATTGACCATCAGTCTAGGGATGATAAGCTGAGCTAAACTTTAGTTGTGAACCCAAGGCATCTTGTAATCCCTTCCACACTCTTCCAGTGAAACGTGGATCTCGATCAGATACAATTGAAATAGGCACACCGTGGTACATGACCACACCATCAAAATACAATCTGACCAAACTCTCAGTTGGTTCAACTTCTTTAATAGGCAAGAAATGAGCTACCTTGGTGAGTCTATCCACTACTAATATAGCATCACATTGCTTCTTTGTCCTAGGCAAACCAGTGACAAAATTTATGGTGATATGCTCCCATTTCCATTCTGGAATTTCCAATGGCTGTAGTGGTCCTGCATGCCTTCTATGCTCTGCTTTCACCTATTGACAAATTAAACATCTAGATACATAGTCAGCAACCTCTCTTTTCATAACTTCCCACCAGAATTGCCTCCTAAGATCTTGATACATCTTATTTTCTCCAGGATGAATAGCATACTGGGATATATGAGCTTCTACCAAAATTTATCGCCTCAACTCATTGTCTTTTGGCACACAAAGTCTTCCCTGATGCTTGATTGTATCATCTTCATACTTAGAAATATCTGGTCTTTTAACTAAGTTTTGTACTTCGGAATTCCTAATTTGAGCTTCCTTAACCTTATCTACCAAAGCTGACCCAATTGAAAGTTGTGCCATAAATGATGTCAAATTATCAATTGCTCTTATTGGTGTACAATCAACCATCATTTCTATACCTTCCCATGCTTGATGTAATTGCATAGCAAATAACTTCTTTCTACTAAGAGCATCTGCCACAATATTAGCCTTCCCTGGATGATAGTTCAAGCTAAAATCATAATCTTTTAGATACTCTACCCATTTTCGTTGCCTTAAATTGAGGTCTTTTGTGTAAAATATATTTTAAGCTCTTATGATCAGTAAAAACTTCAAAAATTTCACCATATAGATAATGCCTCCATACCTTCAAGGCATGAACCACAACTACCATCTCCAAATCATGCACTGGGTAGTTCTTCTCATGGGGCTTCAACTGCCTAGAAGCATAGGCAACAACTCTTTCATGTTGCATAAGTACACATCCCAAGCCAACCCTGGATGCATCTGTGTAAACAACAAAGCCTCCGGAATCGGAAGGTAAAACAAGTACAGGTGCCGAGGTTAACTTATCCTTCAAGCATTGGAAACTCTCATCACATTTTTTTAGTCCACTTGAAGCCTCCCTTCTTGGTTAAAGTAGTCAATGGAGCTGATATAGATGCAAACCCTTCTATGAATCGACGATAATATCCTGCTAAGCCAAGAAAACTCCTTACCTCAGTTGGATTGGTAGGTTGCTTCTAGTTCTTTATTGCTTCCACTTTTGCTGGATCAACCTGCACTCCTGCTTCAGAAATAATAAGACCTAAGAAGTTCACACTTTTGAGCCAAAATGCGCACTTACTGAATTTAGCATACAATTGATGCTCTCTCAACATTTGTAAAACAATCCTTAAGTGGTGACAATGTTGCTCCTCATTGGTAGAATAGATCAGAATATCATCAATAGAAACAACTACAAACTGATCTAAATACTTCCGAAATATCTGGTTCATCAACCCCATAAAATACGCAGGTGCATTGGTATGACCAAACGACATCACCAAAAATTCATAATGACTATATCGGGTTCTGAAACCTGACTTGGATATATCTTCTTTCTTAATCCTCAGTTGATGGTACCATGACCTCAAGTCAATCTTAGAAAAGATTTTTGCATTCTGAAGTTGGTCAAATAAGTCATCTATGCGAGGTAAAGGATACTTATTTTTGATAGTTAACTAATTCAACTTCTGATAATCTATGCACAATCTCAAGGAACCATCTTTCTTTCTTACAAATAGGACTGGTGCACCCCAAGGAGACACACTGGGACGGATAAACCCTTGATCCAGAAGCTCTTCCAATTGCTTTTTCAATTCTTTTAATTCTGTAGGCGCCATCCTATAAGGAGCGATGGAAATCGGGGCTGCCCCAGGAAAAAGATCAATCGCAAAATCAATGTCCCTAGCTGGCGGCAATCCTGGTAACTCATCGGGAAACACATCAACAAACTCATTAGCTATGGCAACATCTTCCAAAGACAAATTAACCCCTAACTCTTCAACCTTGGTGACACATGCAATATAAGCTTCACACTGAGCACCGATCAATTTAGAGGCATTCAATGCTGAAATTAACATCTTTGATCTGCCATAATTGGGACACTTATAGGAAAAAGTGTCACCACCCGGTATCTGGAAAGTCACCCTCTTCTTAAAGCAATCAAGGGCGGCATGGTGGTGCTCCAACCAATACGTCCCATGGATGACATCAAACCCCTCCATTTGTAACACAAACAACCTTGCCCTCAAAATATTCCCATTAATATCTATGTCACACAGAGGTATACAAAAAGATACATGCACTGCTTCTCCTGATGGCACACTCACACTAAGTGGTCTACATTCTTTAACTTCATGCATGCAAAACTTGAATAAGAATGTAGCAAATCGGAAAGATATAAAAGAATCCGTAGCACCAGAATCAAACAAGACTTTTGCATAGAATCCAGCAACTAAAAGTGTACCTTCCACTACACCAGTGGCCTCAGGAAGATCCTGGCGCTCCATAGCAAAGACTTTGGCTTGAGCGCTCCATGGTGGTGGCTGTGGTGCTGCAAATTGCCTCCGTGATAGCATTGATCGCTGCTGAGGTGTTGGGCGCTGCTGAGGGGCTGGAAAGCGAGGTCGTTGAGGGCGAAACTCCTCCTTAACCGGAGCTACTGCTGCTGGTGCTATGCCTCTACTTTTAGTGGGACAATCTGCTATCAAATGCCCATATTGCCCACATCCAATACATGCTCCACTCTAGCGATGACATAAGGTGCCAGAGTGGTACCTCCTGCACAAAGTACAAGGTGCCTCAAGCTCAAGTCCCTTCCTTTTTCTATCTCTTCCCTGCTGTGGTTGACTACGAACAGGTGCCTTCTGATATTGTGATGGCGGCCTATAGGTACCCAAGCTCTCCTCCACTCTACAAGCAGCCTCATAAGCTAAAGCTAAAGTAGGCCACACAGTAGCAACCACTCTGTCCCTAATGGCTCCTCTCAGCCCATCTACAAATTTCTTTGCCCTTTCCACCTCATCCTCCAACATATAGGGTGCATAGGCCTCCAACTCTTCAAATATGCCCTCATACTCCATTACAGACATGCTTCCTTGTTCCAACTGTAGGAATTCACGCTTCTTAGCATACCTGATGTGCATAGAGATGTATTTTTCCTTGAACACCCTAACAAAATCTTCCCATTCTATCTCTGACTCAGTAATTTGAGCATAGTGGGTGCGAAGTGTAGACTCCCACCAAGCTCCTGCAAACTGCTGAAGTATATGTGCTGCAAGCCTAACCTTATCTCCTGGGGGACATTGCATCACCCTAAATATCTTCACTATCTCTCTAAACCAATTTTTCGCCATTGCCCGTTCTCTTTCTCCTTTGAAGGCTAGAGGGTTCATCTTTTTGAATTCTTCCAAAGTACTGCCCTGTGTATGATCCACCCTTCCTTGCACTAGTTGTGCCACTCCTTGTTGTGCCTGAAGCTGAACTTGGGCTTGGACAGTTTGAAATAGCCCTTGGATAGCCTCTAATAATCCTCCTGTACCTGGTGCCTGTCTCACATTCGGGTCAAGAACATAATTACAATTTTGTTGTCCTCCATCAGTCACAGGAACATCCTGTAAATCTTTATTATCACGCCTACGATTATTTCCCCGAGAAGCCATTCTTTTTTTTTTAAATTCAAACATCCATTAGCCATCACCAACTCATATGCTTAATCAGAGTATACAACTTCTAATCTCAAAGGCATGCTTTAAATCAACTTAATCCCAAACATAAATAGTTCTTCATTTTCAAAATAAATAACCCAGGCAGATATAGAAAGATCTTCAGGCTGGGAATTGCTCTGATACCAACTCCTGTCACGACCCGAAAAATATAGCGCAACGGAAAATCCGATGCCGAGACAGGTAAATTATAATATGAAAATTAAACTAACTAACCTGGAGAACAAATTAACTTCAACTCTAAACAACCCTAACTTGTCTAAAAACAACACAACTAAGTCCAACCATCAACTTAGCAAGTCTTAAACTAGTAGTCTTAAGTAAACCACCCATAGATAATAAGTTCACCTAAATAAAAGTTTAACAACTTAAACAACCACACAATTGTAAGGAATCAATACTTGACAGCGAAAAATATTTGATTCCATAAAACCATGATCTTTGCCTTGATCGATGCCGAACGAGTAAAACCGGGAACCGAATATGAAGTAGAACGAGAGTACCTCATGAGATTTCTCAAATCCCTCGCCATGGATGAAGAGAGGACATTCCTCCTTGCTGAAAACCGTTCAAGTGTCCGGTCTCTTGCGGTATCCACACGATCTGCTTGGATAGACGAGTTCTCTCTTCCTTCGGGCCTCCAGAAACCTTCCAGATCCAAGCTTGACCATGGGAGATCACCTTCTAGAGGAGAGAGGAGGAAGAGAGGATACTTGGGACGTGCTCCAGCCCTATGTCTTGTTAGGGTATGGCTTCATAAGCCATTTATATATAGAAGATGGAATTTTCACAAAAACCCAAAACTTCTATAAAATTGCGTCCATGCCCTCATCTTATTGACCAGATCTATTGTGTGTGACCCACTAGGCCCAATAGTCAATTTGGTTGAAGCCTAAAATAATTTAAAAGAACAATTCCTTTAAATTAAATCAAAACCGTTATCCGATAACAGTTTTTACGGCTTTCTGATCATAAAGGGTACAAGCCACATCCTATGATCCCAAATGACTTTGGGGAGTTAAATAACATACATTGAGCCTTTCCATCATCAATTACCACACGGATTTAAATCATCGTTCATACAATGTCCCGGTCGGTCAGGGGTTCGGCACTGACTGTCAACCCCTAAGTATTCCAACTCTATGAAATCTTGTACTCAGGAATGGATCAACTGGAAAACTCCTTTTCCAATTATCCTATATACCTTGGCCAAGGATTTAGAGTACTATCCATAGGACATTCTTTCTCTCCTACCGAGAGTGAACGATCCCCTATTGTCCGCTCAATTGCCTCCACCAGGTTTCCCATATGCCCAATCCATTAACTATATAGGACCACAATACGAAGTGATCCATCAGTCAATAGTCAAAGTACATAATACGCCTGGCAAGACATCTTTGGCGACTCAGGTCAAAGATCCAACCGTGCTATTGAGATGTAAGAATAACCTGATAGACAGTTCGGTAAGATACCGATCAGGTTTTCCTAAATTGGTCAGTTCAGTGAACTCATCCACTAATGAGCACCTATGTGTGTATCTCAGTGTCCCCATACTGATGACCAATGAGATCGGTCATTCTCATCATATGAGAAGACATCACACACACTAGTCTATCTGGATTCTTGATGTCCCGTCTCAACGATCCTATGACTAGGAACATTTAGATCACATACCTCTAGATGATTGATCTCATTATCATGATCTCATCATGATTCAATCATCATTGCATGTGATCAAGGACTTCATTACGATATACACTTCTAATAAAAGCTAGTAACGAAGTTTTGCCTATTTAATTGAATGAGATATTCCTAGAAATGTTGAATCATATCATATATGATTGGCTTGCAGGGCATACATTTCTATCAACAACAACCTAAAGATGGTCACTCTTCACCGAAATCCTCGCCTTTCGGGTCTCCAAGAGTAGGATCCTCCTCAAATTCTTCCTCAGGTAGTGACTCCTCGAAATCTGCTAAAAAATATTATTAAAGGAAAGGGGTGAGTCACAAAGACCCAGTAGGACTTATAACCCTTCTCTACCCTACAATCCTTTGATTCCTAAATGATAATAAGATATACCAAACCCAAAATTCAGATTATATACCATATAGATAGAGCTATTTTCTAATCTCTCATTTTGTAAATAAGTTGATCTTTCACTCTCTCAACTAAATAAATTGCATATAATTCATACAATGCACTACCAACTTAGACAGACATAATAGTCATCTATGATAACTTGGTAACTAAATACTTTTTCATCTAACTATAACACACAGATTATTTACATACTAAATGAATAAACTAAGAATCTTCTAATGAAAGGACAAACCACATCTATAACAACACTAATTAACATGCTACCATTCACACGACATAGTCTGAGTAAAACATATGCTCCATTTAGACCTTGTAGCCACTTGCACCAGATTTACATACATATAGGAAGTAATCATATAGCTAACTAAATTCCGTAGTACACACAGGCGGGGGTGTACTTAGGATGAACCGCGGTATCCGCGATCGAAGGATGCTCCAGACTGTTCTAATCCCCGCTGCCAACGGGCACTAACCATAGTCTAGTCAAGTATAATTCGTCATAGAATGCAACTTGCTGCATAAACCACATTTCACAAAATGAAAGCATGCTTTTACTCAGACACATCCACTTGTCAAAACCAACCTACCAATGTATACCTCATATAAGACTTAAAACATTTAATCACGTGCATCATTCTCAAATAAAATACTATGCATCACATATATACATGCTAACCTCACATACTACTAATGCAATTACACCTTACCTAAGAATTAACATATAAACATGCAATGCATGGACAACAGGTACTTATTGATTCCACTTTACATAATTTAAGTCAGTCAAATTAACCCATTAACCATGCTAAAGAAACTACAATTAAAGGGATTAACAACCTATTACAACTAGTTCTAAACCAACCAATAACTAAATAATCTATTCTAACATAGATTAAACATATAATCAACTCAAAAATATTTAACCAAATTATCTAAACCATTATTCACATTCTACTAGCCAAGATTTAACTACTCACGTTTTACACTTTAATTGAATTATAAAAATGATATAGTTAGCCGAGATTGTCTACCTGGATGACGTAAACGCAACTGACCAAATTTCAAGAAGTGATGAGTATGAAGGAGTAAAGACGACGAAGACCAAGCAGCGACGTGATGTCGAAAATTGCGCTTGCAGATCACAGCGCGAGGGAAAACGGCGCTGGGCGGCACTGGCTGTGGTACAGCGTGGCGGCGGCGGGGTTCGCGCAGGGAAGGGCTGATTGACGGCAGTCGCGCGGGCACGCGAAGGGGCGATGGCGGTGTTGCCGCGTGGGGTGAGCGACGGTGTTCGCGCGCATGGTGCACGTAGGGAAGGCGGTAATGGCAAAGGGCTGCTGGCGCGTGCGGCAGATTGCGCGGGGACGAGGCACACAGGGTGGTGCCGCGGTGTGTGGCGTCCGTGTGGTGCTACTGGGCAGCTGATGCCCTCATGCACACCAGAGAGTGAAAGAGCGAGAGGGGTGCTGGATGCTGGCTGCCTGCCGACAGTATATAAGGAGAGGGAGGGAGAGAGCGATACGTTGAGAGGGGGTTACGTAGGGAGAGAGAGGGGGGAGGGGAAGAGTTACGGTGGGGGGGGGTGAGTTACGTGGAGAGAGGGGGGAAGAGTTACGGTGGGGGGGTGAGTGTTACGTAAAAGAGAGAGGGAGTGTTAGGTAATGTAGAGAGAGAGTTACCTAAAAGAGACAGGGTGTTATGTAGGGAGAGTTTTTTTTTAACTCTTTAATTAATATCACTAATAAATTTTAAAAAAAACATACGCCATTACAGCTACCACACTCTAAGGCGTCGTTTGGTATCGGGATAAAATGGACGGGGATAGGGATAAACCAATCCATGTGGTTGATCCTATCCTCATTATGTTTGGCTTGACGTAGGATAGGTTTAGGGATAATCCTATCCTATGTTTGGTATGTTAACAATAAATTCGAGAATAACTTTAAATTTTTATATTTTTATCTTTATTTTTAATATTAACTTATTCTATTATTCACACCATATTTCATAAATATCTTAACTCATTTACACATTTATATAATAAATTTAAAATATTATTTAAGTATATAAATAAAAATAAGTTTAAATGTGGACGGAGCTTAGTCCGCCCCCCCTCCGGACAGAACCCGGCGGACGGAGACGGACGATGCTCCCCGCAAAGCCGCTCCCCGCCCCTCCTTCCCGGCAAGGGATGGACACAAAACGGTTCAAACCGAGAAATCAAATCGAACCAGCTCATTCGGTTCGGTTTGAGACCCCTTCCAACTTAGTTTGATTTGAAAAATCTCTAAGTCGATTTAAATCAAATTAAATCATTTAAATTGACTTAATCAAAAAAATATAAAAAATTATTATAATATGAATAAAAAAATTATTCCCGCACCGACGCCCCCGGTGGACCGACGCTCCTCGCCCCCCCTCCCCTCCCCTCCCCTCCGGCTCCCCGCGGACGGTCGCCCCCCTCCCCACCCACCCCCGCGGCTCGCGGAGGTGCTCCAATCGCCCCCCTCCCCCCGCCGCGGCAGACGCCCCCGTCTCCGTCTCCCCCCCAGTGGACCGACGCCCCCCAATCCCCCGCAGGCGGCGGACAGAGCCCCCCCAGCGGTGCTTCAATCGCCCCCCCCCCCGCTACTCTCGGTAGCGGGCTCGCGCGCTTGGGGCAAAGGGGGAAACGGGGACGGCGAACGCTGCCGGCGGCGGTGAAGAGAGGGAGGCGGTGAGTGGCTGCGCCGAGGGGAAGGCCGAGGCTCACGAGGCGTGCGCGCGCGGACGGGAAGGGGGTTCGATCGGATGTGTTGAGGAGGGGCTGGCGACGGGCACGGCGGAGGGGGCTTGAGAAGTGCTGGCTTGTGAGGGCCCGACGACTGCCGGCTTAGGCGCGTACGCGCGGACGGAAAGCGGAAGCGACGAAGGCGATAAACCGAGGTGCCGGCGAGGACGTATAGACGACGCCGCCCCCGCTCCCCGCGGGCGGCGGACCGAGCCCCCCCCCCCGCGGGCGGCGGACAGAGCCCCCCCGGCGGTGCTCCAATCCCCCGGCGGCCCACGGAGGTGCTCCAATCGCCCCCCCCGGCGACGTCGTATCCCGTAAATCCTAGTTCAGGATCAACTTAACCCAAATATTAGGTGGGATGACTTATCCCTGTACTTATCCTTAATTTTGGGGATAACCTGGATTAACTTAATCCAGGTTAAACCCATTTTTAAGTGTGTACCAAACAAGGGATTGGGGATAAACCAGGTCTATCCTAGTTTATCCCCGTACCAAACAGTGCCTAAGGGCATGTTTGATATGAGGATAACTTGGGGATAAACTAGGTTTATCCCCAAAATTTAGAGGATAAACCTGGTTTATCCCCAAAAAATTTGGGTGCCAAACAGGCCATAAGAGTGCCAAAAATGTTCCGGAGCCTCAACATCTCGTCGCTTGCCATTGAAGCCATTGTGCAACCATCTAGGCTTTGCAAAATTTGTTTAATTATAGTTAGGAAAAGAACTATAATGTACTGTTAAAATTCTCTTAAGACATTGTAATTAAATTTGTTTGATAATTGTCATATAACATATTAATCAAAATATGATCTACTTTTAACAGCAATCATTATTAAGAATGTGTTTGTTAAATGTTCAAAATAAATATATTATTAACATATAACCTATACCGATAGTCATAACTATAATACTTGCATAGTAAAAATTTAAAATTTTATAAAAGTAAGAAAATTTTCGACAAAATTATGCTATCCACTTGAGATTATAGATTCCACTATAGATGTGCCTAGCCAATTATGTACATGAAAAGATAAACCCATCTATAAATTGATTATGTTATAGCGGCAGGTGGAGGAGGTTGCTAGTGCAACAATTACTAAGCGGATGTTATTTCTCTTAGCGAATAAGAGGTGTAATCGACCAAAAAAGTATTGTTCAGATCTTAAAAACAAGTATTATTAAACAATCTTAATAGCTTCAAGTCATACCAAAGAAGACTTCAAACAATTTTAAGTTCAATCAAACATCATAGAAATCAACAATTGATGATCCCAAAGACGTGTGATAGAATTAGACATTAAACCTCCATACTTTAGTGGTTTGAATAGAGTATCAAATATTTTCTCAAACAATATGAAATGCTTAACATATGAATTAGATGTTAGAGTTTTGTTAAGCGCATTCAAATACTAAGCAGTGGGTGATCTGAAAGACGTGATAAAGCACAATTGAGTAGAAAATTTCAAGATTATTTTTTCTAATGCTGTAACTAGGACACTAGATCTATGGATTGTGAGTTCCACTATCTTCCCCATTGATGGATACTTCCATTGTGTCAGTTGGTTCTTTGTGAACCCATGGGAGCTCAGTAGCTCTTGCTCCATCTTGCTCCAGAGCAATGAGCAAACCTGGGACTTGGTGTCCACAGAGTTCAAGCAGTTGCTGGTGTGGGTGTTCCAAAACTTGATGCACCTATTTGTACCACTGTTGCTAGATGCGAGCAGATTGCTCTAGAAGGGAGACCAGGCTAGGGCCCTAACATCAGCCATGTGGTCTTCAAGCCGGTGTAGCCACTAGTTCTGGGTATTGCTGTTGCAAGAGGCCATTGACACATCCCAGATGTGCACCACATTGTTGCCACCGCCGCTGGCCAGTAGCCGGCCAGAGCCCAACAACTTCAACCCACAAACTTTCTTTTAGTGCCCTCTATATGTCTGGAAAACATGGGATCTCTCTCTCATGTGATTGTTTACGACCATGCTATTAGTTTTGCTAGTGGCCATAAGGTTATTGTTCCAACAATGAGATCCAACTCAAGATCCAATGTCTCCTATCAGCGTCCTTAGTTATATCATGATAGTGACAGAAAGAAAGCGGACTAGATATTGAGATATACTAGATTCATAGAGATAGAGATATACTACATTCAGAGATTGAATTCAAGGAATGAGCACATCTCACTAGCTTGTTTGCCTTGGTATCCTAAAGCTTCACATTAGAACTGTCTAGCCCGACGACGAGGTGCCGCCCGTCGGGTGCCCAACTGAGGCTCATCACGTTGTCTTCCTCCACCATAATGAACGCCAAAGTAGACCCTTGAGAAGCATCCGAAAGATCGATGGTGTAGTCCATCACGATAGCCAAGACATTGCGGCTCCCTCAATACAAGATGCTTGTACTGTAGTTGTCGAGGACCTCGGGGACATGTAACATTTTCTTAGTATACATAGGGATGTACCTTCTTTGCTTAGCAAACTCTTTGCCTGTTGTGTACAATGGTTATTGCCACGGGCCTCTTGTAAGAAGCTATCCATGGCCACCGGAGGCTTTGCCTTGAAGGCAAGGATCCGTGTCTAACTCTCTAGCATAGCCTGAACAAGAAGCTTTTGGTACGAAGATGACGCATTCACGTTCTCCTTCCTGGACTCTACCAACATGGCAAGGGAAAACCCCATATCCATGGTGGATCTGCACGAGATGAACCGGTCACCACCTTGAATTTAAAAAGAGGTAGGGAAGATGGCATTAGATGAAGAGATGTGGCACTGAGATCAAAAAGTAAGAACGAGGAAATCAAAAGAAAACCATCTGGCATTTAAGCAAACAGATAAATCCCAAATATGTTTTCTTGCAACAAACGTAAGATCAACATCCAGGCAAACTCTTTTCAAGAGCACGAACGAGAATCCCAAACCAAAGTTTCATGACATATGCAAGTTGCATAGAAATCACATAATGTAGCCGTAAAATCAGATGATAATGGAAGAACAACATGAATCAATGCTAGTATTGCACAAGAATGACATGAACAAGGGCATTTCTCCAAACTTTAGTTGGTTCTCGAAGACGTGACAAGAATAAGAGAAAAAAAACAAACAAAAATGAGATAAATGAAATA
Source organism: Cryptocoryne crispatula var. balansae (assembly GCA_036172225.1). Classification (NCBI taxonomy): domain Eukaryota; kingdom Viridiplantae; phylum Streptophyta; class Magnoliopsida; order Alismatales; family Araceae; genus Cryptocoryne; species Cryptocoryne crispatula. Next base: position 20,348,898 of record CM069926.1, on the reverse strand, counting down.
GAAGGGTAGATCTAGATAAGTACTCACTATCTACCCAGAAGACGAGTGCCTAGAGAAAATATGGTGGTGAGTGAACCTAGACGGCAATGCCCTCTCAGATGAACCCTCCTCCATCACTCTTTCTATTTGACAAAAAGCAGAAGCAAAACCAATGACTACATAGTAGAAGGGAAAAATTATAAAACAAAGAAAGTAAGAACCCTGTTGATTGTTAGAATAGTAGGCCTGCATAAAGATTATAATAGAACCGAAAACCTTGTACATAAAATGTCAGAAGAACAAGGCTCAAGCAAAAGAATGATGTAAAAACAGCAAAATGATTCAATCGTGAGCAAGCGAGAAGCGTACGCATTCTCCAGAGAGTAGAGGAGTGTGCTTATTTCCCCAATTCCATTGCAAATGCGAGAGAGAGAGAGAGAGAGAGAGAGAGAGAGAGAGAGAGAGAGAGAGAGAGAGAGAGAGAGGAGAGATGGTTGCCTATTTAAACACCCAATGCAACATGTCTATTCTTTCCTCCACTATCATTCAAAAAATAGCTTGGTATACATCATGATATGAGTCAAACTATTGTAAGATTTATTTATTTGCATAGAAAAGTGTATAAGAAATCAATTTTTTAAATAAAAGAATAATGAAATCAAATACTAAATATATTTGAAAATATTTATTATGAAATTATTATCAAATATTTAGTTGATTGTTAAACTTTTTAAAATTATTTCATACTAAACCATTTAAAAATATTTTTAATATTATGATAAAAAAATTTACCCGTCTTTGACTACTTATTTTTTATATTATTTATATTAAAAGTATTTTGGTGTAACTTATCATAGGCTTTTATATTCTAAATGTATTTTCTAAAACTAAAATTTATAAAACTATTATAGGGAGATCCAAATAGATCCATAGGATCCATTTAAACAAATTTTTTAATAAATTAATTATTAATCATTTTTTAAAATTAAATTCTTTTTTATTCTATATAATTTTTTTAAATTAATTTTTATTGTTTGATTATTTGTAACTTATTTTAAAAATGTATTTTTATTTATTTAAATATTTATTAACAAAATATAAAAATTATATCCTATGATTTTAAAAATAATGTATTTTTTAACAAATTTTTTTGTTATGGTTACCAAGTTTATCATTCTAAATTAATCATATAACATGATGTAAAGTAAAGATGGATAATTATAAAATTAGGGTCTGTTTGGTTAATTGTAAAATGAGTCCTCACCATGTTTTCAAGAAAACCAAGGGTCCATTTGGAACCACCACAAAGTTTTGTTTTTCATGTCACTTCCTCTACAAATGCTTCCTATTTTAACTAAATCATTTGGTTACATTCTCACATCACTTCTCCTTCACATCGTTGATGGAAGCCATCTCCTTCTGATAAATGAAAATCACTATCGTGAGAGTCTTGTCTTAAGCTTATCAGTTAGCCTCGCCACATATGTGACTCTCTTATGAAGTTGGGCCCTTCGACATCCTGCTAAGCATCTCTCTCCACTATCATAGCACCTGTTGTCATCATAGCCTCCTCCTTTGTCGATTCTCCTCTCATCATCACATGCTTCACTAGCCAAGGCTACTATCACATTTGAGGTCTCGCCACCCTAAGAAGCCTTTTCCTTTGCTGGTGTAACTCTCGCTGCTGCCAACTATTATTGCTGCTTTCGATGTCTCACCACTATCGTAAGCAACCTCCTTCGTGGGTCTACACTTGTCACCGAGGTTTTGATCATTGTCAATGCTACTGTTGCATTAAACATCTCTCTATAGTTGCGACCCTCCTCCTCTGCTTATGCTACTCTAGACACCAAGGTCCTTATCACTGCCCGTGCTACTGTTGCCTTCTATGTTTCACCGCCACCATAAGTGACCTCCTTTGTTGGTGCCTCTCTTGCATCTACAAACATGGTCACTGCCAACTCATGCAATCACCTTTGATGTCTTGCCACTGTGAGCCTCCTCCTACGTAAGTGTTGCTCTCGTTGTTAAGGTTGTCATCGCTGTTGGTGCTACTATCACCTTTGACATCTGGCTGCCATCGTGAGTCTCCTCCACCTACTTCAACAGAGGTTTTTTTGTGAGAAATCATTCATAAAATATTGGTGCAGCGGAAGCGATGATTCCTATGAGTTTCTTTAGAATCTATCTCAATCAGAACCGAACGACGAAAACCAAAAATTGATCAAATCGAGTTCGAATATACCTGATAGGGATTCATATAATCCCATGGAGAGGAAGGATATGATCTTATCAAGCTCTTCAAACCATTCAAATGTCCGGTCTCTAGCGGTATCCACACGAACTTCATTCACAGTAGGTTCTCCCTTTGCGCCGGCCTCAAGAACTGTTCTTGAATGGAGCTCCATCGCCTATAGACACCTTCTAGATAGAGAAGGAGGTAGGGAGGAGGCTGAGGACGTGGTTAACACCCTTGGCTTGATAGGGTATGCCTGAAACCATTAATATTTTTAGAGAATTTTAAATTTTTGATAAAAACTCAAAATCTCTATAAATTACGCCCTTGCCCTATACTTATGGATAAGTCCTTTTGTGTGCGACCTACTAGGCCCGATAGCCTATTTTGTTAAGTCCTAAATAAAATAAAATAATTTAATTTAATTTAATTTAATCTATTATTCTATAATAGATTAATCAGCCTACCGATTATGAAGGGTACAAGTCACATCCCATGATCCCGAATGGCTATAGGGATAATCTCATCTCCATTAAGCCTTTCATCATCAGTTACTACATGGATATAAATATTCATCCATCCAATGTCCCAGTCAGAAAGAAGTATGACATCGACTGTCAACTCCTTAGTATACCGACTCTATAGGATCCTATACTCGGAATTGGATCAATTGAAAAACTCAATTTCCAATTATCCTATCTACCCTGGCCAAGGATTTATAGTACTATCCCATAGGATATTCACTCTCACTTACCGAGAGTGGATGATCCCTTATTGTCCGCTCAATTGTCGCCATCGGGTTTTCCTTGTACCCGATCCATCGTTATACTTGACCATTTATACGGTGATCCATAAGACAATGGTCAAAGCACAAGTTTCACCCAACAAGGCATCTTTGGCGACTCAGGTCAAAGGTCCAACCATGCAACTATGATGATATAAAACTCTAATTGACAGTTTGGTGATATACCATTCAGGGTTTCTAATTTGATCAGTTCAATTAACTCATTCAACTAATGAGCACCTGTATGTGTATCTTAGCACCTCCACACTAATGACTAATGAGATCAGTCATCCTCATCACATGAGAAGACATCACATACACTAGTCTATCCGAATCTTTGATGTCTCATCTCAAGTATCCTATGATTAGGAACATTTAGATCAATTACCTCTAGATGATCAATCTCATTATCATGATCTCATCATGATTTAATCATCATTGTATTTGTTCAAGGACTTCAATATGATATTTGCATCTAATAAGAGCTTATAATGAAGATTTGCCTAATTAATTGAATGATATATCTAGAAATGTCGAATCATATCTTATATGATTGACTTGTAGGGTATACATTTCTATCAATTGTAACAATATTAAATATTACAACCTTATTAGACTTATAAATAACTTTACATTTGTATTTATCCTTTTATTATGTCTATTAACACTTTTAGTTATATAATTCGACTAACATTGTCATGTAAATTATATATTTCTTAGCATTTTAAGATAATATAGAGAAAGACATGACTACTTAAAAGACAAATGTCATGTGGGAATCGTAAACTAAAGAGATTTCTAACGATGTTTATTATGCATGTTGTGGAACTAATTTAATATTCATTAGAAAAATGAAGGGGTCAAATATTATAAAAGAGCTAAATCATAACTTTACATATTACTTTGATGTCAAAGTTAGTAAATACTAATTTATTTATTACTTTTTTAAATATTAGTATCTTTAAAACATAATTACTATTTATCCTTTATTTTAAAATTAAAATTAAAATTAAAATATTAAAAATTTATTTATACTGTTATATTAATTATGTTTAATTTATAACCACAAAATACAATTATGTTTGGAGTGAAAATGTATTATGACTATAAATGTATTTGTTAATTACATCTGACTTACCATTATAAAAATATTAATATGTTTAAATAAAAATATTATATTTATTTCAATTTTAAATATAATGTAAAATATAACATATATATAATCATTTTTATTTATATCAACTTTTAAATATAATATAACATATGAATCTGATTATACTTTATTATGACTCCGTAAAATAAATAATTATGATATATAACTTATATTAATATTTAAATATAATATAAATTACTAAAAATTAACCTATTTATTGTGTCATATTGATTATTATAGATTAAAATATTGCCAGTTGGAGACTTACCAATCACAGCCGTAGCCAACCGGACCAGCAAAAAGGTACGATGGTTAGTTCAAAATTTTGATTCATTGTTAGGGAAAATGTGGAATTGGATCAATCATTAAGGTTGGTCTTGAAAAGAGGATCTAGTGTCAATTTCTCCAATTAACATTAGTCATAACTTGTCGATCATACCCAAAATTGTCCCCTGAATAGGATTGTCAAAAATATTATTCTTGAAAACAGAAAAAAATTAACAATCTAATTATTTTTATATTTATATACTATACGTATATGACATTTGAATGCTCTACCGACAGGGGACTCTCTACTTGCATACCATAAGGTACTTGTATACACATTACACTATATATATATAAACACTCAAAGTGTTGTTTTATTTTTAGCAACTCTATATCTCCAAAAAAAATTTGGAGCATAATGGGTACCTGTGATACTTTAAAAATACACATCGACCAAAATATTTTGAAAATAACAATATTAAAATTTATTGTGTTACAATTAATGCATTATTTGTATTATAAATTTCAAATGTGGTATTAATAACCAAACACCAAGTGTTGACTCATATCAATGTCAACACCAAAATTAATAGTGATAAAATTATTTAATATTATTTAAAATAAGCTGTAATAAAGAGAATATATTTATAATGATGAACTCAAATAGACTTAATTCATATATACTAACGTATCTCTTAAAATTAACTCCAAACTTTAGGTCATGTACTATTAGATCTCTCTGTCACTATTAATTTTAAAATAGACGTTGATATGTATCATAAATAGATTTTTAATTAATAATATCAATTTTGAAACTTAGGACGCAATTAATACAAATGTCAACTTGTATAAAATTTGATATCTATGTTAATTTTTAAAAATAGTAATATGAAAATTCATCTGATATTATTTTTAATTACTCTAATAAAATATAACGTAGGCTTTTTAATTCTTAAATCTAGTATATATGTTTGGGGATGGAACAAGATAGTACGCATGCACATCCTGACATTGATTAAAAATATATAAATTGATAAATGATTATCTTAGCAAACTTACGTATTTTTTCTTGATAGTATAAAACTTATGTCCCATATGATTAGAAAAAATCAAAAAATAATATTATATCAGTTTAATTTTGATATTTTGTAGATGAACTATCAATCTAATCTAACTTAGTATGTAGAAGTGGCGATGTCTTTTTTTTCGTCTTCCTGTTTGCGAGCATCCAATCATCCAGATTTATGTTTACAACCGTCTAATTCTCTGCCTCGTAGCTTCTCCATCTTCTCCGCCCTCAGTGCAATCACGTGATGGAAGTACTGCCCTTAGCCCCCTCAATTTTGCCCTTTGCCGCTGCAATATGCTTTCTCTACCCCCTCTCCCAACAGTTTCACCCCCTCTTTATAGTTGTTCCCTATGTCCCCTCATCCAACTGATCTATGCCCATGGCCGCGAAGGATCTCACGACAGCCATGCGGACCCCGACTTCACCATAGGACGTCGTTGCCCTATGTTTGTGCCTGTTTGCCCCTAGGTAACAGGTGCCACCTTTGCCTAGTCGATCTCCACCCATTGCAGTGCTCATTATCTCTGAAGCGGAAGATCATTGGTGGTTGCACCGATGCCAAACTGGCCTCCTCACCAGAGCTCTTCCTACGGTTGGGATTCACCTATCCGACCCACCTTTGTATGCAAGAGTATCTTAGCTTTATCTCTTGCATTATCCTATTTTCAACTGAATCACATTCCTCTAGGTGCTGAATTATGATACATCAATGTTTTCCTATTGGCTAGCAAATTTCCACAGATTGATGCACACTAAAAACTTACTCTCAAAATTGAAAGAAATGTATATCCTACAAGCCTATCATAATGATATGATTTAATATTTCTTGAAATATCTCGTTTAAATAATTAGGCAAATCTTCATTACTAACACTTATTAGATATGAATATCATAATAAAGTCATTGATCAAATACAATGATGATTAAATCATGATGAGATCATGATAATGAGATTGATCATCTAAAGGTATTTGATCAAAATGTTCCTAGTCATAGGATACTTGAGACGAGACATCAAGGATCTGAATAGAGTAGTGTATGTGATGTCTTTTCATGTGATGAGGATGATCGATCTTATTAGTCATTAGTGTGGAGACAATGAGATACATATACAGGTGCTCATTGGTTGAATGAGTTTACTGAACTGATCAAATTAGAAATCCTAAATGGTATCTTACCGAACTGTTAATCAGGAATTTCTAATATCACGGTTGCATGGTTGAAATTTTGACCTGAGTTGCCAAAGATGCCTTATTGGGTGGAACTAGTGCTTTGACCATGGACTTATGGATCACTGTTTAGATAGTCCAGTATAGTGATGGATCAGGTATAAGGAAAACCCGACGGAGATAATTGAGTGGACAACAAGGGATCATCCACTCTCGGTAAGTGAGAGTGAATGTCCTATGGGATAGTACTCCAAATCTCTGGCCATGTTAGATAGGATAACATGGCCAGAGATTTGGTACATTAAGGAGTTGACAGTCGATACCATACTTCTTTACAACTGGGAGATTGGATGGACGAGGGTTTATATCCATGTGGTAACTGATGATGAAAATGCTTAACGAAGATAATATTATCCCCATAGCCATTTGGGATCTTGATACGTGGCTTATACCATTCATGATTGGTAGGTCGATTAATCTATTATCGAATAACGAATTCAATTAAATTGAATAAAATTATTCTATTTTATTTAGGTCTCAACCAAATAGGCTATTTGGCCTAGTGGGTCACACACATAAGCATTTATCCATAAGTACAGGGGCAAGGGTCTAATTTATGGATAATTTTGGTTTTTATAAAAAATTATAAATTCTTTATAAATACTAATATTTTTAGCCAAACCCTATCAAGCCAAGGGTGAAAACCATGTCCTCAGTCTTCTCCCTACCTCCTTCTCTCTATAGAAGGCATCCATGGGTGATGGAGCTTCATTCGGGAAGTGTTATCGAGGCCGATGCGAAGGGAGAACCTATTGTGGATAAAATTTGTGTTGATACTGCTGGAGACCGAATAATTGAATGATTTTTAGAGCTTGAGGATCTCATCTTTTTATTCTCCATGTGATTATATGAATCCCAATCAGGTATATTTGAACATGGATTGAATAATTTTCAGTTTTCATCGTTCGGTTCCAATTGAGACAGATTCTAAAGGAACCCATAGGAATCGTCGTTTTTGCTACACCAAATTTTGATGGATGATTCCTTACAGTGGTATCAAAGCCAGGTTCAAGTCTCAGTCGAAACTGACGTCGAATCGACATTATTTTGTGTAATTTTTATGTTCTCAAATCTGTGCAAACGTCTATTTTGTCGAGGCAACCATAATCTATATGTTATCTAGATAAGAGATTGATTGTATTTTTTAAAATTTTGTGATATAGGACTTTCCAATGCCACAAACCGTTTAAAGTTTTGATCATTGTAGAGTTCGGGAGAAGTCCCAAAAGTTGGTGTTTCTGTCATACCCGAACCATCACCCGGATTTGGGGATTTTGTGAAATCTCCATCTATGGATAAAATTGAGGCTTGAAAAAGATTTTGGAATATGGGTAATGTGATTACCTAACCTTTTCTTATGATATCCAGATTTGAGTGGCAGTGGAGGAAGAGAATTTGAGATTTCTCCGACGAACTAGGGTTTTGCTTGGTCTGGTGGTGCCGGCCTTTTTCTCCTTGATTTTCAGTCATTATAAAATTTTTATATAAAAGGATATAAAAATACTTTGAAACATATATTTATGAGGATTCCATATCGTATTTTTAGATAATTTTTTTCTTTTGGGATAATGAGTTATCCTCGTTGCAAAATGGTGATTTCTGCTATTGAATTTGGACGACCGCCAACTCTTCTTCTTCATTTTACAGGTCATTGTAACCTTTTCTGTAGGTTATGCTGAATGTTTTGCAATACTTATTCTATGAGGATTAAAAATCATATTTTTTCAGATTTTTCGGAGGTCTAGATAAGGAGATAAGTTCGATTCTATGGGATTGACTCCCTCCCTGATGAACGGTGTCATCCGATGGAGTGTGGCCGCACGTGCAGTGCACTGGGCACTGGGCAGCACACATGGGCACATGCCAATGTGCATGGTGTAATGTGCCACACATATTATTTTATAATTTTAAATTGTTTAAAATCATAGAAAAATTCGAAAAATTGCCAAAAATTCAAAAAAAAATTATATTATTATTTAAATTGTTTAAAGTGTTTAGTGACATGTTAAATGCTGCTAAGCCTTGTTTACATAGATCAACTCATAGTTACATTTTAAAATTATTTTAAGGGTTTAACTTAATTAATTAGTGCCTTAATTAATTATGTAAAATGAGATTTTATAGAATATAAATTAGGACATTAATTTTTGATTTTGCATAGTATTGGGAATGCATGAATGTTCTAAGTAGTTTAGATGTGTATGTTTATTTTATATAAATTTTTTATATGTTGTTGTCATGTTATTTTCATGCTATTTATTTCATGAAAATTCGACATGCATGAAATTGGGAATTTCAAAATTAAATTATGCAATTTTTTGTTGATATATATTATGTATCTCATATAATTATCACGTATGAGCTCCATGTTCATGTGATAAATGTTAGTGTGTGTATAGAGATGATCATAGACTTAATTGTGCTTGACTTGTAATTACTTTTATATTGTGTTGGTTATGTTATTAAATGGGCTTGTGTGTGTCTCCTCTCTCTCTATACAATCTGATTATGCATTTTACCTCCCTCCATTAATATACTTCACTTGGTTAAAACCAATGTTCCTTATAAAGTTATGTACATTTGCGGGTCTGTGTACCCTTAAGCCGCTTGTAATAGTTTAAAGCCGGTTCGTGGAAAGTTGGAGAGTGGGACCACTTGAAGAAGCACTCTTTTGAAGTGAGAGCATATCAACTCAAGCATCTGAAGCAAGGATTTGCACCTATAGGGGTGCCTTTGCTGCATGTTTAGTGTTAAGTCCATGATCACCTGTTTTTTATGCATATTTGATATGTGGATATGTGATATAAGTTATACCATAGAGATATATGATACTTAAAGGTATTATATATACTTAGCACATATTATTGATGAGACTAAAATAGAATCCTTCCTTATTTTAATTAGGTTGGTAAATGTGTGACATTAAGAATGACAAACATAGCCTTTCGTTATTATGGTCTTGATGAGCCAATCTTAGATTTGATGGGTTTGTTGTGTTTTTCACAAGACTCATTCAGCAAGGGATTGGTGGCCATGAGTAATGCATTTGCCAAACTTTGGGGTGGACCATAACATGGCCTTGTTGTTTTTCCTACAAGAGCTATGTTAAAAATTTATTCTCATAACGTAAGAAGTAGATTTGACCTAACTATAGTATATAGCTTGTTGTGTTGTCCACAAGGTTATAACTCAAGAGGTTGAATGACTAGGAGTTGCAAGGGTTGCAATTTATTAAAGTTACCTATCTATTAAGTATGGGATGACTTGTTGTGTTTCCCACAAGGTCATCACCTTAAAGTTAATAGAGTCTTAGTCCCCACTAAGATTTCATCGTGATATTCCATTCTTTGCATAATGAGGGATATGTAAATTCGTCAAAAATTAGGGGGAGCATAAATTAGGATAAAAGATGATATCTTAATTTTAATGAATGTTTGCAATGTTATATTAATAAAATTATATCTCAGTTGTAAAATACGATGATAAATCACCCTTAGTATGGCATACTAGATGCCAAGTAGCTTAATGACTCACTTTTTAGACCGATTTAGAACTAAGAGAATTGTTTTCATAGTTGACCAATTAACTATCCTAGTTGAGAAGTAGGTGTCTCCTATACTATCTAATGATATGAAGAAAGATAATATCTTATTTTATAGACAAGATGCATTGTTTGCCTTATACTAGATGTTAGTCTTTATGAGATATAAAATTTTGTAGAGACAATATGGAAAGATGGATATGAGATCCATCATGGCTCATAGTGATGAGCTAACTAAGGGCATGTTATAACAACAATACATCTTAAATATTTCTTGTTGGTGAGACCAATAGAAAGAAGTAAAATCATTAGATAGAAATAGAATGAGATAGTTAAAAGTCAAAGAAGACGATCAAGAAAATAAATGCCCAAATAAGACAGAGTTCTTCCACTATCATGATGATGATAAATGGAAGAGGAAGTGCAAACTATATTGCATATAATGTAAAGGTGGAGCTTGAGAAGCTTCATGCATCCATATCATTGACATTTACTTGTCTTAAATATATACTTCATAGTATTAGATACTATATGTGTATGTCATAGTATTAGATATTAGGGTTGCATCTAATGGTATGAGATACCAGATATGAATCTCTTATCTAGTATAAGGAATTATAGATGATGACAAGTAAATGAAGGCTTAATAAAGATGTTGATCTACAAATGAAATGGTGCAAAAGTTGCATCATTACTAGTGGGAGGTACAATTCTTTAATAGCCTTATGGAGATGTCTTAATAATTAAGATTGCTATTATATCCTTCTACAAGAACATTATATGATTTCCTGCTTGAATAAATGTTGATTTATTCTGAGCTATGGAATTAGTAGATGTCCTAAAAGATTGAATGGCAAAGTGTTTATTAGTGGGAGCTTAACGAATTTTTTAATCATATTAGATATGTTACCTCTTATGTTATGTGTGAATACTCTTTTAAGAGAAAATGGGTTGATTTAGATCAATCTACTGTTTAGCTTAACATAGACATGGAGAATTGGTTAATAAGTTGTTAGAACTCGTACATCTTGGTGTATGTTAGCCCATATCTAGCAATGCTAAAAGAGAATATTTCTACTTTATTATTTTCAAAGATGATGTCACTAAGTATGGATATATGTACTTTAGGAAGAATAAATCTGAGACCTTTGAGAAATTATTTGAGATTAAGAATGAAATAGAGATACTAATGGAAAGAGTATTAGAACTCTTTGATAAGACCAAGGAGTAGAATACTTTAGTACATAATTCACACATAATTAAAGATTAATAAAATATAGTTTTAAAGGACACCACTTTACACATTATAACTTAATTGAGTAGCTAAAATGAGATGCGTATTTTGTAAGACATAATAGAAATAATGACAACCTTCGTAAAATTTTCTCTTTCTCTATTTAACGCTAAGTACTCAATATAATCACTTTATCTTAAATTGGTACCTTTTAAGTCTAATATGACTATTCTATATGAGATATTGAAAGGGGTTAAAACTTGACCTTAAGCATGTTAAGGTTTTGGAATGTCCGACTTGGTGAAGAAGTATAACCCTAACTAGTTGGAATATAAGACTATGAAGTGTTGGCTTGTGGGATATCCTAAGGAAACATAATGATATTAAATATACCACCCTTAAAAATAAGGGTATATGTTGCTCAACTCACTATATTTTACAAGGAAGAGTTCCTCTATAAGAAAGATAGTGGGAGCAAGGTATATATGAAAGATGTTCTAGTCCCACAAGCCAAGGTCGCTTCTATTAAGGTTCCAGTTAATAATTACACAAGGATAATTCATAGATATTTACTTGTGTCCATTCAACTTAAGAGATATATGGGACATATCTTTGATGAATGAAATGAGGCATAAAATAAAAGGAATATTGATCCTAAGTTCTATATAGAACCAATATGAGATATTGATTCATAAATAGGAAGAGACATTAAAATTTGATTTAAACTCTATCTATTCTAATCAAGTTTAGAATTTGATAGATCCCCCTGAGGGTATAGTATCCATAAAGAATAAATGGATCACTAAAGAATAAATAAGAGTGGATTAGAAGGTAGAGATCATCATCAACGTGAGAATAATTAAAAAGATATCATCTATGTTAAATGGTTGACTATGATGAGATCTTTACCAATTCCATGGAATAATCCATTTAGATTTTGATTGAAACACACTATGACTATAGGATATGTTAATTGGATGTTAAGATAGTGTTCCTCTAAGGTATTTTGAGAAACAGGTGTATATGATACAACCATAGGGAATCAAGTCCGAATAACATCCAAATAGAGTGTGTATTACGTCCATTTATGGACTAAAATAAAACTTTTCATAAATCATATATAAGATTTAATGAGATTAAATCTTATGAATTCATTAAAAACAAAGAGGAGCCTTGTGTGTTCAAGAAGATATGTGGGAGTGCTATTACTTTCTGGACAATTTATGTAGATGACATACTACTCATTAAGAATGAAGTAGTTATGTTATCATAAGTGAGCATAACTATCAAATTAATTCTCCAAACATAATTTGGATTTTGAGATCTATGGAGATAGATCTAAAGTAATGCCCAATTAATATGCATAGTCACCATAGTCAAAGGGTTTAACATGGAAAACTCCAAAATAGGCTTCTTACCTATGTAGTGCGCAGTTGATCTCTTTACAGAGATGTCTTTATAAACTTATTAAGAGATAAAGAGAACATATGAGTAGACCCTTTATGCTTTTGTCATAGGGTCTATCATGTTTGTGATGCTACGTACATGACTTGGTTAATGCTATAGGTGTTATGAGCATTTATCAAGTAGAACCATATGAAAGTCACTGGATAGTTTAGAGATATATAATTTAGTACTTGAGAAGCACTAAGGATATATCTCTATTTAATGGAGGATAAGACTTGAAGCCTTGTAGTTTTATAAACAGAAGCTTATAGTCAATTAAGTTTGATAATAAGTCAAATTATTGGTGGTGTAGTGAACTAGAAGAGTTCCATGCAATAGCAAACAGCAAATTGTACAACTAATGTAAGGGATATTACATAATAGTTGCACATTACTTAAGAAGTAGTCTTGATGAAGATTTTCATTTACATCTAAGATATGAGATTGTCCCAAATTTCTCTGAAAGTGTACCATTATTTTGAGAAAACAATGGAGTCGAGCTGATGTCTCAACAGAAGCTTAGAACTTCGGTGGAGATACCATAAAATCATAAAGTTTGTAGTTTATAGCGATATAATTAAAGATACAGTATCTACTACTAATAACTTTGCAGATCCACTAACTAAAATAGTTACTCAAAGAGTGTTTGAGATTTACCTTGAGCTAATAAAGATCATCCGGATGGGTGATTGGCATTAGTGTAAGTGGGAGATTGATAGAAATATATGCCATACAAGTCAATCATATATGATTGGATTCGACATTTCTAAAAATATCTGATTTAAATAATTAAGCAAATCTTCATTACTAACTCTTATTACACGCGAATATCATAATGAAGTCCTTGATCAAATATAATGATGATTAAATCATGATGAAATCATGATAATGAGATTAATCATTTAGAGGTATTTGATCTAAATGTTCCTAGTTATAGGATACTTGAGATGGGACATCAAGGATCTTGATAGACTAGTGTATGTGATGTCTTCTCATGTGATGAGGATGACCAATCTTATTGGTCATTAGTGTGGAGACACTGAGCTACACATAAAGGTTCTTATTAGTTGAATGAGTTCACTGAACTAACCAAATTAGAAACCCTAAATGGTATCTTACCGAACTGTTAATCAGGGTTTTCTATCATCACAGTTACATGGTTGGACCTTTGACTAGAGTTGCCAAAGATGTCTTATTTGGTGGAACCTGTGCTTTGACCATTGACTTATGGATCACTGTTTAGATGGTCCAGTATAGCGATGGATCAGATACAAGAAAAACCCAATGGAGGCAATTGAGTGAGCAACAAGTGATTGTCCACTCTCGGTAAGTGAGAGTGAGTGTCCTATGGGATAGTACTCCAAATCCTTGGCCAGCGTAGATAGGATAAGTGAAAAAATGAATTTTCCAATTGATCTGATTCCGAGTACACGATCTCATAGAGTCGATACATTAAGGAGTTGACAGATGATGCCATACTCCTTATATACTAGGACATTGGATGGACGAGGGTTTATATCCATGTGGTAACTGATCATGAAAAGGCTTAATGAAGATAATATTATCCCCATAGCTATTTGGGATCATGGGATATGGCTTGTACCTTTCATAATCGGTAGGCCGATTGATTTGTTATTGAATAACAAATTTAATTTAATTAAATAAAATTGTTCTATTTTATTTAGTTATCAACCAAATAGGCTATTATGCCTAGTGGGTCATACGCATAAGCATTTATCCATAAGTATAGGGGCAATGGTGTACTTTATGGAGATTTTAGGTTTTTATGAAAAATTCTAAATTCTCTATAAATACAAATTTTTTTAGCCAAACCCTATCAAGCCAAGGTGAAAGCCATGTCCTCCGCCTTCTCCCTACCCCCTTCTCTCTCTAGAAGGTATCCATAGGTGATGGAGCTATGTTCGGAAAGTGTTCTTGAGACTAGCATGAAGGGAGAAGCTGTTATGGATGAAGTTTGTGTGGATACCGCTGGAGACTAGACACTTGAACGGTTTTTAGAGCATGAGAAGCTCATCTCTTTCCCCTCTATGGGATTAGATGAATCCCAATTTGGCATATTCAAACCTGGATTGATAAGTTTTCAGTTTTCGTCATTTGATTTTGATTGAGATAGATTCTAAAGAACCCCTAGGAATCATTACTTCCTCTGCACCAAATTTTGTAGAATGATTCATTACAGAAATTACTTATTATTTTATCACTAATGCAGCTTTAGTTTTTTTTTTTAGATTCAACTTCAGAACAAGGCAATTTGGATTCAGTTTTAGATTTTGTTTTTTTTCTTGTCTTTTAATTTTGGTTTCTATTTTGATATCTATGGGGTTTGAATTTTCATAATTGATCTTTTATAAATTTGTGTTTGCTTTCAATGACCTTATATTTGGTTCCTTAGTGAATTGTATTAAAATTTATACAGGTGGACACTTGTATTGCAAATCATACCTTGTTTGCATTGAGAGTTTTAATATTGATATCTATAGCCAAACATTTTATCACTATAAATTTTTGTAAGAGAGGAGCACAATAGAGTTACCACAGAGATAGATCAAACTTAGACAATGCCATCTTAATAAACCATTTCCAAGTCATAAAGTAAGAATATTTTTAACCAAGGAAGGCTAAGTCAGGCCAGGGCAAGTCAACTCCAAAATAGATTCAGTCAAACTTGGTCATAAAATTAATTTTTTATTATTAAAAAAGCTAAAAATAAAAAATAGTAAAAAATATTAAAAATATAGAAAAATAAGAAATATGACAAAATAATCATTAATTTCTATTCAAATCATATAATTTGTTATTCTTCAACATAGTTTATAAACTCTCTCCATAACATTTGAGAAGAATATATAACGTTGAAAATGTATACATGTTGATTGTACTCGTCAATCTGTCATACAATCATCCTAAGATAAGGTCCAAAAAATCAACCAAACTTACCATATATGGAATGCATGAAGGTCTCCGATGAGGATCCATATGTATGTTTAGTCATTTCATAACTCTTTTGGTTCAAGAGTCTTGAGATGTATTAACTCCACAAGACTACTTGTAGTGCTGACCTCAGTCCCGTTGTATGTGTTGTTCTTCACCACATTGTGATTGCACACCAATCTGTCTTTCATGGCATGTGTGTACATTTGTCTCCAGTGAACTGCATCATTGTCACCTAGATCTATTGACCTCCTTGGACTTGTAGTACTTTCTTCTACTTCCAACACTTCATCACTGCTGCTCTTTGAAGTTGAATCATTCTATACTTGATATTGAAATCAGATGTTCAACTCCAGGGTTGTCCCTCATTGATCATTTTCTCATTTTCAATGTCGAATGAGTCAATTACAATCTATTTACCTTTACTCTTAGATTTCTTATTTTAGCGAGTAGATTCTTCTGACTTCTGTCTCTTTGCCACCGAAGGAGAAATTTTAAATTTCTCGGCTAGAGGTAAGTCATCGAGTTCTCTTTGTGCTCATTCTCAATCTTTTGGTTTGAACTCAAGTTTGCATAATCTTTCTTGATCATTCACCCAACCTTGCAACAAATTTTGATAATCAAAGATCTTTGAATCAACGTTGGTTTCTTGTGTAGTCATCAACTAACTTTGCCATCCAGACACTTCCTCTTTTCACCTATGTTCCTCCTTTTGATTTTCCCCCATCATCTTCCAAACTCTTTTGCTTTAACCTCTTGTTATAGTGATAATATACCAACTACTCTAGTCTTCTTAAGATCAACCTACTTCTCTACTTTATATGAATTGGGTTGCTAAAATATTTCATATCTTGAAGCCGATGTGATTTGACTCATAAATCTTATTGCAATGTCTGTCAAGTCCTTGTATCTGAATGCATTACTATGGTACATCCGGTAGTTAGTTACATGATATCATTGTATGTTAAAAGATAGTTATAGTAAGTTAATCACCTCAATTGAAAAAAGAAAAGGAAAATAAGATAGTATTTACCAAGACTTGAAACGTAACTACAAAAGATCATATCATATAATTTTCTTATTTCTTCACAACAAATGATTAAAATTTTAGCTGATAAAAATATTCTTGCTTATTTGAACACTTAAAGCAAAACACTAGAAAGACAATTCATATCAACGTGATTTTCTACCTTAAGACGATAAAGGTGAATGGTCAAAAGCAAAGATAATGCTTGAAACATGCACGTAGCAACACTTGGTATTCATGCCTTTTTCTCTTGTCCTACAAGGGTAAGCCCACCAAAAGAAGAGTTAATGTTAATAGTTGGAGACCCAAACCATATACTGAAGTGTTTGGAGACCATCTCTTTCTGTATCATCGGTACTGAAGCGGGACAAGGACGAAAGCACAACCATTTATGCATGAAAACCAGCCCAAATACACCAAGTCACTACAATAACTCTGACTGGGTCAAAACACTTTGAACTAGCTGGTCTCACTTTAAACTAGCTAAACAAGTCCTAAACTAGCCGATCTGGTTTTAACCCAGCCTAAACAAGTCTTGAACTGGCCTAAACTAGGTTGAACTACCCTAAACCATACTCAGACCGACTAAATTAGGTTGAACCGGCTGATTTACTAGTTGAACTAGTTAGACCAATTAATGTGTGCGTGGGGCTAGCTCGATCTGGTTGTAGTAACTTAGTGGGCAGTTGTGGCACCTGCTAGTTTATATGAGCAAAGAGGGGGATTCATGGCACATGGCACAACCACATTTAGTTGATGGGAGATGCATGGCTATTGGGTAAAGAACTCGGTTAGGGAGGCATGGCCTCCCGTGGGAGGGCTTGATGGCATGTGAGGCATGTTCAGATCCTGACAAAGGCTAGGGTCAAGAACTACCTTGTCCTCTTTTATGCTCATCTTCGATGCTCATCGATAGGGCAAGTAGAGAATGATGCCCTGATGTCGTCCAGAAAAGCAGAGGTTGTTGCGAAGTAGGAGAGGTTGGTGGGAACAAACGTTGCAAGAGATGGCAACAGGGTGGTTGGAGAGCGTGCATGGCTGAGAGGGGTTGACACCAAGGCTTCGTTGAATTCCCTTCTTTCCCCTTCATCAAAGTCATCCAATGGCAAAGAGGATGGAGGGTTGTATATGCAGTCAGCGTCATTGCATGAGAGAGGAGACGTTGGGGGGGATGAAAAGGGTTGAGATGGCAATATAGTGGTGGTGCTCCGAAGAAGGGAGTTCCATGGGGTCCCTTCTCATCGGTGTCGATGAAACTGGGAGTTGTGGAGATGACGGAAGGCACATAGGTTCAATGTATTAGGTGTGTTTGATGGTGGAGTGACGAAGGGGGACCTAGAAGATGTAGGGGTAACACAAGGTTGGTGATCCAAACATAGAATGTCCTGTTGGATTGGTATCTCTGGAGGTGGAGAAGAGTTGTCGGGGCCCAAACTAGAAGTCATGGCAATATCTAATGAAAATTGGAGGACAAGAGGGATAACCAGGATGACCCGGGGGTGTATAAAAGATACCGGACAATTTAGGGGTGGAGGAGAATATTAGGATACCATGGGAGTGTAGAGCTACCTACTGGAAGAAGAGATGGGGCACCGAGCCATTTCTAGAACAACTGAAAGAGTCGATATTGGGGAAAGAAGTGGGGAGGAATTGGAATTCTTTCATCGTACCTCATTTATTTGTAGTGTGCAACCATTATAAGGTCCCTTTTACGATTTAGTCTCTTTTTTAAACTCTATTACAAAATGACCCATGTAATAAAGTAAAATAAAAAAATTTAACTCTTAAATAGTACTAAAAAGGACAAATTTTTTGTCTTCTCAATATTAGAGATGTCAACAAGTTGAATACAGATCAGATAATGACATTATCCATATATATTTTTTATATGCCAAATGTGTATCTGCACACGGTTTGTTAACTATCCAAAATAGGTGTATCCACAAAATGCATTGTAGTATCTGCTTAAAAATGATTTACAATCAGTTAATGGATGGTTAATAGATACCTAAAGTTATAAGTAGTTTAAGGGATAAATTCTTCCTTCGAAAGAAAAAAACATGCAAGTTTTATAAAGAACATGAGAAAGAGAAAAACTACTGGAGAGGTTGTTAAGGCACATCTAGCATATGGGAAAGCTCGAGTGTGGTGATGCAGTGCATGATGAAGCACCTTCTCGTGTGAATGCAATGTTTGCTTAAATTTTATTTTGTCATCAACTATCCAATGGATCACATAGTTGATTTGTTTCTTCAACATGGCAAGCCTTATTAGATGTCAAACTCAGTTTTAGTTAGACTAGGAAGGGGAACGATTTGTCTTCATGTATGTGAATTGCACTGTCATGACGTAGGAGGGGAAGGAGATGCCACTGTCAGATGTTAGGGCAAGATTTATCTAGTGTTGAGGTGATAGGGAGAAGGGTGAACTGGAAGTTTAGGGACAATAAGGTTTCATAATGGGACATATGCATATGCTTAAATGTTCTAAACTGTGAGTTGTTAGATTATATATTGATTAACGAATATAGATAGTGATTTTTTAGTTTGGTTTATGGTGTATATGTGATTGTATTTGCTAAAATAATGGATGGTCGGTAAATGGATATGGATAACTTATTCAAAAATGTTAAATTATCCTTTAAATATTTGTTAGCTTAACAAAGGAATTAGATAATCAGATAATTTGTAACGGTTGACATTCATGCTCAAGACTTGAATGATGACATCCTCAACCTTTTAGTTCGTTGAATCCAATCCAATCCTCATCAGCTACCTTCATAGGTACCCAAGTTACCCAAGTTTAGTACTATTTTTTAATTTGCACATGCCTGATAGAATTAGTGATCCCAGGCACCAATGACTTTTAAGATACCCAGTAACAACAAGCTACAACTAGGGGTGTCAATGGGCCGGGCCTGGCTCGGCCCGTAGCCGGCCCAACAAAGCCCGCTCCAATATATAATGGGCCGGCCCGGCCCGGCCCGTATTACATTTCGGCCTGACCCGGCCCGGCCCAAAAAAATTATAAGTTTGGCCCCGCCCGACCCATGGCTAGTCAAGTTTTCGTGGTAGGTCAACAAGGGTGGTACCGTGGCATAGAGAGAGGGGCTGGTATGAGTGTCAGTGTATAAGGGTTGTTGGTTAGGTTTGGGTGGGGTGGGAGGCCTGTGCTGGGTAGGAGATCCGATTTTCCCAGCACCTATTGAAGTTTTTCATGTGGCAGTAATCCATAGCATAAATGGATAAGATCTTCCATCTTGCACTTCAGGGAGGTAAATTGTTGCTAGTTGATGCAGTTTTGAAGGGTGGCAAGCTTGTTTCAATCCTTGTGCTTATGTCTAAGTGTTCTGTGATAGTTACAAAACTTGGAGATCATTTCATAAGATATATCAAAACTTTGCTAAGCTCCATCTGGCCATACCACTACAACTTGGGTGGGCAGGGGCTTGTGAATGTCTACTATAATTTTTATTTTTGTGAACATATTCTATGCATTATTAATCACCATTGAGGAATCATAAGGGATACCTATCTGTTGTGCTAATTGAAAAAAATGCGTTTGCTAGAAGTTCATTAGGGAAGGGATGTCAAAAATATAGATTCAATGGTTAGCATGGGTAAGTTGATATTTCAAAGGTTGGGTGTGAGGGCGGCCTTCCTTTTTCAGCAAGAACAAGATTTCCATTAAAACCCAAGGGGACTTACAAACAATTTTTTCAGCTTCATCTTTGATGTTGAAGGTCAAGAATAAGTTGTTGTTAGGGTAAGTTAACATGTTGTATGAAGATTGGGTGCTCTATATTTTATGTATCCAATCCTTGATGATTGCATGTCTGGTGTGTTGACTGGTGAGTGTCAACTTAGCACTCGGCTCTAGGTTGCCTCGCAAGGCATGAGAAAGAGACAACGTGAATGGGGACTGAGAACAAGAACAACTCTTCTATGGTCTTTCCTACACTCACTTTGATCCTCAGGCACTCATCCCTCAGCATCACTTGGACATCAGATGGCTGGTCAAGGTCTTGTGGGAGAGAAAGAGAGAGAGGGAAGAAAGTAAATGACAATGTGATGTAAAAGAAAAAAAAAGGCAATGGTAATAAAAATGAGATGGTAAGAACCATGTGTGTAGAAGGTCTGTGTGGTCACTAGGTGCCATAGGCTCCAAAGTTGAAATGATGTACTAACCTGCATACATGATGCGAAAGATAGTTGGTGCATATTCTGACTTCTTTTTCTGCAGCCAGCCATAGATGAAAAGCTTGAGAACATTTTTCTCTTCTTCTTCTTCCTCTTCTTCTTCTTCTTCTTTGATGTCTAGTAGTTGTGAACGTAGCCCACTTCACCCAGCCTCCCTGTGTTGTTCAACAAAGAAAAATAAAGAAACACATAAATAAATGATTAGACTAGGATGAGGGGTGTAGTTGTTCAAGAAGATATGCTAAAATGACAAATAGAAGCATACTAACAAGATTGGGATGATTCCCAACCCAAAATTAGGTGTTTTAACAATGTATATGAATGAAAGATGCTTAAATATATGCTAAATAATGCTATGATGTGAGCTAAAAAGAATATAAAGAAAACATGATAACAAAATGGAGCGAAAAAATGAGATGGAAAACTTGGTTCTAGCCTTGCAAGTGCCCCATTAATGGGGTGCCTAACATCTTGTTGATGGGCCACCTATGTGTCGACTCCGAAAAATGGGTTCCGGATCGGCACCTCAAGAGAAGTAGGTGAAAGATAGAAGAGGGGGAAAAAAGGGGGGAGTGGATCAGAAAACACTCTGAAAGTAGTAAAGACTCCTTACCTCGATCCCACACTCACATTGATCCCCGAACTTTCATCTCACGGCGTCGCTCGAGCACCGGAGACGGTTCGGGTCATGTGGGAGGAGAGTGAGGAGTGAATTAACTTAGAACATGAATAAAAGAAAGGTGGTCGCCAGGAGCCGCGGGCTCCGCTTTATGGAATAAAAACAAGATTTAGTTAGGTTTGACCGTGTACTTTAGTGTGGGAGATTGGGATGTGGGTTAAACTTTCTTCTTCCTCGGCCGGCCGATGAAGAAGAGTCTCCAACCGATGCTAGCTTGATAAACCTGTGCAACTAGAACAATAAACCAAGTGAAATAAAATGATTAGAACTATGGGAAGTGTAGTAACTGTAGAGAGAATATGAGAAAGAAGCAATTGGAATCAAACTCACCGGATTGGGTCGAGTCCTAACCCTTTTTTTTGTATTTTTGATTATGTAAAAATGATGTAAATAAACTAAAAGATGCTTTAAAACAATAAATGAACTGAGTTAAGGGAGTTGAGAAAGCTTATGGAATGGATCGGCCTGAGTTGAAGCCGAGTTGGTTGAAGAAGGCCGGTTCGGGTAGCCTTTGCACCCTTCTGGCGTGACTTTGGTGCAGAGGATACTACGGAAGACCCCGATGTCAGAATCGAGTTCCGTTTGTTGGAGTAGACATAGGACTCAGAGAGGAAGAGTTAGTAAAAATTCTGAAAGTGGGCGGATATAGAAAACAGAACCTGGATGCGCGCCCTCAGTGTAGCAATCGCCACGAACAAACGGAAAGTCGGAATTGAGTGACGTCAGTTGGAGATGAAAGAGGACGAAGAGATGAACATATTATATGTTGAAGAATTTTGCAGAAGAAGTCTCGGATTTTCTGAAGATGTCGATGAAGTTGGCTGATACAGAACACCCTGATTGAGCCTTCTCCTTCACCTCGGGATCGATCTCTTGACTTCGGATCGCCTTTGTACGTCGGGACGGCTTTGGAGAAGAGCTTGGACGACCTATGGACGAGCTAGGCATCGGGGATTCTCTTTGGGTCATTGAGAATGGCCATCAATTTATAGGGGAAGGAAGCCGGTGCAAAATTTAGAAACTGGACCGACCGCGCCCCCGCTTTTCAAAGGGGACGAGGGCGCGCAGGGCGCGCCCCCAGTTCGGGGGCGCGGTCTGTGCGCCCCCCGGTTTCAAAGGGAGCGGGGGTGCGTTACGCGTCTCACTGCTAAAAATCGACAGAATCTTCCGGAAATTGCTAAAAATCGACTTGACATACGTAACGCGCCCCCGAACCATGGGCGCGGTACAAATAATCGAAAATCCTCCGCGAAAACCTTCCAAAATCCAGTTTAGACGGTGCTAATCGGAGTAATTTGCGATTTAAAGAAACTGACCGTGCCCCCGCCTTTCAAAGGAACCGGGGGCGCGCAGGGTGCGCCCCCGGTTTGAGGGCGCGCCCTCTTCTTTCTAAGGGAGTGGGGGCGCAGTACATTATCTCTCCTACGCGCGTGTTCTGCGAGCCGTATCTTGCAAACGGGATGTCCGATTCGGCTCCCGTTTGTCGCGTTGGAAAGAGGGCCTTCAACTGCACCTCCTCAAGTCAGTAAACCAGCTGGCATGACTCCCGATATGTTCGCACGGGGCTTTCTACCAGTTTACCCTCTCGCGGAAAGCCGAAACCCGGGGCGAAGATCCGAAAAAGCACGGTTCCGATCGAGAAATCTCGGGTCAACTCGGGATGACTTAAAATGATGAACGAACAAGTACGGTATGACCGGAAAACCCGAAGTCATCGAAAAATTTGATATTAACCCGGTAAACGTGAACCGAAACTCGGAAAAACCAGGAAACCCTAAAATTGACCGAAATGGCCATATGGCCCCGGTTGATGTAAATATTCGGCTAGAATCGACCCGGATGACCTGAAAAGACCCGGTGATGACTGGAAAGGCCTAACATGTGGTTCGGGATAGCCGTGTCAGTACAGATCGAAAAAGTCGTAACGAAAGCCGTCATTGACCGACACCTACCGAAATGACTTCTCGGAAACCCTGAATGTTATAGAACACATGCGGGACTCCCGAGACCTTCAATTATTGACCATTCAAGGTCGGTCATCGAGCAAGCTTTGTGTTTTTACAGTTCACGTGCGGCTCTCGCTTGAAGGTTACGGCAATATTCCGGAAATCATTGGTCCATTCTCAACTTACAAGGGGCTCCACCAATGTCCTTAGCTCATCTCCACGAGGTGATACGGATCAGATAATGGTCAAATAAAAGATATCGCCTATGGAATAAGAGTCTAGGGCTCCGAATCAAGCCAATTTGGCGTGTCTACAGCTTGCCTCGCCTTGATGTCGGCTTTGCAAGGGAATGGCATGTAGCAGAGCGGAGTGAAACATAGAGAAAGCGTAGCGAAGCGAGATGGATCGTAGTGGAATGTAGTGGAGTGAAATGGTGATGGACTGAAAAGGTGGCATCAAGGTGTAGATATAGACACGCTCAACGACCAGATTCGGCAAGACGAATCTCCTCAAGTCTCCTGGCTAACCGCCATGTTTCATCAAGTCTTCCTATGTTCGATTGGTAAAAGATGTGCCATTGTCACGAGAGAAGGATAGCCAACCCCCAACGCGGTGGAGAGTCCCCGAAACATGAGTTCGTAGGTTCATCATCAGCCGGTAACCCGATCTTTGCGGTGTTCCTGTACTGTGATGGGCTAAAGTTTTAAAAAGAGATTTGTTTTTAAAAAAAGTAAAAGATTACCAATCGAGCATATTCAGGCTCTCTGATTCATTTAAGTCTTCCAAGAGACAAGATTTGATTCGGAATGGAATGATCTCAGATTCCGAAAGGCAAATATTTAAGCATAGACCGTGAAGATAGTGACGGTGCAAGTTCTGATCAAATAGAAGGCCCATGGCAAGACGAATTGGCTGCCATGGTGGGACGAATAGCAAAGAAGTTGCAATGGCCACAGTGGTGAAAAGAAATGAAAGATTTGAGGACACAAAGTGGTTACCGAACACGGTGGGATTAATAGACACGGTGGGATATTAGAGAGGTTGGTGGGACTAGAGATCATGGTGAGATTAGAGAACACGATGGGATTACAAAATACGGTGGGATTTAGAATGATCGAGAGAGTGAGAAGGTGAAGTTTAGGAAATGATGTATGCAATAACAAAACCAAAATGTAATGCAATTAATGGTACCTGATGCATGTTGGGCTCAAGAAAACAAAACAAAACTTGTATAACAAATAGTTGAAGATATAGATTGTCTATGAGGTCAAGATACCTATTCGGAAACTATCGTCCCTCACAGCACAACTTTGGCTTATCCGTGAGCATTAGAGATGACCCGACCGTCATAGATTTTGATGAAGGGGATCTCGGGTCAAGTCTTCTCCGTGCTCATGGTCTTCAAAAAATAATGGAAAAGATAATAACACACGACTAGCGACATATATGCTAGTCGGCAAGTTATGGGGGTTTCCCATGTCCGTTCTTCTGTTTCCGCGAGCAATTCCTGTCTTTCAACAAATTGTTAGTTCCGAATGAACAATGATGTTCACTCGACCTTAATAAAGATCAAACATAAATGTATTTGATTTTACAAAATTTTCTGAATTTTTTTCTGAATTTTTCTGAATTTTTTGAGAAATTTTCAAATATTTGACAGAACGTGCCCCCGAACCGGGGACGCGGCCTGCGTGCCCTCAGTTCGGGGGCACGGCAAGCGCGCCCTAGTTTTGGGGGCGCGGCCTGCGCGCCCCTACCTCGGGGGCGCGTTCGATCCCAGTTTCCTGTTTTGATCGGATCCGAATCCGATTCAAATCGGGACCGATTTCCCCTATATAAACACCTCTTCGGATGACCAGATCGTCCTACCAACACCCAGGATGGCTCCTCCTTTGAAAAAGCAGCGTGTTGGCTCAGTTCGAGGTATTTCAAGTGTACCGGGTCATCTGAAGGCTAGAATCGGCGCCGACTTGGTAAGTTTGCTACCAATTTTAGTTTTCAGCCATTCTCTTCTTCTTCTTTTTTCTTAAAAATTTTCTCTTACCTCCTATTTGGGTGTAGGATTACCCAAACTTCCCCGAGCCTCGCCAGTATTGCTCTCCTCCCTGGTTTTCCGGCTTGCTTGACGTCCTCGGCTTGTCGGTCAGAGCGATTCTTCGAGATTGGGGCTTAACCGGGCTCTTGATCCATGCCAAGCAATATTCAGGCTACTCCCTTGACTTCGGTTTGATGGGAGCTCTTGTTGAGTTGTGGCACCCCGACACTCACACGTTCGTGTTCGGCAGCTTTGAGTGTACAGTTCTTCTTGAAGAGGCGGAGCTCCTTCTCGGCCTCCCTCGGACTAAGAAGGGAGAAACTGAAGGTATGTTCATCCCTTCAGGACTCCTCTCTTGCTTGGAATTCTTGCAGGATTTTGTCGAGGCTCGGCAGATCAGAACCTTGTTGGCCGGCAAGCGAATTAGTGTTCCCAAGTTGGCGGCTGGGACAATCTCTCTTCTGACGGCTCCTGGTCTGGATGAGGACTGGATTCTGCGCGGTGCAAAGGGTTTCGTGGCTTGCCTTGCCGCGGTGTTCTTGTTTCCTGTGGAGGATGGTTTCCTGGAGGTTGATCAACTTTCGTGCATCCACGGCATCTGGAGCAGTGCGCGGTTGGGGCCTTCAGTTCTGGGCTTCTTGTACTGCGGACTGTCCGTAGCTTGCATGGGCCGTCCTCCCTACGGCAGTGCGCTTCTACTAGCTTGCTGGGCCGATCTTCACTTTAAGTTCGATCCAGCCGGTGAGGTGGCCACCAGGTCGCAGCTCTTCTGCCGTAGCCCCTTATTCCCATATGCCGATGCACTTGGCTTCGGCGAGAGAGTCGCCAACAGGTGTGCATCAGTGAAGAAGAGGTCGGACTGGCGTGCTCACTTTGCCTCTATTAACTTTTCTAGCTTCTTGCACTCTTCTGCTGCCCTGATGCAGAAGGACTTCCAGGTGTGCTTTGTGCCTAGCGTTGATCTCCGCTTGGTTACAGGTTCGGCCTTCGTGTTGTACAACACTCACCGTTGCCACTCTCAGTGACCGTTCCCACTTGCCACCTATCAAGGGCAGGCAGCTTGGCTCAGCGGATGACGAGGGGGAGGCAATCTCAGCCATTGCCTTGTGGGAGACGAGTCGGGTGTGCCACCCAGGCCTCCTGATTGAGGAGGACCCTGACCGGAAGCGCCGCTACATTTCCGCGTTGAAGCTTCTACTTGCCTGAGAGTCTTCTTTTCCTGCTTAAACTTGTCAGCCATGTTGTTTTTATTTTAAATAAACAATGAATTTTATAGCAAGTTTGAGTGAAAATTCAATAGAAATTTACCTTGATTCATAAAATTGCCTTGTCAAGGGGCGGAAGCCTCTTGAAGATAGTAACTGTTAATAAAGAAGACAACAAGGTTAAGAAACTTACCTGTTGGCGAGATTTCCCCTTCCTTAACTCGTGTTTCTTTTCTGAAAAACTCAATAAAGGGGTTAAATCTGTTCTATGGCTTACCCCCTTGCCTATTGTCATCTTGCCTTGCTTATATGTCAAGGGGGGTAGCCTTATCAACCAGGTAGAATGCACAAAATGACAGACAAGGTAAAAGGTAAGAGTGCTTACCTGCTATGGCGAGAGTTGCTCCCTTCTTGATCTCTGGATCCTGAAATGCTTAATGAAGGGGATTAAATCTTCACCATGGCTTATCTCTTTTCCTATTGCTGTCTGCCTTGACTTAGGTCAAAGAGAGGAGCCTTATTAACAAGGTATAAAAATAGACTAGATGACCGAAATGAAATGGTTAAGAGAACTTACCTGCCGTTGAGAGAACCTCCCCCTCTTACTTTAAAGTCCCTGAAAATACTTGATAAAAGAGGATCAGATCTTCACAATGACTCATCCCTTTGCCTATTATGGCCAACTTTGACTTAGGTCAAAGGGAGGAACCCTCTTAATGGGGTGATAATCAAGTTAAATATGCGATGCAGAAATGAAACATGCAAGACATAAAAATAAACATGAAGGCTAGCAAAGGCAAAAATCAAGGTTATGCCAAGCTAAATGATGCATTTTTTTTCTAGAAAATATTCATTTTTTTTATTTTTGAAGATATTCAACTCTTTTTTTTTTTGGATTTTTGAAAATATACAAATTTGTTTTAAAATTTTTTGAAAATTTTTGATTTTTTTTTTGGATGTTTTTTAAAATATTCATTTGTTTTTTATTTTTTTGGAGAATGTGCCGGTATTGAGACCATTCATCGATTTTTGAGTGTTGATCAAGATTCAAGTAATAAGCACCACGTGTGAATAAGGTTCCCTACGCAGAATCTTTCTTGCCCTCTTCTCTTGATCGGTTTGGATTCCCTCTGAGTTTGGACAATTTACCCTACCCTGGGGGTTTTAAGATGGAAGAATAATAGAGGAAGTCTTTGACAGGATTTGGGGATGTTGAGGAGGGTTTATCTACTCATGCCCAAATTGCCCGTTGGGGTTCGGCCTCTTCGGGTCTTTTCTACATATGGCACTTACTTAGACAAGTCTTTGACCTGTGGGGTCATTGCCCATTTTTTGGTGCATTTTCTTCATTTTCTATTCTTTCGGGTACTCATTCAGACATGCCCATATTTTGTTTAAACCTGTGGAGTTCATTGCCCATCTTTTGGCACCCTTTTGCACCCTATGAGACGGCCTCCTACTAAGGCGGCGGGTATTTTCGATACTATCCTCCTCTAGTCCCCTTCACCTATCTTGGACCGAATAGAAGAGAATAGGGTAAGGTTTCCTTTCCGCCTTCAGGGTTCTGGCTTGCCTCTCTCGAGTGTTGGGCTATCTAGATTCTGGGATCGGGAGGTGTTGTGTGTGCAAGGTGATGCCTACCCTTGACTTTTAGCTAACACCCTTGGATCGATGACTTAATATTATACCAAAAATTCTCTATTTTCTCTTCTAAGGAAAATATTTTTTGAGGTAAACGCCGTTCCATGGATGGTTCAATTTTTCTCCATCGGCGTTGGTTAGCTCATATGCATTGCTTGGATATTTTTCAGTTATAACAAAAGGCCCTTCCCAGTTAGGTTGAAACTTGGAGCGGGGACCACCCGGCTTAACGAATATACGTTTGACTACCATCTCACCGATTTCGAATTTTCTCTCTACCACCCTCTTTTGATAAAACCTTTTTAATCGGTTCTGATAAGTCTGGGCATGCTCAGAGGTGGCCAACCTTCTTTCATCTAGGAGTTCAAGTTGTGCAAGGAGAGATTCTCGTCTCTCATCGACAGGGATGTCCCTATCGAGTCGAACACGGAGTGATGGAAGGAGTACTTCGTATGGGACCACCGCCTCCATCCCATATGCGAGAGCATACGGGGTTTGACTAGTGGGGGTCCGTACAGAAGTACGATAAGCCCATAGGGCATCTACAAGCTTATCTGGCCAGTCTGCGAACTTGCTAGACTTACAGGTTTTCTTAATGATTTTAATCAAAGTTTTGTTGGTGGCTTCTGCTTGACCGTTGCCTTGAGGGTAATAAGGAGATGAATGATGCAATGCAATGAGGTACCTATTGCAAAGATCACGCAGATCTTGAGAGAGAAATTGCGGGCCGTTGTCGGTGATGATGTCGCTGGGTATCCCGAACCTGGCGATGATGTTGCGTTTGATGAAGGAGCACAGTGTTGATGCCTTGATCTCCACGATCGCTTCCGCTTATGCCCACTTGGTGAAGTACTATGTTTCCGTCAGGATGAACGATTTGGAACGGATTTCAGAGTTAAGATCACTTAGAGGGCTAATGATATCGAAAGCCCACATGGCGTAGGGCCATGGGGCATGAATCGGATGAAGGGAAGATGTGGGAGAATGGATCTTGTCGGCATGAAGTTGGCAAGAATGACAGTGCCGGACAAAGATGGAGCAATCCTCTTCTAGGGTTGGCCAATAATACCCCTGCCTAATAATTTTCTTAGCAAGAGCTTGAGCATTGACATGGCCCCCACAGACCCCAGAATGTGCTTCCTTAAGCACCAATTCTGCCTCTTCTTCATCAACGCATCTCAATAAAATTCCGCTCAGGCTCCTCTTGTAGAGCACCCCTCCTAGGATGGTATACCTCTGGGATACTCTCCTGATGGCCTTCTTTTCTTTTGCATTTGATCCAAGTGGATATCTCTGATCTTGACAATACCTTGCGATCTCATCAAACCAAGGCCTCTCACCCTCATCTAACTCTTCCAACTCGATTAGAGAAACTTCCTCTTTCTGCTCCAAATATTCCTTCCTGCCAAATCCTTCCTTGACTTTTAGAAATCGACCATCCTTAATTGCCGGTATCGACCTTCTACGAACATGGATAGTCCGCACCTGTCTACCTAGCGGTACTGATAGAGATGAAGCTAAGGAGGCTAGGGCATTAGCAATGATGTTCTGAGCTCGAGGAACATAGACAAAAGTGAGTTTGTAAAAGAGTTTGATGTAGCAAGAGGTGAGTTCTTGGTAAGGTTTGAGGTTTGGATGAGAAGTTAGGTATTTGGTTAGGACTTGGCGAAGGATTAGTTGGCTATCACCTATCACCCTCAAATCCGTGGCACCATAGAAATGAGTGGCCTCCAGCCCGGCCAGCAAGGCTTCGTACTCAGCTATATTGTTGGTTGCTGGGAAGTCAAGCTGAAATGCCTGTAGAATGGTGACACCCTCGGGTGATAGAAGGACGATTCCTATTCCCTTACCATGTGAATTCAAAGCCCCGTCAAAATATAATGTCCAAAGGTGGGAAGATCGGATCAACATTAGTTCATCATCCGGGAGCTCCGATTGGACCGGGTCAAAGAGGGGTATAGGGTGATGGGCTAGATGTTCGGCAATGGCATAGCCCTTAATCGCCTTCTGGGGGACATAGGTGATATCAAACGGGGAGAGTATGCTCTGCCAATGACCTAACCGATCAGTTAGAACAATTTTCTCCAGAAGGAATTTGATGGGATTAATGCGGGCAATAGGATTGACCTCATGAGCTAAGAAATAGTGTTTAAGCTTCTGAACTACCCAGACTAGTGCAGCACAGTTCTTCTCCACTACAGTATACTTCTGCTCGCATGGATCAAAGATCTTTGACAAATAGTAAGTTTCCCTCTCTTTCCCTTCTTCATCCACTTGTGCAAGGACTGCCCCAAGAGAATTCTCCAAAACCGAGATGTATAAAACTAAGGGCTTTCCAGGGACTGGTGGTCTAAGCATAGGGGGACTAGCCAGCTATATTTTCAATCCATCGAATGTATCCTGGCACTTCGAATCCCATTTGAACTCGGCCCCCGCCTTGGTCAACTCATAGAAAGGTTTACACCTTTGGGAGTGTTGTTAGATGAACCGGCGGAGAAACTGTAGCCTCCCGATTAATCCTCGAAGTTCTTTCATATTTCTTGGAGGAGGCATACCAATGATTTCTTTGGCCTTGTTTGGGTCGATCTCTATGCCCCTTTTACTCACTATGAACCCAAATAACTTTCCTGAGGATACTCCAAACATACATTTCTTTGGGTTCAATTTCAATTTATATTCCCTAGCCCTTTGCAAGACCTTTCTTAACACTTCAGGATGATCTTCTCGGCTTTTGGACTTAACGACCAGGTCGTCCACGTACACCTTTACAAGGGTATGCATCATGTTATGGAAGATAGCCATCATTACCCTCTGATAGGTGTCGACTCCAGAAATGGGTTCCGGATCGGCACCTCAAGATAAAAGGTGAAAGATAGAATGTGGGAATGGGAGTGAATCGGAAAACACTCGGAAAGCGGTAAAATGTCTTCACCTCGGTCCCACACTCACATTGATCCCCGAACTTTCATCTCACGGCGTCACTCGAGTGCCGGAGATGGTTCGGGTCATGTGGGAGGAGAGTGAGGAGGAGATGAAATTAAAGCATGAAAAATGTGGTCGCCAGGAGCCACGGGCTCCGCTTTATTAAATAAAAGCAAGATTGAGTTGATTTGACCGTGTACCTTAGTGTGGGAGATCGGGATATGGGTTCAACCTTCTTCTTCTTCGGCCGGACGATGAAGAAGAGTCTCCAACCGATGCTAGCTTGATAGACCTGTGCAACTATAACAATAAACCAAGTGAAGAGATTGATTAGAACTATGGGAAGTGTAGTAACTGTAGAGAGAAGATGAGAAAGAAGCAATCGGAATCGAACTCACCGGATTGGGGTGAGCCTTAACCCATTTTTTTGTATTTTTTTGATTATGTAAAAATGATGCAAATAAACTGAAATTTTATTTAAAACAGTAAATTAACTGAGTTAAATGGGTTGAGAAAGCTTATGGAATGGATCAGCTTGAGTTGAAGCCGAGTTGGTTGAGAAAAGGCCGGTTCGGGTAGCTTTGCACCCTTCTGGCGCGACTTAGGTGCGGAGGATTCTACGAACGACCCCGATGTCAGAATCAAGTTCCGTTTGTTGTAGTAGATGAAACACTAAGAGAGGAAGAGTTCCTATGTTGATGACTTCTCCTAAATCCTCCTGTATAAGTCAGTAAAAATTCTGAAAGTGGGAGGATATAGAAAACAGAACCTGGATGCGCGCCCTCAGTGTGGCAATCGCCACGAACAAACGGAAAGTCGGAATTGAGTGCCGTCAGTTGGAGATGAAAGAGGAAGAAGAGAGGAACAATTTGTATGTTGAAGACTTTTGCAGAAAAAGCCCCATATTTTCTGCAAAAGTCTATGAAGATGGTTGATGAAGAACACCCGGATCGAGCCTTCTCTTTCACCTCGGGATCGATTTCTTGACTTCAGATCGCCTTTGGACGTCGGGACGGCTTTGGAAAAGAGCTTGGACGACCTATGGACGATCTAGGCACTGGGGATTAACCTTGGGTCATTGAGAATGGCCCTCAATTTATAGGGGAAGGAAGCCGGTGCAAAATTTAGAAACTGGACCGACCGCGCCCCCGGGTTTCAAAGAGGAGGAGGGCGCGCAGGGCGCGCCCTCAAACCAAGGGTGCGCAGGGCGCGCCCCCAGTTCGGGGGCGCGGTCTGCGCGCCCCCCTGTTTCAAAGGAAGCGGGGGTGCGTTACGCGTCTCACTGCTAAAAATCGACGGAAACTTCCGGAAATTGCTAAAAATCGACTTGCCATACGTAACGCGCCCCCGAACCGGGGGCGCGGTACAAATAATCGAAAATCCTCCGCAGAAACCTTCCAAAAATCCGGTTTAGAAGGTGCTAATCGGGGTAATTTGTGATTTAAAGAAACTGACCGCACCCCCGGGTTGAGGGCGCGCCCTCCTATTTCAAAGGGAGCGAGGGCGCGGTACACTCTCTCTCCTGCGCGCGTGTTCCGCGAGCTGTATCTTGCAAACGGGATGTCCGATTCGGCTCCCGTTTGTCGCGTTGTAAAGAGGGCCTTCACCCGCACCTCCTCAAGTTGATAAACCAGCTGGCATGACTCCCGTGACGTTCGCACGGGGCTTTCTTCCGGTTTACCCTCTCGCTGAAAGCCGAAACCCGGGGCGAAGATCCGAAAGAGCACGGTTCTAGTCGAGAAATCTCGGGTCAACTCGGGATGACTTAAAATGATGACCGAACAAGTCCGGTACGACCGGAAAACCCGAAGTCATCGAAAAATTTGATATTAACCCAGTAAACGTGAACCGAAACTCGGAAAAGCCGGGAAACCCTAAAATTGACCGACATGGCCAAATGGCCCCGGTTGATGAAAATATTCGGTTAGAATCTATCCGGATGACCTGAAAAGACGCGGTGATGACCGGAAAGGCCTAGCACGTGGTCCGGGATAGCCGTGTCAGCACATATCGTAAAAGCCGTAACTAAAGCCGTCATTGACCGACGCCTACCGAAATGACTTCTCAGAAACCCTGAATGTTACGGAACACATGCGTGACTCCCGAGACCTTCAATTATGGACCATTCAAGGTTGGTCATCGAGCAGGCTTCGTGTTTTTACAGTTCACATGCGGCCCTCGCTTGAAAGTTACGGCAATATTCCGGAAATCATTAGTCCATTCTCAACTAACAAGGGGGGCTCCACCAATGTCCTTAGCTCATCTACATAAGGTAATCCGGATCAGATAACGGTCAAATAAAGGATATTGACTATGGAATAAGAGTCTGGGGCTCTGAATCAAGCCAATTTGGCGTGTCTACAGCTTGCCTCGCCTTGATGTCGGCTTTGCAAGGGAATGGCATGTAGCGGAACGAAGTGAAGCGTAGAGAAAGCGTAGTGAAACGAGATGGATCGTAGTGGAATGTAGTGGAGTGAAATGGCGATGGACTGAAAAGGTGGCATCAAGGTGTAGATATAGACACGCTCAATGACCAGATTCGGCAAGACGAATCTCCTCAAGTCTCCTGGTTAACCGCCATGTTTCATCAAGTCTTCCTATGTTCGATTGGTAAGAGATGTGCCATTGGCACGAGAGAAGAATAGCCAACCCCCAACACGGTGGGGAGTCCCCGAAACATGGGTTCGTAGGTTCATCATCAGTCCGTAACACGATCTTTGCGGCTAAAATTTAAAAAGAGATTTGTTTTGAAAAAGTAAAAGAATACCAATCGAGGACATTCAGGCTCTTAGATTCATTTAAGTCTTCCAAGAGACAAGATTCAATTCGGAACGGAATGATCTCAGATTCCGAAAGGCAAATGTTTAAGCATAGACCGTGAAGATAGTGATGGTGCAAGTTCTGATCAAAATAGAAGGCCCTTGGCGGGATGAATTGGCTGCCGTGGTGGGATGAATAGCAAAGAAGTGTTGAAATGACCACAGTGGTGAAAAGAAATGAAAGATTTGAGGGCACAAAGTGGTTACCGAACACGGTGGGATTAATAGACACGGTGGGACCAGAAAATATGGTGGGACCAGAAAATATGGTGGGATTAGAAAACATGGTGGGATTAGAAAACACGGTGGGATTTAGAATGATCGAGAGAGTGAGAAGGTGAAGTTTAGTAAATGATGTATTCAATGATAAAACAAAATGTAATGCAATTAACGCTACATGATGCATGCTGGGCTCAATAAAACAAAACAACACTTGTATAACAAATAGTTGAAGATATAGATTGTCTATGAGGTCAAGATACCCATTCGGGAACCATCGTCCCTAATAGTACAACTTCGGCTTATCCGTGAGCATTAGAGATGACCCGACCGTCGTAGATTTTGATGAAGGGGATCTCGAGTCAAGTCTTCTCCATACTCAAGGTCTTCAACAAATAATGCATAAGATAATAATACACGACTAGCGACATATATGCTAGTCGACAAGTTATGGGGGTTTCCCATGTCTATTCTTCTGTTTCCGCAAGCAATTCCTGTCTTTCATCAAAATGTTAGTTTCGAATGGACAATAATGTCCACTCGACTTTAATAAAGGCCAAACATAAATAAATTTAATTTAGCAAAATTTCTTGAATTTTTTATGATTTTTCCTGATTTTTTTTATTTTTTTCTGAATTTTTGAGGAATTTTGGAAGAATTTGACCGAACGCGCCCCCGAACCAGGGGCGCAGCCTGCGCGCCCCCACTTTGGGGGCGCGTTCGATCCCAGTTTCCTGTTTTGACCGAATCCGAATCCGGTTCAAATCGGGACAGATTTCCCCTATATAAACACCTCTTAGGATGACCAAATCATCCTACCAACACCCAGGATGGCTCCTCCTTTGAAAAAGTAGCGTGTTGGCTCGGTTTGAGGTATTTCAAGAGTCCTGGGTCATCTGTAGGCCAGAATCGGCGACGACTTGGTAAGTTCGCTGCCAATTTTAGTTTTCAACCACTTTTCTACTTCTTTTCTCTTAAAAATTTTCTTTTATCTCTGTTTGGGTGTAGGATTACCCAAACTTCCCAGGTCCACGCCGGTATTGCTCTCCTCCCTGGATTTCTGGCTTGCTTGACGTCCTCGGCTTGTCGGTCAGAGCAATTCTTTGAGATTGGGGCTTAACCGGGCTCTTGATCCATGTCTAGCAATATTCAGGCTACTCCCTTGACTTCGGTTTGATAGGAGCTCTTGTTGAGTTGTGGCACCCCGACACTCACACGTTCGTGTTCGGCAGCTTTGAGTGTACAGTTCTTCTTGAAGAGGCAGAGCTCCTTCTCGGCCTCCCTCGGACTAAGAAGGGAGAAACTGAAGGTATGTTCATCTTTTCAGGACCCCTCTCTTGCTTGGAATTCTTGCAGGATTTTGTCGAGGCTCGGCAGATCAGCACCTTGTTGGCCGGCAAGCGAATTAGTGTTCCCAAGTTAGCGGCTTGGACAATCTCTCTTCTGACGGCTCCTGGTCTGGACGAGGACCGGATTCTGCGCGGTGCAAAGGGTTTCGTGGCTTGCCTTGCCGTGGTGTTCTTGTTTCCTGCGGAGGATGGTTTCCTGGAGGTTGATCAACTTTCGTGCATCCGCGGCATCTGGAGTGGTGCGCGGTTGGGGCCTTCAGTTCTGGGCTACTTGTACTGCGGACTGTCCGCAGCTTGCGTGGGCCGTCCTCCCTTTGGCAATGCGCTTCTACTGGCTTGCTGGGCCGATCTTCACTTTAAGTTCGATCCAGCCGGTGAGGTGGCCACCAGGTCGCAGCTCTTCCGCCGCAGCCCCTTGTTCCCATATGCCGATGCGCTTGGCTTCGGCGAGAGAGTCGCCAATAGGTGTGCATCAGTGAAGAAGAGGCCGGACTGGCGTGCTCACTTTGCCTCCATGAACCGTTCTAGCTTCTTGCACTCTTCTGCTTCCTTGATGCAGAAGGACTTCCAGGTGTGCTTTGTGCCCGGCGTTGATCTCCGCCTGGTTACAGGTTCGGCCTTTGTGTTGTACAATGCTCACCGTTGCCACTCCCAGATCGGCTTGCCTCGGTACGAGTTGTCCAAGCTGTCCCACCTGCCACCTATCAAGGGTAGGCATCTTGGCTCAGCGGATGACGAGGAGGAGGCGATCTCAGTCATTGCCTTGTGGGAGACGAGTCGGGTGTGCCGCCCAGGCCTCCTGATTGAGGAGGACTCTGATCGGAAGTGCCGCTACATCTCTGCGTTGAAGCTTCTACTTGCCTGAGAGTCTTCTTTTCCTGCTTTAACTTGTCAGCCATGTTGTTTTTATTTTGAATAAACAATGAATTATTTATAGCAAGTTTGAGTGAAAATTTAAAAGAAATTTACCTTGTTTCGGAAAAATGCAAGACATATGTTGACAATTATAATGAATATACCTTGTTATTTTCAACACCTTGAATATTTTTTAACATGAAACAAGATATTTTTGAAAGGTTTTAACATGCCTTTTTTCTTTAGGTAAATTTTCAGAGCAAACCGTGAGTCTGATGAATTTTCTTTCGGTGACTCCTTGATCGGCTCGATTTTCTGAACGGGTTGGAGCTTTCTGAAAGTTTCGCCATTTTTATCAATTTTTCTCTTGAAAAATACATTTTCAGTCATTTCTGACTAATAAATGTATAGAATTTTCTCCTGACCCCTGAAAAATGTTAGCTAGTGATGATAAAAAACATGAATATGTCTAGCTAATTTAGGAATTGAGACATTCAAAGTTATGTGAAAAGAGGGATTTTTGGTGAGAATTTAAATAGATTTTTTCTTCACAAAATTATTTTGAGCAAACCGTGCATCAGATCGGAATTCTTTCGGTGGCGTTGCGATCAGCTCGATTTTGTGAACCTTGGGTTATATTTTCAAACTTCTCTCATTTTCACATTTTTACTCTCTATAAATACCCCCTGGGGGTAAGTATATCTCATTTCCACCTGTACACCATCTCTCCTCGTGCCAGAAGCTCCAGAGTTCCATCTTAGATACGGAGTCCGAAACGTCGTCAAAGGTTAGTGCCCCTGTCATAAAAAATGTAGATCGGGTTATGCTCTTCTATTTGGTTCAAGTTTCACGCGATTCCGAGTTGATTTGACGAAGTTATCGCGAAAATAAGGATCGAGCGTTGAGAGGGTGCGGTCAACGCAAAATGTTGACCGCGCCCTCGGACGGGGGGCGCGCAGAGCGCGCCCCAGGTTCGGAGACGCGCAGACCGCGCCCCCAAGAGGAGGGCGCGGTCTGCACGCCGTCTCTCCCCTCACCGGGAAGGGGCGCGCAGAGCGCGCCCCTAATATGAGGGCGCGCTCAGCGCGCCCTCCCTCTCCGAAGGAGGGGAGGGCGCGTTCGGGTGATTTTTTTTTTATGAATGAAATAAAAATGTATGTAACAATGTTTGATATCAACTACCCTTTTGGCATAGATGCCGAGACGTGTTCGCCGCCCCGACTCTGATTCCGAGGAGCCCGAGCTTCCGGCAGTCCGAGAGGTACATTTTCTTTTCCTGCACTTAATGATTAGCTCCTTTGAATTTTGACAATAAAAATTGAGTGAACTAATGAAATGATTCTATTGCAGGCCCGGATAAAATCCCGGATCTCGTGGGACCTGGTGCATGCTGCCTACTTAGGCCTACCTGATTTCCAGCAGGTTCGGTTAGAGGAGATGGGGTTTGGGCCCATCCTCCGGGTGACTCCTTTTTGGGAGGACCTACCACTGGTGCAGGTCCTCCGTGAGTCCTGGGACCCAGACTCCTTCGTGTTTCTGTTCCTGTGGGGGCACATGGTGCCCTCCTTAGAGGATGTTGCACCCATCACCGGTCTTCGCGTTTACGGTAGGCCGGTGGTGTGTGCCACCTCTTCCGACTATTCGCGGGAGTTCCGGGCCCTCTTCGCATATGAGCCTGAGTTCGACCCAGAGGATGGCCTACGCACCATCGCCAGACTAGAGGTTGGTGAGATGGTAGGCTTGGTGGATGCCGAACGTGTCCGTGGTGAGAGCCAGGACAGCTTTTTCTGTCGCATGGTCGGCAAGGCTGCAGCGGCATTTACCGGGTTACCTAGCACTTTGGAGGCGGATGTAAACCTGCGCCGCTTCCTCCTCTTCTTCTTCGGGCGCCTTTTGTTGGGCTCGAAGACGGACCGCATCCATCTGCGGTTCCTCTCTTTGCTTGCTGACCTGGAGCAGGTTGGCACGTACGCGTGGGGGGCAGCGATGCTCGCCCATTTGTTCTGTGGCCTCCAGCCTGAGGCGGGTTCTGTTTCGGTTGCCGGCTTCTCTCCTTTTCTTCAGGTGACTTTTAGCAGATTTCCTTTCTTGTACACTTGTATTGCTCTTCTTTGCTCTGACGAGTTGTGCCTTTTACAGGTCTGGAGCTACCTCTACTTCCCCCTGGGTCGGGCACAGCAGTCCTACCTCGACCTCCTCCCCCTGATGGCTCGTTGGGAGCCTATCCGCCCTACTTGTGGCCATCGCAGCCAGTTGGCTTCGATTCGTGCACAGATTCTCCGCTTCCCACACACTGAGGTATGTGTTTAATTTGTGTATCAATATTCTCCTGTTGAAATAATAATCATGATTTTGCTTCCACAGGTGTGTTGGAGGCCATATCTCATGACTGATGACCATCTCCAGCCCTGGATTGCCATGCTGGTCGGGTCTTTGGCCGCGATCTTCATCTTCTGTGTGTCAATGAGCTGGCGCCACTGTGGCTTCGGTTCTCGGCACGCGCCCTCGGTCTGGAGCAGGACTGGTTGGAGCCTCCTCCTCCTCTACCCCTAGTTGGTGCTCGTCCCAGGCGCCTTCTCCTCCCCGTGGACTGGGTGGAGAGGTACCACGCCTCGATCACTTTGTGGTATGAAGGCGGCGAGGTAGTTATTGGCTGGGCAGAGGATAGCCGAGACTACCTTTGCCGATACGCGGAGGCCACTTGTTCGTTCCAGAGGGTCAGGTAAATGCTTCTCACTTTCCTTTAATTCTGTGTTGTTGTTCTCTTCTGACCTTCATGTCATTTCAGGAGGCTCGGGCTCTACTGCTACGCCAACAGCTGGAGATTGTTGACCTTCGGCAGGAGGTGGCCACTCTTCGTGGCATGCTGGAGACTGAGGTAGACACTGCCTTTGACCTTCATTGGTATCCTCAACATATGATTGCCTTGCTCTGATGTGTTTTTTCTTCTGTTCACAGCGGAAGACTCGTGCTGAGGGTTCACCTCCCTCTCTGTCGAGGGAAGAGGTGGCTGAGCTCCGCCAGCGTCTTAGTGAGGCGAGAGAGGCCCTGACGACCAAGGAGGTAGAGGTATCTTTCATTGTTGTCTATTCTGGTTGTTGATTTTTCTTGGTTCATATACTTCCTCTTCTTCCAGGTTGCCGAGCTTCAGAGTAGCTTGTCCTCCCGTATCCAGTCCTTGGAGTCTGAGGTGGAGACATTGCGGTCTGCCCCAGCCGATCTTCGTTCCCAGATGATCGTCTTGGATCTCCGCCTTCAGCACGAGAGAGCCAAGCGCGAGATGGAACGCCAGCATAGCCAGGCCATGCGATCTCTGGAGCAGATGCACCTGCAGGCACAGGTTCGTTTGTCGGCAGCAGAGGCGACAGTCGAGCCAGAGTTTCACCCATCAGAGCAGCTCCCATCGGAGTGGCACGCACCGGAGTGGTGGCGCTGCTCGTAGTTGGGGTCACCACGGGTGGAGCCAGCAGGGGCAGAGTGGCCAGAGCCAGAGCCATGAGCACGGTGCTTCTGCGTTCCTGGCCACTTCTTCAGAGCGTCGCCGCAATGAGGCGGCTGCAGCAGCTTTGGCGGACACGGCTACCATGCCTCCTCCACGTGGTCATTCTCCTGGAGGGGGTAGCAGCAGGCACTGATTTCTATAGCAGGCTTAGCTTTTCTGATGTTGTAGCTGCTTTTCTTCTTTGTTGTAGCACTTAATGGCATAATTAGATCTTCACCTGTTTGCTTCAGTGTTTATTTGATCTGCTTGACATTGCTCAAAAGGGTAGTTAGTATCACATTTCGGCTTAGCCCCTTGCAAGTTTGTCAAGGGGCAAAGCCTTCTAAGAGATAGTAAATAATAAAAATAATTAATAGATGTAGGGTTAAAAGACATACCTGTTGGCGAGATTCTCAACCCTCCTTGACTTGTGTTTCTTTTCTGAAATACTCAATAGAAGGGTTAAATCTGTTCTATGGCTTACCCCCTTACCTATTGTCATCTTGCCTTTCTTATATGTCAAGGGGGGCAGCCTTATCAACCAGGTAGAGTGCACAAAATGACAGACAAGGTAAAAGTTAAGAGAGCTTACCTGCTATGGTGAGAGTCGCTCCCTTCTTGATCTCAGAATCCTGCCGTTGAGAGAACTTTCTCCTCTTATTTTAAAGTCCCTGAAAACACTTGATAAAAGAGGATTAGACCTTCATAACAACTCATCCCTTTACCTATTACGGCCAATTTTGACTTAGGTCAAAGGGAGCCCTCTTAATGGGGTGATAATGAAGGTAAATATTCAATGCGGAAATGAAACATGCAAGACATAAAGATAAACATGAATGCTAGCAAAGGCAAAAATCAAGGTTATGCCAAGTTAGATGATTCATTTTTTTTTTAGATTTTTGAAAAGTATTCAATTTTTTATTTTTTAAAGAAATTCAATTTTTTTTTAGATTTTTTTTTCGAAAATATTCAATTTCCTTTGGATTTTTGAAAATATTTGATTTCTTTTTGGATTTTTGAAAATATTCATTTTTTTGGATTTTTGTGGAGAATGTGCCAGTATTGAGACCATTCATCGATCTTTGAGTGTTGATCAAGATTCAAGCAATAAGCATCACGTGTGAATAAGGTTCCTTACCCAGAATCTTTCTTACCCTCTTCTCTTGATCGGTTTGGATTCCCCATGAGTTTGGATAGTTTATCCTACCCTAGGGGTTTTAAGATGGAAGAATAATAGAGGAGGTCTTTGATAGGATTTGGGGGTGTTGAGGCGGGTTTCTCTACTCATGCCCAAATTGCCCGTTGGGGTTCGGCCTCTTCGGGTCTTTTCTACATGTGGCACTTACTTAGACAAGTCTTTGACCTGTGGGGTCATTGCCCATCTTTTGGTGCCTTTTCTTCATTTTCTATTATTCCGGGTACTCATTCAGACATGCCCATATTTGTTTAAACCTGTGGGGTTCATTGCCCATCTTTTGGCACCCTTTTGCTCCCTATGAGATGGCCTCCTACTAAGACGGCGGGCATTTTCGATACTATCCTCCTCTAGTCCCCTTCACCTATCTTGGACCGAATAGAAGAGAATAGGGTAAGGTTTCCTTTCCGCCTTCAGGGTTCTTCCTTGCCTCTCTCGAGTGTTGGGCTATCCAGATTCTGGGATCGGGAGGTGTTGTGTGTGCAAGGTGATATCTACCCTTGACTTCTAGCTAACACCCTTGGATCGATGACTTAATATCATACTAGAAATTCTCCATATTCTCTTCTTAGGAAAATATTTTTTTAGGTAAACGCCGTTCCATGGATGGTTCAATTTTTCTCCATCGGCGTTGGTTAGCTTATATGCATTGCCTGTATATTTTTCAGTTATAACAAAAGGCCCTTCCCAGTTAGGTTGCAACTTGGAGCGGGGACCACCCGGCTTAACGAATATACGTTTGACTACCATCTCACCGATTTCAAACTTTCTCTCTACCACCCTCTTTTGATAAAATCTTTTCAATCGGTTCTGATAAGTCCGGGCATGCTCGGAAGTGGCCAACCTTCTTTCATCTAGGAGTTCAAGTTGTACAAGGAGAGATTCTCGCCTCTCATCGAAAGGGATGTCCCTATCGAGTTGAACTCGGAGTGATGGAAGGAGTACTTCGTACGGGACCACTGCTTCCATCCCATATGCGAGAGCATACGGGGTTTGACCAGTGGGGGTCCGTACAGAAGTACGATAAGCCCATAGGGCATCTACAAGCTTATCTGGCCAGTCTGCGAACTTGCTAGACTTACAGGTTTTCTTAATGATTTTAATCAAAGTTTTGTTGGTGGCTTCTGCTTGTCCGTTGCCTTGAGGGTAATAAGGAGATGAATGATGCAATGCAATGCGGTACCTGTTGCAAAGATCACACAGATCTTGAGAGAGAAATTGTGGTCCGTTGTCGGTGATGATGTCGCTGGGTATCCCAAACCTGGCGATGATGTTGCATTTGATGAAGGAGCACAGTGTTGATGCCTTGATCTCCACGAACGCTTCCGCTTCTGCCCACTTGGTGAAGTACTCTGTTGCCGTCAGGATGAACGATTTGGAACGGATTTCAGAGTTAAGATCACTTAGAGGGCCAATGATATCGAAAGCCCACATGGCGAAGGGCCATGGGGCATGTATCGGATGAAGGGAAGATGCGGGAGAATGGATCTTGTCGGCATGGAGTTGGCAAGAATGACAGTGCCGGACAAAGATGGAGCAATCCTCTTCTAGGGTTGGCCAATAATACCCCTGCCTGATGATTTTCTTGGCAAGAGCTTGAGCATTGACATGGCCCCCCCAGACCCCGGAATGTGCTTCCTTAAGCACCAATTCTGCCTCTTCTTCATCAACGCATCTCAATAAAATTCCGCTCAGGCTCCTCTTGTAGAGCACCCCTCCTAGGATGGTATACCTCTGGGATACTCTTCTGATGGCCTTCTTTTCTTTTGCATTTGATCCAGGTGGATATGTCTGATCTTGACAGTACCTTGCGATCTCATCAAACCAAGGTTTCTCACCCTCATCTAACTCTTCCAACTCGATTAACGAAATCTTCTCTTTCTGCTCTAGATATTCCTTCCTGCCAAATCTCTCCTTGATCTTCAGAAATCGACCATCCTTAATCGCCGGTATCGACCTCCTACGGACATGGATAGTCCGCACCTGTCTACCTAGCGGGACTGATAGAGATGAAGATAAGGAGGCTAGGGCATCAGCAAGGATGTTCTGAGCTCGAGGAACATGGACAAAAGTGAGTTTGGAAAAGAGTTTGATGTAGCAAGAAGTGAGTTCTTGGTAAGGTTTGAGGTTTGGATGAGAAGTTCGGTATTTGGTTAGGACTTGGCAAAGAATTAGTTGGCTATCACCTATCACTCTTAATTCCGTGGCACCATAGAAATGAGCGGCCTCCAGCCCGGCCAGCAAG
This sequence comes from Cryptocoryne crispatula var. balansae, assembly GCA_036172225.1. Taxonomy (NCBI): domain Eukaryota; kingdom Viridiplantae; phylum Streptophyta; class Magnoliopsida; order Alismatales; family Araceae; genus Cryptocoryne; species Cryptocoryne crispatula. Next base: position 20,305,191 of record CM069926.1, on the reverse strand, counting down.
GCTTCATACTCAGCTATATTGTTGGTTGCTGGGAAGTCAAGCTAAAATGCCTGTGGAATGGTGACACCCTCGGGTGATAGAAAGACGATTCCTATTCACTTACCGTGTGAATTCAGAGCCCCGTCAAAATATAATGTCCAAAGGTGGGAAGATCGAATCAACATTAGTTCGTCATCTGGGAGCTCCGATTGGACCGGGTCAAAGAGGGGTATAAGGTGATGGGCTAGATGTTCGGCAATGGCATAGCCCTTAATCGCCTTCTGGGGGACATAGGTGATATCAAACTGGGAGAGGAAGCTCTGCCAACGACCTAACCGATCAGTTAGAACAATTTTCTCCAGAAGCAATTTGATGGGATTGATGCGGGCAATAAGAATGACCTCATGAGCTAAGAAATAGTGTTTAAGCTTCTGAACTACCCAGACTAGTGCAGCATAGGTCTTCTCCACTACAGTATACTTCTGCTCACATGGATCAAAGATCTTTGACAAATAGTAAGTTGCCTTCTCTTTCCCTTCTTCATCAACTTGTGCAAGGACTGCCCCAAAAGAATTCTCCAAAACCGAGATATATAAAACTAAGGGCTTGCCAGGGACTGGTGGTCTAAGCACAGGGGGACTAGCCAGGTATCTTTTCAAACCATCGAATGCATCCCGGCACTTCGAATCCCATTTGAACTCGGCCCCCGCCTTGGTCAACTCATAGAAAGGTTTACACCTTTGGGAGTGTTGTGAGATGAACCGGCGGACAAACTGTAGCCTCCCGATTAATCCTCGAAGTTCTTTCATATTTCTCGGAGGAGGCATACCAATGATTGCCTTGGCCTTGTTTGGTTCGATCTCTATGCCCCTTTTGCTCACTATGAACCCCAAAAATTTTCCTGAGGATACTCCAAACATGCATTTCTTTGGGTTCATTTTCAATTTATATTCCCTAGCCCTTTGCAAGACCTTTCTTAACACTTCAGGATGATCTTCTCGAATTTTGGACTTAACGACCAGGTCGTCCACGTACACCTCTACAAGGGTATGCATCATGTCATGGAAGATAGCCATCATTGCCCTCTGATAGGTAGCACCAGCATTCTTCAGTCCAAAGGGCATGACGACATAGCAGTAGGTTCCCCAAGGTGTGGTGAACGAGGTCTTCTCCTGGTCCTCTTCGGCCAACCGAATTTGATTATATCCAGAATAGCCATCCATGAATGACAACATCTCGAATCCAGCAGTGTTATCAACCAGTACGTCAATATGAGGTAGAGGAAAGTCATCTTTAGGACACGCTCGGTTCAAGTCCCTGAAGTCTATACAGATCCGAACTCGGCCATCCTGCTTCATGATAGGGACTATGTTTGCCACCCATTGCGGATAAAGGACGACCTTAATGAATCTTTCTTGATGTAACTTGTCGACCTCTACTTTCATTTTAAGTGCAACATCAGGGTGGAATCTCCTTAATTTTTGTTTCACCGGGGTAGCTCCAGGTTTCAAAGTTAAATGATGTTCAACTAACAAGTTGTCTAACCCCGGCATGTCCTCGTATATCCATGCGAACGTGTCCTTATATTCTTCCAAAATTTTAATTAAACTCTGTTCTTCAGTGGGAGTGAGGTTTGCGCTTAAGAGGATTGTCTTCGGATCTTCCGGTGTTCCGAGATTCAATTCTTTTGTCGGTTCATCCACCGTGGCTAATGGTTCTTCAAATCTTTTAAGTCCAGAGGCATACGCATCAGCCAAGTCCTCAATTCCATCCTCGAAATCAGGATCTTTTTCTGATAAGACCTCATAAACTCCCAGTGTATGATCTACATTGAATTCATCCTCATATTGGATTTCATCAAGCTGGATAGCATTTTCCAAAAACCTTGGCAGCCGTGCACATTCCTTGCATTTTTTAGCTATTTGTTGGAGATATCTCTCTGGCACACGTTTACCTCGAATTTTCTTCTTTTCTACCCTAACTACTCCAAAAGAAGACGGAATTGAAAAGGTGGTATTTACAATGGGTGATGGATCGAGCAGATCGATCAATGAGTTGGAGAAGAGAGGTCCCTGATTGGGAGCACTCTCCGAGACAAGTAGAGACGTCTCCTCAATGGAAAACTGAGTTTGCGAGAGGACGTTTTTTTTGGGTATTTTGGGTATTTTCAATTACAAAAAGAGAATGAGCCGATGGGGCTCGAGAAAAAATAGAAAGCTTAAGCAAATGGAAGAAAAATGTGCTCGCGGGCCCGATGATGACAAGAAATGGGCAGATAGGCCCAAAGCTGGTGAAAAGATCTAAGGGGCACGTGGGCCCAAATGGTGGGCACGCGGGCCCAAAGCAAGAAAATAAATCTAAAGGGCACGTGGGCCCGACTGGTGGGCACGCGGGCCCAAGGTTGTTGGATTGGAATGGGCATAGAAGCCAGTGGAGTAAGAAGATTTGAATGGGCTCTCAGGCCCAATGATCAGTTCAGGTGGCCATTTCGGCCCAGAAGTGGGAATTGGGCTAGATAGCCCATCGGGTGAATCTAAGAGGGAGAGTGTGAGGATTTTGAAATACGTGACCGTAGGATATGGCTCACGCGGGATGTTGTTTGGAGGTGGGTTCGAGTGGACAAGTTGTTTAGAGATGGACTTGCCCTCGACTGGTTCTTCCTCCTCTGTGAACAACCGGGCCAAAGATGAACTCAGGTTGTCCACTTCCTCCTCTTGCTCTGGTTCCTTCTTCCTCTTGACTGGTTCTTCTTCTTCATCCCCGGCCATCATCATGGTCTCCCCTTTGATAAAGAATTTTTGGAGTCCCATGGCATTTTTTGGCCGGTAGACCATCCGCGGAGTGAAACTGGGCTCATAGCCAAGCCCGTGTCTCTTTGGTCTTTGTACGGCTTTAATGGGGTGCACAACCCCCTGCAGCTCCTTTCCCAACCCCTTTCCTGGCTGATAGCCCATCCCTTTCATCATCCGCCATGCAACTGAATCTGGAGGCGTCGTCAATACCATGACCTCAGGTAGCTCTGTAGTTGAAACCAACGGCTGGACAGATTTTGATATTGGTAGTGCAGAAGAGGGGTCATCCACGTCATTCAGAATGGGGATGTTGGTTACATTGATCACCTGGCCCTTGTATGGGAACTTCAGACACTGGTGATTAGTGGAGGCAACAGCTCCTATTGCCTCAAGGTACAGGCGTCCCAAGATAGCTTTGAATGTAGGGTCCAATTCTAGAACGTGAAACTCGGTGGTGACAGCACACAGCCCGAGCCCTACTTTCAATGTAACCACCCCTCGTGCCGGCTTCCGGGAGTTGTCATATGCGGTCACCGTGACGGCAGAAGGCTCGATTTCTTCATCGGAGATGCCGCAAAGTTGCAATGTTTCTGGCGGCATGACATTTATGGATGCTCCGGTGTCAATCAAGCAGGACTTGATCTCCACGCCTCGGATGACTACTGCGACACGCAAGGCATACTTTCTGATCTCTGGCCGTGCCAACTCCTCCTGTGTAAATGTGAGTGCCGGATGTTCACTCCTCGGGGTCAGGACAGTAATGATCTTCTCGGGCGGGAGGTCCTTATTGACCATGACCCGCTGCAAGTATTGTTGTAGAATGTCCTGATGGTTCTTCGACCTCTTTATCAGCTCCAGAATTGAAATCCGTGCTGGCATTTTGTCCAAGTGCTTCAATAAGTCATATGCCGTGCCGGGCAACGGTTCTTCCACTGCCTCCTCTTCTACTTGCTCCTGTGGTTGCATCACGGCGTGGGGGAAGACCCTTTGGAACATCCTCCCTCTACGAAGTACCGGTGCCAGCGTGGTAGAGGGAAGTGGTGATGATGGTGATGGTAGGGTTGGTTGGTATGTTGAGGAGCCCGTGGTAGGTAGGGGTGGTGAGGATCGGATGATGAGGGGTCGTGGATTGGTGGAGGTTGGTATGTTGGGTGATGGTTGGGGTGTTGGTGGTGACGGTCTAATGATGAGGGGTCGTGGGGTGGCAGTGACTGGTAGGTTAGGTGATGTCTGGGGTGTTGGTGGCGGTCTAATGATTAGACGCCGTGGAGGATTAATGGTGGTTGGTGGGTTAGGTTGCGGTGATGGTTGGGGTGCTGGTTGGGAGGCTGGTGGCGGTCTAATGATTAAGCATCGTGGAGGGTAAATGGTTGGTGATGGTAGTGGTGTTTGGGTAGTTGGTGGGCTGGGGGCAGCTCTTGGTATAGAGAGTATGGTGCGGTTTGTAGGTGGGGTTGGTATGGCGGGCATGGAGGTGATTTGATCCTCGACCTGCCAACCCTGGGAATGGTGGGTTGACTCCTCGATGGCGGAGTGGACGAGGCCGAGTCGTTGGTTTGGTGGTGCTGGTGCCGGTGCTTGTATGGGTGCATGTACCGGGAGCGGATCTTGGACTATGCCCAGGCCGGGCTGCTGTTGTACTTGTTGTCGCCGTGGTTGATTCTGACGTGCCTTCATCGCTTGTATGGATTCTCCCATCTGTGCCCAGTCAATGTTCCCTTGATCATTAAGGTCATGGATGTAGTCTTTAAACTGGAAACATGCATCCACCGTGTGCCCAGGATACCGATGATAAGCGCAGTACTTGGTTGTGTCAACATTGGCTGGCCATCCTTCTCTCTCCTTTGGAAGTTCCAACTGTTGTTCAGCCATCAATGCATTATAGATATCGGTGAGGGGGAATGGCAGTTGAGGATAGTATTCTCTCTTGGGTCCCCCCCTCCTAGGTCGGTTGGCTGGTGGTGGCACTTGGTTGTAGGCTTGTTGTTGTGGTTGGGGTCGGTTGTAGACATGTTGTTGTTGAGGTGCTCGGTTGTAGGCATTTGGTTGCTGGGGTGCTCGGTTGTAGGTGGGTTGCTGTGGTGGTGCTCGGTTGTATGCAAGTTGTTGCTGGGGCTGAGGAGCTGGGCGGTATTGTTGATTGGGCGGTGGGTTACGGTATTGGCTCTGGCGATACCCACCCTGGTTACCCATGGCATTGATGCTCTCATTGTTTACTACTCCTTCGGTGGTGGGTCCTACAGGTGTAGGCTTTCTAGTGTTACGGGGCTTGGTGTCGAACGGGTTGATCATGGATGCATCCTTAAAGTGGGCCTGGAGGTAGCGGGCACTATCGCACAACTCACTCATGGTTGTTGGGCGCTGCATGATCAGGAGGTTGCAAAGGTTGGGCGTGGTGTTCCCTATGAGCATCCTCACCTGCTCCCCTTCTGAGATGGTATCTACTAGCTGTAGACACGCCAAATTGGCCTAATTCGGAGCCCCAGACTCTTATTCCATAGGCGATATCTTTTATTTGACCGTTATCTGATTCGGACTACCTCATGGAGATGAGCTAAGGACAATGGTGGAGCCCCCCTTGTTAGTTGAGAATGGACCAATGATTTCCGGAATATTGCCGTAACCTTCAAGCGAGAGCCGCACGTGAACTGTAAAAACACGAAGCCTGCTCGATGACCGACCTTGAATGATCTATAATTGAAGGTCTCGGGAGTCCCGCATGTGTTTCGTAACATTCAGGGTTTCCGAGAAGTCATTTCGATAGGCGTCGGTCAATGACGGCTTTCGTTACGTCTTTTTCGATCTGTGCTGACACGGCTATCCCGGACCACATGTTAGGCCTTTCCGGTCATCACCGGGTCTTTTCAGGTCATCCGGGTCGATTCTAGCCGAATATTTTCATCAACCGGGGGCCATACATCCGGTTCGGTCAATTTTAGGGTTTCGTGGCTTTTACGGCTTTCGATTCACGTTTACCGGGTTAATCTCATATTTTTCAATGATTTCGGGTTTTCCAGTCATACCGAACTTGTTCGGTCATCATTTTATGTTATCCCGAGTTGACCCGAGATTTCTCGACCGGAACCGTGCTCTTTCGGATCTTCGCCCCGGGTTTCGGCTTTCCGCGAGAGGGTAAACCGGTAGAAAGCCCCGTACGAACATCTCGGGAGTCATGCGGCTGGTTTACTGACTTCAGGAGGTGCGGTTGAAGGCCCTCTTTCCAACGCGACAAACGGGAGACGAATCGGACATCCGGTTTGCAAGATACGGCTCGCGGAACACTCACGTAGGAGAGAGAGTGTACCGCACCCCCGCTCCGCTTGAAAGGTGAGGGCGCGCCCTGAGCGCCCTCAACCCGGGGGCGCGCCCTGCGCGCCCCCGTTTCCTTTGAAACGCAAGGGCGCGGTCAGTTGCTTTAAATCGGAAATTACCCCGATTAGCACCTTCTAAACCGGGTTGTTGGAAGGTTTCCGGGGAGGATTTTCACTTATTTGTACCGTGCCCCCGGTTCGGGGGCGCGTTACGTATGTCAAGTCGATTTTTAGCAATTTCCGGAAGTTTCCGTCGATTTTTAGCAGTGAGACGCCGAATGCGCCCCCTCCCCCTTTGAAACAGGGGGGCGCGCAGACCGCGCCCCCGAACTGGGGGCGCGCCCTGCGTGACCTTGGTTTGAGGGCGCGCCCTGCGCGCCCTCGTCTCCTTTGAAGCGAGGGGGCGTGGTCTGTCATGTTTCTAAATTTTGCACCGTCTCCCTTCCCCTATAAATTGAGGGCCATTCTCAACGACCCAAGATTAATCCCCGGTGCCTATCTCGTCCAGAGGTCGTCCAAGCTCTTCTCCAAAGCCGTCCCGACGTCCAAAGACTGATCCGAAGTCTTCTCTTCTAAGTCATCATCTTCTCAGTCAATTTCAGTACATTTAATGGTGGATTCAACCTATGCATCCTTCATAGAAATTGTTACCCGGTGAGTTATATTTTATCTCCAACAAGAATCATTCAATTTTGATATCTTTGGTGCCCATAGCATGTCCTACATCGACATTGTGATGGGAGTTTCCAGAACTTCACTGCCCAAGATCCGGCTTATCAAGTAAATTCAGATTACTTATCATGATATTCAGGCAAACTTGTCTTCATATAAAACCACCCTCGGTGAGTTATCTTTATTTTTAAATAAATTTCATTTGATTCTTACATCGGTGCTGTCCTCTACGGTCTCTGCATCAGAACCGCGCAGTTTACATTAAATCTGTCCAACCCGGTTGCCACTTTGCCTGGGTTGTGTTGTCTTTAACCATTTATATTCTTTTTTCTTCATTCAAATCATTTAGTTCATATTTAAGCATCATTTTTATTCTATTTTAATCATTTCATACATCATCAAAAAACCAAAAAAAGGGGTTAGGGCTAACCACGAATCCGGTGAGTTTGTTTCCAGTTGCCGTTTATGTTATTGTTTTTACAAGTTACTACACTTCACTCAGTTCTAATCCTTCTTCACTTGTTTTCTTGTCTTATTGTCTTCTAGTTGCACAAATACATCAAGCTAGCATTGGTTGGACTCTCCCTCATCGGCCGGCCGAAGAGGAAGAAGGTTGAACTCACACTCTCTCTCCCACGCTAAGGTACACACGGTCAAATTCAACTCAACTTATTAATTTACATCCTATAAATCGGAGCCCGCGGCTCCTGGCGACCACATTTCTCATGCTTTAATTTCATTCACTCCTCACTTTCCTCCCACATGACCCGAACCATCTCCGGTGCTCGAGCGACGCCGTGAGATGAAAGTTCGGGGATCAATGTGAGTGTGGGATCAAGGTGAGGAGTCTTTACTGCTTTCCGAGTGTTTTTTGATTCACTCCCTTTTTCCCCTATTCCATCTTTCACCTTCTTATCTTGAGGTGCCGATCCGGAACCCGTTTCTGGAGTCGACACTAGCCTCTCAGCCATTCCCCTCCACCGATCAGCAAATCTGGCAAAGTCCTCATCCGGCCTCATCTTTTCGGCAATCAAATCAGTTATCGAGTAGGCTGGCCCCACCCGATCCTTGTACCTCTGTAGAAACTTTGCCTTGACGATGTCAAAATCTGCCGCCTCAATGGAATCAAGAGAATAGAACTAGTCCAGGGCGGATCCCTCCAATGACCGACGGAATAGGAAGGCAAGGGCTTTGCGGTCATTTTTCCAGAACGCGGAGTCGTAGAGAAAGCTCTTTAGATGGTTGAGAGGATTACCAGTCCCATTGTAACGTTGGAAGACTGGTATCTCTGAAGGAGGAAGGTGTATAACTGGGAAGGATGGGACAGAGATTTCAGGGATGGCTTTAGAATCGAGGCGGTGCTTCATCTCTTCAAAGCGCTCATCCATCTGCTTAAGTTTGTTCATTAATTCCTGGGTGAGGCTGGATTCCTGAGCCACGGGAGCAAAGTGTTTAGGTGATTGGGTTGGAAGAGGTAGGTTGGAAACAGGAATTGGAATAGTATTATGTGAATGCCCCATAACGGGGTGAGTGGAGACACGGTAGGGTTGCCCAGGAGAAGAGATGATTTGGGGCCTGACTGCTGATTGAGGTGGTGAGGGGGCTTGATTTCCCTCGACCGGATCTTGATTGGCGGGCATCTTGCCCTTTGTCAAGGATTGCACAAGCGAAAAATATTCGGGGTCTAGATGAAGAGATAGACCCTTGAGGAGTTGCTCCACGCTAAGTGATGCAGGTTGATGAGTAGTATTCTGAATTTCTGGATCCCTGACGGCGTTGACATGGCCCTCTGGTTGGACCACGGGTTGCTGAAGCTCGTAGTGACCCATCTCATACTCCTCTTCTTGGCCGTAGTAGTCCGACATCCCGACGTGTCTTCCGGACCTTAGAGTGGGCATCCTGTCAAATTTCCTTACAAAATGGTTGAAAGAAAGCAAATGAAAGGTGTAAATGCAAAGAGAGTTTTTTTGTTTGGTTATGGTTGTTTGTTTGATTTTATTTGGTTTCAATTTGGTTGTTTGGCAAGCAAGTTGAACATAAAAATTAAAGGGATTTTTTTTAGGTGTTTTGAAAGAGGAATTTTTTTTCTTTTCAATTGTTGTGAGCAAGCAAGTTATGCAAACAAGGTTTTAAAATGACTACTCGACAATTATTGTGTTGAAACCATAGATTAGATAGATTGTTAGCAATTGTTCACTCAAGTAGGTATGGTTCCTATTGCTCCAATCTTCAAGACCTAAGGTTATCACTCAATCACCACGAGTAGGTACTTGGGTTCTTAGGGTTTTGGGAAGTGGTACAACCGGCCCAATCGTGCGGAGAGGAATACTCCATGGATGGGAACTTACGGAGGTCTTGATGGAAACCACCAAATCAACTAGGAAGGAATATCCCAGAAGAGAGGTTAGAATCCACCAAGAAGGTGTTTGGAGGGTGAGGGTGTGTTGGGAGAGAGAGCCCCCGCCTCGAATGCCCTACGGATCGGAACGAGTCCGGTACCCGATGCAAAAGCTAATGCAAAAATGAAAAATGGAGGGTAGGAGAAGAAGAAGCAATCAATATGCAAACATGAATGAAAGCTATTAAATAAACCAAACAAGTGAATGCAAACAAGATAAGCAATGAGAAAGTAAAACAAGTAACTAGAAACTAGCAATTAAAAGGTGGTTCGCGCGAGAACCGGCTTGTGTTGGAGTGTCCAATTGGGGAAAAATCTGAAGTAAAGGTAAAAGGATGGTCCACGCGGGGACCGAATTGTAAATAAAGTGGCTCACGCGGGAGCCGAGTTTTGGAAAAGTAGGTGGTTCACGCGGGAACCGGTTTTTTGAAGGAAAAATGGGTGGTTCACGCGGGAACCGGTTTGTTTGATTGGAAAAAGGAAAGGAGGGCCACGTGAGGCCAATCTAATTGGTGCAAAGGGGTGGTCCACGCGGGGACCGATCTTAAAGTGAGTTGGTTCACGCGGGAACCGGTTTAGAAAAGGGTTTGGTTCACGCGGGAACCGGTTTTTTTGTGAAGAAAAGGGTGGTTCACGCGGGAACAGGTGTAAGAGTTGACAAAATGAAAAGAGAGCCATGTGGGGCCAATCTAAAGGTGCTGCAAATGGGTGGTCCACACGGGGACCAATATGAAAGTAAGTTGGTTCACGCGGGAACCGAGTTGGAAAAGAAAGGTGGTTCACGCGGGAACCGGTTTATAAGAAGAAAAGTGGTTCACGCGGGAACCGGGCTGAAATTAAAGACAAGAAATCAAGTCCACATGGAAAACAATCTTAAAGGAAGAGTAATCAGAAAGTTTTTAAAGGTAACATGACATGGAAAAAGGTAAAAGACAAGCCGGTTCACGCGGGAACCAAGTCGGAAAACAACTAGTTGCACGGATCAATCAAGCTAGCATTGGTTGAAGACATTGGTTGTCCCACCGTGGTTGCTGGGAAGTCAAGCGGAAATGCCTGTGGAATGGTGACACCCTCGGGTGATAGAAGGACGATTCCTATTCCCTTACCGTGTGAATTCAAAGCCCCGTCAAAATATAATGTCCACAGGTGGGAAGATCGGATCAACATTAGTTCGTCATCCGGGAGCTCCGATTGGACCGGGTCAAAGAGGGGTATAGGGTGATGGGCTAGATGTTCGGCAATGGCATAGCCCTTAATCACCTTCTGGGGGACATAGGTGATATCAAACGGGGAGAGTAAGCTCTGCCAACGACCTAACCGATCAGTTAGAACAGTTTTCTCCAGAAGGAATTTGATGGGATTGATGCGGGCAATAGGATTGACCTCATGAGCTAAGAAATAGTGTTTAACCTTCTGAACTACCCAGACTAGTGCAGCACAGGTCTTCTCCACTACAGTATACTTCTGCTCGCATGGATCAAAGATCTTTGACAAATAGTAAGTTGCCCTCTCTTTCCCTTCTTCATCCACTTGTGCAAGGACTGCCCCAAGAGAATTCTCCAAAACCGAGATGTATAAAACTAAGGGCTTGCCAGGGACTGGTGGTCTAAGCATCGGGGGACTAGCCAGGTATATTTTCAATCCATCGAATGCATCCTGGCACTTCGAATCCCATTTAAACTCAGCTTCCGCCTTGGTCAACTCATAGAAAGGTTTACACCTTTGGGAGTGTTGTTAGATGAACCGGCGGACAAACTGTAGCCTCCCGATTAATCCTCGAAGTTCTTTCATATTTCCTGGAGGAGGCATACCAATGATTGCTTTGGCCTTGTTTGGGTCGATCTCTATGCCCCTTTTACTCACTATGAAGCCAAATAACTTTCCTGAGGATACTCCAAACATACATTTCTTTGGGTTCATTTTCAATTTATATTCCCTAGCCCTTTGCAAGACCTTTCTTAACACTTCAGGATGATCTTATCGGCTTTTGGACTTAACGACCAGGTCGTCCACGTACACCTCTACAAGGGTATGCATCATGTCATGGAAGATAGCCATCATTGCCCTCTGATAGGTGTCAACTCCAGAAACGGGTTCCGGATCGGCACCTCAAGATAAAAGGTGAAAGATAGAATGGGGGAATGGGAGTTAATCGGAAAACACTCGGAAAACTTTAAAATGTCCTCACCTCGGTCCCACACTCACATTGATCCCCGAACTTTCATCTCACGGCGTCGCTCGAGCACCGGAGATGGTTTGGGTCATGTGGGAGGAGAGTGAGGAGGAGATGAAATTAAAGCATGAAAAATGTGGTCGCCAGGAGCCGCGGGCTCCGCTTTATGAAATAAAAGCAAGATTGAGTTGATTTGACCGTGTACCTTAGTGTGGGAGATCGGGATATGGGTTCAACCTTCTTCTTCTTCGGCCGGCCGATAAAGAAGAGTCTCCAACCGATGCTAGCTTGATAGACCTGTGCAACTAGAACAATAAACCAAGTGAAGAGATTGATTAGAACTATGGGAAGTGTAGTAACTGTAGAGAGAAGATGAGAAAGAAGCAATCGGAATCGAACTCACCGGATTGGGGTGAGCCTTAACCCCTTTTTTTGTATTTTTTTGATTATGTAAAAATGATGCAAATAAACTGAAATATGCTTTAAAACAGTAAATGAACTGAGTTAAATGAGTTGAGAAAGCTTATGGAATGGATCGGCTTGAGTTGAAGCCGAGTTGGTTGAGAAAAGGCCGGTTCGGGTAGCTTTGCACCCTTCTGGCGCGACTTTAGTGCAGAGGATACTACGAACGACCCCGATGACAAAATAGAGTTCCGTTTGTTGGTGTAGACGAAGGACTCAGAGAGAAAGAGTTCCTATGTTCATGACTTCTCCTAAATCCTCCTGTATAAGTCAGTAAAAATTCTGAAAGTGGGCTGATATAGAAAACAGAACCTGGATGCGCGCCCTCAGTGTGGCAAACGCCACGAACAAACGGCAAGTCGAAATTGAGTGCCGTCAGTTGGAGATGAAAGAGGACGAAGAGAGGAACAATTTGTATGTTTAAGACTTTTGCACAAAAAGCCTCGTATTTTCTGCATAAGTCGATGAAGATGGTTGATGAAGAACACCCGGATCGAGCCTTCTCCTTCACCTCGGGATCGATTTCTTGACTTCGGATCGCCTTTGGACGTCGGGACGGCTTTGGAGAAGAGCTTGGACAACCTCTGGACGAGCTAGGCACCGGGGATTAACCTTGGGTCGCTAAGAATGGCCCTCAATTTATAGGGGAAGGAAGCCGGTGCAAAATTTAGAAACTGGACCGACCGCGCCCCCGAGTTTCAAAGAGGAAGAGGGCGCGCAGGGCGCGCCGTCAAACCAAGGGCGCGCAGGGCGCGCCCCCAGTTCGGGGGCGCGGTCTGCGCGCCCCCCTGTTTCAAAGGAAGCGGGGGCGCGTTACGCGTCTCACTGCTAAAAATCGACGGAAACTTCCAGAAATTGCTAAAAATCGACTTGACATACATAACGCGCCCCCGAACCGGGGGCGCGGTACAAATAATCGAAAATCCTCCGCGGAAACCTTCCAAAAATCCGGTTTAGAAGGTGCTAATCGGGGTAATTTGCGATTTAAAGAAACTGACCGTGCCCCCGCCTTTCAAAGGAACTGGGGGAGCGCAGGGCGCGCCCCCAGTTTGAGGGCGCGCAGGGCGTGCCCTCCTATTTCAAAGGGAGCGGGGGCGCGGTACACTCTCTCTCCTACGCGCGTGTTCCGCAAGCCGTATCTTGCAAACGGGATGTCCGATACGGCTCCCGTTTGTCGCGTTGGAAAGAGGGACTTCAACCGCACCTCCCCAAGTCAGTAAACCAGCCAGCATGACTCCCTTGACATTCGCACGGGGCTTTCTACCGGTTTACCCTCTCGCGGAAAGCCGAAAACCGGGGCGAAGATCCGAAAGAGCACGGTTCTAGTCGAGAAATCTCGGGTCAACTCGGGATGACTTAAAATGATGACCGAACAAGTCCGCTACGACCGGAAAACCCGAAGTCATCGAAAAATTTGATATTAACCCGATAAACGTGAACCGAAACTCGGAAAAGCCGGGAAACCCTAAAATTGACCGAAATGGCCAAATGGCCCCGGTTGATGAAAATATTTGGTTAGAATCTACCCGGATGACCTGAAAAGACCCGGTGATGACCGGAAAGTCCTAACACGTGGTCCGGGATAGCCGTGTCAGCACAGATTGAAAAAGTCGTAACGAAAGCCGTCATTGACCGACGCCTACCGAAATGACTTCTCGGAAACCCTGAATGTTATGGAACACATGCGGGACTCCCGAGACCTTCAATTATGGACCATTCAAGGTCGGTCATCGAGCAGGCTTCGTGTTTTTACAGTTCACATGCGGCTCTCGCTTGAAAGTTACGGCAATATTCCGGAAATCATTAGTCCATTCTCAACTAACAAGGGGGGCTCCACCAATGTCCTTAGCTCATCTCCATAAGGTAATCCAGATCAGATAATGGTCAAATAAAGGATATTGCCAATGGAATAAGAGTATGGGGCTCTGAATCAAGCCAATTTGGCGTGTCTACAATAGGTAGCACCAGCATTCTTCAGTCCAAAGGGCATGACGACATAGCAGTAGGTTCCCCATGGTGTGGTGAACGAGGTCTTCTCCTGGTCCTCTTCGGCCAACCAGATTTGATTATAGCCGGAATAGCCATCCATGAATGACAACATCACCAATCCAGCAGTGTTATCAACCAGTACGTCAATATTAGGTAGAGGAAAGTCATCTTTAGGACACGCTCGGTTTAAGTCCCTGAAGTCTATACAAATCCGAACTCGGCCATCCTTCTTCATGACAGGGACTATGTTTGCCACCCATTGCGGATAAAGGATGACTTTAATGAATCTTACTTGATGTAACTTGTCGACCTCTTCTTTCATCTTAAGTGCAACATCAGGGTGGAATCTCCTTAATTTTTGTTTGACCGTGGTAACTCCAGGTTTCAAATTTAGACGATGTTCAACTAACGAGTTGTCTAACCCCGGCATGTCCTGGTATGTCCATGCGAACGTGTCCTTATATTCTTCCAAAATTTTAATTAAACTCTGTTCCTCAGTGGGAGTGAGCTTTGCGCTTAGGAGGATTGTCTTGGGATCTTCCGGTGTTCCAAGATACAGTTCTTTTGTCGGTTCATCCACCGTGGCTAATGGTTCTTCAAATCTTTTAAGTCCAGATGCATACGCATCCGCCAAGTCCTCAATTCCATCCTCGAAATCAGGATCTTTTTCTAATAAGACCTCGTAAACTCCCAATGTATGATCTATATTGAATTCATCCTCATATTGGATTTCACCAAGATGGATAGCATTTTCCAAAAACCTTGGCAGCCTCGCACATTCCTTGCATTTTTGAGTTAATTGTTGGAGATATCTCTCTGGCACACGTTTACCTTGAATTTTCTTCTTTCCTACCCTAACTACTCCTAAAGAAGATGGAATTAAAAAGGTGGTATTTACAATGGGTGAAGGATTGAGCAGATTGATCAATGAGTTGGAGAAGAAGGGTTCGTGGTTGGGAGCACCCTCCGAGACAAGTAGAGACGTCTCCTCAATAGAAAATTGAGTTTGCGAGAAGACGTTTTTTTTCTGGGTGTTTTGTGTGTTTTCAATAGCAAAAAGTGAATGAGCCGATGGGGCTCGAGCAGAAATAGAAAGCTTAAGAAAATGGGAGAAAAATGGGCTCGCGAGCCCGGTCATGACAAGAAATGGGCAGATAGGCGCATAGTTAGTGAAAGGATCTAAGGGGCACGTGGGCCCAAATGGTGGGCACGCAGGCCCAAAGCAAGAAAATAAATCTAAAGGGCACGTGGGCTCGACTAATGGGCACGCGGGCCCATGGTTGTTGGATTGGAATGGCCATAGAAGCCCAGTGGAGTAAGAAGATTTGAATGGGCTCTCAGGCCCAATGATCAGTTCAGGTGGCCATTTTGGCCCAGAAGTGAGAATTGGGCTAGATAGCCCATCAAGTGAATCCAAGAGGGATAGAGTGAGAATTTTGAAATACGTGACCGTAGGATATGGCTCACGCGGGATGTTGTTTGGAGGTGGGTTCGAGTGGACAAGTTGTTTAGAGATGGACTTGCCCTCGACTGGTTCTTCCTCCTCTGTGAACAATCGGGCCAAAGATAAACTCAGGTTGTCCACTTCCTCCACTTGCTCTGGTGCCTTCTTCCTCTTGACTGGTTCTTCTTCTTCGTCCCCGGCCATCATCATGGTCTCCCCTTTGATAAAGAATTTTTGGAGTCCCATGGCATTTTTTGGCCGGTAGACCATCCGCGGAGTGAAACTGGGCTCATAGCCAAGCCCGTGTCTCTTTGGTCTTTGTACGGCTTTAATGGGGTGCACAACCCCCTGCAGCTCCTTTCCCAACCCCTTTCCTGGCTGATAGTACATCCTTTTCATCATCCGCCATGCAACTGCATCTGGAGGCGTCGTTAACAACATGACCTCGGGAAGCTCTATAGTGGAAACCAACGGTTGGACAGATTTTGATATTGGCAGTGCAGAAGAGGGGTCATCAACGTCATTCAGAATGGGGATGTTGGTTACTTTGATCACCTGGCCCTTGTATGGGAACTTCAGACACTGATGATTAGTGGAGGCAACAGCTCCTATTGCCTCAAGGTACAGGCGTCCCAAGATAGCTTTAAACGTAGGGTCCAGTTCTAAAACAAGAAACTCGACGGTGATAGCACACGGTCCGAGCCCAACTTTCAATGTAACCACCCCTCATGCCGGCTTCCGGGAGTTGTCATATGTGGTCACCGTGACGGCAGAAGGCTCGATTTCTTCATCGGATATGCCGCAAAGTTGCAATGTTTCTGGCGGCATGACATTTATGGATGCTCCGGTGTCAATCAAGCAGGACTTGATCTCCACGCCTCGGATGACTACTGCAACACGCAAGGCATACTTTATGATTTCTGGCCGTGCCAACTCCTCCTGTGTAAATGTGAGTGCCAGATGTTCACTTCTCGGGGTCAGGACAGTAATGATCTTCTCGGGCGGGAGGTCCTCATTGACCATGACCCGCTGCAGATATTGTTGTAGAATGTCCTGATGGTTCTTTGATCTCTTAATCATCTCTAGGATTGAAAGCCGTGCCGGCATTTTGTCCAGATGCTTCAATAGGTCATATGCCGTGCCGGGCAACGGTTCTTCCACTACCTCCTCTTCTACTTGCTCCTGTGGTTGCATCCCGGCCTGGGGAAAGACCCTTTGGAACATCCTCCCGCTACGAAGTACCGGTGCCAGCGTGGTAGGGGGAAGTGGTGATGATGGTGATGGTAGGGTTGGTTGGTAGGTTGAGGAGCCCATGGTAGGTACGGGTGGTGAGGATCGGATGATGAGGGGTCGTGGATTGGTCGAGGCCGGTACGTTGGGTGATGGTTGGGGTGTTGGTGGTGATGGTCTAATGATGAGGGGTCGTGGAGTGGTGGAGGCCGGTATGTTGGGTGATGGTTGGGGTGTTGGTGGTGATGGTCTAATGATGAGGGGTCGGGGAGTGGTGGCGACTGGTGGGTTGGGTGACGTTTGGGGTGTTGGTGATGATCTAATGATTAGACGTCGAGAAGGATTAATGGTGGTTGGTAGGTTAGGTGATGGTTGCGGTGCTGGTTGGGATGCTGGTGGCGGTCTAATGATTAGGCGCCGTGGAGGGTTAATGGTCGGTGAGGGTAGTGGTGTTTGGGTAGTTTGTGGTCTAGGGGCAGCTCTTGGTATGGAGTGTATGGTGCGGTTTGTAGGTGGGGTTGGTATGGCAGGCATGGAGGTGATTTGATCCTCGACCTGCCAACCCTGGGAATGGTGGGTTGACTCCTCGATGGCGGAGTGTACGAGGCCGAGTCGTTGGTTTGGTGGTGCTGGTGCCGGTGCTTGTATGGGTGCATGTACCAGGAGCGGATCTTGGACTATGCCCAGGCCGGGCTGCTGTTGTGCTTGTTGTCGCCGTGGTTGATTCTGACGTGCCTTCATCGCTTGTATGGATTCTCCCATCTGTGCCCAGTCAATGTTCCCTTGATCATTAAGGTCATGGATGTAGTCTTTAAACTGGAAACATACATCCACCGTGTGCCCAGGATACCGATGATAAGCGCAGTACTTAGTTGTGTCAACATTGGCCGGACATCCTTCTCTCTTTTTTGGAAAGCTCCAACTGTTGTTCCACCATCAATGCATTAAAGATATCGGTGAGGGGGAATGGTAGTTAAGGATAGTATTCTCTCTTGGGTCCCCCCCCTCCTAGGTCGATTGGCCAGTGGTGGCACTTGGTTGTAGGCTTGTTGTTGTGGTTGGGGTCGGTTGTAGACATGTTGTTGTTGAGGCGCTCGGTTGTAGGCATTTGGTTGATGGGGCGCTCGGTTGTAGGTGGGTTGCTGTGGTGGTGCTCGGTTGTATGCAAGTTGCTGCTGGGGCTAAGGAGCTGGTTGAGGAGCTAGGCGGTATTGTTGGTTGGGTGGTGGGTTACGGTATTGGCTCTGACGGTACCCACCCTGGTTACCCATGGCATTGATGTTCTCATTATTTACTACCCCTTCAGTGGTGGGTCCTACAGGTGTAAGCTTTCTAGTGTTACGGGGCTTGGTGTTGAATGGGTTGATCATGGATGCGTCCTTAAAGTGGGCTTGGAGGTAGCGGACGCTATCACACAACTCACTCATGGTTGTTGGGCGGTGCATGATCAGTAGGTTGCGAAGGTTGGGCATGGTGTTCCCTATGAGCATCCTCACCTGCTCCCCCTCTGAGATGGTATCCACAAGCCTCTCAGCCATTCCCCTCCACCGAACAGCAAATCTGGCAAAGTCCTCATACGGCCTCATCTTTTCGGCAATTAAATCAGTTATCGAGCAGGCTGGCCCCACCCGATCCTTGTATCTCTGTAGAAACTTTGCCTTGACGATGTCGAAATATGCCGCCTCAATGGAATCAAGAGAATAGAACCAGTCCAGGGCGGATCCCTCCAATGACCGACGGAATCGGAAGGCAAGGGCTTTGCGGTCATTTTTCCTGACTGCGGAGTCGTAGAGAAAGCTCTTAGATGGTTGAAAGGATTACCAGTCCCATTGTAACGTTGGAAGACTGGTATCTCTGAAGGAGGAAGGTGTAGAACTGGGAAGGATGGGACAGAGATTTCAGGGTTGGCTTTAGAATCGAGGCGGTGCCTCATTTCCTCAAAGCGCTCATCCATCTGGTTGAGTTTGTTCATTGATGCCTGGGTGAGGCTGGATTCCTAAGCCACGGGAGCAAAGTGTTTAGGTGACTGAGTTGGAAGAGGTAGGCTGGAAATAGAAACTGGAATAGTGTTATGTGAATGCCCCACAACGGGGTGAGTAGAGACACGGCTATCGACTTTGAAAATTTGACGGGGTCCTCTCCTTTTCAGGGAAGTCCGTGAACCCAGATCGTCACCTCAAGAGGGGATGAGAAAACAAAGGAATAAAACTCGGAAAGCAATTCTCACCATGGTCCCACACTCACATTGATCCCCAAACTTTCATCCCTTGGCATCGCTCGATCACCAAAGAGACGGTTCGGGTCATGTGGGAAGAGGGTGAGAATAAATAAATTAAGACATGTGGTCTCCAGGAACCGTGGGTTCCGATTTATGAAATTAAATTGACCGTGTGTACCTTAGCGTGAAGAGTGTGAGTTAAAGCTTCTCCTTCTTCGGCCGGCCGATGAAGAAGAGTCCTCAACGTGTGGGTGCTTGATATTCTGTGCACCTAGACAAATAAACAAGTGAAATAGACAACTAGAACTAGACAAAGTGGAGTATGTGTAAATAGAATAACATAAAAAACACACAATTGACTACAAACTGACCAGATTCGGGTTATCTCTAACCCCCTTTTTTTATTTTCGGATTAACAGAGTAAAAGTAAAAAAAAATGTAAAAAAATGATAGAAGGATGGAGAATCACTAAACAAAGAGATAGGAAAAAGAACTGAAAGATTCTGAGTTGAATAGAGGAAGATATAGCCAAATCTGTGTTGTCGAAAAAGCCGAGCAGCAGTCCAGGATCTGCCAGGCGCGACTTTGCTTCCACCCTCGTCACGACCAGCCCAGACCTCTGAATCAAGTGTGGTCAATTTTAAACTCAATAAAACTTGGAGAGGAAGAACTTTGATGAAGAGATCTCAGGCAGAAGACGTCCACACACTGCTGTAGAGGCCGAAGAAGAGAGACTGGGCAGATCCCCTGCAGAACAGCCTTCCTCTCTCTTGAACCGACTTTTCTCTCTCTAAAAAATCGAAATTCTCTCTCTAAAAATCATAAAATCGATGCAGGAGGGAGGTTGGACGTCTTGAGATGCCTGGGGAGTCGTGCTCATGCCTTTGGAACGACCAGAATCAGAGTCCATTTATAGGAGAACGAGCAGTGCGATCGGAGCTAAAAAATAGGGCTCATTGCGCCCCACCCCTGGGCGCATGCGCCCCACTGAAGGGCGCATGCACCCCCCAGTGGGGGCGCATGGGCACAAACCCCGAAAAAATAGTTCTTATCCCATTGGCGGTTCAGTGGTAGAGTACTGGTGAAAAACTGGGTCCCTCGTGCCTCAAAAGTGGGGCGCATGTGCCCTCAAGTGAGGGCACAAGGCCACGTGCCTCACTGGTCGGGCGCATGGCCACGTGCCCTGGGTCCCGGGCGCATGTGACCAGGAACCCGGGCGCATGGGACTGGTTTCGCGCGTCCTTCTTCCGGAAGCCATTGCGAACACTCCCGAACTCGGAATTCGACGCCGTTTGTTGCGTTGGAAAGATAACAGGCCAAAGAAACTTTCTATAGCATCGGATCAACCATCACACCTTCCAAAACTTCAGAATTTTATTCGGAAGTTAGGGTAGTGAACAGAAGGTCCGATATAGGTCAAAATGACTTCGACGTCAAACCGAAAAGGCACGGAATGCAACAAAACATGTCCGGAGTGTGAATATGACCATAACCTTCAATGCATGATCATTAGGCATTGGTCATTCAGCCAATTTCCGTGTTCACACGATTTACGTGCAGCTTTCGCTCGGAAATTACGGCTTTTTGCGGAAAACGTCGGAAAACATCCGATTTCATTCGGCGAATGCTCCAAATCAATTTTAAAAGACCCGGCATCATTATAAGGTCAATCATACATGTTACCCTATAAAAAATGAGTTTTAGCTCTGAGTTAGGCAAATTTGGCGTGTCTACAGCTTGCCTCGCCTTGATGTCGGCTTTGTAAGGGAGTGGCATCTAATGAGGCGTAATGATTCAGAGTGAACTGTAATGGAATGCAAGTGAACGTAGATGAATGTAGCGGAATGGAATGATGATGGACTGAAAAGGTGGCATCAAGGTGTAGATATAGACACGCTTATCTACCTGATCCAGCAAAATGAATCTCTCTGAGTATTCTAGATCGCTTTCATGTTCTATCAAAACCTCATATAATTGACTGGTAAAAGACATGCCCTTGGCACGAGAGATGAAAAAGTTAATGATAAAGGATAAAAGGATGTAGCCAACCCTCAGTGTGGTGAGGAGTCCTCGAATTCGTAGGTTCATCATCAGCCAGCAACCCGAACTTTGCGGTGTTCTTGTACTGTGATGGGCTAAAGTTTGTAAAAGAGAAGTTGATCTTAAAATGAAAAGAATACCAATCCATCATATTTGGAATCTCAAGTTCATTCAAGTTTCACCAAAATACTCAGTTTAATTCTGAGTGGAATAATCTCAAATTCTAAAAGGGTTCGTTTAAGCGTAACAAAATTGCTCGGGTATCGTGAAAACCATGAATCATGCTCTGGCAGAAAACCCGGTATTCGTAAAATGACAAAACAGATTTAAGCCATAGTGGGATTGAAAGATAATGCTGGGACTAACATAGAATGATGGGAAAGAAGAGACAATGGCATGACCAGTATGACATGGTGGGATAAAATAAAAGACACGGTGGGATAAAAAGAAAGAAATAAAACATGAAGGGATAAAAGAAAGAATAAAACATGTTGAAATAAAATAAAGAGAAAACATGATGAAATCAAATTGGTAATGATGAAGAAAGAAAAGGAGATGGATATGCAAACATAGAAAATTATGTAGAAAATAGTTGAAGATATAGATTGTCTATTGGAGGTCAAGACACCCGATTAGGAACCATCGTCCCTCCAATGTTCAATTTTGGCTTATCCGTGAGTGTGAAGAAATGACCAAGCCGTCGTAGATTTTTTTGAAGGGGACCTCGGGCCCAGTCATCTTCACTCTCAAGGTCTTCAACATTAATGCATATAATATGTATCAAATGGACCTAACATAACTAGGTGACAGATAGTAAGAGTGATGTGAAGTGCAAAAATGAAGTGATGGTGGTGATGTGATGTGATGTGAGATTGTGGATTTGAGTAAAATATTCAGGCATGGTCTATCGACTTGCATCAACTGCCTGATTCATCAGCATCTCTGGTTCATCCTTGTCTTTCCTTCTGACGGAATACAGCACCACGATAGGTAGCGCTTCCTCTACGATAGGTAGCGCTTCCTCTCTTTTCGCCACAAGGTTAGCATGACGTTCCTTGGGGAACACTGATCTCTCTAATTCACCTGTTAGGACTAAAAAGATTGCCTGCACATTTCTGGTTAGTACCCAATGCACGTAATTGTCATATGAATCAGATTGTTCATGAAATGATCAATTGAAGATTTTACTATTTGAACCATCATTTGGATGTCAAAAAAAAGTTTTTAATGACGGTTCCTTTAGCAAAAATGTCATTTTTAACATTATAGACAATTTCTAAATTTTTGAGATTTTTCTGAATTTTTCGAATTTTTTGTCCATGTGCCCCCGATCGGGGGCACCTGGCCATGCGCCCTGGGGTGGGGCACCTGGCCATGTGCCCCCAGATGAGGGCACATGCGCCCTGAGGCAAATATTTTTTTTTTTTCAGAAAAAAATTGTACCTGATTGCCTTTCTCTTTTTGCTTCTTCAGCTCCTGCAAACACTTAATGAAAATGATTAAATTTTTACCTTTACTCATCCCTTTGCCTGTATGTCGTATGCCTTGATTTTGAGTCAAAGGGATGAGCCTTCTTAACAAGGTGGAATAAAACAAATGACTTAAAATGAAATGGGGGGTTGAGAGAACTTACCTGTCATGGTGTGAATCCTCTCCTCTCCTATATTGAAATGCCTGAAACACTTGATAGAAAGGGGATTAGATCTTCACCGTGACTCATCCCTTTGCCTATTATGGTCAACATTGACTTAGGTCAAAGGGAAGAGCCTTCTTAACAAGGTAATTAAAGTAAAAGGATATGCAATGCAGGAATGGAAATATGCATGACAGTCAAATAAACATGGATGCAACAAAGGCAATGATCATGACTGAGCAAAAAAAAAATTTTTTTGGGTTTTTCTTGAAAACAATCATCAGCATCATTTTTTTTATTTTCAAAAGTATTCAAGTTTTTTTTGGATTTTTGAAATATGTATATTTTTTGTGAATTTTTGAAATATTCATTTTTTTTTGTTTTTGAAATATTCAATTTTTTTGGTTTTTTTTTTAAATATGCATTTTTTTTTGTTTTTGAAATATGCATTTTTTTTGAAATTTTGAAATATGCAACTTTTTTTGTGGAGAAAATGCTGGTATTTGAGACAGTTCATCGGTCTTTGGAGTTTGTCAAGACTCAAGTGGTAGATGCCACGTGCAAAAATAAAGTTCCCTACCTAGAATCCTTCTAACCTTCTTCCTTTGATCGGCTTGGATTCCACCTGGATTTGGTCGGCTTACCCTTCCTTAGGGATTTAAGGAGGAAGAGTATAGAGGAAGTCCTTGATAGGGTTTGAAGATGTTGAGAGGGATTTCTCTACTCTCACTCAAATTACCCATTGGGGTTCGGCCTCTTTGGGTTTTTCTTCTTTTTTTTTGCTTTTTCCTATGTGGCACATATTTGGACAGGTTTTTGACCCGTGGGGACATTGCCCATCTTTTAGTGCATTTTGCCTTGACTATCATTCTGGGTACTCATTTAGACAGGTTGATCATTTTTCTTTTTTCTAACCTGAGGGATTCATTGCCCATCTTTTGGCACCCTTTTGTACCCTCTGAGACGGCCTCCTACTAGGGTGGCGAGTGTTTTCGATACTACCCCTCTCTAATCTTCTCTCCCTATCTTGGACCGAGTAGAAGAGAATAGGGTAAGGGTACTCCTTCAATTTCTAGATTTCTGCCTTGCCTTTCGCAAGTGTCGGGTTGTCTGGATTCTAGGATCGGGAAGTGTTGTGTGTGTAGGATGGTACCTACCCTTGACTTCTCACGAACAACCTAGGATCGATGACTTGAGATTATACCAGTGGTTTCTCCATTTTTATGGAAAGTACTTTTTGAGGTAAACTTCATTCCAAGGATGATTCAATTTTTCTCCATCTGCATTAGTCAATTCATATGCATTACCTGGATACTTTTCAGTGATTACAAAAGGCCCTTCCCAGTTAGGTTGCAACTTGGAGCGGGGACCCCCTGGCTTAACGAATATGCGTTTGACTACCATCTCACCGATTTCGAATTTTCTCTCGATCACCCTCTTTTGATAAAACCTTTTCAGTCTATTCTGATAAGTCCGGGCATGCTCGGCGGCGGCTAGCCTTCTTTCATCCAAGAGTTCAAGCTGTGCAAGAAGAGATTCTTGTCTCTCATCAACAAGAATATCCCTGTCGAGCTGAACTCGGAGAGATGGAAGTAATACTTCATAAGGGACCACTTCTTCCATCCCATATGCCAAAGCATACGGGGTTTGTCCAGTGGGAGTCCTTACAGAAGTACGATAAGCCCATAGAGCATCTACAAGCTTATCAGGCCAGTCAGCAAATTTGCTAAACTTACAAGATTTCTTGATGATTTTGATTAAGGTTTTGTTGGTGGCTTCTGCTTGACCATTTCCTTGAGGATAGTATGGTGATGAATGATGCAATGAAATGTAATACCTGTTGCAAAGATCACGCAGATCTTGAGAAAGAAATTGTGGCCCATTATCGGTGACGATGTCGCAGGGGATCCCGAACCTTGCCAGGATGTTGCGCTTGATGAAGGAGCAGACTGTTGACGCTTTAATCTCCACGAATGCTTCCGCTTCAGCCCACTTTGTGAAGTACTCCGTTGCCGTCAGAATGAATGATTTTGAGCGCATTTCGGAGTTGAGGTCACTCAAGGGGCCAATGATATCAAAAGCCCACATGGCGAAAGGCCATGGGGCATGAATTGGATGAAGAGAAGATGCGGGAGAGTGAATCTTGTCGGCATGGAGTTGACATGAATGACAATGTCGGACAAAGATGGAGCAGTCTTCTTCTAGAGTTGGCCAATAATACCCTTGTCGGATGATTTTCTTAGCAAGGGCTTGGGCATTCACATGACCACCACATACTCCAGAATGTGCTTCTTTTAGCACCAATTCAGCTTCTTCTTCATCAAGACATCTGAGTAAGATTCCACTTAGGCTTCTCTTATAGAGCACTCCTCCTAGGATTGTATACCTCTGGCATACTCTTCTGATTGCCTTCTTTTCCTTGGTGGTTGATCCAGGCGGATATGACTGATCTTGACAATACCTCGCAATCTCGTCATACCAAGGTCTCTCACCTTCTTCTAAGTCTTCAAACTCAATCAAGGAGATTTCTTCTTTATATTCCAAGTATTCTTTTTTGTTGAACCTCTCCTTAACCTTCAGAAAATGTCCATCCTCAATTGCTGGAATTGTCCTCTTACAAATGTGGATAGTTCGCACTTGCCTGCCTAGCGGGACAGATAGAGATGAAGCTAGTGAAGCTAAGGCATCGGCGAGGATATTCTGAGAGCGGTGGACATGAACAAAGGTGAGTTTGAAGAATAGCTTGATGTAGCAGGTGGTGAGCTCCTGGTAGGGTTTGAGGTTTGGATGAGAAGTTCGATACTTGGATAGGACTTGGCGTAGGATCAATTGACTATCACCTATCACCCTCAGTTCGGTGGCACCATAGAAATGAGCGGCCTCCAGCCCGGCCAGCAAGGCTTCATACTCAGCTATGTTGTTGGTTGCTGGAAAGTTAAGCTGAAAAGCCTATGGAATGGTGACACCTTCAGGTGACAGAAGGACAATACCTATCCCTCTACCATGAGAGTTCAGAGCCCCGTCAAAATATAATGTCCAAAGATTGGAAGATCGGACTGACATTAGTTCGTCATCCGGGAACTCCGACCGGACTGGGTCAAAGACGGGTATGGGATGATGGGCAAGGTGTTCAGCAATAGCATAACCCTTGATTGCCTTTTGTGGGACATATGTGATATGAAATTGGGATAGGAAACTCTGCCATCGCCCTAACCGATCAGTCAAGACTGTCTTCTCTAACAGAAACTTAATGGGATTGATACGAGCAATGAGCTTGACTTTTTGAGCAAGGAAATAATGTTTGAGTTTCTGAACCACCCAAACAAGAGCAGCACATGTCTTTTCTACCACATTGTACTTCAGCTCACAAGCATCAGACATCTTAGACAAGTAGTAAGTAGCTCGTTCTTTCCCTTCTTCATCAACTTGTGCAAGGACTGCTCCGAGAGAGTTCTCAAGAACCGAAATGTAGAGGACCAAAAGTTTGTCGGGAATTGGTGGTCTACGTACAGGGGGACTTGCCAGGTATGTTTTCAACCCATCAAACGCCTCCTGGCACTTCAAATCCCATTTAAACTCGGCCCCCGCCTTGGTTAACTCATAGAAAGGTTTACACCTTTGGGAATGTTGTGAGATAAACCGGCGGACAAATTGTAGCCTCCCAATCAATCCTTGAAGCTCTTTCATATTCTTCGGAGGAGGCATACAAATAATTGCCTTGGCCTTGTTTGGGTCGATCTCTATGCCCCTTTTGCTTACTATGAACCCAAGTAGCTTTCCTGATGAAACTCCAAATGTACACTTCTTAGGGTTCATTTTAGCTTGTATTCTCTAGCTCTTTGCAAGACCTTCCTTAGCACTTCAGAATGATCTTCCCGACTCTTGGACTTGATAACCAAATCATCCACATACACCTCTACAAGGGTGTGCATCATGTCGTGAAAGATAGCCATCATAGCCCTCTGATATACAGCACCGGCATTCTTTAACCTAAAGGGCATGACAACATAGCAATATGTTCCCCAAGGTGTAGTGAACGAGGTCTTTTCTTGGTCCTCCTCAGCTAACCGGATCTGATTGTATCCAGAATAGCCATCCATGAATGAAAGCATTTCAAATCCAGCTGTGTTATCAACCAAAACATCGATATGAGGTAAAGGAAAATCATCTTTAGGACACGCTCGGTTCAAGTCCCTGAAGTCTATGCAAATCCGAATTCGTCCATCCTTCTTCATAACAGGGACTATGTTGGCCACCCATTGCGGATATAGGACAACCTTAAGAAATTTTTCTTGGTGTAGTTTGTCGACCTCTTCTTTCATTTTGAGTGCAATATCAGGGTGGAACCTCCTGAGCTTTCGTTTAACCGGGGTAGTTCCAGGTTTCAAGGTTAATCTATGTTCAACCAATGAATTATCTAATCCCGGAATATCTTCATATGTCCATGCGAATGTGTCCTTATATTCTTCCAAAACTTTGATTAAACGTTGTTCTTCTGAGGGAGTGAGGTTTGCACTGATGAGGATAGTCTTAGGATCTTCCAGGGTTCCTAAATTCAGTTCCTTGGTCGGTTCATTCCCTGTGGCTGATGGTTCTTCAAATCTTCTAAGTCCAGATGCATATGCATCAGCCAAGTCCTCAATTTCATCCTCGGATTCGGGATCCTTCTCTGATACCACCTCATATACTCCCAAAGTATGATCTATGTTATGCTCATCCTCATATCGTATTTCATCTAGCTGGTTAGTATCATCTAAAAAGTTTGGCAGTCTTGCACACTCTACGCATTTCTGTGCCAACTGTTGCAGATACCTATTTGGAACTCGCTTACCTCTGACTCTCCTATTTCCTAACCTAACTTGACCTACTGAAGATAAAGCTGGAAAGGTGGTATTTACAGTGGAGGGAGGATCGAGTAAATCGATTAATGATTCAGAAAAGAGGGATCCCTGATTGGGAGCACCCTCTGGTATGAGTAGAGATGTCTCCTCGATGGAAATGTGAGTTTCAGAGAAGACATTTTTTTTTTGGAAATTTCAAGTAAAAAGATAGAATGAGCCTGAGTGACTCGAGGCTTGCTAGAAGATGACTGAATTAATAGAGATAAAAACTTAAGAATAAAAGGGAAAAAGGGGCTCGTGGGCCCAATGGTAATAGAAAGTGGACACATGGGTCCAAAACTGATTAAAAAAGTAAACAGGTACCTGGACCCGATCTTAAAAATAAATGAGCATGTAAGCCCATGTTGGGAAAAGCCCCCAGTTCTGAAGTTGATGAGGGAAGCAAATGGGCAAGGTGCCCAAGAAGAGTGGAAGGTTGAAGAGGGCTCATGGGCCCAATGTGGGTAAGTGGGCCCTGAAGCCCATCCAAAAGATCTAGAAACAACGGCACGACGTTTAAACATGGCATTGTTGTATTTGGGCCTCGTGGAATGGTTTTGACTTGGGTGGAATGCTCAACAAGATGATCCAATATTGGTCTGCCCTTGAGTGGTTCCTGGTGCTCTTCCCCACTTGAGAACAGACGAGTCAAAGATAAGCATAAGTCTTCTAAGTCTTCTTCTTCCTCTTCTGGAGCTTTTCTTCTCTTGACAGCTATCACGGAACTTTTGCCATCTTCAGCCATCATCATGGTCTCCCCTTTGATAAAGAATGTATGGAGTCCCATGGCATATCCTGGCTGGAAGATCCTCCTTGGGATGGAACCCTCTTCATATCCCAACCCCTACCTGCGTGGCCTTTTCGCATTTTCAATTGGCTGAGTGATCCCTTGAAGATCCTTGCCTAAACCTCTTCCAGGCTGATAGCCCAATTTCATCATCATCCGCCATCCCAATGTGTCTGGTAGAGAGGCGGTCATGCATCTGACTTCTGGCAATTCTCCCACTGAGATCTGGGGTTGTATTGACAGACCTAGGGGTGATGTAAAAACATCATTCATCTCATCCCTCATAGGCATGCTAGTCACCTTGACCACCTATCCTTTAAAGGGAAACTTTATGCACTGGTGGTTTGTTGAAGCCACAGCTCCTATTGCCTCCAAATATGGCCTCCCAAGTATAGCCCGAAAAGTTGGATCCAATTCTAGAATATGAAAATCTGTTGTGACCGTACATGGTCCAAGTTTGACTTCTAGAGTGACCACTCCATGTGCAGACTTCTTGGAGTTGTCGTAGGCCGTCACCATGGCACAAGATGGCTTGATTTCTTGCTCAGAAATACCGCACGACTGCAATGTTTCTGGCGGCATAACGTTGATAGAAGCTCCAGTGTCAACCAAACATGATTTCACTTCAATATTACAGATGATAACAGCCACATGCAAAGCATATCTCCTAAAGTCTGGATATGCTAATTCTTCCTGAGAGAAAGTGAGTGTTTGGTGCTCACTTCTAGGGGCTAACACTGTAGTTATCTTTTCAGGTGGGAGATCTTCACTCACCATGACCCTTTGTAAGTACTGTTGTAGAATCTCCTGGTGCACTTTTGATCTTTTGATCAACTCAAGTATAGAAATGCGGGCTGGTGTCTTATCCAAATGTTTTAACAGATCATACGCCCTGCCAGGCAATGGCTCTTCAACTTGTTCCTCCTCCACTGGATCCTGCAGTTGAGTACCAGCTTGGGGAAAGAGCCGCTGGAACATCCTCCCACTCCGAAGCACCGGGGCTATTTGGCGGTCGGGTAGAGGTGATGGGTTAACTGGGGTGGGAACAGGTGGTGTAGGTGCAGGTATGGTAGGCAATGGGTTTGGTGGTCCTAGGATGATGGGGTTAGTTGGTAGAGGGGTAGGATTTGGAGGTGGTAATGATGGTGATACCGGTGGCCTAATAAGAAGAGGCCGGGGTGCAGAAGTGGTTGATGAGTTTAATGAAGGTTTAGGTTGTGGGATTGGTTGTGGTGTTGGTGGTATGATAGGTTGGGGTTTTGGAGTGGTAGAGCTCGTAGGCAGGGGGTTCAGGTTTGGTGGTGATTGTGGTGGTCGGATGAGTAAGGGCCGGTGTGTAGCAATGGTTGAAGGAGGTGTGGTTAAAGAGGGGGCTGGCCTAATGATGGGTCGGCGAGAAGAAGTGGCAGCCAGTGGTTGGGTTATTGAGCTTGGTAGTGGTTGTGGAGTAGCAGGTGCACTGATTATTTGTCTAGGAGGAGGCCTAGCAGGAGACCTAGCTGGGTTGACAGGCATGGTTGCATTTTGGCTTTCTAGTTGCCAACCTTGAGCACGGCTGGCATCTCCCTGGACATTGGAGTGTACTAGACCAATTCCTGGGTTCGGATGTGCTGGTGCCGGTGCTGGAGCGGGAGCATGTAATGGGAGCGGATTCTGAACAATCCCCAAGCCAGGTTGTTGTTGAGGTTGAGCCGGTGGACGCTACCGCTGCTGCCGCCTAGCCTTCATTACCTGTATGCATTCCTCCATTTGGACCCAATCAATACTGCCTTGGTCATTCAGATCGTGGATGTAATCCTTGAATTGAAAGCACACCTCTACAGTGTGACCAGGACACCGGTGGTAAGCGCAGTATCGGGACATATCTACATTTGTTGGCCAAACCTATCTTTCCTTGGGCAATTCCAACTGTTTCTCCGCCATGAGTACATTGAAGATGTCGGTTAAGGAGTAAGGGAGTTGCTGGTAGTTCTCTCTCCTAGGACCTCCCCTTCGTAGTGCCTGATTGGGTGGTGGTGGTGCCCTATTGTAGGTAGGTTGACGAGGTTGCTGGGGTTGTGCTACTGGCTGAGGGGGTTGTTGTGATTGTCGTGGTTGTGGTGGCCTAACTTGTTGCTGAGGGGGGTAATAGGAAGGGTTCTGTGGTGGGTTTCTAAACTTGTTTTGACGGTTCCCTCCCTGGTTCCCCACAGTGTTTATTGCTTCGTTGTTAACCACTCCCTCGGTTGTAGGCCCAACTGGTGCAGAGGGGGTCTTCCTGAAGTTTCTAGGTTTGGGATCAAATGGATTTATCATTGTGGCATCCTTGAAGTGGGCTTGCAAGTATCGGGCACTTTCATAGAGTTCATTCATTGTGGTAGGACGGTGCATGATCAAGACATTCCTCAAGGCAGGTGTAGTGTTGCCAATGAGCATCTTCACTTGTTCCCCTTCAGAAATCACATCTGTCAATTTCTCTGACATTCCCCTCCAGCGATCAGCAAACTTTATGAAGTCCTCTTCGGGCTTCATCTTCTCAGCGATCAAATCCGTAATGGAGCATGCTGGTGCCACCCGGTCTCTGTATCTTTGCAAGAATTTTGTCTTGACAATGTCGAAGTCTCCTGCCTCGAAGGAGTCGAGTGAGTAGAACCATTCCAATGCAGACCCTTCTAATGATCGACGGAACAAGAAGGCAAGAACCCTACGATCATCTTTCCAGAACGAGGACTCGTAAAGAAAATCTTTTAAGTAGAGAAAAGGATTGCCAGTACCATTGTAGTGGCGATAAACTGGTAGCTCAGAAGGTGGCAGGTGTAGGACTGGCAGAGAAGGAATGGAAATCTCAGGAACTGACTTGGAGTCCAGGCGACATCTCAGCTCTTCATAACGTTCATTTATCTGGGTGAGCTGATCCATGATTGCCCTGGTGAGAGCAGGTTCTTGGTTTACTGGTGGGGGTATGTTGTTAGAGACATGGTTCTGAAATTGAGGAGCATGACTTGGCAAATTCACTGAAGATTGTCCCATGACTTGATGGGTCAAGGGAGCAACATGGTTGAAATAAGATGGTTGAACAAATGAGGGTTGGACCACAGGTGGTTGAACTATAGAGGGTTGAACTACAGATGGTTGAATCATAGATTGTTGAACAACAGGTGGTTGAATCATAGATTGTTGAACAACAGGTGGTTGAACAAAGGGTGACTAAATGACTGGTGGTTGAACTAGAGGACGAGGAGATAAGGCAACTTGATTGGTTTCAGCCTGATCTGAAGCAATTTTGCCCTTCACCATGGATTGTATACGGGCATAGGTTTCTGGGTCAGTATAGAGAGACAACTCCCTAAAGAGTTGTTCAACATCATGGGGAGCAGATGGTTGAGGGACCTCTTGCACTTCTGACTGAATCGGTTGGTGACCCATCTCGTGCTCTCGATGTTCAGCTTGTTCCGCCATTCCAACGTGTCTTCCAGACCTTAGTTGCATTGAACTTCAAGAAGAAAGTAAAACAAACAAGTTGACAAAACAAACAAATAATTTTTTTGGTTTTTTTAGTATTTTGCACAAAGTTAAAGATTTGAATTTTTTTTTGACAAGCAAGTTATGCAAAGACTTGAAAGCAAGATTACGCAATGATTTTGATTAAACCTTCGGTTTATGAATTTTGTTAAGAATTGTTCTCTCAACAAATGGGTTAGGATCCTAACTCCAATCTCCAATGACCTAGGTTTCACACAATCTCACCACGTGTAGGTAACGTAGGATGCTTCGGGTTTTGGGGAGTGGTACAACCAACCCGATCGTGAAGAGGAATACTCCACGTATGAGGAATTACGGAGGCCTTGATGAAAGCCAACCAAGTCAACTAGGAAGGAATATCCCAGAAGAGAGGTCAGAATCCACCAAGAGGGTGTTTTGGATGGGAGGGGTAAATGGGAGAGTGAGCTCCCGCCTCAAAAAAGTGTAAAAGAAGGAGGTAGAGAGAAGGAGCAGAGAATGTAATCAAGTAATAAAGCAAGTAATGAGCAAAACATAAACTTAAATAAACAAGCAATGACATAAGACAAGCAATTAGAAACTAGACAAGCAACTAGAAACTAGAATCTAGACTTGTTTCTTATGTGAGCCAAATGGAGATAGTGAAAAGGTGATGGAAAGAAGAGGGTTCAGATCTGATAGCCAAGCAAAAGGGTGGTCCACGTGGGGACCGATGTGGGAACTGGGGTAAAAAGTAAAGGTGGTTCACGTGGGAACCGGTTTTGGGTAAAAAGGGGTAGTTCACGTGGGAACCGGTTTGAATGGTCAAAAGAGGGCCACGTGGGGACAATTAAAGGTGAATAAAGATCTTATCCAAGTTGGGATAAATCTGAAAAAAAAGGGTTGTGGTTCACGTGGGAACCAAAGTAAAGAAAGAGATTGGTTCACGTGGGAACCGGTTTAAAAAGGAAAAGGGTGGTTCACGTGGGAACCGGTTTAAATAACATGCATAAATTAAATGGCATACTTGGCACTTCAGATCTGATGAAATATGGGTGAAATCAGAAATTATGATATGGCATGAAGTTTAAGAGAGGTGGAAAGAAGGAAAGGCTCACGTGGGAACCGGTCTAGAACTAGAACTAGTTGCAAACAAAACACTTAGCACCCACGGTTGAAGACATTGCTTGTCCCACCGTGGTCACCACAAAGCTGTCGACTCTGAAAATTCGACGGGGTCCTCTCCTTTTCAGGGAAGTCCGTGAACCCAGATCGTCACCTCAAGTGGGGATGAGAAAAGAAAGGAATAAAACTCGGAAAGCAATTCTCACCTCGGTCCCACACTCACATTGATCCCCAATCTTTCATCCCTTGGCGTCGCTCGATCACCAAAGAGATGGTTCGGGTCATGTGGGAAGAGGGTGAGAAGAAATAAATTAAGACATGTGGTCACCAGGAACCGTGGGTTCCGATTTATGAAATTAAATTGACCGTGTGTACCTTAGCGTGAAGAGTGTGAGTTAAAGCTTCTCCTTCTTCGGCCGGCCGATGAAGAAGAGTCCTCAACGTGTGGGTGCTTGATATTCTATGCAACTAGACAAATAAACAAGTGAAATAGACAATTAGAACTAGACAAAGTGGAGTATGTGTAAAGAGAATAACATAAAAAACACACAATTGACTAGAAACTGACCGGATTCGGGTTATCTCTAACCCCCTTTTTTTATTTTCGGATTAACAGAGTAAAAGTAAAAAAAAAATGTAAAAAACTTATAGAAGGATGGATAATCACGAAACAAAGAGATAGGAAAAAGAACTGAAAGATTCTGAGTTGAATAGATGAAGATATAGCCAAATCTGTGTTGTCGAAAAAGCCGAGCAGCAGTCCAGGATCTGCTAGGCGCGACTTTGCTTCTGCGCTCGTCACGACCAGCCCCGACCTCTGAATCAAGTTCCGTCGATTGTAAACTCAAGAAGACTTGGAGAGGAAGAACTTTGATGAAGAGAGAACAGGCAGCAGACGTCCACACACTTCTGTAGAGGCCTAAGAAGAGAGACTGGGCAGATCCCCTGCTGAACAGCCTTCCTCTCTCTTGAACCGACTTTTCTCTCTCTAAAAACTAGAAATTCTCTGTCTAAAAATCATAAAATCGATTCAGGAGGGAGTTTGGACGTCTTGAGATGCCTGGGGAGTCATGCTCATGCCTTTGGAACGACCAGAATCAGAGTCCATTTATAGAAGAACGAGCAGTGCGATCGGAGCTAAAAAATAGGGCTCATTGCGCCCCACCCCTGGGCGCATGCGCCCTGGTGCTGGGCGCATGCGCCCCACTGAAGGGCGCATGCGCCCCCCAGTGGGGCTGCATGGGCACAAACCCCGAAAAAATAGTTCTTATCCCATCGGCGGTTCAGTGGTAGAGTCCGGGTGAAAAACTGGGTCCCTCGTGCCTCAAAAGTGGGGCGCATGTGCCCTCAAGTGAGGGCACAAGGCCACGTGCCTCACTGGTAGGGCGCATGGCCACGTGCCCTGGGTCCCGGGCGCATGTGACCAGGAACCCGGGCGCATGGGACTGGTTTCGCGCGTCCTTCTTCCGGAAGCCATTGCGAACACTCCCAAACTCGGAATTCGACGCCGTTTGTTGCGTTGGAAAGATAACAGGCCGAAGAAGCTTTCTATAGCATAGGATAAGCCATCACACCTCCAAAACTTAAGAATTTTATCCGGAAGTTAGGGAAGTGAACAGAAGATCCGATACAGGTCAAAATGACTCCGACGGCAAACCAGAAAGGCACAGAACGCAACAAAACTTGTTTGGGGTGTGAATATGACCATAACCTTCAATGCATGATCATTAGGCATTGGTCATTCAGCCAATTTCCGTGTTCACACGATTTACGTGTAGCTTTCGCTTGGAAATTACGGCTTTTTGTGGAAAACGTCGGAAAACATCCGATTTCATTCGGCGAATGCTCCAAATCAATTTTAAAAGACCCGGCATCATTATAAGGTCAATCATACATGTTACCCTATAAAACATGAGTTTTATGCTCTGAGTTAGGCGAATTTGGCGTGTCTACAACGGCAAGGTTGCCCAGGAGAAGAGATGATCAAGGGCCTGACTGCCGGTTGGGGTGGTGAGGGGGCTTGATTTCCCTCGATCGGATCTTGATTGGCAGGCATCTTGCCCTTAGTGGCATATTGGATAATTGCAAAGGTCTCGGGATCAAGGTGAAGAGATAGATCCTTGAGAGATTGTTCTATACTATGTGAGGCGGATCGGTGAGCGGGATCTTGGACCTCAAGTTCCATCATGGCATTAACATGGCCATCTGGTTGGACCATGGGTTACTGAAGCTCGTAGTGACCCGTCTCGTACTCCTCTTCTTGTCCGTAGTAGTCCGACATCCCGACGTGTCTTCCGGACCTTAGTGTCATGGGCATCCTGTCAAATTTTCTTACAAAATGGTTGAAAGAAAGCAAATGAAATGTGTAATTGCAAAGAGAATTTTGTTTGGTTATGATTGTTTGTTTGATTTGATCTGGTTTCACTTTGGTTGTTTGGCAAGCAAGTTGAACACAAAAGTTAAAAGGGATTTTTTTTTTTTTAGGTTAGGTGTTTTGAAAGGAGAGAATTTTTTTGGTTGTTTTCAATTGTGGTGAGCAAGCAAGTTATGCAAACAAGGTTTTAAAATGACTACTCGACAATTTTTGGGTTAAAACCTTAGATTAGATAGATTGTTAGCAATTGTTCACTAAAATAGGTATGGTTCCTATTGCTTCAATCTTCAAGACCTAAGGTTATCACTCAATCACCACGAGTAGGTACTTGGGATCTTCGGGTTTTGGGAAGTGGTACAACCGGTCCAATCGTGCGGAGAGGAATACTCCACGGATGGGGACTTACGGAGGTCTTGATGGAAACAACCAAATCAACTAGGAAGGAATATCCCAGAAGAGAGGTTAGAATCCACCAAGAAGGTGTTTGGAGGGTGAGGGTGTGTTGGGAGAGAGAGCCCCCGCCTCGAATGACCTACGGATCGGAGCAAGTCAGGTACCCGATGCAAAAGCTAATGCAAAAAATTGAAAAATAGAAGGTAGGAGAAGAAGAAGCAATCAATATGCAAACATGAATGAAAGCTATTAAATAAACCAAGCAAGTGAATGCAAACAAGACAAGCAATGATAAAGTAAACAAGTAACTAGCAACTAGCAACTAAAAGGTGGTTTGCGCGGGAACCGGCTTGTGTTGGAGTGTCCAATTGGGGAAAAATCTGAAGTAAAGGTAAAAGGATGGTCCACGCGGGGACCGATTTTAAAATAAAGTGGCTCACGCGGGAGCCGAGTTTTGGAAAGGTAGGTGGTTCACGCGGGAACCGGTTTTTGAAGGAAAATGGGTGGTTCACGCGGGAACCGGTTTGTTTGATTGGAGAAAAGAAGGGAGGGCCACGTGGGGCCAATCTAATTGGTGCAAAGGGGTGGTCCACGTGGGGACCGATCTGAAGGTGAGTTGGTTCACGCGGGAACCGGTTTTAATGAAGAAAGGGGTGGTTCACACGGGAACCGATGTAAGAGTTGACAAAATAGAAGTAGGGCCACATGTGGCCAATCTAAAGGTGTTGTAAAGAGGTGGTCCACGTGGGACCGATCTGAAAATAAGCTGGTTCACGCGGGAACCGACTTGGAAAAGAAAGGTGGTTCACGCGGGAACCGGTTTATAAGAAGAAAAGTGGTTCACACGGGAACCGGGTTGAAATGAAAGACAAGCAAATTAAGTCCACATGGGGGACAATCTTAAAGAAAGAGTAAATAGCAAGTTTAAAGGTAAATTGACATGGAAGATAAAAGACAAGCCGGTTCACGCGGGAACCAAGTTGGAAAACAACTAGTTGCACGGTTGAATTAAGCTAGCACGGTTGAAGACATTGGTTGTCCCACCGTGGTCACCAAAAAGCTATCGACTCCGAAAATGGGTTCCGGATCGGCACCTCAAGATAAAGTGAAAGATGGAATATGGGAAAGGGAGTGAATCGGAAAACACTTGGAAAGCAGTAAAAGGTCCTCACCTCAGTCCCACGCTCACATTGATCCCCGAACTTTCATCTCACGGCGTCGCTCGAGCACTGGAGATGGTTCGGGTCATGTGGGAGGAGAGTGAGGAATGAATTTACTTAAAGCATGAATAAGAGAAGAAGTGGTCGCCAGGAGCCGCAGGCTCCGCTTTATGGATTTGAACAAGAGATTAAGTTAGATGATCGTGTGTACCTTAGCGTGGGAGATTGGGATGTGGGTTCAACCTTATTCTTCCTCGGACGGACGATGAAGAAGAGTCTCCAACCGGTGCTAGCTTGATAAACCTGTGCAACTAGAATAATAAACCAAGTGAAATAAAATGATTAGAACTATGGGAAGTGTAGTAACTGTAGAGAGAATATGAGAAAGAAGCAATTGGAATCGAACTCACTGGATTGGGGCGAGTCCTAACCCCTTTTTTGTATTTTTAATTAGTTAAAAATGATGTAAATAAACTAAAATATGCTTTAAAACAATAGATAAACTGAGTTAAGGGAGTTGAGAAAGCTTATGGAATGGATCGGCTTGAGCTGAAGCCGAGTTGGTTGAAGAAGGCCGGTTCGGGTAGCCTTTGCACCCTTCTGGCGCGACTTTCGTGCAGAGGATGCTACAGACGACCCCGATGTCAGAATCGAGTGTCGTTTGTTGGAGTAGACAGAGGACTCAGAGGGAAAGAGTTACTATGTTTATTACTTCTCCTAAATCCTCCTGTAGAAGTATGTAAAAATTCTTAAAGTGGGAGTATATAGAAAATAGAACCTGGATGCGCGCCCTCAGTGTAGCAATCGCCACGAACAAACGACAAGTCAGAATTGAGTGCCATCAGTTGGAGATGAAAGAGGACAAAGAGATGAACATCTTAAATGTTGAATACTTTTGAATAAGGAGTCTCAGATTTTCTGAAGAAGTCTTTGAAATTGGCTGATGCAGAACACCCTGATCGAGCCTTCTCCTTCACCTCGGGATCGATCTCTTGACTTCGGATCGCCTTTGGACGTCGGGACGGCTTTGGAGAAGAGCTTGGACGACCTCTGGACGAGCTAGGCACCGGGGATTCTCCTTGGGTCATTGAGAATGGCCCTCAATTTATAGGGGAAGGAAGCCGGTGCAAAATTTAGAAACTGGACCGACCGCGCCCCCGCTTTTCAAAGGGGACGAGGGCGCGCAGGGCGCGCCCCCAGTTCGGGGGCGCGGTCTGTGCGCCCCCCTGTTTCAAAGGGAACAGGGGCGCGTTACGCGTCTCACCGCTAAAAATCGATGAAATCTTCCAAAAATTGCTAAAAATCGACTAGACATACGTAACGCGCCCCCGAACCGGGGGCGCGGTACAAATAATCGAAAATCCTCTGCGAAAACCTTCCAAAAATCCGGTTTAGAAGGTGCTAATCAGGGTAATTTGCGATTTAAAGAAACTGACCGCGCCCCCGCCTTTCAAAGGAACCGGGGGCACGCTGCGCGTGCCCCCAGTTTGAGGGCGCGCAGGGCGCACCCCCGGGTTGAGGGCGCGCAGGGCGCGCCCTCCTCTTTCAAAGGGAGCGGGGGCGCAGTACACTCTTTCTCCTGTGCGCGTGTTCCGCGAGCCGTATCTTGCAAAGAGGATGTCCGATTCGGCTCCCGTTTGTCGCGTTGGAAAGAGGGCCTTCAACCGCACCTCCTCAAGTCGGTAAACCAGCGGGCATGACTCCCGAGACATTCGCACGGGGCTTTCTACCGGTTTACCCTCTCGCGGAAAGCCGAAACCCGGGGCGAAGATCCGAAAGAGCACGGTTCCAATCGAGAAATCTCGGGTCAACTCGGGATGAATTAAAATGATGACCGAACAAGTCTGGTATGACCGGAAAACCCGAAGTCATCGAAAAATTTGATATTAACCTGGTAAACGTGAACCGAAACTCGGAAAAGCCTGGAAACCCTAAAATTGACCGAAATGGCCATATGGCCCCGGTTGATGAAAATATTCGTCTAGAATCGACCCGGATGACCTGAAAATACCCGGTGATGACCGTAAAGGCCTAACATGTGGTCCGGGATAGCCGTGTCAACACAGATCGATAAAGCCATAACGAAAGCCGTCATTGACCGACGCCTACCGAAATGACTTCTCGGAAACCCTGAATGTTACGGAACACATGCGGGATTCCCGAGACCTTCAATTATGGACCATTCAAGGTCGGTCATCGAGCAGGCTTTGTGTTTTTATAGTTCATGTGCGGCTCTCGCTTGAAGGTTACGGCAATATTCCGGAAATCATTGGTCCATTCTTAACTCACAAGGGGCTCCACCAATGTCCTTAGCTCATCTCCACGAGGTAATCCGGATCAGATAACGGTCAAATAATGGATATCGCCTATGGAATAAGAGTCTAGGGCTCTGAATCAAGCCAATTTGGCGTGTCTACACTATGCCTCAAGATAGGTTGTCAAGATGGCTTCTTCTTCACTCTACCTTGGCTTAAACTTGGATTCATTCATGTTGAAGGAGCATTAGAAGTGTTCTCT
The DNA here is from genome assembly GCA_036172225.1 of Cryptocoryne crispatula var. balansae. NCBI lineage: Eukaryota > Viridiplantae > Streptophyta > Magnoliopsida > Alismatales > Araceae > Cryptocoryne > Cryptocoryne crispatula. The sequence continues at coordinate 20,266,155 of CM069926.1, read as the reverse complement.
CCTCACCAAAGATGACAATGGAGCAACAAAGATGATGGATGGACGCCGGGAGAAAGCTAATTAAGCCCGCTGAAGATTGTAAAAAATCTAGTTACCGGAGAACTTAGGGTGAAGAATTGGATGCTTTTAGCACTCTCTCACAGCTTCCAAGAGCTATAATTCAGCCCTCCAACATGAGTCCAACCTCTAGAATGTTGGAAGCCCCAACATTTTATAGAGGGGAGTTGGCCCATCTTTCCAAGGGTTTTCGTAAATGTGCCTCATGCTTGACAAGGTGGTTAATGTAGAAAATCTTCTTTTTATGAGTTGTTTTTTTAAGGGGCACTAAGACGAGGGAACACAGATGGGTAACAGAAAAGAATTGGTAGAAAAATTTTCGCGATGGCTAAGTGCCCCATGGGTAGGGCACCTAGCTCCCTACTAATGGGGTGCCTAGCACCACCCTATAGTTCCCTAGGTGATTGCTCTTAGTGCCCCAGTAGTATGTCTCCTGGCACCCTATTTATGGGGTGCCTAGCACTAGGCACTAGGTGCCCCATAAATGGGGTACTAGGTAGTAGGTTTCAAAAATCTCGATAAACCTAAAAAAACTTTAGAAAATAAGAGTTTCCAAAAAACTAGCTTCTTAAATGAAAACATTAGGATGTTACCTATAATAACAAGTGTTTTAATCCTTTAATTTGTTTATTTTGGTGTGTCTATAACTTGTCTCCCCTTGGCTTCATATTTACAAGGGAGTGTCATGTAATGAAGTAAAGATGAGCGGAGTGTATTGTAGTGGAGTGTAAAGGTGATGGACATAGTAGATGATGCCAAGGTGTATAATTAGACATGCTTATCAAGTCCCAATTACTCCATTAGGTACCTAGATTCTCATCATGCCCCATCTGGACCATGCCCATGGTCAATTGAATAAAGATGTGCCATAGGCATTAGAGAGATAAAATAAAAAGCTTGCCCCCATGTGGTGGGGCCATCCAAGTCTATGCTTGTGAGTTTATCTAGGTTGGAATCATGCTTGTGCCAAGAAGCACTAATAAATAAAAGAAAACAATCTTTGTTGAACATTCAATAAATTAAGGGATAGGTCTTTTAGGTTCATTGGATTTTCAAGGAAACATTGTATTTGTCTATAGTAGAATAACCTATTTCTCTAAAGGAAACATCATTAATTACATCGAGAAACTAGTAAAGGGAAAGCACAAAAAACAGGGTTCACATGGGGACTAGAAAATACATGAAACCATAGTGGAAACTCTAATAAAGTCTTCTGCTTAGGGATGGGATTGTAGACATGCCAATTTGGTCTAATTTAGAGCCTTAGACTCCTATTCCATGAGCGATACCCATTATTTGACCGTTATCTGATCCGGATCACCTTGTAGAGATAAACTAAGGATGTTGGTGGAGACCCCCGTGAGTTGGGAATGGACCGATAATTTTTGAAGTAATGTTGTAACTTTCTGTAAAGAATCAACACATCACAACAGAAAAATTTTAATTCCATAAAACCATGATCTTTTCCTTGGTCGATGCTGAACAAGTAAAATCGGGAACCAAATATGAAGTAGAACGAGAGTACCTCATGGGATTTCCAAAATTTCTTACCATGGATGAAGAGAGGACATTCCTCCTTGATGAAAACCATTCAAGTGTCTGGTCTCTAGCAGTATCCACATGATCTACTTCAATAGAAGAGTTCTCCCTTCCTTCGGGCCTCCAGAAACCTTCCAGATCCAAGCTTGACCACAGGAGATCACCTTATAGAGGAGAGAGGATGGAGAGAGGCTGCTAGGGGCATGCTCTAGCCCTATGGCTTGTTAGGGTTTGGCTTCATAAGGCATTTATATATAGAAGATCAAATTTTTTACAAAAACCCAAAACTTCTATAAAATTACATCCATGACCTCATCTTATTGGCCAAATCTAATGTGTGTGACCCACTAGGCCCAATAGTCAATTTGGTTGAAGCCTTAATTAAATTAAAAGAACAATTTCTTTAAATTAAATTAAAACCATTATCCAATACCAATTTTTATAGCTTTCTGATCACAAAGGGTATAAGCCACATCATATGATCCCAAATGACTTTGGAAAGTTTAATAACATCCATTGAGACTTTCCATCATCAATTACTGATAATGATGATTGGCATTTTTTGGACGGTAGACCATCCTCGGGGTGAAATTGGGCTCGTAGCCAAGCCCATGTCTCTTTGGTCTTTGTACCACTTTAATGGGGTGCACAACCCCCTGCAGCTCCTTTCCCAACCCCTTTCCTGGCTGATAGCCGATCCCTTTCATTATCCGCCATGCAACTGTATTTGGAGGCGTCGTTATCATCATGACCTCAGGCAGCTCTGTAGTTGAAACCAACGGCTGGACAGATTTTGATATTGGTAGTGCAGAAGAGAGGTCATCCACGTCATTCAGAATGGGGATGTTGGTTACTTTGATCACTTGGCCCTTGTATGGGAACTTCAGACACTGATGATTAGTGGAGGCAATAGCTCCTATTGCCTCAAGGTACGGGCGTCCCAAGATAGCTTTGAATGTAGGGTCCAATTCTAGAACGTGAAACTCGGCGGTGACAACACACAGCCCGAGCCCTACTTTCAATGTAACCACCCCTCATGCCAGCTTTCGGGAGTTGTCATATGCTGTCACCGTGATGGCAGAAGGCTCGATTTCTTCATCGGAGATGCCGCAAAGTTGCAATGTTTCTGGCGGCATGACATTTATCGACACTCTGGTGTCAATCAAGCAAGATTTAATCTCCACACCTCGGATGACTACTGCGACACGCAAGGCATACTTTCTGATCTCTGGCCGTGCCAACTCCTCCTACGTAAATGTGAGTGCCGGATGTTCACTCCTCGGGGTCAGGACAGTAATGATCTTCTCGGGTGGGAGGTCCTCATTGACCATGACCCGCTGCAGATATTGTTGTAGGATGTCTTGATGGTTCTTTGACCTCTTAATCAGCTCTAGGATTGAAATCCGTGCTGGCATTTTGTCTAGATGCTTCAATAGGTCATATGCCATGCTGTGCAACGGTTCTTCTACTACCTCCTCTTCTGCCTGTTCCTGTGGTTGCATCCCGACCTGGGGGGAAGACCCTTTGGAGCATCCTCCGGCTACGAAGTACCGGTGCCAGCGTGGTAGGGGGAAGTGGTGATGATGGTGATGGTAGGGTTGGTTGGTAGGTTGAGGAGCCCGTGGTAGGTAGGGGTGGTGAGGATCGGATGATGAGGGGACGTGGATTGGTGGAGGCCGGTATGTTGGGTGATGGTTGGGGTGTTGGTGGTGATGGTCTAATGATGAGAGGTCGTGGTGTGACAAAGGATCGGTTGGTTGGGTGATAATTGGGGTGTTGTTGGTGATGGTCTAATGATGACGGGGTCGCGGAGTGGAGGCGACTGGAGGGTTGGGTGACGTTTGGCGTGTTGGTGACGGTCTAATGATTAGACGTCGAGGAGGATTAATGGTGGTTGGTAGGTTAGGTGATGGTTGCGGTGTTGGTTGGGATGTTGGTGGCGGTCTAATGATTAGGCGCCGTGGAGGGTTGATGGTTGTTGGGGGCAGTGGTGTTTGGGGAGTTTGTGGGCTGGGGGCAGCTCTTGGTATGGAGAGTATGGTGCGGTTTGTAGGTGGGGTTGGTCTGGCGGGCATGGAGGCGATTCGATCCTCGACCTGCCAACCTTGGGAATGGTGGGTTGACTCCTCGATGGTGGAGTAGACAAGGCCGAGTCGTTGGTTTGGTGGTGCTGTTGCCGGTGCTTGTACGGGTGCATGTACCGGGAGCGGATCTTGGACTATGCCCAGGCCGGGCTGCTGTTGTGCTTGCTGTCATCGTGGTTGATTCTGGCGTGCCTTCATTGCTTGAATAGATTCTCCCATCTGTGTCCAGTCAATGTTCCGTTGATCATTGAGGTCATGGATGTAATCTTTAAACTGGAAACAGACATCCACTGTGTGCCCGGGATACCGATGATAAGTGCAGTACTTTGTTGTGTCAACATTTGCCGGCCATCCTTCTATCTCCTTTGGAAGCTCCAATTGTTTTTCCGCCATCAATGCATTAAATATATCGATGAGGGTGAATGGCAGTTGAGGATAGTATTCTCTCTTGGGTCCCCCCTCCTAGGTCAGTTGGCTCGTGGTGGTACTTGGTTGTAAACTCGTTGTTGTGGGTGTGGTCGATTGTAGACATGTTGTTGTTGAGGCGCTCGGTTGTAGGCATTTGGTTGCTGGGGCGCTCGGTTGTAGGTGGGTTGCTGTGGTGGTGCTCAGTTGTATTCAAGTTGTTGTTGGGGTTGAGGAGCTGGTTGAGGAGCTGGGCAGTATTGTTCGTTGGGTGGTGGGTTACGGTATTGGCTTTGGCGATACCCACCCTGGTTACCCATGGCATTGATGCTTTCATTGTTTACTACCCCTTCGGTGGTGGGTCCTACAGGTGTAGGCTTTCTAGCATTACGGGGCTTGGTGTCGAATGGGTTGATCATGGATGCGTCCTTAAAGTGGGCTTGGAGGTAGCGGGCGCTATCACACAACTCACTCATGGTTGTTGGGCGGTGCATGATTAGGAGGTTGCGAAGGTTGGGTGTGGTGTTCCCGATGAGCATCCTCACCTCCTCCTCCTTTGAGATGGTATCCACTAGCCTCTCAGCCATTCCCCTCCACCGATCAGCAAATCTGGCAAAGTCCTCATCTAGCCTCATCTTTTCGGCAATCAAATCAGTTATCGAGCAGGCTGGCCCCACCCGATCCTTGTACCTCTGTAGAAACTTCGCCTTGAACATGTCAAAATCTGCCGCCTCGATGGAATCAAGAGAATAGAACCAGTCCAGGGCGGATCCCTCCAATGACCGATGGAAGAGAAAGGCAAGGGCTTTGCGGTCATTTTTCCAGAACGCGGAGTCGTAGAGAAAGCTCTTTAGATGGTTGAGAGGATTACCAGTCCCATTGTAACGTTGGAAGACTGGTATCTCTGAAGGAGGAAGGTGTATAACTGGGAAGGATGGGACAGAGATTTCAGGGATGGCTTTAGAATCGAGGCGGTGCTTCATCTCTTCAAAGCGCTCATCCATCTGATTAAGTTTGTTCATTAATTCCTGGGTGAGGCTGGATTCCTGAGCCACGGGAGCAAAGTGTTTAGGTGATTGGGTTGGAAGAGGTAGGTTGGAAACAGGAATTGGAATAGTATTATGTGAATGCCCCATAACGGGGTGAGTGGAGACACGGTAGGGTTGCCCAGGAGAAGAGATGATTTGGGGCCTGACTGCTGATTGAGGTGGTGAGGGGGCTTGATTTCCCTTAACCGGATCTTTATTGGCAGGCATCTTGCCCTTCGTCAAGGATTGCACAAGCGAAAAAGATTCAGGGTCTAGATGAAGAGATAGACCCTGGAGGAGTTGCTCCACGCTAAGTGAAGCTGGTTGATGAGTAGGATTTTGAATTTCTGGCTCCCTGACGGCGTTGATATGGCCCCCTGTTTGGACCATGGGTTATTGCAGCTCACAGTGGCCCGTCTCGTACTCCTCTTTTTGGCCGTAGTAGTCTGACATCCCGTTGTGTCTTCCGGACCTTAGTGTTATGGGCATCCTGTCAAATTTTCTTAAAAAAATGGTTGAAAGAAAGCAAATGAAAGGTGTAAATGCAAAGAGATTTTTTTTTGTTTGGTTATGATTGTTTGTTTGATTTGATTTGGTTTCAATTTGGTTGTTTGTCGAGCAAGTTGAACACAAAAATTAAAGGGATTTTTTTTGGTGTTTTGAAAAGAGAGAATTTTTTTTGTTGTTTTCAATTTTCGTGAGCAAGCAAGTTATGCAAACAAGGATTTAAAAATGACTACTCGATAATTTTTAGGTTGAAACCTTAGATTAGATTGATTGTTAGCAATTGTTCACTCAAATGGGTATGATTCCTATTGCTTCAATCTTCAAGACCTAAGGTTATCACTCAATCACCACGAGTAGGTACTTGGGTTCTTCGTGTTTTGGGAAGTGGTACAACCGGCCCAATCGTGCAGAGAGGAATACTCCATGAATGGGGACTTACGGAGGTCTTGATGGAAACAACCAAATCAAATAAGAAGGAATATCCCAGAAGATATGTTAAAATCCACCAAGAAGTTGTTTGGAGGGTGAGGGTGTGTTGGGAGAGAGAGAGCCCGCCTCGAATGTCCTACGGATCGGAGCAAGTCCGGTACCCGATGCAAAAGCTAATGCAAAAATGAAAAATGGAGGGTAGGAGGAGAAGAAGCAATCAATATGCAAACATGAATGAAAGCTATTAAATAAATCAAGCAAGTGAATGCAATCAAGACAAGCAATGATAAAGTAACTAGCAACTAGCAACTAAAAGGTGGTTCGCGCAGGAACCGGCTTGTGTTGGAGTGTCCAAGTGGGAACAAATATGAAGTAAAGGTAAAAGGATGGTCCACGTGTGGACCGATTTTAAAATAAAGTGGCTCACGTGGGAGCCGGTTTTTGGAAAGGTAGGTGGTTGACGCGGGAACCGGTTTTTGAAGGAAAAGGGGTGGTTCACACGGGAACCGGTTTGTTTGATTGGAAAAAGGAAAGGAGGGCCACGTGGGGCCAATCTAAAGTGGTTAAAAAGGGTGGTCCACGCGGGAACCGATCTGAAAGCGGGTTGGTTCATGCAGCAACCGGTTTAGAAAAGGGTTTGTTTCACGCGGGAACCGGTTTTAATGAAGAAAGGGGTGGTTCACGCGGGAACCGATGTAAAAGTTGACAAAATAGAAAGAGGGCCACGTGGGGCCAATATAAAGGTTCTGCAAAGAGGTGTTCCACACGGGTACCGATCTGAAAATAAGTTGGTTCACGCGGGAACCGAGTTGGAAAAGAAAGGTGGTTCACGCGGGAACCGGTTTATAAGAAGAAAAGTGGTTCGCGCGGGAACCGGGTTGAAATTAAAGACAAGTAGCTCAAGTCCACATGGGGGACAATCTTAAAATAAGAGTAAACAGCAAGTTTAAAGGTAAATTGACGTGGAAGATAAAATACAAGCCGGTTCACGCGAGAACCAAATTAGAAAACAACTAGTTGCACGGTTGAATCAAGCTAGCACCGTTGAAGACATTGGTTGTCCCACCGTGGTCGCCAAAAAGCTGTCGACTCTAGAAACGGGTTCCGGATTGGCACCTCAAGAGAAGGTGAAAGATGGAATAGGGTAAAAAGGGGAGTGAATCGGAAAAAACACTCGAAAAGCAATGAAAGGTCCTCACCTCGGTCCCACACTCACATTGATCCCCGAACTTTCATCTCGCGGCGTCGCTCGAGCACCGGAGATGGTTCGGGTCATGTGGGAGGAGAGTGAGGAGGAGATGAAATTAGAACATAAATAAAAGGTGGTCTCCAGGAGCCGCGGGCTCTGCTTTATAGAATAAAAACAAGAGATGAGTTGATTTGACCGTGTACCTTAGCGCGGGAGATCAGGATATGGGTTCAACCTTCTTCTTCCTCGGCCGGCCGATGAAGAAGAGCCTCCAACCGATGCTAGCTCGATAGACCTTTGCAACTAGAACAATAAACCAAGTGAAAGAAAATGATTAGAACTATGGGAAGTGTAGTAACTATAGTAAGAAAATGAGAAAGAAGAAATTGGAATTGGACTCACCGGCTTCGGGGTGAGCCTTAACCCCTTTTTTGTATTTTTGATTATGTAAAAATGATTCAAATGAACTAAAATATGCTTTAAAACAGTAAATTAACTGAGTTAAATGAGGTGACGAAGCTTATGGAATGGATCGGCTTGAGTTGAAGCCGAGTTGGTTGAAGAAGGCCGGTTCGGGTAGATTTGCACCCTTCTGGTGCGACTTTGGTTCAGAAGATGCTGCGGACGACCCCAATGTCAGAATCGAGTTATGTTTGTTTGAGTATATAGAAGACTCGGAGAGGAAGAGTTCCTATGTTTATGATTTCTCCGAAATCCTCCTGTATAAGTCTGTAAAAATTATTAAAGTGGGCGGATAAATAAAAAAGAACCTGGATGTGCGCCCTTGTTGCAGCAACCTCTACGAACAAACGGCAAGTCATAATTGAGTTCCGTCAGTTGGATATGAAAGAGGACGAAGAGAAGAACAACTTATATGTTGAATACTTTTGCATAATGAGTCCCTAAGTTTCTGAAGAAGTCGATGAAGATGGTTGGTGTAGAACGCCCGGATCGAGCCTTCTCCTTCACTTCGGGATCGATCTCTCAATGTCGGATCGCCTTTGGACGTCGGGACGGCTTTGGAGATGAGCTTGGACGACCTATGGATGAGCTAGGCACGGGGGGTTCTCCTTGGTTCGTTGAGAATGGCCCTCAATTTATAGGGGAAGGAAGCCGGTACAAAAAATGGAAACTGGACCGACCGCGCCACCGCTTTTCAAAGGGGACGTGGGCGCGTAGGGCGCGCCCTCACTTTGGGGGCGTGGTACGCATATCATTGCTAAAATTCACCAGAAACTTCCAGAAATTACTAAAAATCGACTTGACATACTTAACGCGCCCCTGAACCGGGGGCGCGGTACAAATAATCGAAAATTTTCGCCGGAAACCTTCCAAAAACCCGGTTTAGAAGGTGCTAATCGGGGCATTTTACGATTTTTGAAAACCGACCGCACCCCCGATTTTCAAAGGAATCAGGGGCGTGCAGGGTACGCCCCCAGTTTGAGGGCGCGCAGGGCACGCCCTCCCTTTTCAAAGGGAGCGGGGGCGCGGTAGACTCTCTCTCCTGCGCGCGCGTTCCGCGAGCCGTATCTTGCAAACGGGACGTCCGATTCGGCTCTTGTTTGTTGCATTGGAAAGAGGACCTTCAACCGCACCTCTTCAAGTTGGTAAACCAGCTGGCATGACTCCTGAGATGTTCGCAAAGGGCTTTCTACCGGTTTACTCTCTTGCGGAAAGCCAAAACCAGGGGCGAAGATCCGAAAGAGCACGGTTCCGGTCGAGAAATCTCGGGTCAACTTGGGATGACTTAAAATGATGCCCGAACAAGTCTGGTACGATCGTAAAACCCGAAGTCATCGAAAAATCTGAGATTAACCCGGTAAACGTTAACCGAAACTCGGAAAAGCCGGGAAACCCTAAAATTGACCGAACCGGACGTATGGCCATGATTGATGTAAATATTCAGCTAGAATCAACCCGGATGACCCAAAAAGACCCGATGATGACCGGACAGGCCTAACGCATGGTCCAAGATAGCCGTGTCAGTACAGATCGAAAAAGCCGTAACGAAAGTCGTCATTGACCGAGGCCTACCGAAATGACTTCTCGGAAACCTTGAATGTTACGGAACACATGCGGGACTCCCGAGACCTTCAATTATGGACCATTCAAGGTCGGTCATCGAGCAGGCTTCGTGTTTTTACAGTTCACGCGCGGCTCTCGCTTGAAGGTTACGGCACTGTTTCGGAAATCATGGGTCGATTCTCAACTAACAAGGGGGCTCCACCAATGTCCTTATCTCATCTCCACGAGGTAATCCGGATCAGATAACGGTCAAATAAAAGATATCGCCTATGAAATAAGAGTCTAGGGCTCCGAATCAAGCCAATTTGGCGTGTCCACACTAAGTTGGTTTTTGTCATTAAACGAAGTAGAGATATGGGATTTCAAAATTGTCAAGGCCAAATTCTTGAAACGATATGGGCCAGGCTATTCAATAATTGGTTAAGCAAAAGAAGATATAGAACTAATGCAATATTCTGATAAATTGAGACCCAAGCTTGAGAAGAACATTGATGCTATGCACCAACCTAGGAGTCCTCCCCAATCCCATCATGTTCATCTTCATCAGCTGATTCCTTGACGCCAGTTGATTAGGCCACCCATGCCCTAATCTTGGTCGGACATGCAACCCATGTCAATGGCACAATCAATTGTGCACAATCAAGCTCCTCATGTAATTGTGCCCACATCTCATTATCAAAATCGAATCCCTAGCCTTCAACTCCACCAACATTTCCAAAGGCCTCTCAGCCAATCATCCAGCCCTTGGTTTCTCAGTCTACTTCATCAACAACCCCTCGGCCAACCATTCAAACCTTGACTCCTCAACTGTGTTTACCAATATTTCCTCAACCCGAATCAACTTCTATGTCGACACCAATTGAACAATCCTTGGCTATTCAATCGACCCATCAAAATAGGGTTCACCCTAAGTCGGTTAAAACCCTTCTTTCTTCTATTGCTCTTGCTTTGGCAGAGGAATTAGTCACTCTTATCATTCATGCTCCTGCCCTGGCAGAGGAACCGATTAATCTTATCATCCCTACTTCTACTATGGCGGATGATTTAGTCTCTTCACCCCTTCAAGCTCCTGCCCTAGCAAATGAACCAATTGCTCCAACCATTTGTGCTCCTGCCCTGGCAGAGGAATCAACTCCTCAACATATCATTGCTATCTCTCAAGATCAAAGTTAGCCAGTAAGGGAGGTCGAACCAAACTCTTCTATCATTCTAGAATCCCCTAAAATAGGCATGCCCTCTTCCTTAGAACAACCTGAGGATAAGCCTACTATAAGAAGCTTAGATGAGGAGATCATAAATTTAGTTAATTGTCAAGAACTAGGCAAGGATTCTCTAGGTATAAATCAACTATTGTCATCATTGGAATTGATCCCTGAAGTTGGTCAGATTGAATTGACCCCTGAGCTGGGAAGTAATGAGACCGAATCGGTCAGTGAAATGGGGTAGGAATTTATAAACCTATAAAAGGAAGATGCAGACCTTAGCAAGGGGATACTAGGACCTCCTCCAGCTAGGCAGACAAATCCCTTAACATCAATCCTAGGGCCGCTACCCATACCTCATTCTCCCCTCAATCAACAATTGGGCCCATCAGCCCATAATCAATCGATCTTAGAGCTGCGACCCATATCTCATTCTCCTCACAATCAATGATCGGGCCCATGGGCCCACAATTCATCCATCCTAGGGCCACCACCCTATATTCATCTTTCTCACAATCATTGAATGGGCCCATGGGCCCTCAATTCTTCAATCTTGTGGCCACCACCCATACTTCATCCCATTCGATTGGTCTCTTATGCCTCTCTTCTGCAATCGGGCCCTTATGCCCTATTTTCAGGCACTTATGCCCCTTTTTGTCAATCGGGCTCTTATGCCCCTTTTCATCAACTGGGCCCATGTGGCCCTTTCCATTATCTAGGCCCACGTGCCCTCTTTATCCAACCGGGCCCACGTGCCCCTTTTAATCAATCGGGCCTGCATGCCCCTTTCCTTCAACTAGGCCCATGCGCCCCTTTTCCGCAACTGGGCTTATGTGCCCCTTTCCTTCCATCGGGCCCAGGTGCCCTAAATTTTTCTAAATCAGGCCCACATGCCCATAATTCTTCCCAATCAGGCCCCTGTGCCCTTAATTTTTTTAAATCGGGCCGACGTGCCCACAATTCACCTCAATCGGGCCCGCGTGCCCATAATCCACCTCAACCGGGCTCACATGCCCATGTTTTTCTGTAACTGGGCCCATGTGCCCAAATTTCTTCTAAATTGGGCCCACGTGCCCACCTTCCATCAACCTCAGGCACGCATGCCCACACTCCTACAACTTCAGGCCTGCATACCCCCATTTCTTCACCATCGGGTCTCCGTGCCCATACTTCTTCGAAATCAGGCCCCTCTGCCCCCGCCTCTCCAACTTTGGGATTGCGCACCCATACTCTTCAATGGCACCAGCAAGCCTATCACAAGTCACAATGTTGCTCCCAACCATTTAAATCGGGTCCATGTGCCCTCTCTTTTCGTTGGGTCCCTCAGGCTCAACCTTCAATCAGGCCTTCGAGCCCATCACCACCAATTGGGCCCTCATGCCCATCAATGCCAACTGGGCCCTCTAGCCCGCCTTCAACTCTTGGGCCCACGTGCCTCTTCATTCCAACCATTTCTAGGCCTTCAAGCCCACTATCAACTCCCAGGCCTAAGATCCCACTTTAATTCACTTTTATTTTCAAGCATTCTCTTTCCTTCTTTAAATTTTATTTTCAAAAAAAATCAAATGTAGAGAAATTTCTTGGGTGATCCCCCAATCTTTGCCTTCTACGTCATTAATCCTAATTCCACCATGCCAAATCAAATCTACCACATCTTGCACCTCACTGTATGACTCTTACTCTTTATTCAATGTGGAACATATCAACAGTGGAAGCAGTTGGGCAAGGCAAGACAAGGCATGGCAAGCAAGGCAAGGCAAGCACAAGCAAAGCTATCATCAGCAATGAATTTTTTCTTCTCTCAAGTATTACATGAAATTGCATTCATCATCATTATGTCATCTGCAAGGCAATATTTTTTGAAATGATTTTAAATTTCACATGACAATTTTAATTGAGAGAAATTCATGATTGACGATATTTGTAGTTACCTTGTTTTTATTAAACAATTTTTTTACATTGCAAGGCATGCGAACAATTGATTCACCTATGGAATGTAATCTACCTAAAAAATGAAGAGAACTACTAGTATGACTTAAGTCCACATGTTCTAGGTTGTTGTCTAGGAGTCGAGGGTAGATACCATTCTACACACATAATACTTCCTGATCCCAGAATCCGGATGACCTAACACTCGAGAGAAGCTAGTCAAGGCTTAGAGGTGGAAGGAAAACCCTCACCCTATTCTCTTCTGTTCGGTCCAAGATAGGTGAAGGGGCCTAGAGGGGGAGAGTATCGAAAGCATCCACCACCTTTGTAGGAGGCCATCTCAAAAGGTCCAACTTCTCAAAAGAAAAGGGTGTCAAAAGATAGGTAATGAACCCACAGGATTAAACAAATATGGACCTGTCTAAATGAGTACCCAAAATGTAGAAAATAAAAAAGGCACCAAAAGATGGGCAATGACCCTATAGGTCAAAGCATATGTCTGATTGTGTGCCACAAAAATAGGTTTGTCAATAAAGAAGAAAAGACCCGAAGAGGCCGAACCCCAACGGGCAATTGGGTGTGAGTAGAGAAATCCCTCTCGACATATTCAAAGCTTATCAAGGACTTCCTTATCAATTCTTCATTCTTAACCCCCCAGGGTGTGGGTGGACCAACCAAATCAAAGCTAAACTCTAGTCGATTAGAGGTTGAAGGTTAGAAAGATTCTAGGCATGGAACCCCATTTTGCACATGGTGTCTACCAATGAACCTAGAAAAACAACCAAGTGATGAGAACTTTTTGTCAATATCGATTTTTCTCTCCCCAAAAAAAATTCTATATTTTCAAAAACTCCAAAAAAATTGAATATCTTCAAAACTCCCCAAAAAATATTTCTTCAAAACTCCAAAAGAATTCAATATTTAAAAAACTCCAAAAAATGAATATTTTCAAAAAAACCCAAAAATGAATCTTTTCACACAAAAAAAACCCGTTTTTGAATTCCAACAAAAAATTTCATCATCATGCTTAGTTTTAATTTCTCGTCTTTACATTCATATTTACTTTCAGTCTCTCATGTTTCAATTTTTTTTCATTGCATAGTTGTTACTTTATTAAGAAGCCTATCACCCCTTGACAAAGGTCAAGGCAGACTACAACTTGCAAGGGGGATAAGTCATCTTGTCATTTTAATCTCCTTTTCTGAGTGTTTCAGGCATGAAGAACAAACATGGAGAACTCTACACAACAAGGCGAGGAACCTCTTGGCTTCAACATGAGGATTCTTAGGAGGAGGTGTCATCATAACCTTGGCCTCAACTTTGCCGAGGAACCTCTTGAAAGACTTCAATAAGGCAATGCTTGTCACTTCCCTCCTCTAAGGATTCTTAGGAGGAGGTGTCATCATAATCTCGGCCTCTACTTTACCAAGGAACTGTTGCTCTGTGTCTTCATCATTGCACATGAACTCTTTTGTGAGAATGCGTGTCATCACACAGCAAACTCATCATTATCATTTTACTTCTTAGCATATATTAGGTGCATTACTACTTATTTATGCATTGATGTTGAAGACCGCGAGTGCAAAAAAGACTAGGCCTAAGATCCCCTTCATCAAAATTCACAACAGTTGGGTCATTCTTTATGCTCACAAATAAGCCAAAATTAAATATCGAAAGATGATGGTTCCTGATTGGGTATCCTGACCTCCGATGTTCAATCTATATCTTCAACTAGTTTGTTAAGTAAACTTTTTGACTTTTTTTTGCCCAACATGCATCATATAGTTTTGCATTAGTTCCATTGCATTCTTGCTAATCATCTCTGCACCCCACTATGGTCATCACATTTTCTGAACCCCATCGGTGCACTATCCCATCATTTATCCCAATTATGATCTTTTCAATATCCCACTATGTTCGTTAATCATACCATGTCCGTCATCTATCGTAATCACCTTGTCTCCTTCAACATCTTTCATTTCTATCCCACCATGGTCATTGCTATACTTTCTTGCTACTTATCCCACCGTGGCAGTCCCCATTTTATATCTCACCATGGGCACCCATTTTTATCATCATTCTTGCACCACCATTATCCTCACAGTCTGTTGATTGAGCTTTGTCATTTGTCTTTTGGAATCTGAGGTCATTTCATTCTGAATCAAATCATGTTTCTTAGAAAACTTAAACGAATCTGAGAGCTTGCTTGTACTTGATTCGTATTCTTTTATCTTGCAAAACAATTCTTCATTTAAACCTTAGTGTCGATTCCAGAAACAGGTTCCGGATCGGCACCTCAATAAAAGGTGAAAGATAGAATGGGGAAAAAAGAGAGTGAATCGAAAAACACTCGGAAAGCGGTAAAATGTTCTCACCTCGGTCCCACACTCACATTGATCCCCGAACTTTCATCTCACGGCGTCGCTCGAGCACCGGAGATGGTTCGGGTCATGTGGGAGGAGAGTGAGGAGGAGATGAAATTAAAGCATGAGAAATGTGGTTGCCAGGAGCCGCGGGCTCCGATTTATGGGATGTAAATTAAGAAGTTGAGTTGAGTTGACCATGTACCTTAGCGTGGGAGATCGGGATATGGGTTCAACCTTCTTCTTCTTCGGCCGGCCGATGAAGAAGAGTCTCCAATCAATGCTAGCTTGTTCAACCTGTGCAACTAGAAAAATAAACCAAGTGAATAAAATAATTAGAACTATGGGAGGTGTAGTAACTGTAGTAAGAAGATGAGAAAGAAGCAATCGGAATCGAACTCACCGGATTGGGGTGAGCCTTAACCCCTTTTTTTTGGATTTTTTATTATGTAAAAATGATGCAAATAAACTGAAATATGCTTTAAAACAGTAAATGAACTGAGTTAAATGAGTTGAGAAAGCTTATGGAATGGATCGGCTTGAGTTGAAGCCGAGTTGGTTGAAAAAGGCCGGTTCGGGTAGCTTTGCACCCTTCTGGCGCGACTTCGGTGTAGAGGATGCTACGGACGACCCAGATGTCAGAATCGAGTTATGTTTGTTGGAGTAGACGGAGGACTCAGAGAGGAAGAGTTCCTATGTTTATGACTTCTCCGAAATCCTCCTGTATAAGTCAGTAAAAATTATGAAAGTGGGCAGATATAGAAAACAGAACCTGGATGCGCGCCCTCAATGTGGCAATCGCCACGAACAAACGGCAAGTCGGAATTGAGTGCCGACAGTTGGAGATGAAAGAGGACGAAGAGAGGAATAATTTGTATGTTGAATACTTTTGCAGCAGAAGCCTCTTATTTTATTCAAAAGTCGATGAAGATGGTTGATGATGAACACCCGGATCGAGCCTTCTCCTTCACCTCGGGATCGATTTCTTGACTTCGGATCGAGCCTTCTCCTTCACCTCGGGACGGCTTTGGAGAAGAGCTTGGACGACCTTGGGACGAGTTAGGCACCGGGGATTAACCTCGGGTCGTTGAGAATGGCCCTCAATTTATAGGGGAAAGGAGCCGGTGCAAAATTTAGAAACTGGACCTAACGCGCCCCCGCGTTTCAAAGGAGACAAGGGCGCGCAGGGCGCGCCCTCAAACCAAGGGCGCGCCCCCAGTTCGGGGGCGCGGTCTGCGCGCCCCCCTATTTCAAATAAAGCGGGGGCGCGTTACGCGTCTCACTGCTAAAAATCGACCGAACCGGGGGCGCGGTACAAATAATCGAAAATCCTCCGCGGAAGCTTTCCAAAAACTCTGTTTAGAAGGTGCTAATCGGGGTAATTTGCGATTTAAAGCAACTGACCGCGCCCCCGCCTTTCAAAGGAACCGGGGGCGCTCAGGGCGCTCCCCCAGTTTGAGGGCGCTCAGGGCGCGCCCCCGGGTTGAGGGCGTGCAGGGCGTGCCCTCTCCTTTCAAGCGGAGTGGGGGCGCGGTATACTCTCTCTCCTGCGCGCGTGTTGTGCGAGCCGTATCTTGCAAACGGGATGTCCGATTCGGCTCCCGTTTGTTGCGTTGGAAAGAGTGCCTTCAACTGCACCTCCTCAAGTTGGTAAACCAGCCGGCATGACTCCCGAGATGTTAGCATCGGGCTTTCTACCGGTTTACCCTCTCGCGGAAAGCCGAAACCCGGGGCGAAGATCCGAAAAAAACATGGTTCCGGTCGAGAAATCTCGGGTCAACTCGGGATGACTTAAAATGATGACCGAACAAGTTTGGTACGATCGGACAACCCGAAGTCATCGAAAATTTGAGATTAACCCGGTAAACGTGAATCGAAAGCCGTAAAAGCCGCGAAACGCTAAAATTGACCGAACCGGATGTATAGCCCAGGTTGATGAAAATATTCGGCTAGAATCGACCCGGATGACCCGAAAAGACCCGGTGATGACCGGAAAGGCCTAACACATGGTCCGGGATAGCCGTGTCAGCATAGATCGAAAAAGCCGTAACGAATGCCATTATTGACCGACGCCTACCGAAATGACTTCTCGGAAACCCTGAATGTTACGAAACACGTGCGTGAATACCGAGACCTTCAATTATGGACCATTCAAGGTCGGTCATCGAGCAGGCTTCGTGTTTTTACAGTTCACGTGCGGCTCTCGCTTGAAGGTTACGGCAATATTCCGGAAAACATTGGTCCATTCTCAACTTGTGAGGGGCTCCTCCCATGTCCTTATCTCATCTCCACGAGGTAATGCGGATCAGATAACGGTAAAATAAGAATATCGCCTATGGAATAAGAGTCTAGGGCTCCGAATCAAGCCAATTTGGCGTGTCTACACTTAGCCCATCACAGTTAGGAACACCGCAAAGATCAGGTTGCTGGCTGATAATGAACCCACGAACCCATGATTCGGGGACTCCCCACCGCGTTGGGGGTTGGCTATTCTTCTCTCGTGCCCGTGGCACATATTTTACCAATCAAATGTAAGAAGGCTTGGTGAAACCTGGCAGTAATCCAAGGAACATGAAGATATTAACTTTGCTGAATTTGGTTGTTGAGCGTGTCTATATCTACACCTTGATGCCACCTTTTCAGTCCATCACTATTTCACTCCACTACATTCCATTACAACTCATTTCGCTTCACTACATTCCTCTACATTTCACTTCCCTTCACTACATAACATTCCTTTGCAAAGTCGACATAAAGGTGAGGCAAGCTGTAGACATGCCAATTTGGCCTTATTTGTGGCTTAAACTTTTATTCTATTGGCAACATCTCTTTTAGACTATCAAAATCAAGTTGAACGATCCTTTTGGATGAGCCAAGTAGTTCACTAGAAATCTGAGAAAGAGTTTTTGATCTCTAATCAAATTTATTTTTCCCAAATGAGAGCCCATTCTAACTTCCATGTTGCTCTTGGTGGTCTTTGCACCAAGGTCACACCGCTCGGTTGCATGCTAGATTATGCTTTTCTTGGCATATCCTCTAATTGAAAATTTTTCACAGGATTTTTTGGATGTCCAATGAAGAAGTATTCCACATCAATAATCTTCCTTTATGAGTCCTCTTTTCAATGCAACAAAAGGCATTCAATTTTTATCTCTCATTTGTCTACAGCATCCTTCGGAAATCAAACACGCAATTCTGTCCGCACGCACCCCTGATCAAGATCAATTGCATGCAAGCCCAGCCCATTGGGCACATATCTGAACAATTCATGACCATACCTTTTTTTCCTCCTCCATATCACTTGGTAAAGTATCTGGAAGCTTCATGGTCAAAATTAGCATCATCAAATGATGGCAATCCAACTTGTTGTCTTATACATCAAAACTTGCTATTTTTAGACCAGAATTGCTTCCACTTTGAGTGGCGATATATTTTAAACATGGGAAAGGTGATCCACGATTTCCAATCCCTCTCAATCATTTGGGTAAGTTTCTAGAAGCCTCATTATGAAAATTAGCATCATTAAATGGAGCAAATCCAACCTAAGGTCAGATGTATCAAAACTTGCTATTTTTTGACCTGTTTCTCATCCCCTATAAAGGGAGACTCATATGAACAACCTAAGGAGGGCATCCCCATCCTCCAATACTCTTATCTTAGTCTTAAAGATACCCTAGGCTCATCCAAACTTCCTCAAATCCTCCCCTCTTCGTCCTGGTGCTTGGAGATCATCCCAAAGTGAAGAAGAAGCCGGTCCATGCTCTAACATGCTGTACTGCAAAACATCGGCTTATACTGATCTTTACTATCATTTTCTGGCCAGGATTTCTTCATAATAAGTGTGCTTCATTGATATATATTTCATATCCAACAAACAGATATGGATTCTGACATCGCCTTGATTTGTGGCGGCTTCTACACCGGTGCTGCGCAGATAGATCCGAAGTCTTCTCTTTTTGGCCATCGTCTTCTCAATCAATTTCACTAAACTTACTTGAATATTAATCCTATACATTCTTCATAGAAATTGTTTCTCGGTGAGTTATATTTCATTTAAAATAAGAATCATTCAATTCCAATATCTATGGTGCCCGTAGTACATTCTGCATCAACATCGTGCTGGTGGTTCCCGAATCTTCACTTCCAACAACAGAACTTTTAGGTAAATTACTACCACTTCTAAAAGGATTCAAAAAAACTTATATAAATATCAAACCACCCTCAGTTAGTCCTATTTATTTTGAAATAAACATAATTTAATTTTGACATTGGTGTTGTCCATTGCAGTCTCTGCATCAGAGCCGCACAATTTAAAATGAATATATCCAACCTGGTTGCCACTTTGCCTAGGTTGTGTTATCTTTAATCATTCATATTCTCTTTGCTAACTCTTCATTCATATAAATTAGTTCATATTTAAGCATCATTTTTATTTAATTTAGCATTCTTTTACACATCTTAAAAAACCAAAAAAAAGGGGTTAGGGCTAACCCCGAATCCGGTGAGTTTGTTTCTAATTGTCATTTTATGTTATTGTTTTTACAAGTTACTACACTTCACTCAATTCTAATCCTTCTTCACATGTTTTCTTGTCTTATTGTCTTCAAGTTGCACAAATAGATCAAGCTAGCATCGGTTGAACTCTTCTTCATTGACCGGCCGAAGAAGAAGAAGGTTGAACTCACATCCCAATCTCCCGCGCTAAGGTACACATGGTCAAATCAACTTATCTCTTGTTTCTATTCTATAAAGCGGAGCTTGTGGCTCCTAGCAACCACAACTTCTTCATTTATGTTCTAAGTCATTCTACTCCTCCCTCTCCTCCCACATGACCCGAACCATCTCTCCAGTGCTCAAGCAACGCCATGTGATGAAAGTTCGAGGATCAATGTGAGTGTAGGACTGAGGTGACGATTTTACCATTTTTTGACTATTTTTCTATTCATTCCCTTTTCCCTATTCTATCTTTCACCTTTTCTTGAGGTGCCGATCTGGAACCCATTTCTGGAGTCGACAGTGGTGGGATCAGAAATAGATAGCAGTGGGATGAATGACAACAACGTGATTTGTAAGAGGCTCGTGTTGAGAAGTTGAGTGTGGATATGCTATGGTAAGACTTATAAAGTGTGCCATGGTAGAAAATATAGGAAGAATGATGATAGGGCTACAATATGATGCATGCATATGCATGGCTTAAAGAAATGCAAATCAAGTATATACAAAAAGTTGGAGATATAATTTGTTCTTGAGGTGCCGATATGGAACCCATTTCTGGAGTCGACAGTGGTGGGATCAGAAATAGATAGCAGTGGGATGAATGACAACAGTGTGATTTGTAAGAGGCTCATGTTGAGAAGTTGAGTGTGGATATGCTATGGTAAAACTTATAAAGAGTGCCATGGTAGAAAATACAGGAAGAATGATGATAGGGCTACAATATGATGCATGCATATGCATGGCTTAAAGAAATGCAAATCAAGTATATACAAATAGTTGGAGATATAATTTGTTCGCGATGGGTCAAGTTAGGAACTATCATCTCTATATGTACAACTTTGGCCTATCTGCAAGTCCTAAGAGAGACTATGCCATCACTGATTTTGTAGAAGATGTTCTCAAGCATGATTTCTTTTAGACTTGAGGTCTCCAACATCTATATTATCTTAATCCATGCATGGATACAAGCTCTGATCCGGGTGGCATGTGGGTTGAAACTTTTCTTTATTTTTTTATTTCTTATTTTTTTATGTTGTCCTTTGACTTCTAAACATCCCCTTTATAAGGTGACAAGTGCGTTGTTCGTTGGGCACTAGGCACCCCTTGATGGGCGCAGGACTTGGTAGCTAATGGTTCCAAAATTTAAAGAGTCACACCCCTTCATTGGTGTATTTTGGAGGTTTACACCTCTTTAATGCTATATAAAAAGGGTGGGATGTCCTCCCATTGATCTTGGGTGATTCTGAAGTCTTCCTTTCATATAAATATTTTTTGGCTTCAGCATGATTGGCTTTTATGATGGCATCTTCTCTAAAGCGTGTTCGTTCATTGATGGCTAAGAAATTCTCAGAGATTCTTGGGCATATATGGAATCATGCTACCTTTGATCAAGTATGTCTTATATTCATTTAATTTTTATTTTTCTTTTCTTTTTCTCTTGGTCCTCCCTTGGTGGGGCACCAAGTACCCACTTAATAGGGTTCCACTTTTTTTCATGTTATGTAGGACCCTCCACTATTACCAGGTTCATGTTGATATGGCCAGAGGTTGTGGTTAGCTAAGCCCATGATGGTGCTCAATCTGCATGCTCGAGCTATCTTAATGGATTGGGGGCTCCAAGGCATATTCCTTCATGCTTGCTATATAGCCCAATATTTTGGGGATTTTGTTCTAGTTGGGCCTTGATTGACATATGGCATCGGTAGAATCACACCTTCTTCATTGACACTTTTGAATGCCCCATGCTATTGGAGGAGGTTGAGCTCCTTCTTGGGCTTCATCAGACAAAGAGGTGGTCAGAAAACAAATTCTTGATTCCTTCTTGCCACCTTTCTTGCTCAAATTTTTTTATTACTTTACGATTGCCTTGGTCTGTTTCAGTTTGGATAGTGATGGGGATGATGAACAACTAATGGCCCTTGGTGTAAAAGGGGTTGTTACATCTCTTGCATTGTCACTTCTCTTCCCCACAGAGGATGGATGGATTAAACCTTCTACGCTAGTGTGCATTAGAGGTTTCTAGAGCAAAGGGCATATTGCTCCCTCCATGCTTGACCTTATTTATGAGGGTCTTCCTTCAACATGCTTGGGAGGTCCACATTTGGTAGTATTGTTCTTCTTGCTATCTAGGTAGAGTGGCATTTTAAATTTGACACTTCTATCACCCATCCTTGCCCCTCAAGATTGTTCCTCAATAGCCTCCTTCATTTCTTTGCCTTTTGGCTTCTCATAGAAGGAGTAACCAATAAGTGCACTGGATTGAAGACCAGATCAGATAGGCACATGTACTTCTCAAGTATGACTCGCACCGGCTTCCTTTGTACTTCACACCTGATGAACCTGATGTTGAGAAGAGATGTTCAAGTGTGCCTTGTTCTGGGTATAGACCTATTCCTCATCAAGAATACTTCATTTGTAATGCATAATCTACTTATGTCTATACCTCATCAGCAATACTTCATTTGTAATGTATAATCTGCATAGGTGCTTCCCTCAACTTGGTTTTCCCTGCCACAAGCTTCCTTTTCTCTTACGTCTCCCTATACTTAATGGTAGAAAGCTTGATGCTTTAGAGGATGATGAATACTACCACTATATTGTTTCCCCTTGGATGATGAGCCGTGTCCTTTGCCCTGGTCTTTTTGTCGAAGAGGATGAAGAAAAGAAGTGACATTATTTTGAAACATTGAGAGCCCTGTGCGGTTGAGTTTTATGTTGTGCCCTTCCATGTATCTTTCTTTTGCATGTAATAAAGTTAGAAATGTCGCAGAGAGTATTAAAGTTCCTAGTTCTTCCTTGTTCCTTTACTTTGTTTCTTTTTTGCTCCAACAATATTAAAAGAATGATTAAATCTTTTTTAGGCTCAGCTCCCTGCATGTTTTTCAAGAGGCATGGGCCTTCTAAGTAAGTAACATTAGCTATAATTAGATCATCAAAAAAGTTAGACGTCAATAATGTCTTTTTACATGGTCTTTGGAAGAATAAATCTACATGAAGCAACCTCCAGGATTTGTTGACTCTGCTAGACCATAGTTTGTTTGTAAACTTCACAAGGCTCTGCATGAGCTTAAACTAGCACCTGGTGCATGGTTTTATAGGTTATACTCACATCTTCTGAGCATTGGCTTTAAGGGTTTGGTCTATGACACCTCTATGTTTATATACTATGACAGTCGGGTAAAAGTATACATGCTCATTTATGTTGATGACATTATAATAACCAGGAATGATTCTTTAAAGGTTCACAGACTTATCTCCAGTCTTGAATAAGTGTTTTCCTTAAAACAATTAGGAGATTTGAATTACTTCTTAGGCATTGAGATACTGAGAACATCTCAAGGACTTCACCTTTGTCAGCAACGGTATGTCTTAGATTTACTTGAAAAAGCTCAACTTCTACATTCCAAGCCTTTTTCTACTCCCAATGCTACAAAAACTGCTTTATCTATCTCGGATGGTGAACCATTGGAAGATCCTACTTTATATAGAACCATTGTTGGGTCCCTTCAATATGTAACTATGACACGACTAGATGTAGCCTACTCTGTGAAAAAAGCATGTCAGTTTCTAGCTTGTCCCACATATTCTCATCTCAATTATGTGAAAAGGATTTTGTAGTATCTCAAGCTGACTTTCACATATGGGCTTTTTCTTCATCCAAGTAATTTTCCAATGAGTGTATTTTCTGAATCAAATTGGGCAGGATGTACTAATGATAGAAAATTTACAAGTAGCTTTGGCATTTTTATAGGCACTAATCTGATCACTTGGCATGCTAAGAAACAGCACATTGTTGCTCGGTCCAGCATCGATGCTAAAATGAGGGCCATGGCATCTGCAACAACTGAAGTTCTATGGATTTTCTAGTCACGTAAGGAACTTCAACTTTTCACATCCAATGTGCTTGTGCTTTGGTGTGATAAGACTTCTGCCATATACCTTACTACCAATCCTACATTCAAGGCTAATACCAAACATATTGAAATAGATTTTTATTTTATTCGGCAGTAAGTTTTTGAAATAAAGTTAAGAGTATGTCACATAGCAAGTAAAGACTAGATTGGTGACATTATCACAAAGTCTATTCCAACTTAATAGTTTGAATTACTGCACAGTAAACTTAGGAGTTTAAGGAGGGTGTTAGAGAGACTACCCAAAAATTGGATAATGGTTGGGCAATTTACATAATTGAGTCAATTGTATTCATACATAGTTGTGTACATATGTAATCATTCATTTATATAAATACAACTAAGTTGTAGAGGATGGACCCAATTTTGGTCAAACTCCTACTCTTTCCTCATTTGTTGACACTCTACACAGGTCCCCTGCTTCTCGGATCTTTGCTGCTCTAGATCTGTTCCATCAATTCTAGATTAAGGATTGTCTATTTCAGATTCTGTTCAACTTTGGGAATGTAGTTGGGCACGGCATGGTACTGCAGCAATTTGATGAGCTCGGAATTGGAGAGGGTGGACAGATCCGGCATGCCATCGACGGTGAAGGCCTCGTCATTTGGGGCAAGGACAGTGAGGCCCTTGCCCATGGTAGACTAGTAGATCTTGAACACGCCAGAGGAGGAGATGTATGATGCGAAGGTCTTGCACCCGGTTTTCTCCAACAGCACCATCAGGTTGGTGGTGGCTCGGGTTGGAAGCTTCATAGTGACGCTAAGAGGAAGAGACACGAGCATGACTAGGGACCTAGGGCTTCAAGGGAGTGGATAGCATCAACTGTAATACATGTAGACCTGTCAATGGATCTTTGGATCCGATGTCCCAACCCGAGACCGAACCACTTGTCAGGTTTCAGGCGGTAACTAAATATGGTGAGTGGCTTTCGGGTTTAACCTGCCCCGAAAACAAAACAATCCGATTTATTTCGGGGATCCATGACGAAAAGGGCCGGAGCCCCTCCGGGACCTCTCGGGGTGCCACGCCATTGTCCCGCTGCCGCTGCAATGCGTTCACCTTCGCCGCCGCCAAGGGCGACGATTCTCCAGGGAAGGCCATCCGCTGGTTCCGGCACCATGGGTCACCTTCGCCCCCGCTGTCGATTATAGCCTCTTCACCCTTGCTCCTCTCGACGGGCTGGCTTGGCTCCAGGGTATCGGAGGAGTATCCTCCCCCTTTGGGGTTGCTGAAAGTGACGGCGGCGATGCGCTTTCTCTACTAGCTTGAACTCAAGGGCTTGTGCCGGCTCGTCTCTATGTTGGAGCATGAACGCTGGAGCTTCGGCCAGCCCTAGGAGTCCATCGTCCTCCGCGCAGCACCCGGGTCACTAACATGGCCGCTGCGAGCCATCTCGTCGGCGGCCACCGCCTACGCGTATGGTGATCGATCTGATCTCAAATCTGTCATCGGCACTCCCCCCTATCACTCCGGCACCATCCCCGGTGACGTGCTCTACTCGTCCTTCCGCCGTCGCCTGGAGGTCAAGATTTGAGAAATCCCTCCTGATCGACGAGGATCATCGCCGCCTTCGTAAGATCGTCTCCACCGATGCGTGGGGCGGCACGATCGCAGCCGCCCTCCCGTGGGTGGCGGCCCTGGTGGCTCTCGTCCTGGCAATGGAGCAGCTGTCGTTTCTACGCAAGAAGGGTTCCCTCCCGGCCCCACCCTCGTCATCCCCCTTCTCGGCAGCACCATCCCCATGATTCTTGATCCTACCAGCTACTGGCCACCGTCGCCTCCACCCGCTGCCTCTGCGCCACCACCGGCCACCGACCAATACAATGAATGCCCCCATCGCCATCTCCTTCACTCTCTGCAGCGATTGTTCTTCTGTCGCCAGGCTCCGCAGCAGCGGGCGACCACCGTTGAAGCGGATTTCGGGTTCACAGTTAACCCGATTCGATAACTTGGTTGATCTCGGATTCAGGTGAAAATCGAATTCAAATGTTCGGATTCGGATCCGGATTCACTGACCTCGGGCTGGAATCCGACCCATTGACAGGTCTAAATACATGTATATAGTTATATTAATTTTGAATGATTTTTATATTATTAATTTTAAAATTAATACCAATATCTAAACATTTATTTGTTCGATATCCAAACATTTATTTACGTCATGTATCAATATCGATTTTAAAATTATTACTGACACAAACACTTAATACTGAGACTAAACAGCTCATTAAATTGTAGCAGCTCAGATCTACCTATCATATCTTGCTCTTCGATATCTTCAATTTAACCACCTAATTTTCTCCGATCCTTTCTTACTTCCCAGCTTGGGCCCCAAGAGACTGAGCTAGTTGCCGAGATGTTGAGCTATGACGACTTATGAAGCTTTCTTGGTTCACAGGATTTACTGAATGTTGGAAAGAATCTATCGGAGATCATTTATGCCCTATTTGGTTAGAATTTCATTTTTGATACTACATCAATATTGATATTAGTATTTTCAAATGTTTGAGTATCAATATCAAAAGTAATAGAAGTTGACACTTGTATTACATAATATACTTTGTTTGTACTACAAATTTTAAACTTGATACAATTAACCAAACACCTTTTAATAGTTTCTATCAATATCAATTTTAAAATTGATAGTGATAGAGGTACCTAATAGTGTTGCCAAACATGATGTTAAGTAACGATTTTGGAAATAAAAATAGTTTTTAAAGATAAAACTTAAACTAAATTAATATATATTTTAAGACTAAAAATTGAGAATTCCTTTAACTATTGACAAGAAGTTATATTAATATTTATTTTTCATGTATATTAAGATATAAATTAATTATGTTTTTATTTTAAAAAATTAGTCATATTTAATATTTACTTAGATAAATAATAATAATTCATCGTATTTATTTAAATAAAATTTATCTCTACAATCTAAGAATACATTTAAAAATAGCATATTTGATTAAGCCCATATAGCGAGGTGTGCACAAATGTGCGTTTGCAAAGGATCCGGTTCCCGTGGTCTACGGCCGAAGGTTCCGCTTGCTGTGCCCTCGGAGAGCCAAACACGTACCAGCCTGCACGACGCAGCCAACGCGAGCGCCTATCACGGGCAGCTCCTTCTCCGCCTATAAAACGGAGCCCTCGCCGTCCCAGGAAGCAGCGTATTAGCAGCAGCCCGACGATCCACCCTCTGTGTTGACGACTGATCGCATTCCTTTGATCCTCGAACCGGAGAAGAAAAGGATGTCGAGCACCAAGGAAGCATTCAAGGCCGGCGAGACCTGCGGCACCGGCGAGGTGGGCGCTGGATGGATCCCTGCTGCCGCCGCTTCTCTTGCGATCAGGCTTTGTTTTTTGTGTTCATCTTATAAAGACTCTATTCTCTCCGTCTCAAATTAATTTCTCTAATTATTTTTTTCTTTGATTTTCACTAGAATAATATATCATCATCTCCGTTTCTAAACAGAGCAATATTTTTTTATTAATTTTTATTTATTAATCTTAGTTTTTATTTATTAATCATTCTTAAAACGTTACGTGTTTGGTTAAAATTTTATTTTTAGTACTATATCAATATTGAAATTAATATTTTTTAAATATTAAAATATCAATATCAAAAATAATACAAGTTATCACTGGTATTACATAATATATTTTATTTACACTATAAATTTTAAATTGATACAATTAATCAAACACTTCTTAATTATTCTTGTCGATATCAATTTTAAAATTGATAATGATAAAAGTACCTAATACTGTTATGACATAAAATTCTTATAGGGTGTTTGGTAGCTTTTTTAATTTTGGGACAACCTCATTTTTGAAATCAAGATTACCTGACTTCTTAATTTTAATTTTAAAATCAAAGAAGTTCAATCATTGTGTGTTTGGCAAAACTCTTATAAATTTTAAAATTTATAGAGTAGTGTTTGGTTATAACTTTAAAATCAAAATAACTTCTATGACACACCGTGAATGTCGATATAATGTAACATCTCACAATATCTATATTTATTTAATATCAACTTATGACTACCAAAGTGTGGCTGATCAGCGTACATACATTGCCAAATGACATATATTCGAAATATGTGGCTGATCTGAAAATTACAACGTCCAATTTTATAAGTGACTCAATAGACTGCCGGAATGCTGACTGTTGGGATGCTTATTTGTGGCTGATATGAAAAATACACCTGATCAAATAGATCTGAAATATGACCACGGCAGCGAAGCCGGAGGAGAAGCCAGATGCAGAGAACAAGGGGGCGGTGAACACAGAGAAAAGGAAGGGTGGCAAGGGGATCCCACAGTCGGATCCCAAACAGAGCTATAATAGTTGTGCATCCATCTCCATTAGTGTTGCGGTGAGGTTGAAGATGGGGCTGCCGCGAGAGGGATTCCTCACCCCCTGTTTACGATGCTTGAATACCTGGTGGGCCTGCGTTGGTGCTGCGGCGAGGTTGAAGATGGGGCCGTCGTGAGAGGGAGACCAAGAAGATGTAAGATAGAGAGAGGGGGTACCTGCTCCGGCCGCTGAGATCAGAGGAGTGCGCCGCGGGAGAATGTGCTTCTCGTCATATCGGGTGAAGACGTCCAACAGCGGGAGGTCAATCTTGCACTTATCGACAGAGATGGAGGGCTGTGGCGATGATGGAGGCAACAACAATATTGGTGACGGTGCTGCATCCTCCAAGAGCGGCGGCAGCGGGGGAAGGCCAGCGAGGTCAATCTAGGAGCGATACTGGCGGGCTGCGGCAGCAGCGGCATCCACCCGGCATGGCAAGATGGGGCGGGATTCCCTAGAGACAGTGAGAAGGAGGGGGGATCGCTTCGCTGGCTGGCGGCTGCCGGAGGAGCGGGGTGCGGCAGCGGCGGCGTCCACCCTGCCTGGCAAGACAGGGCGGGGTTCCCTGGAGACAGCGAGAGGGAGGGGGGATCACTTCGCTGGTTGGCGGCCGCCGGAGGAGCGGGGTGCAACGGCAGCTGCGTCCACCCAGCTGGGCAAGACGGGGCGGGGTTTCCGGGAGACGGCGAGTAGAATCTTGCTAGAGGAAGAGGGGGGGATCGCTTCTGTGGCTGGCGGCCGCCGGAGGAGTGGGGTGCGGCGGCAGCGGCGTCCACCCCACTGGGCAAGACGGCAGCGGCGTCCCGGGAGATAGCGAGTAGAATCCGACGAGAGGGAGATGGGGGCGTCAAGAGAGGAAGGCACGGGCGTCGGCCACTTCTCTCTTGGAAACAAAACAACTCTTCCTTTATTTTGTTTCTGAGAGAGACATTACCGGGAGATTTCCTCATTTCTAAAAATAGAAGAACGTTGCAAAAATATAACCAAACACGTTGTCTTCTTCGATTTTAAATTTTAGGTAAAAAAAGAGAAAAAAATCGTATCCAAACACCCTATTACACTCTTACAAGTCCGCGCGACTTCCCCTCTGTTTTTTGCAGACCTTGGCCATCCGGTGTGTCGACTCCGCCAAGAATATGGCGTCCAGCGCGTCGCAGACTGCGAGGGAGGGTGCACAACAAGCCGCCGGCTTCGCTCAGCAGGTATCTCCGACTCTGCCTACGCATACAATTCTCTGTCTTCCGATGGCGACACGTTCTTCACCTTCTTCCTCCCCCTTCACCTTCGTGCAGACTGGGCAGCAGATGCAGAGTATGGCTCATGGCGCCGCCGACAGCGTCAAGAACAGCATGCAGAGCGTGCAAGACAACGCCGGCAAATGAGAGCACAAGCATAGAGCAAACTACTCCCGGCGGCGGCGGCGCGGGTGCATGCCCTCCACTCAACGACGACGTCGTCCTCGTTACGTTGGGCATGTTCACGTGCCATTTCCATAATAATAATTATTATTACCATCGTCGGCATCATCCTTTAGTTATCACCGGAGCTGCGGCCTAGTGCACTTTTGTGCTTCCTTTTTTATTTTAACATTTTCTGTATTCAGTGTCTCATTTTGATTGCAGTCAGTTATTATTTGTAGAATTTGTGCAATAAAAAACAAATTTCTCTTTGAATACGACAGAGCAAGTTCTTTTTTCTGAACAAATAAAAGATCAGATCTACATCATATAAGGGTTTTGTGAGGCGTATCCTTAAACTTAGGCAATTTCGTTTAGTCCAAACGAAATATTGGCTGCCGTGTATTACATTTACCGTAGATTTTCTGGTTTTAAGGTAATTAATTTCAATCAACATAAATAAAAGTTTAGAAAAAGAGTGAACATAGTATTTAAAATGTAACGACGATGGACTAACTCTTAAGAAAATTACCAAAAATTTTATGGACTGCAAGGGTACGTACGTATGTAAATAATAAGTATCTTTATCAGGCCGGCCGTTTTGGAACAACTTGGTCAATTCATTTGTGGACACGAATGAAAATTATATATTTTGTTATTTGGGTTTCATGCAAAATAATTTTGGAAAGGAATTATTAATACACAATTTCAAAAAAAAAACTAACTTCACCTCGGTTTCTATGTAAATTTATGTCTCGTAAAATCCAATAAAAGTGAGAGATTGTGACATATCAAGTAAGAATAGCTCAAATCTCCAAAACTGCCTCAATATAAGTTATGGGGACTATTTTCTACACTTGTGGCCACAAGTGTAATCGAAACAGGCTTTAGATTAGTCATTAATACATAGATATTTTGTTTTTTATTAAAATTAATTAAAATGTCTTTTGTAACTTATAGCATGTATTTTAAGAATACTTAACACTTTTATCACTGTTAATTTAGAAATCGGTATTGATAAGAATCTTCAGAAAATGATTAATTATTAATATAAAATTTAAAATTAATACAATAAGATATGAATTGTAATAAGAATATATATCTTAATCAACTTTGTTATATCAATATATCCAGTATCCTTTAAAAATATCAATAATAATTATGAGATGTATGGTTGCGTGATAACGGAAGTTTTTATTTTAAAATTTTAAAAATGGTAAGAAAACTTGTTAAAAAGAGTTGTTTAGCAACCATGACAATTTTATGTTTTGAAAGTCATTTTTTCCTAAACAGAAAAGCACCATCTCACCTTTTTCTTTTTTCTTGTGGTCCCCCATTTTGTTTGGCCATGTATGGTAGTTACTCCTTTTTGTTATCACATCCCTCCAAACATGATAATTTTATGTCATGTATGGGATTGCCACCGGCTGCCACTGACCGCACGACTACCCGCCGTAGCCAAGCCGCCCTACACCACCCTGCGCCCGTCGCCCTTACGCTGCGATGCACCAGCACCCCCCATATCCTCTCCCTCTTTCTCTCTCCTATCGTCCTCTTCTATTTCTCCCTAGTTCTTCTCCCCATTTATCCTATATTCTTCTCCTTCCAACAGATTATCACAGGATATTGTTCGACTCGATTTTTCACCACTGTCATGACCGACATGTGTTCATTGTTTGGGCCGATCTCCTTGAAATTTCATGCACCGTTCATCCTTTCTGTTATGGTAGGTGTCTCGGCTATTCTTAACACTCTTATATAATTAATTAAATCATAATTAAACACGTTAGATATCCATGGTTAACAGAGTATAATTAGTGGGTTATTTTAGTTTTATTACTATGTTTAAATAGAGTTAGATTAGCTTGTTTAATCATGTATGTTAATTGGCATGTTAGGTTTTCTTATGATGGAATCTAGTTAGCTAAGCATGTTTGTATTGTGGTGATCTTTAATATATATTTTTTGATTTATTAAAAAGCCAACGTAAGGATTAAATCATAGTGTTATCAGAATTTAGTTTGGTTTCGTATAGAGTAGATAGTAATGGTTGTCAAGGCATGCATTTGGTATGTTTGGGTTATAACTTGCATGACATGTTAGGTTAGTATATTACATGATCTTAGGTTATATGTATTTAAGTTATTGATGTGGTCATGTGTTGTTTAGAATGTATGTTGTAAGACATAACATTTACTTGACTTATTGTGTAGGGTTGCATGATTTTATATTAGTTATGCCACTTTGTTAATTATTATAAGATTGGTTAATCATGACTTAGTATGCATGTAGCATGTTTATTTTGTTAGATTGCATTAAGTGCATCATGTTAATGTCTAGTTCTAGTTTGTGCTACATTGTTGTTCGGCATGCATATATGTGGTACATAGAGCCATTGTTGTTCTTCCATGTACTATATACACTACAAGAAATCATGTTATTAGGGACGGGTTAATGGCGACGGCTTAGTTTAGCCGTCGCTATAACACTTGATGGCGACAGCTCAAGCCGTCCCCATTAAAACCGTCGACAATTACTAAGTTATAAGCGACGGCTCAACCACGTCGTTGCAATTACTCTTATTAGCGATGGCCCAAGCCATCGCCAAACCAAAAAATGCACCCGGAACACTCATCGAGTTGAGTAAATGGTGATGGCTAGCGAAAGCCGTCGCTAGTTTAGTTAATAGCGACGGCTACAAGCCATCGCAATAAAATTTTTTAACCGTTCAACGTTTGACTAATGTTTGCGATGGCTTTAGCCGTCGCTGTTGTACTTAAACGTACCAATTGCAACGGCTTCAGTCGTCGCCAAAAAATTAAGGGTTTTCCAAAACCCCGTCAGCACCTTCCCTCTTCCCCCCGCTTGCATCTCGATGCGCTGCCGCCGCCGCTTTGCTGCCGCCGGTTTCTCTGCTGCCGCCGCCGCCTCTGCCACGCTGTCGTCGCCACGCTGCTGCCGCTGCCAGCTTGCTACTGCTGCCGCGCTGTCGCCGCCGCGCTGCTTCCACCGCCGCGCTGCCGCCGTGCTGCTGCCGCGCTCCCTCCCTGCGTTGCCGCGGCCCCTACCTCCTTGCATCGGCGCCGCCGTTGCCTTCTTGCGCCGCCGCCAGCCTGCCGGCGCCCTCCCTACATCCGTACGGCCGACCTCCTCCATCTCTAGGTATATTTTAACCTAAAAAATTTTATTCATTAGTTTCTACTTAAGAATTGGCTAGGTACGATGCATGTTTATTGGTTTAGATTAGCCTAATCGACTATAGATTGGATTTTAACTCAATTTTAAGATTTTTATGGTCGGTTAGGTCAATCTAATACCTTTATTAGTTTAGATTGGCCTAACTGACCACGAATTGAGTTCTAACTCAAATTTAAGATTTTCATGGCCAATTAGGCCAATCTAATCTAGTTATGTCTTTAAATTGGCTTAATCGGCCACAAATTGGATTCTAACTCAACTTTGGAATTTCATGACTTGTTAGGCCAATCCAAACCGGTAGTCCAATCCAAAGCGGTTGGGTTAGGTAATATAAACCGATTTAATTGACCTAACGGATCATGAATTGGGTTTTAACTTCGTTGATTTAGATTGACCTAACCGGCCATGAATTGGATTTTAACTCCATTAAAATATATAATAGGACGACGCTCACAAAAATAACTGAATAAATTTATTTTTGTACATTGAAGATCAAGAGAGATAAGACGACACTTTAAATCGACTAAAACCAGAAAACCGGTTTGATTTGTCTAGTTTGGGTTGACCGAAATTGGCGTTTTAGGCCAATCAACATATTTTAATTGAACAAAATA
Source organism: Cryptocoryne crispatula var. balansae (assembly GCA_036172225.1). Classification (NCBI taxonomy): domain Eukaryota; kingdom Viridiplantae; phylum Streptophyta; class Magnoliopsida; order Alismatales; family Araceae; genus Cryptocoryne; species Cryptocoryne crispatula. The sequence continues at coordinate 20,233,205 of CM069926.1, read as the reverse complement.
TCGTGGAAACTGAATAAAATCGGAAAGCTGGTTTGATTTGTCCTAAATTAGCTTTATAAGTAAATTAATTTTCCAAATCGGTTTGATTTGGACAAATTATATGCCGTGGAAATGGAGTCAAATCGGGAAAATGGTTTGATTTCTCCCAAGATTGGGTTAGACATACATTAATTGCCAAGAGGGTTTAATTTGGCTAAGAAGGTATGGGAAACCAACTTAAACCGGTTTTCCAGTTTGGTTCGACCGAAATTGGTGTCATAGGCCAATCAACTTATTTTAAATGAATAAAATGCCGTGGAAACCGACTCAAACCGGAAAGTCGGTTTGATTTGTCCCAAATTGGCATCATAGGCCAATGAATTTCTCAAATGATTTTGTTTTTTTTTCTCCCAAATTGGTGTTACCTACAAAATCAATTTTTCTCTTTGAAATGCAATGTCATTAATATGTTTATCTTATGTTGGCTTTATTTCTTATTTTCAGGTAGTTTCAAACGACATTCTCGTTCGAGACTTTCTTCCCTTGGAGGTGGTTAGGTTTGTGTTTATTTTGTTTCGTTTATATCAATGTTTATTTTAGTGCATATATCTTTATTTATATTAACACATGACGAGGAGCTTAAATTAGTCTTGGATAGATATTCCTAACACATTAAATCCTAGGTATCTTCAAGGAGTAGAAGAATTTCTAGATTATGCTTACGATGAATGTAGGACTTGATTTAGACATGGACTAGAAAAAACTTTGATTCAATGTCCATGTAGACGGTGTTGTAACACATTTTTTATAAAAAGGGATGTAGTTAAAGAACATCTAATATGTGATGGCATATGGTCCAATTATCGAATGTGGATAAGTCAGGGAGAAATTGAACCTAGTTTAAGTATCGCTAATGAAGTTCGATTAGATGAAGCACAACATGAGAATTTAAATGACGATGTAATAGAAATGCTTGAAGACATTCAAAATATTCAAGAACCATCTATACATCATGAAGGTGAACCAAGTATAGAAACACACAAGCATTTCTTGCTATTAAGAGATGCGGAAACACCATTATATGAAGGATGCACAGAAATATCTAAGTTAAAATTTATTTTAAAGTTGATTCAGTTGAAGTTAGTAAATGGTTTAACTAGAAAATGCATTAATAGTATATTATCTTTATTTAAGGATGTATTACCCAAGGATGCAAGTGTTCCTAACACTTGGTATGAACTTAAGAAAATTGTTAAGGACCTAGGACTTAGTTACGAAAAGATAGATGCATGTAAGAACGATTGTGTTCTCTTTGAAAAAGAGAATGCACATAGAATTAGTTGTCCACAATGTGAGTCTCCCAGATACAAAGATGATCAAGAACATAAGAGTAAGAAGGTGACATGGAAGATATTACATTATTTCCCTTTAAAAGATAGGTTGCAGCATTTGTTTATATCAACAAACACTGCTAGGTGGATGTCATGGCACAGTGAGCAACGTTTGTACATATCGAGAGGTGAAATGCATCATCCAGCTGATTCTCCCGCTTGGAAAAGAGTGGATGAACTTTATCTAGATTTTGCATCAGAAAAACGCAACATTCGGCTTGGATTGGCCGTCGATGGTTTTAACCCATTTGGCGACATGTCTTCAAAGTATAGTGTGTGGCCTATAGTTACATTAATTTCTAACTTACCACCATGGATGTGTATGAAAGATGCTAAGATGATGATTTCATGTCTAATACCGGGTCCAAGAGCCCCCAGAAATGATATCGATGTATACTTACAGCCGTTGGTGGAAGAGTTAAGGTATTTGTGGGAGATTGGATTGGACACATACAATGTTTTAGCGAAAAGGAAATTTTTTATTGAGAGTCATATTGCTGGGTACCATAAACGATTTTGCAAATTATGCCAACCTATTCGAATGGAGTACTAAGGGAAAATTAGCATGTCCAATATGTAATGAGGAAACAAATTCGTTTCGACTAGTTCATAGTCGGAAACAATGTTATTTAGGACATCAGCAATTCTTACCCATAGCACATCGGTGGAGAAAGAATCATTACAGACACCTATTTGATGGCCGATGGTGTGAGAGGGGTACACCAAAGATGCTAACCGGACATGAGATTTGGAGACAACAACAAGAGACTGACTCTATAAGATTCGGAAAAACATTTAAAAAAGATTTAGAGAGCTTGAGAAAGAATTTGGCAAAAAAACAAGAATTGGAAGAAAAGAAGTATATTCTTTGAGCGACTGCCATATTGGGCATCCCTGATTGTCCGACATCATTTAGACGTCATGCACATCGAGAAGAATATGTGTGACAATATTTTAGATATGTTCAACCTATCAAGGTCGGATACAGACAACCTGAACTCTAGAAAAGACTTGGTAGACTTAGGAATCCGTCCAGAGTTACATCCACATGAGCGTTCATCTAGATTTACAGATGCTATTTATAAGCTGAGTAATGCACAAAAAACTCGCATCCTCGAATTTCTAAAGAGCATTCAAGTGCCGGATGGGTATTCATCAAATTTGAGTAGGTGCGTAGATCTAAATAGTAGATGCAAGTGATTATTCCTATGGCTTTTCAAGGGATCGTACCAAAGGACATACTCAAGCCCATTGTAGAGTTATGTCAGTATTTTAAAGTCATTTGTGCTAAGGTTTTAGATACTAGTATTTTAAGGGATTGGGAATCAAAGATTGCAATCACAATGTGTAAGTTAGAACAAATTTTTACACCATCATTTTTTGATGTTATGGTTCACCTTGTTGTTCATTTGGCTTACGAAGCTAGAATGTTTGGACCAGTTCAATACCGGTGGATGTATCCAATTGAAAGATATTTTAAGAGATTCAAAGATTACGTTGGCAACAAGGCGAGAGTTGAAGGTTCAATTGCCCAGGGCTATTTGGTAGAGGAGTGCATGCAGTTTATTTCTTTGTACATGCGACATGAAAACGAAGATGGGAGAGATCAGAACTACGATGGTGGTCCATATGATGATGATCGTGAGCAGGGTTCAATGTTTAAGGCAGTTGGACGTCCGTTGAGATGCACCTGTGTCCCTAGAATGTTGACGGAAAGAGAACAAACTTTAATCTACTCATATGTGTTAAATCAAATTGATGATATCGATTATTTTCGTCAGAAATATAATGATGCTCTTATTAACGGAGGTAGGAATGAATGTAGTTTTTCGGTTTGGTTTAGATCACACATTACAGAATTGAGAAACATATGGTCTTTTAGATACAGTAAGGATCTAGAGATTTTATCTCTTGGTCCATCCCATTTTGCATCTTCATTATTCGAGTATATTTGCAATGGATTTATATTTCGGACAATGAATTCGGATTCAACCAAGTCAACTCAACTATGTGGGGTCATTGTAAGCACAGAACTTCCATTTGGTTGTGATGGATATTATGGACGAATTTTAGATATAGTTGAGGTATCGTTTGATAGGAATAGTCGTTTAGTATTGTTTGAATGTCAATAGTGGGATGTGTACAATAAGGATAGAGGATTTAAGATTAATGAGTATGGATTTATTTCATTGAATACACAAAGGCAATGAGGGACAGATGAACCGTTTGCACTTGCAAATCAAGTTGAACAAGTTTTTTAAGTGGAAGACAACATGAGTAAGGGATGGGTGATACAGTGAAATCACTTCCACGTAACTACTATAACTTATCGGAAGGGAGTGATGATGAAGTAGAACCATATCAAGAGGAACTTGTGAGCGTACCCGTCACATTTGGTGTAGCCGATGAAGGTGTACAACTACAAACAACCTATCACATAGAAGTGGAAATGTGATTGTCCGAAAATCGGCATGGATTGGTTTGGCCAGAATTTGGCTTGGATCGGGTAAACCGGCAGATTAGTTTGGAAAAAGGCATAAAACCCCACCCCAAGAAAAAGGCATAAAATCCCTCCCCAAGGCCCGTTTGCCCGATCCAAGCCGGAATCTAGCTTGGATCGGGCAAATTGGCCGATTAGTTTTGAAAAAGACATCAAACCCCACCCCCAAGGCTAGTTTGCCCGATCTAAGCCGGAGTTCGGCTTGGATCGAGCAAACTGGCCAATTAAATTGGAAAAAGGCATCAAACCCCACCCCAAGGCCAGTTTGGCCGATCCAAGTCGGATTCCAGCTTGGATTGGGCAAACTAGCCGATTAAATTGAAAAAAGGCATCAAACCCCACCCCAACGCCAGTTTTCCCGATCTAAGCAGGAATCCGACTTGGATAGGGCAAACCGGCCGATTAGTTTGGAAAAAGGCATAAAACCCCACCCCAAGGCCGGTTTGCCCGATCCAAGCCGGAATATGGCTTGGATCGAGCAAACCGGCCGATTAAATTGGAAAAATGCATCAAATCTCACCCCATGGCTGGTTTGGCTGATCCAAGTCGAAATCTGGCTTGGATCGGGCAAACCGGCCGATTAGTTTGGAAAAAGACATCAAACTCCACCCCAAGGCCGGTTTGCCCAATCTAAGCCAGAATTTGGCTTGGATTAAGTAAACCGGCCGATTAAATTATAAAAGGGCATCAAACCCCACATGAAGGCCAATTTGGCCAATCCAAGTCGGATTCCAGCTTGGATCGGGCAAACCGGCCGATTAAATTGCAAAAAGGCATCAAACCTCACCCCAAGGCCGATTTGCCCGATCTATGCCAGAATCTGACTTGGATCGGGCAAACCGGCTGATTAGTTTGGAAAGAGGCATAAAACCCCACCCCAAGGCCGGTTTGCCCAATCCAAGACCGGCTTGGAACGGGCAAGCCGGCCGATTAGTTTAGAAAAAGACATCAAACCCCACCCTAAGGTCGGTTTGCCCGATCCAAGCTGGAATTCGGCTGGGATCAAGCAAACTAGCTGATTAAATTGGAAAAAGGCATCAAACCCCACCCCAAGGCCGGTTTGGCTGATCCAAGTTGGAGGGAAAACCGGCTGATTAGTTTGGAAAAAGACATCAAACCCCACCCCAAGGCTGGTTTGCCCGATCTAAGCTAGAATTCGGCTTGGATCGAGCAAACCGGGCAATTAAATTGGAAAAAGGCATCAAACCCCAACCCAAGGCCGGTTTGGCCGATCTAAGTCAGATTTTGGCTTTGATCTGGCAAACCGGCCGATTAAATTGGAGAAGGTATCAAACCCCACCCCAAGGCTAGTTTGCCCGATCTAAGCTGGAATCCAACTTGGATCGGGCAAACGGGCCATGGGGTGGGGTTTGATGCCTTTTTCTTGTTGTGCGGTTTTACGCCTTTTTCCAAACTAATCGGCCGATTTGCCCGATCCAAACCCCACCCCAAGGCCGGATCAAACCCCACCCCAAGGCCGATTTGGCCGATACAAGTCAGATTCCAGCTTGGATCGGGCAAACCGGCTGATTAGTTTGGAAAAAGACATCAAACCCACCCCAAAGCCAGTTTGCCCGATCTAAGCCGGAATCCAACTTGGATCGGCCAAACCGGCCATGGGGTGGGGTTTTATGCCTTTTTCCAAACTAATCGGCTGGTTTGCCGGATCCAAGCCAGAATTCGGCTTGGATTGAGCAAATTGGCCAATTAAATTGGAAAAAGGCTTCAAACCCCACCCCAAGGCAGATTTGGCCGATCCAAGTCTGATTCTGGCTTGGATTGGGCAAACTGACTGATTAAATTGGAAAAAGGCATCAAACCGCACCCAATTAAATTGGAAAGATTGTATTGCTGATGAAGAAATTTAGCAAGAGTCGACGTACATCTAGGAGTGAGACAGCCAGTGGATCCACCCATCAGTCCGGTGGTTCTCAGGGCCCATCTCAGCCTACCCAGGATGTGATGCCATCAGGTGGACCATCTCGATTCGTTGACACTCGTCCTACTGCAGCGACGCCCCCTACAGACTATCCATCTTCTTCCGCCTTAGGTAAATATCAAATTTTTTATATTTTGTAGATTTATAAACATCAAATTCTAAATGTGTTCGAAATTTTGGCTTGTAGCTACAGTTACTAGACATGAGAGAGGTCCTACAAAGGCGTATAATGTGCGGACATTAGCGCCTGGGCAGACCTTGAACGTCCAGATCATTGGAGGATCCGGTGTAGGCCTGAATGGCCAGGAGTTCACCTCATATCTTGGAGTCTGCAATAGGGTACATTGTAATTTATGGCAACATGATTACATGACCCTTCCAGATGACAAGAAAGAGGAGATATTTAGAGATCTCGAGGTAAATAAAAGTACTTCAGCTTATTTGTTTGTTTTACTTGAAAATTACTAATATATATTCTTCCTACTTGTAGCAACATTTTACATTTTAGCGATCTCCATCCATAGATGCGGAAATTTTAAGGCATATGGGAGAGATGCAAAGAAAACAAAGGGGTCATCTGAAGAAGAAGGTAAAAATTTCATATTTATTTTTTTAGTAAATGATTGTGAACTATAACTAATACAATTTTTGTATACAGTATTTTACAGGACGTTCACTGGAGGAGGCACTTGTCATTGTGCCTCCACAATGCGATATGGACCAGTGACGTCATATGTGTGAGATATGGCAGAGGGACGACAATAAGGTAAATAATCTATTTAATTTAAAAGTTATCCACATTTGATAACTCAATTTTTTTTTATAACTCTATTTATAAAAAAACTAACGTGTTAAGAACTTGTTTGTAGGTACTTAGCCAAAGGAATAAAAAAAGGGCTAATTTGAGCATGCCTTATAGGCGAGGAAGAACCAACATTCGTCAGCTTCAAATAGATTATGTAAGTTTCTAAATTTTTTCTTATTCACTATTGAATATCTCGATAATAGTACTAATATTTTCATAATGATTTTCTTTGAGCAGACAAACAAAGAAGGGCGCCGTCCTACCTGTCCAGAGGTCTTCGAGATGACCCAGGAGAAAGAGGCGGAGGATGGATTCCGCGTATGGTGCAACGAGGAAAGCCGTCAAGTTTTGGTAAAACTATATTTTATTTGTATCATCATTAGACAATTTCTATTTTATATAGCAACTAACTTTATATTTACATTATGTAGGATGATATGTGCCAGTTGATGAATGCCCCCCAATCAGAGGAATTGGATGCTTGGAATTCTGAGCATCCATTCTCTCCTGAGGATGCATTCATCACCGTGTTCGGCAGAGACAGGCCGGGATGGATCCGATGTGGGGGAAGAGGACAGACCCACACACCTGGTATGGTGTAAGCAGTGTAGGTGCGAGTACCTCTGTGGGTCCGGGCTATTAGGAGTTGGTGGAGAAAGTCGATGCTCAAGCTACTCAAATCGAGAAACAAAACTCGATGATCGACTCGGTCCAACAACAACTGAATGCCCAACGTCAACAATTTCAAGAGTCGATGACACGGCTAACACAAGAAATGTTAGCTCAATTAAACAGTAGACTCCCACCTGCGGATCCGTCTAGTTCAAGGCCATCTCCATTACATAGAGGCGCACGGAGAGACGAGGAGGAGGACGATGATGACAACGACGAGGACAAGGATGCGGACAATGAGGAGCATTCTTTTGGGGAGGATAAGTGAGAGAGTTTTCTCCCCATTTTACTATTTCTTTGTATTTGAGATATTTGTTGTGTACAAAATACATTTTATAAATATGAATCTTTCTTGTTAAAGAATGTCAATGTCTCTTATTTATGAAAGTGAATGGCTATAAGTCAATGAATGTATGAATGAATGTGTGATTGTATATTCACGTACGTGGGAGCACAAGGACAATTTATCCTCAAATGTCTATGAATATATTAATTTTGAAAGCAACGGCGTCAATGTGATAATTTGAAAGTGTACAAGAAATATGTGTTACTACATGAATACATTAGTGTGCGGGAAATATTTTTTTAAAAAACTATAAGTTAATAGCGACAGCTCCTTCTAGCCGTCGTGAAAACCATTTTAAGCGACGGCTGACTAAATATTAGCCACGGCTTCAAGCCGTCGCAAAACTAGAAAATGCACCCCCGCAACCACTTTCAGCGGTGCAAAAATGGGTTTTCGCAATGCCGGAAAGTCGTGCTTATAATAACTGTCAATTAATAGCGATGGCTCCCTCTAGCCGTCGCAAAAAGATTTAGAGCGACGACTTGTTACGTAATGGCGACGGCTTCCCGCCGTCGAAAAACCAGAAAATGCACCCCCGCGACCACTGTCGGGCAGTGAAAAAATGAGTTTTGACGATAGTAGGAAGCCGTCGCTAATATTTATTCCGGTTTTAAATTTACTTGCGACGGATGGTAGCCGTCGCAAAAAACCTTATGAGCGATGGCTACAGTCGTCTCTGATAACTTAACTGCGACGGCCAATGGCCGTCACAAATAATGTTAACAGCGACGACTTGCAATTAACTGTCGCCATTACGATTGGCGACGGGCTTAGTTGCGACAGCCTTGTGACGGCTTAGAAGCTGTAGCTATTAGTTTAGTGCGACGACTTTTGGATTTTTGGCGACGGTGATCAACCGTCGCTAGTCATCTCATTTTTTGTAGTGATATCTTGGTTGTCACCTAGATGCATAATGTTGTTAACTGATTCTAGTTATGTTAGACAGTGATGTGGTATACATGTATGTGGTGCATTGATCTATGTTTGTCCATAGATGTAACCCATAGTTAGACCATCATTTGACATTGACATGCTGGTTAAATGGTTGGTTGTCTGAGTTATGTATATGCTTTCATTTTGTGAGTGTAGTTAATGCAATAAGTTGCATTGTGATAAAAGTTTACTTCACCAGACTACGTTAGTGGCCCATGGGCGGCGAAGATTAGTTGAATTTGAAGCATCTTTCAATCCTGGATACCGTGATTTATCTTAAGTACGCCTTTGCCTAGGTGTACTATGAGATTTAGTTACTATATGTTACATTCTACTATAAGGTAAATCTAGTGCTAATTTTGTGACATGGCTACAATGTTCAAATGGAGTATATTAATTACTTAGACAAAGTGTTTAGTTGCGTATTTTGGTACGATTATTAGTGATATAATCCGGTCATTTGTATTATGATAGGTTTTTGTGATGTATACATACCTAGTTTAGTTAAATGTGCAGGTTATGTCGGTTTTAGTGCATAAATAATCAAGTTAACTTATGGGGTAGTAGAAAGGTATTGTAATCACTGTAATTGAAGATATATAATTAGTTTAAACTCTATGTATTATAAACTGGATTTTTAGGCTTTTTATATTTAATATCAATAGAGAATCATTATTATAGTAGGATAGTCCAAATGTAAGTCCTACTGAGTTTGTGGTGACTCACTCATTCCAATCTTTAATATTTTTCAAGTTTACAAATTTAGCACAGCAAATGCATAGTGGTGTTTTGGAATCCGGGAAACTAGTGGATTACTCATTTAACATTTGTATTTAATTTATTTAAATAGATGTTTGTTGTGCTAATAGGTAGATGTTATTGTGACTTTGGATTGTGATTAAGTCTTAATTGGTTCCAAACCGATATATTTCAAGGGTTTTTTCCCAGTTACGTCGCTCGATTATCTTTCACTATGTATGTTAAAAATTTGAGTCGTGACACCCTTGCCCATGGCCTTCTCAAGTAGACCATCAAGTTCGTGGTGGCTTGGGCAGGGAGCTTCATATAGTGATGCTAAGAGGAAGAGGCACGAGCATGACCAGGGACCTAGGGCTTCAGGGTAATGGATAGTATCAATTTTAATACATGTATATAGTTATGACTTTTATATTATTAATTTTAAAATCAATTCCAATATCTAAACATTTATTTGTCCTACATCCAAACATTTATTTATGTCATGTATCAATATCGGTTTTGAATTTATTAGTGGCACAAACACTTAATACTGCGACTAAACAACCCATTAAATTGTAGCAGCTCAGATCTACCAATCATATCTTGCTATTCGATATCTTCAATTTAACAACCTAAATATTCTCGGATCCTTTCCTGCTTCTCAACTTGGGTTTGCCACACATTGTGCCCCAAGAGACTGAGCTAGCTGTCGAGATGTTGAGCTGTAACAACTCATGAGACTTCCTTGGTTCACGGGATTAACTGAGTGCCGGAAAGAATCGATCGGAGATCCTTTACGCCCAGTTTGGTAACACTATTAGGTACCTCTATCACTATCAATTTTAAAATTGATATTGATAGGAATGATTAAGAGGTGTTTGGTTAATTGTATCAATTTAAAAATTTGTAGTGCAAACAAAGCATATCATGTAATACAAGTGTCAACTTGTATTAATTTTGATATTGATACTCCAATATTTAAAAATATTAATATCAATATTGATATAGTACCAAAAATGAAACTCTAACCAAACAGAGCATTAGGTAATGATTTTGGATTAAAAATAATATTTAAAAATAAAACTTAAACTAAATTAATATATATTTCAGGACTAAAAATTGGAAATTCCTTTAACTATTGACAAGAAGTTATATTAATATTTATTTTTTATGTATATTAAGATATACATTAATTATGTTTTTTATTTTAAAAAATTAGTCATATTTAATATTTATTTAGATAAAAAATAATAATACATTATATTTATTTATGTAAATTTTATTTTTACAATGTAAGAATACATTTAAAAATAACATATTTGATTATACGAAGCCCATATAGCGAGGTGTGCACAAATGTCCGTTTGCAAAGCATCCGGTTCCCGTGGTCTACGGCCGAAGGTTCCGCTTGCTGTGCCCTCGGAGAGCCAAACACGTACCTGCCTGCAAGACGCAGCCAACGCGAGCGCCTGTAACAGACAGCTCCTTCTCCGCCTTTAAAACAAAGCCCTCGCCGTCCCAGGAAGCAGTGCATTAGCAGCAGCCCGACGATCCACCCTCTGTGTTGACGACTGATCGCATTCCTTCGATCCTCAAACCGGATAAGAAAAAGATGTCGAGCACCAAGGGAGCATTCAAGGCCGGCGAGACCTGCGGCACCGGCGAGGTGGGCGCCTGATCCCTGCTGCCGCCGCTTCTCTCTTGCGATCAGGCTTTGTTTCTGTGTTCATCTTATAAAGATTACTCCTTTAATTATAGAACTAGTGACTCTATTCTCTCGGTCCCAAATTAATGTCTCTTATTATTTTTTCCTTTAATTTCCACTAGAATAATATATCATCAACTCCGTTTCTAAAGAGAGTAATATTATTTTATTTTATTTTTATTTATTAATCTTAGTTTCTGTTTATTAATCATTTCTTAAAACGTTACGTAAAGTTCTTACACTCTTACAAGTCCGCGTGACTTCCCCTCTGTTTTGTGCAGACCTTGGCCAGCCAGTGTGTCGACTCCGCCAAGAATATGGCGTCCAGCGCGTCGCAGACTGCGAGGGAGGGTGCACAACAAGCCGCCGGCTTCGCTCAGCAGGTATCTCCGTCCGACTCTGCCTACGCATACAATTCTCTGTCTTCCCATGGCGACACGTTCTTCACCTTCTTCCTCCCCCTTTACCTTCGTGCAGACTGGGCAGCAGATGCAGAGTATGGCTCATGGCGCCGCCGAAAGCGTCAAGAACAGCATGCGGAGCGTGCAAGACAACGCCGGCAAATGAGAGCAGAGCAAACTACTCCCGGCGGCGGCTGGTGCATGCCCTCCACTCCACATCGACGTCGTCCCCGTGACGTGACGTTGGGCTTGTTATCGTGCTTTCAATAATAATAATTATAATGACCATCCTCGGCATCATCTTTTAGTTATCTTGTTATTTGAGCTTAAGTTTTTATTTACCGGAGGCTGTGACCTAGGTCACTTTTGTGCTTCTTTTTTATTTTAACATTTTCTGGATTCAACGTCTCATTTTTATTCCTGTCAGTTATTATTCGTAGAATTTGTGCAATATAAAACAAATTTCTCTTTGAATACGATAGAGCAAGTTCTTTGTTCTTAACAAATAAAAGAAGATCAGATCTACAACATATAAGAGTTTTATGAGGCGTATCTTTAAACTTGGGCAATTACGTGTAGTCCAAACGAAATATTGGCTGGCGTGTATTCCATTTACCGTAGATTTTCGGGCTTTAAGATAATTAATTTCAATCAACATAAATAAAAGTTCAGAAAACGAGTGAACATGGTATTTAAAATGTAAGGACGATGAACTAATTCTTAATAAAATTACCAAAAAATTTATGGACTGCAAGCGTACGTACGTATGTAAATAATAAGTATCTTTATCAGGAGGATTTGGAAAAACTTGGCCAATTCATTTGTGGACACGAATGAAAAAAATATTTATTTTGTTTTTTAGGTTTCATTCAAAACAATTTTGGAAAGGAATTAATGATACACATAATTTCAAAAAATAAAAACTCGCTTCATCTCGGTTTCTATGTAAATTTATGTCTCATAAAATCCAATAAAAGTGAGTGATTGTGACACAAAGTAAGAATAGCTCAAATCATGAAAACTACCTCAATATCAGTTATGGAGACTATATTCTACACTTGTGGCTACAAGTGTAATCGAAACAGGCTTTAGATTAGTCATTAATACATAGGTATTTTGTTTTTCTTATTAAAATTTGTAACGCATACATCTTTTATTTTATATTAAGTATATTATTATTATTTAAATTTAATTAAATGTGTAATTTATTGAATTTAAATCTTTTCCTCATCTTTCTATTTTATCTCTCCCCACCGAAATCTAATTTCCTACCCTAACTGCCATACTCCGTCTCTTCTTCATTCATCCGCCATATCGCCAAGAAGCCCCGCCGCCCTCTGCTTTTCTCTGTCGCCTGCAGCCGCCTCCCGCATGGCTGCCCCCTCCCGCGCATGCCCAAGCCAACATTGCCAGCCCTGCAATGCCATACGGCGCCGCCCCATGCCACCACCGTGTCTCCTTCGTCGCCGGCCGAAGCCGCAACCCCGCCTCGTGACGTCACCGCCTGCACGACCTGTGCTGGCCCCGCCGGTCTCGTGTCTGCGCTATGTTGCACGGCCACCCACCCCGCACGCGCTGCCTCACCCCCCTCTCCTGACAACCCGTCGCCCAGCCACCTGCGCAACCGCACGTCATCGCTGCCCTGTTAGCCCACTCGCCCATGCATGCCAATGCACCATGCGTCACTTGTCATGCCCCGGATTTTCTAACCGGCACAACAAAATAAATCTGGAGACGAGACCGGGGATTTAACCCTTAAACTACGTCGGTTTGAAAAAGTTGAAGACTAACAAGTCCCAGTTCATTAAAATAAATAATTCAATCCAAAAATAAATCATACTTTAATTCCATATAAATAATTCATAAACCAATACTCTAATTCTCTTCCGCACTAATCCTTGTCCACTACGCTTCTGCTACACTAAACATGTTTACCTAAAAAATGTTAAAAGATTAGGAATGAGTCACACGGACTCAGTAGGACTTATACCTAACTTTTCTATTATATTAATCAACCTAAATGATATTAATAAACATTAAAACTCACAAATCACATTATAACATAATTGCTAAACTAATTATCACAATTCTATTACTTAATTGGGTCCTTTTAAAAATCAATTAATCAATTGACCCTAACTCTACATGAACCAAACTGATGATAACTTAACCAACTAAACTATTTTATATGCCATGCCACCTGGACTTACATGAGCCTATTGTGCATGCTTTAATACCATTTCAATTCCATGTGTCTGAGTAGATCATATGCTATACTTGGCAGAACTTCACTCCAGCTCTAAATATATATAGAAGTACCATATAGTAAGCTAAATCCTTAGTACACACACCTAGGCAGAGCGTACTTAGGATAAACCACGGTATCTCGGATCGAAGGATGCACCGGATTTCACGAAGTCATCTGCTGCCCCAGAACCACTAAAGTAGGCCAGAGAAGTAAATATTATATCACGTGCATCATAGCATCAATAAAATTTCAAAAGTAAAAGCCATATAATTACTCAGACAATTTACAATGCAATAACCAATTATGCAATTTTAACTCCACCAGATAGCCAAATCACAAAGCCATGCCAATATTCTATCCATTCACAAAATTATGCACCTAACCATCATCATGCCATTAATCACAATCATTTCAACACATGCAAACCATTCAATTAATACAAAAATTCATGCAGTAGACCCAATCAGGAACAATAATTCAATTATACTACAATTCATGCAATTGACCCAATCAGAAATATGCAACATAATTAGACAGGTTAACTTCAATTAATCACAATTCAATATCAATTCATAAAATAATACATATTACATGATTATGCAGCTATGAATGTTAATCAACCATATTCCTTCATTATCAAGCATTTCCAAAGTTATCTCAATTAACTTAAAATAAATCAAGATCATTCATAACATAGATCATAAATATGTTCATAAAAGAATTGTAATTCTATTTCTATAAATTAATATAACCAGTATATTTGATCATCACAATATTTAACTAAATTCTATGATTACTAAACGATGATTAATCACATTTATGACTAACTAAATCAATTCATAAAAATGAATGCAACTACATATGAATGACATGATTGACATTTAAATTATCCCATGCAGACAATTAAATAATTAAACTACCATATATCACTAATTTCAAACTATTTATCTAATAAACTCATTTTAACATGTTAATCAGCATATCGCTATGCTAAGGAAAATTTGGGATGCCTACCTCAATGAGGATAACCATTATCCGAAGTCCAAATGGAAACTAGTTGGACGATGATCACAGAATGGCAACGACAACGGCAAATGGTGATGACCAACTAGAAAGATATCAATATTTTAATAAATTGCAAATGTATATAAAAATCCACTATAAAATAAGAAATAGAAATGGCGAGACTCACTTCGGCTGATGAATGGGAAAGTGGCGTAAATTTATGGTGTGCAGGCACTGGGGGATGAACCCATAGCAACATGTGGTGGTCAGAACGACATTGTACGCCGAGGCAACAAAGGTGGCGGGGGTGCAACAGCGTGCACACAAGAGGTGGCTGGGGCTGTAGTGTGCACACGGGGCAAGAGAGAGAGAACCAGAGGGGAGGTGGAGGCTGACACATTGCAACGCGGGGGGCGAAGACGCGAACTACTGCGGCGGAAAGCCGAGCACGCGGCAACGGTGTGCACGAAGCACCGCAGGCACGTGCGGACGGCGATGATGGCAAGTCATGCAGCAACACATAATGACGCGCCAGAGAAAGACCCGATGGAGGTGGCTCTGCCAGGGAAAACAAATCGGGAGACGACAGATGCTGAGTGGGCCGTTTTGCGTGAGGCAGAGAGAGAGAGAATGTGAAAGCGCTGAGAGAGAGAGAGCGTGAGAGAGAGAGAGAGAGCGATAGGGAGAGAGAGAGAGAATGGCTAGGGGCGAGGGCGCTGTGCGCCATGCCAGGCAGCGGCACTGTCGGCTGCCCTGACGACGCATGGCCGCGCGTAGCGCGTGCGTGGCACAGTGAAAGCGAGGGGGCGGGAGAAAGAGCAGAGGGCTGGAGAGGGGGAATAGAGGAGGAGAGGGAGAGAGGCGGCGATGGCCACGACGTAGCAACGACCACGGCGGCGAAAGAGGAAGAAGAAGAAGAGGAAGGGGGCGGTGTCGCAGTGGCCGTCGCTGTCGATCGGGCATGTGGCGAGCGGGAGAAACCCATGCGGGACCGACCAAAACAGAGAGGGAAAGAGAGGGACGGGGAGGAGAGAGAGAGAGAGAGACAGGGGTAGCTTCGACTAGGAGGGGCAAGCATGGCGGGTGCGACGATGCTCATCGCACGAAGGCGACGGCGACGAGGGATGACATTGAGTGTGAGGGGAGGTGAGTGGAGAAAATGAAACAAAGGTAGCAATGGGAGGCGGTGGAGGGTAGGAGAGAAGAAGGTTCTGGATGGGGGGAGGCGGTGACGATTTGATTTTTTTAGTAAGTCGGACGTTACGTTCTTCCCTCCTTACAAAAATTTTGTCCTCGAAATTTTAAAATATTATTTCCAAAATACTAGTATTCCTCATCTACCAATATCAACCCTTTCTGCAGCCCTATTGCTTAACAATATCTCCTCCTATTCAGATTGATCATCCAATCACAACACATTAATAAGGTCCAATTCCATATCATTCATGATTTGAGAAAAATTTTCATATAATAAAAACAAAATTTCTAGAATCAAATATATCATCAGATTCCATCATTCTCACAGAAACTAGACGAACTACTCTAATTATTCTCATATCTATCGTAGAGTCTTTTCAAAATTTGACGATTAACCACTATAGGAAATTGGGTCATTGGCGACGGGTTATTGGCGATGGCTTTTTAAAGTCGTCGCCAATAATGTTAAAAGCGACGGCTAAATTAACGCCGTCGCTAATAATTGGTAAATAGCGACGGCTAAATATAGCCGTCGCAAATTCTTGGTATTGCGACGGTCGAAGCCGTCGCAATACCCAGAAAACGACCCGTGCGGGTTTTTTCCTCGGAAAAGTGGCGACGGCTTCATACGCCGTCGCTAATAATATTAGTGGCGACGGCTTAAGCCGTCGCCACTAATTCAAGGTGACCGTTGAACGGTCGACTTTTGTTGGCGACGGCGGAAGCCGTCGCCAATGTAACTTATCCTGTTATTGGCGACGGCTTCAAAAGCCGTCGCCAATAAGTTTGGCTTAAAAAACCCTCGACGCCCTCCTTTCTTCCCCCCGCCGTTGACTCCCCCCGCTCTCTCACTCTCTCTCGCGCACGCTCTGCCGCCGGCGCCGGTCGCCGCCGCCGTGGCTGCCGCCGTCGCCGCCGCCGCCGCCAGCATTTCTGCACCCTCCCTGCGCCGTAGGGCACCGTGAGGGGAGAGCTACGAGGAAGCCGCCGTGGGTGTCGCCGGCTCCGCCGCCGCCACCTCCTTTGTGCCGGATTTAAACCCTACTTAGGGTTAATCGAACCTCCTTTGAGGTATACATCTTCAACAAACGAATTTTTGTTTAATTTTTTTCCTATACATCACAAAGCATATATGCAATAGATATGTGCCAAACATCCCTAACAAATTAATAGGTTAGGACTTACTCAAACCAAATATGTAGCACCTTGATCACTTTAATTATTTAGGAGATAGAACAAAAGTAGATATGTGCATAGAGTTTCAATTAGATTATCACTAAGTTTAATACCGATTTTGCTGAAAAGTTAGATATTAAAAAGAAAACTAAGAGAATTTTTTTATGGGCTTAATGTGAAAATATAAACTTTTAGTTGTCACTTAATTTAACTTAATGCAATATCCTTAGAACTTAATTTTTTTAAATGATTACATTAAATGACCTAAATGACCTAAATGACCTAAATGACCTAAAATGACTTAATTTTTTCTTAGATGTTTACATTACATGACATAAATGACATTAAATGACCTAAATGACCTAAATGACATTAAATGACCTAAATGACCTAAAATGACTTAATTTTTTCTTAGTTTTCATGTCTAACTCTTCGTTTGTGATAAAAATATTTAATTGGTATGTATAAACATTTATTGTTCAACAACAAGTCTAATTTTGATCATTTTATCTCTTTTTCAGGAAACTTCAAACGAGATATACACTTGAGAGTTTCTTCTTTCGGTGGAGGTTCGGTTATATATTGATTTCTTTATTAAATTAACATTTCTTCATTGTATTTCAATCTTTTAACAAATTAAGATGAGTAACTTAGACAAATCATGGATGCATATTCCTAATAGATTAGATTCTAGATATATTCAAGGGATCGAAGAATTTTTAAACTATTCTTTTCATGATTCTAGAATACAATTTAGACATGGACAACATAACGATCTAATACAATGTCCTTGTAAAAAATATTGTAATACATTTATTTTTAAAAGAAATGTTGTCAAAGAACACCTAATATGCAATGGTATATGGTTAAATTATCAAAAATGGATATGCCATGGTGAAATTGAAGTCAATATGATAAATGAGGACATTTCAATTTTAAATGAATCACAAGATAATTATGTAGATGATGAGGTAATGGAAATGTTACAAGATATTCAAAATAATGAATCTTCTATTCGACATAATGAGGAAGAACACAATGAAGATAATTTTCAATATTCCAAATTATTAAAAGATTCTGAAACACCTCTATATGAAGGTGTTAAAAATGTATCTAAATTAAAATTTATATTAAAGTTGATTCAACTTAAGTCCATTAATGGTCTCACTAGAAAATGTATGGATATGATATTATCTTTATTTAAGGAAGTCTTACCTAATGGGGCATGTGTTCCCGATAATTGGTATGAGCTTAAGAAATTAGTTAAGGAATTGGGACTTACTTATGAGAAAATTCATGCATGTAAAAATGATTGTATTCTATTTTGGAAAGAGAATAAAGATAAAAATATTTGTCCATATTGTAACACCTCTAGATATAAAAATGATCCTAAAAATCAAAATAAAAAATAGCACAAAAAGTTTTACATTATTTTCTATTAGGAAGTAGGTTGCAGCGTTTATTCATATCATCCAATACGGCTAAGTGGATGACATGGCACAGTCAATCACGATCATATCAATTGAGAGGTGAAATGCGTCATCCTGCCGATTCTCCCGCTTGGAAAAGGGTGGATGAACTTTATCCAGAATTTGCGATAGGGAACCGCACCATCCGGAGTGGACTGGCTTGAGAGGGCTTTAATCCATTTGGTCAAATGTCTTCAAAATATAGTGTGTGGCCTGTTGTTACAATGGTGTACAACTTACCACCGTGGATGTGTATGAAAGCCACATACACAATGATATCATTATTAATACCCGGTCCGAGAGCTCCCGGAAATGATATTGATGTATTCTTACAACCATTGGTGGAAGAGCTAAAAGATTTGTGGGAGATTGGATTGAAGACTTATGACACCGAAAAGAAAGAGATTTTCATAATGAAAGTCATACTTTTTAGTACGATAAATGATTTTCCGGGATATGCAAATTTATCTGGATGGAGTACTAAAGGACAATTGGTATGTCCTATATGTAACGAAGAAACACATTCCATTCGACTTACCCATAGTCGAAAACAATGCTACCTTGGTCATCGTCGGTTCTTACCAGTAGCACATCGGTGGAGAAAGAACCAGTATAAGCATCTTTTTGATGGTCGACGATGTGTGAAGGGAGCACCAAAGATACTTACGGGATATGACCTATGGAGGCAACAAAAGGAGATGGACACTATTAGGTTCGGAAAACCGTTTAAGAATGATTTAGAGAACTTAAGGAAAAATTTGTCAAAGAATAAAAATTGGAAGAAGAAGAGTATATTTTTTGAGAAACTCCCATATTGGTCATCTCTTATCATTCGGCACCATTTGGATGTCATGCATATTGAGAAGAATGTGTGCGACAATATATTAGAAATGTTTAACTTATCAGGAATTGACAAGGACAATTTGAACTCACGGAAAGATTTAGTAGATTTAAATATTCGTCCCGAGTTACATCCGTACGAGGGTTCATCAAAGTTTCCAGATGCAATTTATAAACTTAGCAACGATCAAAAGTCTAGAATACTTGATTTCATTAAGAATGTTCGAGTGCCGGATGGTTATTCATCGAATTTTAGTAGATGTGTAGATTTAAGTGTCCGAACAATTAGTGGTTTAAAAAGTCATGATTGTCATGTGATGATGCAAATAATTATTCCTTTGGCATTTCAAGGAAACGTGCCGAAGGATGTACTGAGTCCTATTATAGAGTTATGCCAGTATTTTAAGATCATCTGCGCTAAGGTTTTGAACAGTAACATTTTGAGAGATTGGGAGACAAAGATTGCAGTAACATTGTGCAAGTTGGAACAAATTTTTCCACCATCATTCTTTGATGTAATGATTCACCAGGTTGTGCATTTGGCGTATGAGGCAAGAATGTCTGGACCAGTTCAATACCGATGGATGTATCCAATTGAAAGATATTTAAAGAGGCTCAAAGATTATGTGGGCAACAAGGCGAGAGTTGAAGGTTCTATTGCCCAGGGCTACTTGGTTGAGGAGTGTACGCAGTTTATTTCAACATATATGCGTGATACGAGTGAATATAGTAGAGATCGGAACTATGACGGTGGTTCAGAAGAAGTTGATACGGATGATAGTTCAATATTCAAACCAATTGGTCGCCCTTTGAAATGCAGGCGTGTGCCTAAAAATTTGACGGAAAGGGAACAACAGTTAATACATGCATACGTGTTAAATCAAGTTGATGACATCGATTATTTTCGTCAATCTCATAGTGATGCTCTTAAAAATAGATCGACTACGGAAGAAAACTTCTTCGTGTGGTTCAGAACACACATTCAAGAGTTAAGAAATATAGGTTCTTCTAGATATACCAAGGAGCTGGAGATTTTATCACTCAGTCCGTCGAGATTTGCCTCGTCATTAAACGGTTATATATGTAATGGATTTAGATTTCGAACATTGGAATCCGATTCAACCAAATCAACTCAACTAAGTGGTGTTATTGTAAATGACCATCTTCAATCTGGTTGTGACGGTTATTATGGACGAATATTAGATATAATTGAGATATCGTTCGATCGGAATAGCCGTTTAACACTTTTTGAATGTGAATGGTGGGATGTACATGATAAGGATCGAGGTTTTAAGGTTAATGAATATGGTTTTATATCATTAAACACACAGAGAAGATTAGGAACAGATGAATCGTTTGCACTAGCAAGCCAAGTGGAACAAGTTTTTTATGTAAATGATAACTCTAATAAGGGATGGGTGTTACCAGTACGATCACTACCTCGTAACTATTACAACATTTCCGTAAATGAGAGTGAAGATGAAAACGAACCGTATCAAGAACAACTTATTAACGTACCTATAACATTTGGAGTAATCGACGAAGATGTACAACTTCAAGAAACTCAGCCTATACAAATAGAAAGTTAATCTAAAGCTCCAAGTTCCACAATCCGAAGCCGGATTGCACGATCGGAACCCGGAACGGGCCTCGGATTAGGCAATCCGGCCTCGGATTGGCCAAAAAATCTAAGTCCCACAATCCGAAGCCGGATTGCCCGATCAGATCCCGGAACGGGCCTCGGATTAGGCAATCTAGCCTCGGATTGGCCAAAAAATCTCCATTTCTCAATCCGAAGCCGGATTGCCCGATCGGAACCCGGAACGGGCCTCGGATTGGGCAATCCGGCCTCGGATTGGCCAAAAAATCTAAGTTTCTCAATCCGAAGCCGGATTGCCCGATCGGAACCCGGAACGGGCCTCGGATTGGCCAAAAAATCTAAGTCCCACAATCCGAAGCCGGATTGCCCGATCGGAACCCGGAACGGGCCTCGGATTGGGCAATCCGGCCTCGGATTGGCCAAAAAATCTAAGTTTCTCAATCCGAAGCCGGATTGCCCGATCGGAACCCGAAACGGGCCTCGGATTGGGCAATCCGGCCTCGGATTGTCCAAAATATCTAAGTCCCACAATCCGAAGCCGGATTGCCCGATCGGAACCCAGAACGGGCCTCGGATTGGGCAATCCGGCCTCGGATTGGCCAAAATATCTAAGTCCCACAATCCGAAGCCGGATTGCCCGATCGGAACCCGGAACGGGCCTCGGATTGGGCAATCCGGCCTCGGATTGGCAAAAAAATCTCCATTTCTCAATCCGAAGCCGGATTGCCCGATCAGAACCCGGAACGGGCCTCGGATTGGGCAATCCAGCCTCGGATTGGCCAAAAAATCTAAGTTTCTCAATCTGAAGCCGGATTGCCCGATCGGAACCGGGAACGGGCCTCGGATTGGGCAATCCGGCCTTGGATTGGCCAAAAACTTTAAGTTCCTCAATCCAAAGCCGGATTGCCCGATCGGAACCCGGAACGGGCCTCGGATTGGGCAATCCGGCCTCGGATTGGCCAAAATATCTAAGTCCCACAATCCGAAGCCGGATTGCCCGATCGGAACCCGGAACGGGCCTCGGATTGGGCAATCCGGCCTCGGATTGGGCAATCCGGCCTCGGATTCGCTAAAATTTTTTTATTGCACAATTAGAAGCCGGGATTGCTGCCTAATATTTTTTTGTGACAGATGAACAGATTTTTTAGCAAAAGTCGTAGGACATCTCAGACTTCTACACCATCTGAGGGCGGTGGACCTCGGGGTCAATCTCAGGCATCTAGGGATCGACCTTCCACCTCCAGGGGTGTTGCTTCCGAGCCAGTTAGGGAGGCACCCCATGAGCCTAGTCCATCTCGGACTCGTTCTCACCGGGTTCCGACGACGCCTCCTACAGATGGTAGTAGTCCATCTTCCCATGCTTCAGGTAAATATTTGAATAAATGCAAGTAAAAAGTTTTCTTTAAAAATCTTCGTTGTCTAATTGTAATTTTTAATTTATACTTAACTAGCTACATCAGTTAGACGTGGGAGAGGTCCAGCAAAGGCCATCAGTGTGCGAACACTTGGCCCTGATGAGTCCTACAACATCATTCTAGTAGGAGGATCCGGCGTTGGATCACATGGACAGGAGTTTACCTCCTACTTAGGAGTTATGAACAGAGTTCATTGCGATTTGTGGGAGCATAATTACATGGCTCTACCGCAGGAGAAAAAGGATGCCATATTCCGTGATTTAGAGGTAACATTTAAGTAGCTTCATCTTATTTAAATTTTGGTGAACTTTTTAATCATTTTTATATTAATGCAGCAACATTTTACCTTTGAGCGGAATCCACAATCGGATGCATAGATATTAAGGCATATGGGAGATATGCAAAGAAAACAAAGAAATCATTTGAAACGAAGGGTAAAATATAATTTAGAATGTAATTTCGAGATAACCAATTTTTTGTTAACAATATTTGTGTACAGTATTTTACAGGACGATCAAATGAGGAAGCTCGTGCCAACATTCCTCCACAGTGCAACGAGGAACAATGGCATCATATGTGCCATTTATGGAGTCAAGATGAAGCTAGAGTAACTCAAAATTTTATTTCCTCTTATAATTAGATACTATTCTTTTCATTTGCATTTTTTAATGTTGTTTCATTTGTATATATATATGTAGGCATTGAGTGAAAAGAATGCCAGTAATAGGCGGCAATTAACAATGCCGTATAGAAGAGGAAGAACAAATATACACCAGTTAGAAAGAGACTTTGTAAGTAGTCAAAACTTAAAATTTCATATTAGTTGATTCTTATTCTGTAATAACCTTTATCTTTTTTTTAATTTTTTGTTAAGGTACGAAAAGAAGGTCGACCTCCAACTCATCCGAAGGTATTCCAGATGAGTCAAACGCATGAAGAACTCGATGGAGCAGTCATTTGGGATAATGACCAAAGTCGTCTTATGATGGTAATTATTGATTATCATAACCTATTTTTCTTTATAATCCACAATTCATCACGGTAGGATTTTAATTTTTTTCCATATTATTTATAGGAAAATATGCAAGGATTGATGAATCCCCCAGCATCTGAATCATCGGATGCTGGGGTATCGCAGCCTCCACTCACTGCGGAGGAAGCTTTCGTATCCGTGTTTGGTAGAGATCGACCAGGACGGATCCGATGTGGTGGGCGAGGTGAAACTCGCCACACTTGGTATGGTGAGTCAAGCGGAGGTGCTTCTAGCTTGACTCAAGAAGTTCGAGAGCTTAGAGATCAGGTGGCGAGGCAAGGATAAATCAATGAACGTTATGAAGAACAAATAACTTCATTGAAACAACAATTAGACAACCAACAGAAATCATTCCAAGATAATTTCGATCGCCTCAATCTGATCATTGAAGGCTTGACTCAAAGGTTCCCGACTCCTGATGTGCCATCCACATCGGGGCATCCTCCGCCTCAACAAACAGAGGACAGAAATGGCGATGACGACGAGGACTACGAGGATGCCGAGGAGAATGAAGATGATGATGAAGATGAAGAAGATGAATAGATTAAGATGTATTTTTTACTCTCTATGAATGTTATTCATATGTATCAAAACATTTTGTGTATGAATGTGATTTTGAATATGGTATGTGAATATGAATTTAAATTTGGTGAATTTCAATTTTGGTATGTTAATGTGTGTTGTTTCATCCTAATTCGGTGTCCGTTCCGAGTTTGAAATGAGCAATCCGGCACCAAAATTATTAATATAAATCAATTTTTGGATTGGTAGATCCTATTTTAGATCTTTATGAAAGTTTCAAGAATGATTGATTTTCCGGATTGGATCGTATAATTGATCCAATCCGGCCAATCGAAATTTTTTTTTCATAAATTTATTATTGGCGACGGCTTTCTATAGCCGTCGCCAATAAAGTTATTTGGGACGGCTAAAGCCGTCCCGAATATTAAAAAAAGCCGTCGCAATACCAGAGAAAAAATTCCGGAACCCACGATGTGGGGTTTCTGCTTTCCATTTGTGACGGCTAATGTGGTCGTCGCAACTAAATTTATTGGCGACGGCTGGTTAGCCGTCGCCAATAAAGTTATTTGGGACGGCTAAAGCCGTCCCTAATATTAAAAACAGCCGTCGCAATACCAGAGAAAAAATTCCGGAACCCACGATGTGGGGTTTCTGCTTGCCATTTGCGACGGCTTACGTGGCCGTCGCAACTAAATTTATTGGTGACGGCTGGTTAGCCGTGGCCAATAAGATTATTTGAGACGGCTTAACCCGTCCCAAATAACTTCATCCGCCGTCTAATCCCCTTACCATTTGCCACGGCTTAAGCCGTCGCCAGTAAAGTTATTGGCGACGGCTGTTTAAGCCATCCCCAATAAATGGTCGTTTTGCTAATAACTTATGCGATGGCTTACAAGCCGTCGCCAATAAACGTACTAGCGACGGCTTAACAATAGCCATCGCTAATATTATTGGCGACGGCGTTATTTGCGACGCGTTTGCGACGGCTTTGAAGCCGTCGCTAATGATTATTAGCGACGGCTTTTCGGTTTTTTGAGACGGCTTACAACCGTCCCTAGTAACCTATTTTCTTGTAGTGAACTTATCTTTCTATCCACATATCTTGACAATCCAACTTACTTATATATCATTTTTACCATACAAGCATATAATCTTATGATATGATCAGTAATCCAACTTTTGACATTCTATATCTAAATATTTTGTAGATCAATGCCATATAAATCAATTATCCTCTTCAACAGTATTTAATAATCTCAAAGTCTCCACATAGATCAAATTTAATAATATTGTCAAAAGTTAACAATTTGATCTTTATTTATCAAAATTGTTCAAATATACTAGATCTAAAGATTTAACTCCACAACATATCTACTTAATACTATCAACAACACAGTTTAATTATCTAACTACTAATCTAATAACTATGATCTAATATCAAAAATTCAATTAATCCATCTAATTTCTTATATATGGATTGATATACTCAATCACCATTACTCTAAGTAACGAGATCCACTAAATATGAAGATATCTCATTGTAGGATTATAAACAATGATTATCTAACCCACAATAGAAAGATAGAAATTCCTTAACTATTCCTCCTACATTCCCTTATCCGAAAATCATTTATCATAAAGTGCAGTCTAATCAATTTGTCTACTACAACTAATCATAATCCGAAAATCAATTGATTATTACTCAAGTCTAAATCTGAAAATTTAAAGTCTACTCCTAGCTAAGTTTGTAAATCAAGATTCAAAGAGAGGAATTCTCAAGTGGAGTAAGTCATACTCAAATCATGATAGATAGAAACATTTCTTGACCAACGATAATAAATGATAATATGGATGATATGATCATATTCTAAATCAGATTTGCCAAAGTTTTAAAACTAATTATGACCATGTCTAGATAATTGTCTATCCCTTAACATCTTATATATTCTCATCCTCAATATCAAAAGATTGACAATTCTGTGATCATGTCTATAATTTCATAATCTATTCCAAAATTCATACTGGTAGTTTATTCTCTAAATCTGATAAGTTCTCATTCATTCCTTAAAACAAATTTATAATTTAAATTCCATTCACTTCCACACAACTAGCAAAACAAATCTCAACTATCCTAATATCATCTTTTAATTTGAGAGATCATCACGAATAAGCTAAGGTCTAAACCTCACATAAGATCAACTTATGCTTAGACATAACAAATAGCTAAAATTATCTAAAGTCGAGATTTGGCTAAATTACGCAGACAAGAGACAAATGAGTTCAAAGTCGGATAATGAAGGTAAGCGATCATGATTGGGAGACCATAAGTATAATTTCAAACTAGTTGCTTATACCCTACAGCACATAACTATCATCATACTCAAACCATCTCTAATTTTTACAATAAATCAACTAAATATCTCATCTTCAAATCTTGCATCATAATCCATACTTTGAAATCTCATATTAATAATCTCATTCTCATATCCAATTTCTTTTCCATTAGAACTATAAAATCAAGTAATTCATACTACAATTATCATTTCACTTTATATCTAAGGTACATCCAATACCAAATTCTGATTAACACATGTTACCTTATCTTCTTATCACACATAGATTTCCTTCCAAATAACATATAATGATAAATCAGATTTAATCTCATATACACAAAATGATTCACTCTAATTATTTCACATAAGCTATCCAATTAGATTTTTCCAAAGATTCATCAATCAATCAATCTATCTTCCTAATCCTAAGATTTCATCATGATTCTATTTATACTTATAAAACTCACCAACCACTCAAAATACTAGACGTGTTAAATCTGAAAATTTCATCATTAAACAACTAATAATATTCAACCATCATGTATCAAACATTTCATAATCCGATATATATCTAATTCAAGGATCTCGTCTCAAAATTGATAAAAATAATTCTTTATCAAGTTAAACCAAGAGATTGATTAATTCTAAAAAATCGGTTATTACATATTAATTATTCAATATGAATATCTAATGATCCAGTTACCATCTAATGTTAAAATCAAATGAATCCCAATTGATAATATTATACTATAAATAAGAATCCAAACTTCAAGATCAATAATTGGATTATCATAAATGATATCATTAATTCTTCAATGAAGTCCTCCAATAATCTAAAATCAAATCCCTACGCCATCTCATATTCTTAATCTAGTAGAGAATATAAATTATTCTCATATATGTCGTCAAATGAAATACTTCTAAAATTTTGTCTTGTGCCTAAATCTTGATATTAATTAATTTATCACTGTTATCAAACTTATCCCTTTATCTAATTTATCCAATCATCAATCCTCTATGCACAGTCAGCTATTTATCTCCTCTCCCTTGTACCTATCATACTTCCAGTATTTTTCTAATTATTAACCTCATAAATCAACACATCTATCATCTATCTATCCATCCACATCAAATTTATTTCTCATAACCACGTGTTCTCTTAATAGAATCATATCACTACAAGAAAATAGGTTACTAGGGACGGCTTACAGCCGTCCCAAAAAACCAAAAAGCCGTCGCTAATAAATATTAGCGACGGCTTCAAAGCCGTCGCAAACGCGTCGCAAATAACGCCGTCGCCAATAATATTAGCGACGGCTATTGTTAAGCCGTCCCTAGTTCATTTATTGGCGACGGCTTATGAGCCGTCGCATAAGTTATTAGCAAAACGACCATTTATTGGAGACGGCTTAGATGCCGTCGCCAATAAGATTACTAGACGACGGCTTGCCGTCGCAACGATAAGGAGATTGAACGGCGGACGAAGTTATTTGGGACGGGTTAAGCCGTCTCAAATAA
Organism: Cryptocoryne crispatula var. balansae; assembly: GCA_036172225.1. Classification (NCBI taxonomy): domain Eukaryota; kingdom Viridiplantae; phylum Streptophyta; class Magnoliopsida; order Alismatales; family Araceae; genus Cryptocoryne; species Cryptocoryne crispatula. The sequence continues at coordinate 20,205,440 of CM069926.1, read as the reverse complement.
TCTTATTGGCGACGGCTAATCAGCCGTCGCCAATAAATGTAGTTGCGACGGCGACGTGGCCGTCGCGAAAATGGCGACGAACACTATCACCCCGTTCTTGCTACGGAAATTTACTGACGGCCCGTATGGCCGTGCATAACTTTATTAGCGACGGCTACGACCGTCCCTAATATTAAAAACGGCCATACGCAATACCGAGAGAAAAACCGGGTTTCGGAATTTTTCTACGGTATTGCGACGGCTGTTTTTTAATATTCGGGACGGCTTTAGTCAGTCTTTTTATTGGCGACAGTATACACGGCCGTCGCCAATAATAAATTTCGAAAAAAAAAATAATTTGATTGGCCGGATTGGATCAATCATACGATCCAATCCGGAAAATCAATCATTCTTGAAACTTTCATAAAGATCTAAAATCGGATCTACCAATCCAAAAATTGATTTATATTAATAATTTCGGTGCCGGATTGCTCGTTTCAAACTCGGAACGGACACCGAATTAGGATGAAACAACACACATTAACATACCAAAATGTAAATTCACCAAATTTAAATTCATATTCACATACCATATTCAAAATCACATTCATACACAAAATGTTTTGATACATATGAATAACATTCATAGAGAGTAAAAAATACATCTTCTATTCATCTTCTTCATCTTCATCTTCATCATTATCTTCACTCTCCTCGGCATCCTCGTAGTCCTCGTCGTCATCGCCATTTGTGTCCTCTGTTTGTTGAGGCGGAGGATGCCCCGATGTGGATGGCACATCAGGAGTCGGGAACCTTTGAGTCAAGCGTTCAATGATCGGATTGAGGCGATCGAAAATTATCTTGGAATGATTTACGGTTGGTTGTCCAATTGATGTTTCAATGAAGTTATTTGTTCTTCATAACGTTCATTGATTTCTCCTTGCCTCGCCACCTGATCTCTAAGCTCTCGAACTTCTTGAGTCGAGCTAGAAGCACCTCCGCTTGACTCACCATACCAAGTGTGGCGAGTTTCACCTCGCCCCCCACATCGGATCCGTCCTGGTCGATCTCTACCAAACACGGATACGAAAGCTTCCTCCGCGGTGAGTGGAGGCTGCGATACCCCAGCATCCGAGGATTCACAAGGGGGATTCATCAATCCTTGCATATTTTCCTATAAATAATATGAATAAAAATTAAAATCCCACCGTGATCAAATGTGTATTATAAAGAAAAAAAGGTGATGATAATCGAATAATTACCATCATAAGACGACTTTGGTCATTATCCCAAATGAGTGCTCCATCGAGTTCTTCATGCGTTTGACTCATACGGAATACCTCCGGACGAGTTGGAGGTCGACCTTCTTTTCGTACCTTGCAAAAAAAATTAAAAAAAAAAGATAAGAGATGATTACGTAAATAAGAATCAACTAATATGAAATTTTAAGTTTTAACTACTTACAAAGTCTCTTTCTAAGCGATGTATATTTGTTCTTCCTCTTACGTACGGCATTGTTAATTGCCGCCTATTACCGGCATTCTTTTCACTCAATGCCTACATATATATATACAACATTAAAAAAATGCAAATGAAAAGAATAGGAACTAATTATAAGAGGAAATAAAATTTGGAGTTACTCTAGCATCATCTTGACTCCATAAATGGCACATATGATGCCATTGTTCCTTGTTGCCTTTGTGGAGGAATGTTGGCACGAGCTTCCTCATTTGATCGTCTGTAAAATGTTTGTACACGAAATATTGTTAACAAAAAATTAGTTATCTCGAATTTACATTCTAAATTATATTTTACCTTTCTTTTCAAATGATTTCTTTGTTTTCTTTGCATCTCTCCCATATGCCTTAATATCACGTGCATCCGATTGAGGATTCCGCTCAAAGGTAAAATGTTTGCGCATTAATATAAAAATGATTAAAAAGTTCACCAAAATTTAGATAAGATGAAGCTACTTGAATGTTACCTCTCTAAATCACGGAATATGGCATCCTTTTTCTCCGCGGTAGAGCCATGTAATTATGCTCCCACAAATCGCAATGAACTCTGTTCATAACTCCTAAGTAGGAGGTAAACTCCTGTCCATGTGATCCAACGCCGGATCCTCCTACTAGAACGACGTTGTAGGACTCATCGGGGCCAAGTGTTCGCACAGCGATGGCCTTTGGCTTTGGACCTCTCCCACGTCTAGCGATGTAGCTAGTTAAGTATAAATTAAAAATTACAATTAGACAACGACAATTTTTAAAAAAAAACTTTTTACTAGCATTTATTCAAATATTTACCGAAGCATGGGAAGATGGACTACTACCATCCGTAGGAGGCGTCGTCGAACCCGGTGAGAAGGAGTCCGAGATGGACTAGGCTCATGGGGTGCCTCCCTAATTGGCTCGGAAGCAACACCCCGGAGGTGGAAGGTCGATCCCTAGATGCTTGAGATTGACCCCGAGGTCCACCGCCCTCAGATGGTGTAGAAGTCTGAGATGTCCTACGACTTTTGCTGAAAATTCTCTTCATCTGTCACATAAAAATATTAGGCAGCAATCCCGGCTTCTAATTGTGCAATAAAAAAAATTTAGCGAATCCGAGACCCGTTCCGGGTTCCGATCGGGCAATCCGGCTTCGGATTGTGGGACTTCGCTTTTTTGGCCAATCCGAGGCCGGATTGCCCAATCCGAGACCCGTTCCGGGTTCCGATCGGGCAATCCGGCTTCGGATTGAGAAACTTGGATTTTTTGGCCAATCCGAGGCCGGATTGCCCAATCCGAGACCCGTTCCGGGTTCCCGTCGGGCAAACCGGATTCGGATTGGCAAACTTGGATTTTTTGGGCAATCAGGCGGATTGCCCAATCCGAGACCCGTTTCCGGGTTCGGGCAATCCGGCGGATTGAGAAACGGATTTTTGGCCAATCCGAGGCGGATTGCCCAATCCGAGACCCGTTGAGGTTCGTCCCGGGCAATCCGGCTTCGGATTGAGAAACTTGATTTTATTGTCAGGCCGGATTGCCCAATCCGAGACCGGTCCGGGTTTGGTCAGGCAATCCGGCAGTTGAGAACTTGGATTTTTGGCCAATCCGAGGCGGATTGCCCAATCCGAGACCGTTCGGGTTCCGACGGGCAATCCGGCGGATTGAGAAACTTGGATTTTTTTGGCCAATCGAGGCCGGATTGCCCAATCCGAGACCCGTTCGAGTTCGTCGGGCAATCCGGCAGGATTGAGAAACTTGATTTTTGGCCAATCAGGCGGATTGCCCAATCCGAGACCGTTCAGGTTCCGATCGGGCAATCCGGCTGGACAAGCTTTCTTTTTGGCCAATCCGAGGCCGGATTGCCCAATCGAGACCCGTTCAGGTTCCGCGTCGGGCAATCCGGCTCGGATGAAAACGGATTTTTTGGCCAATCCGAGGCCGGATTGCCGAATCGAGACCGTTGGGTTCCGGTCGGGCAATCCGGCCGGATTGAAAACTTGGATTTTTGGCCAATCAGGCCGGATTGCCCAATCAGACCGTTCCCGGATTCCGTCGGGCAATCCGGCTCGATTGATTGAAACTTGGATTTTTGGCCAATCCGAGGCCGGATTGCGAATCCAGACCCGTTCCGGTTCCGGTCAGGGCAATCCGCTTCGGATTGAGAAACTTGGCCATCAGGCCGGATTGCCCAATGAGACCGTTCCGGGTTCCGTCGGGCAATCCGGCGGAATGAAAACTTGGATTTTTGGCCAATCAGGCGGATTGCCCAATCGAGACCCGTTCAGGTTTGTCCGGGCAATCCGGCGGATTGAGCTTGGATTTGGCCAATCAGGCGGATTGCCCAATCCGAGACCCGTTCACGGTTCCGGTCGAGGCAATCCGGCAGTTGTGGGACTTAGCTTTTTTGGCCAATCCGGCCGGATTGCCCAATCGAGACCCGTCCGGTTCCGTCAGGGCAATCCGGCAGTTGAAGAAACTTGGATTTTTTGGCCAATCAGGCGGATTGCGAACTCGAGACCCGTTCGGGTTCCGGTCGGGCAATCCGGCCAGTTGAGAAACTTGGATTTTTTGGCCAATCAGGCGGATTGCCTAATCCGAGACCCGTTGGGTTTGATCAGGCAATCCGGCAGTTGGCTTGGCTTTTTGGCCAATCCGAGGCGGATTGCCCAATCCGAGACCCGATTCGGGTTCCGGTCGGGCAATCCGGCCGGATTGAGAAACTTGGATTTTGGCCAATCCGAGGCGGATTGCCCAATCCGAGACCCGTTCGGGTTTCGGTCCGGGCAATCCGGCTTCAGTTGAGAAACTTGATTTTTGGCCATCCGAGGCCGGATTGCCCAATCAGACCGGTCCGGTTCCGGTCGGGCAATCCGGCGGATTGTGGGACTTTTTTTGGCCAATCCGAGGCCGGATTGCCCAATCCGAGACCCGTTCCGGGTTCCGGTCGGGCAATCCGGCGGATTGAGAAACTGGATTTTTGGCCAATCGGGCCGGATTGCCCAATCGAGACCCGTTCGGGTTCGATCGGGCAATCCGGCGGATTGGAAACTTGGATTTTTTGGCCAATCAGGCGGATTGCCCAATCCGAGACCCGTTCCGGTTCGGTCGGGCAATCCGCTTCGGATTGAGAAACTTGGCTTTGGCCAATCAGGCGGATTGCCCAATCCGAGACCCGTTCGGGTTCCGGTCAGGCAATCCGGCGGATTGAGAACCTGGATTTTGGCCAATCCGAGGCGGATTGCCCAATTGAGACCGGTCGGGTTCCGGTCGGGCAATCCGGCCGAGTTGAGAAACTTGGCTTTTTGGCCATTGTCAGGGCGGATTGCCCAATCCGAGGCCAGTTCCGGGTTCTGATCAGGCAATCCGGCTTCGGATTGAGAAACTTGGATTTTTTGGCCAATCCGAGGCCGGATTGCCCAATCCGAGACCCGTTCCGGGTTCCGATCGGGCAATCCGGCTTCGGATTGAGAAACTTGGATTTTTTGGCCAATCCGAGGCTCTTCCACCAATGGTTGTAAGAATACATCAATATCATTTCCGGGAGCTCTCGGACCGGGTATTAATAATGATATCATTGTGTATGTGGCTTTCATACACATCCACGGTGGTAAGTTGTACACCATTGTAACAACGGGCCACACACTATATTTTGAAGACATTTGACCAAATGGATTAAAGCCATACGAAGCCAATCCAATCCGAATGTTGCGTTTCTCTAACGCAAATGCCGGATAAAGTTCATCCACCCTTTTCCAAGCGGGAGAATCGGCGGGATGACGCATTTCACCTCTCAATTGATATGATCGTGATTGGGCGCCATGTCATCCACTTAGCCGTATTGGATGATATGAATAAAACTGCAACCTAACTCCTAATGGAAAATAATGTAAAACTTTTTGTGCTATTTTTTTATTTTGATTTTTAGGATCATTTTTATATCGGAGGTGTTACAATATGGACAAACATTTTTATCTTTATTCTCTTTCCAAAATAGAATACAATCATTTTTACGTACATGAATTTTCTCGTAAGTAAGTCCCGATTCCTTAACTAATTTCTTAAGCTCATACCAATTATCGGGAACACATGCCCCATTAGGTAAGACTTCCTTAAATAAAGATAATATCATATCCATACATTTTCTAGTGAGACCATTAATGGACTTAAGTTGAATCAACTTTAATATAAATTTTAATTTAGATACATTTTTAACACCTTCATATAGAGGTGTTTGAGAATCTTTTAATAATTTAGAATATTGAAAATTATCTTCATTGTGTTCTTCCTCATTATGTCGAATAGAAGATTCGTTATTTTGAATATCTTGTAACATTTCCATTACCTCATCATCTACATAATTATCTTGTGGTTCATTTAAAATTGAAATGTCCTCATTTATCATATTGACTTCAATTTCACCATGGCATATCCATTTTTGATAATTTAACCATATACCATTGCATATTAGGTGTTCTTTGACAACATTTCTTTTAAAAATAAATGTATTACAACATTTTTTACAAGAACAATGTATTAGATCGTTATGTTGTCCATGTCTAAATTGTATTCTAGAATCATGAAAAGAATAGTTTAAAAATTCTTCGATTCCTTCAATATATCTAGAATCTAATCTATTAGGAATATGCATCCATGATTTGTCTAAGTTACTCATCTTAATTTGTTAAAAGATTGAAATACAATGAAGAAATGTTAATTTAATAAATAAATCAATATATAACCGAACCTCCACCGAAAGAAGAAACTCTCAAGTGTATATCTCGATTGAAGTTTCCTGAAAAAGAGATAAAATGATCAAAATTAGACTTGTTGTTGAACAATAAATGTTTATACATACCAATTAAATATTTTTATCACAAACGAATAGTTAGACATGAAAACTAAGAATTCAGATTTGTTATATTAAGTTAAAACGAAACAAAAAATTATACAAAATCAATAGTTAGAAGGGTCTAGCCTTCAAGGCCGCACCCTATCTTTGACCAACTCCAAACTACTATTTAGGATGAGTTATCCATGTTCAATCATGCCAATAAATTCAAATAATACATTATAGTCTTCTAATAATATTCTAAACATATTAGTTATGTAAAATAATTATTATTACGAAATTTTAGGGTTAAATATGATTTAATGCTACCAAGCTCTAAAAATATCGGTAAAATTAAAGGGAATTTATATGCACGAAGGGGCATTACCCTTGTGTATTTCTCTAAAATGCATTATGAAATATTATTCTAAGGCTCATTCCATGATTAAATAAATTATGCACCTATCTACCTTTGTTCTATCTCCTAAATAATTAAAGTGATCAAGGTGCTACATAATTGGTTTGAGGAGGTCCTAACCTATTAATTTGTTAGGGCTATTTGGCACATATATGCTTTGTGATGTATATAAACAAAATTAAAAAAAAAATTCGTTTGTTGAAGATGTATACCTCGAAAGGAGGTTCGATTAACCCTAAGTAGGGTTTAAATCTAGCACAAAGGAGGTGGCGGCGGAGGCGGCGGCGGAGCCGGCGACACCCGCGGCGGTGACGGAGGTAGCCCTCCCCTCACGGTGCCCTGCGCAGGGTGGGGGCCAGCCGGCGGCGGCGGCGACGACGGCGGCGACAGCGCCGGCCACGGTGGCGGCGGCCGGCGGCGGCGACGGTTGAAGCGGCGGCGACCGGCGGCGGCGGCGGGACCGGGACGGTGAGAGAGAGAGAGAGAGAGAGCGCGGCGGGGGGGGAAGAAAGGAGGGCGCCGAGGGTTTTAACCCAAACTTATTGGCGACGGCTTTTGAAGCCGTCGCCAATAACGAGATAAGTTACATTGGCGACGGCTTTCGCCGTACCGTAGTCGACCGTTCAACGGTCACCATGGATGTGGCGACGGCTTGGGCCGTCGCCCGGATGTGCGCGACGGCGTATTAAGCCGTCGCCAATTTTCCGAGGTAAAAAACCCGCACGGGGCGTTTTCGGGTATTGCGACGGCAAGCGCGGCCGCCACTAATATTAGTAGCGACGGCGTAACAAGCCGTCGCCAGTTTTCCGAGAAAAAAAACCCGCACGGTCGTTTTCCTGGTATTGCGACGGCTTCGACCGTCGCAAAAACCATTATTTGCGACGGCTCAATTTAGCCGTCGCTATTTACCAAATATTAGCGACGGCGTTAGTTTAGCCGTCGCTTTTATCATTATTGGCGACGGTTTAAAAAAGCCGTCGCCAATAACCCGTCGCCAATGACCCAGTTTCCTGTAGTGTATCCCTCTAACTCAATACATTTTCCTTAATCTGGACCACTATATATCATATAAATCCAATAATTTTTGATCCTCCTACAAAATCCAAACTGATGTAAGATTGATCAAGATCTAATTATCTAATATCAATATCCCAGGGCAATTAAAAATTCCAACCTCAAACATATAATTTCAACCCTTGTTCATGTCTAAGATCATCAATTTCCAAAAGGACCGATTTTGATTTATCCAAACTGACATCCTATACCCAGGCAGGTCAAAATAGACCTTCCGACTGGGTCATTGCTCTAATACCAACCTGTCACGCCTCGGATTTCCTAACAGGCGCAGCGGAAAAAATCTGGAGATGAGACCGGGGATTTAACCCCTAAACTACATCGATTTAGGAAAATTGAAGACTAACAGGTCCCAGTTCATTAAAATAAATAATTCAATCCAAAAATAAATCACACCTTGATTCCATATAAATAATTCATAAATCAATACTCTAATCCTCTTCCGCACTAATCTTGGTCCACTACGCTTCTGCTGCACTAAATCTGTTTACCTGAAAATTGTTAAAAGATTTGGAATGAGTCACACGGACTCAGTAGGACTTATACCCAACTTTCCTATTATATTAATCAACCTAAATGATATTAATATACATTAAAACTCAAAAATCACATTATAACATATTTGCTAAACTAATTATCACAATTCTATTACTTAATTGGGTCCTTTCAAAAATCGATTAATCAATTGAGCCTGACACTACATGAACCAAATTGATGATAACTAACCAACTAAACTATTCTAATGCCATGCCACCTGGAGTTACATGAGCCTATTGAGCATGCTTTAATACCATTTTAGTTCCATGTGTCTGAGTAGATCATATGCTATACTTGGTAGAACTTCACTCAAGCTCTAAATATATATAGAAGTACCATATAGTAAGCTAAATCCTTAGTACACCTATGCAAGGCGAACTTAGGATAAACCGTGGTATCCGGGATCGAAGGATGCACCAGATTTCACTAAGTCATCTGCTGCCCCAGGACCACTAAAGTTGGCCAGAGGAGTAAATATTATATCATGTGCATCATAGCATCAATAATATTTCACAAGTAAAAGCCATATAATTACTCATAAAATTTACAATGCAATAGCCAATTATGCAATTTTAACTCCACCAGATAGCCAAATCACTAAGCCATGCCAATATTCTATCCATTCACAAAATTATGCACTTAACCATCATCATGCCATTAATCACAATCATTTCAACACATGCAAACCATTCAATTAATACAAAAATTCATACAGTAGACCCAATCAGGAACAATAATTCAATTAAACTACAATTCATGCAATTGACCCAATCATAAATATGCAACATAATTAGACAGGTTAACTTTAATTAATCACAATTCAATATCAATTCATAAAATGATACATATTACATGATTATGCAGCTATCAATGTTAATCAACCATATTCCTTCGTTATCAAGCAATTCCAAAGTTATCTCAATTAACTTAAAATAAATCAAGATCATTCATAACATAGATCATAAATATGTTCATAAAAGAATTGTAATTCTATTTCTATAAATTAATATAACCAGTATATTTGATCATCAAAATATTTAACTAAATTCTATGATTACTAAATGATGATTAATTGCATTTATGACTAACTAAACCAATTCATAAAAATGAATGCAACTACATATGAATGACATGATTGACATTTAAATAATCCCATGCAGACAATTAAATAATTAAACTACCATTTATCACTAATTTCTAACTATTTATCTAATAAACTCATTTTAACATGTTAATCAGCATATCGGTATGCTAAGGATAAGTTGGGATGCCTACCTCAATGAAGATAACCATTATCCGAAGTCCAAATGGAAACTAGTTGGACGATGATCACGGAATGGCAACGACAACGGCAAATGGTGATGACCAACTAGAAAAATATCAATATTTTGATAAATTGAAAATGTATATAAAAATCCATGATAAAATAAGAAATAGAAATGGTGAGACTCACCTCGACAAATGGTGAGACTCACCTCGGCTCATGAATGGGAAAGTGGCACAGATTTATGGTGTGCAGGAACTAGGGGATGAACCCATAGCAACATGTGGCGGTCAGAACGGCATTGTGCGCCGAGGCAACAAAGGTGGCGGGGGTGCAACAACATGCACACAAGAGGTGGCTGGGGCTGTATTGTGCACACAGGGCAAGGAGAGAGAGAAACATAGGGGAGGTGGAGGCTGGCGCAATGCATTGGGGGGGGGGGGTTAAGACGCGGACAACCGTGGCAGAAAGCCGAGCACGTAGCAATGATGTGCACGAAGGGCCGCAGGCACGTGCGGACGACGACGATGGAAAGTCACGTGGCAACGTGTAATGACACGCCAGAGAGAGACCCGATGGAGGTGGCTCTACAAGAGAGAACAAATCCGGAGACGGCAGATGCTGAGTGGGCCGATTGGCGTGAAGGAGAGAGAGAGAGAGAGAGAGAGAGAGAGAGAGAGAGAGAGAGAATGTGAGAGCGTTGAGAAAGAGAGAGCGCGAGTGAGTGAGTGAGAGAGAGAGAGAGAGAATGTGAGAGCGTTGAGAAAGAGAGAGCGTGAGTGAGAGAGCGATAGAGAGAGAGAGAGAACAGCTGAGGGCGAGGGTGCTGTGCGCCATGCCAGGCAGCGGCACTGCCGGCTGCCCTAATAGGGCATGGCCGCCCACGGGAAGCACGCACATGCGCGCACGGTGAAAGCAAGGGGGTGGGAGAAAGAGCAGAGGGCCAAAGAGGGGAAACAGAGGAGGAGAGGGAGAGCAGAGGCGTTGGCCGCGACACAGTAGTGACCACGACGGCGAAAAAGGAAGAAGAAGAAGAGGAGGGGGCGGTGTCACAGCGGCCGTCGCTGTCGATCTGGCATGCAGCGAGCGGGAGAAACCCATGTAGGACCGGCTAAAACAGAGAGGAAAGAGAGGGACAGGGAGGAGAGAGAGAGATGGGGAGCTTCTACTGGGAGGGGCAAGCATGGTGGGTGCGACGATGCTCATCGCACAAAGGCGATAGAAACGAGGGATAGCATCGAGTGCGAGGAGAGGTGAGTAGAGAAAACGAAACAAAGGCGGCAATGGAAGGAGGTGGAGGGTAGGAGAGAAAAAGGTTTTGGATGGGGGGGAGGCGGTGATGATTTGATTTTTTTAGAAAGCTGGACATTACACCGCCCGCCAAGTGATGCCGCCGCTCGCTGTCGACGTCAGCCGCAGTCGCGGCCCCGCCAACTGCCATGTACCATCATCCCTCTGCCGAACGCTGCTTTTGCCCTGTGCCGGTGTGCGCCCCGGCTCCCCCTTGTCAGCGTAACTCTCTCTCTCTCTCTCTTATTCTCATACGTAGCCGGGAAGTAGGAGGATAGATCCATTCGATCACCGACTTCCACGCCAAGCCATCATCGTCAGGCTTCTCTCATCATCGATCTCAATGTAGTTTCCAAGCATCGAACCAATAGGCATCCTTGACGTGTCTATTATCATTAAATTCATATATTTAAACCCTTCATGACTTGTAGTAATTTTCAATGAGTTGATTAGTCGAGTAACGTTGTGTGTTATGGTTTATTAGCATGATTAGTAGTGTTGTTCTCTTTTGTAAGTAAGGATCATGTTAGGGTGATAATTATGTTGTTTATAGCATGTTGATTGATAGATTTTAGTTGGTCATATTCCTTTTCAGTTTAGAATGCAATTAGCTAATCTTTGTTACCATTTTGAGATAATCTCATTGTATAGGTGTGGTGATAGGTTAACAAGATTAGTTAATGTTTTATCTAGCATTATTAAATCTGATTTTGGCTATGTTATGTCCTTTTAACCAAGTGATAGGGTCTGATTCCTTATGATCATATCATGTTGGGTTGAGTATGTGATGTGGTATCATCTTAGTCATTATTTATTCTTGTCATTTCATTGTTCTAGCATCATTAACATGTTGTTTAGGTGTGGTTGATCATGGTATTTACATTAATAGTATGTTTGTCATAGCATGATATGTTGTATGTCATCTATTTGATAGGTGTGGTCATGGCATGACATGATTGATATGGATGCATGATGCATCCAAATTATAAATGGAAAACAGCTACAGCAGACTAGTTAGTCATGACCCAAGGGCAGCGAAGGTTAGAATAGTCTGGTGCATCCTTCGATCCCGGATACCATAGTTTGTCCCTATGCCACCACTGCCTAGGTGCACTACAGGATTTCATTTAGCTTAATGATACTGCTATATATGATAGATTTGGTGGTAGCTGGTTGAGGTGGCAAGATGACACATTCCTTGCTAATGAAAACTTTTGTAGACGATAGGTGCATCTATTAGCAGATAGGTGCATTTGTGTGAATGTAATTCTTATTAGAAGATATGTGCATTATTGCATGGTATGGTATAGGTGATATAGTGATGTACTTTATTTTGTCTTTTCCATGTGAAGTTGCAGGGTGTATGTATGAAATGTCCCATTCATTTATAGAGCATATAGTAGGTGTCTATGCATATGTTCATACCATCTTTTTAGGTCATATTATGGTGCATATAGGTGTTGGTCAGTGTGATTATAGGTCATATTATGGTGTAAAATATGTGGATTAAGTCAAATATTTAATACATTGACTAGTATATATTTTTGTAAAATGGTTGTAGGTTTGGGTACTTATTTAAATAACATTTAAGGACTTTTGGCTATCCGATTTAGCAGATGATGGGGTGTCTACTGAGTCATCGTACTCATTCCAATCCTCTCATCAATTTTCAGGTAATCTGGTTTAGCATAGCAGAAGCGTGGTGGATCGATTCTTGAGAAGACAATTAGAAGATCTTTATGTCATAGATTGGTATAAGTTTTATTAGATTTTATTATTAGCATGATATTTTATAAGAAATCATTGGAATTGTTATTTAAGTCTTCCATTGTTCCAAATCGATATAATTTAAGGGGTTATTTCCCTGGTTACGTTGCTGGATTACGTTCCATTGTGCAGGTTAAAATCCGGGACGTGACAACTTGGTATTAGAGCATTAACTCGGCCTTAAGGTCTATTTTTGACTAGCCTGAGTTTTTGATATCGGTTTGGATTAGACATAATTGATGTTTGGAAGAAAATGATCTTAAGCAGACATAATAATTTATGTTGACTATTAGATTGAATGACATGGAAATTTGATATAAAATAATTAGAGTTCTGCATTGGATAATTACATGTATCATTTTATGATGATTTAATTTTCAGATTTAGTGGATCTTGGAGTTTGGATTTATGTTTATAGGATAAGATTATCAAATTAGATTTGTTGTATTTTATTATTTGTGGGAACCTCGGGAATCATTTTTGTTTCTTTGAAAAGAATTCTTTGTTTTTGTATGTTTTGAAATATCGACATCCGAATTTTCTAGCAAAGTAGGTGATAGACCATAAAAATACTAGATAGCCCGGGTGATATTAGAAGAGTATAGAACCGAGGTTCGGGTTCTGTGAAAATAAATTTTGACCTCTCTCCATCGGATGGTGCGAATATCCGATGTTCATTTACATCGAGTAAACACTCGAACACCCTTGATTAACTGCCATAGCGATCTTGTTTGACGAGAGCGTGCACATCCACAACGTATGAAGAACACAAAGGGCCCTGGCCTTTTAGGCCCGATGAGATGCAAACAAGTTTGATTAGATTTTGTTTGAAGTTGATTTATGTTTGATTTAAGAATTAATTTTGATGTGGTTTGAAATGTTGATTTCATATTTCCATTTGACTTGGATTCGAATGTTATTTGTTTTGAGCTTGTTTGAATTGTTTGGTTTGTTTTACTTCAATTGATTGAAGTTTATTTTTATTTTTGTTTGAACTTGATATTTTAGATGTGTTGATCAATTTAAGTTTAATTGACATGTGTTGAGTCATTTTCATGTGATTTTCTCCTGTTGGTTGGTGTTTTAATACCGATTCGGGTGTGTTCGGTATGTTTTAGATGTTTTGAAGTTTGGTTCAAATTGATTAAACTTGAACTTCAAATTGTTAATGAATCTGATTTACATGTTTTAAGATGTGTTTTAGATGCTTTAATGTTTCCTTTATGTGCTCTTTTCAATTGGTTGTGAATTATTTGATTTGCACTTGTTTAAGCATTTGAATTCCAATGGATTAAGTGTATTGAATCAGTTTTTTCAAATTGTATTAAATCTTATTTTTGTTGAATGTTAAAGCTTTAATGATCTGTTTTAAGCATGTTTTAAGTTTGGTTTGAATGTATTTTTAGATTTCATTAAGTTAACTTTAGATTTGAATAACTCTTGTTCGGTTTGCATCACATCTGGTCTGTCGGGCTAGTGTCGATGCCCGGTCACATGCAATCAGCTCGGCACTTGAAATGTTCATTGAATATTCATGTTCATGCTGGTGTACATCAGATGTGGCAGTTCATATGCCATGAATAATGTTGTCGATGGTGCAAATGTGTGAGTGTCCTTCCCTTGGTGTAAAATCCACTTGATTGGGAGAATTTTGGCAGCATGCCGCCTTATTTTCCAATCAGTGTGAAATTTTACCCGTCCTACAAGGCATAGTCATTTGACTTTCCAAGTAGTGAGAAGGGTCCCTCTGCAGTGGGAAGCGTGTCCCATGCCTACACCCGGGTCAGCATTCCGGTGCATGCCGGATGAGCCGCCCAATGAAGCATCCAGTTGTGGACTAACTCCTTATTTAATTTTGGCATTTCGCCTTCAGATTTAGTTAAGTGTGCTTTTTAAATGTCCAAGGCCCAATGGGCCAGCTTCATCAGCACAATGGGCTGGTCTTCATGTCATGTCATCCTGGTAAGGCTCATTCTTGAGCTTCATGGGCCCTGGCGGCCAGATTTGCACTCCATGACCCAATGGGCCTGATTTGCACCTCCATGGCCCAGTTGGCCTGATTTGCACTTCATTTTTGCACCTTGAAATCTTGCTATCGCAACAGGGTAGGTGAACCTCAGAGGGGCTAGAATGGGTTGGCTAAGGTGCTGTTTAGGTGGGCTTTTGGTAGGACTACACAAGGGGCAGGTTTAGGTGTGAACTAGGACTAGTTTAGGGATGCACAAAGGGCATTTTGACATGTAGAAATCTGGGCCACCCGGCTTAGCTCTTGGCCCGTCCGGCGGATTCCAAGAGGCCCGGGCTGTCACCCCTCCTTCCATACATCTAAGAGGGTGATTGGTTTGTTTGGGGGTGCCAAATGGGCTGTTTACAGGACACCTATGGGCTGTGCGCACATGGGCAATGAGGAGCCAGAATTAGGACAACAGGGGTATGAAATGAAGGGCTCAAAGAGGCTGATTTTTGATGGCTTGTTGGACCAACATAAGGAGGTTGAACATGGGCTTTAAGTGGTACCAACAAGGCTAGGTTTTTGGAGCTTCTTGAATGGCCATAGAGAAGGCCGAGCGGAGGAGAAAGAAGGGGGGAGGAAAAGAACTAGAAAGTACTACATCTTCAACAACTTGGTGGATGAAGATCTTCCTTTTTCTGGCCCCTACACTTGCTTTGGGGACTTGGTGGATGAGATGTTAGTGGGTGTGGTCGCCAGGAGCCAAAGACTCCAAAATATAGTAGAATGAAAAGAAATGAAATGGAGAAATGACCGTCGTACCTTTGGAAGCGGGGAGATTGTTGGGTTCTGACTTCTCCTCTCTCGGCCGGCCGAAAGAAGAGAGCTTAGTGAGTCCTTCGTCTTCGATCCGGTTGAAGCTCCACCTCAATCGGATTTACTTAAAAATGTCCATAAGAAAACATAGAAACAAGTGAAAGGTTCATTAGTTCTAATGAAAGCATAGTATCGTGCTCAAATTTGAATTCAAACATGCAAAAGGAAAGAGACTAACCGGATTGGGACTAAATCCCAACCCCTATTTAGAAGGTTTAGATATGCATGAAAATGCAAATGAGTGGCTCAATATATGCTAAATGACATATTAATGAGAGTTAAAATGAAAGGGGGGAGTAAAGGATCGACCGAAAAGGTAAATAAACTCAAAAAAAATGCAAAATAGGGTCTGCCCCTGCTAATGCCCCATATATGGGGTGCCTGCTGCAGGTGTCCACTTGATGGGGCGCGTTGACCAAAGTCAAAGCGCCCTATTTATGGGGTACCAGGGACTGGCTTCAGCAGATTTTCTTCCTTTCTTCGCGGCGTCGCCCCGGAGTGTAGGAAGACCTCCAAGACGGAAAAAGGACTTCTTCTAGCAGCCAATACCCAAGTGAAGCTAATGAAAGAGTGTTTTGGCACTTGATGTAAGGGAAATAGAGTGTAGAGGCCCTCAAAGTCGGAGAAAAATCATATTTCTGAAGAAGGGAACTGCAGGTTTTTGGGTTTTTGGAGAAGGATTTTGGGATAATCTAAGGGTTTGAGAGGGTGCTATGAAGGCTTAGATTCGTAGTGGTGGATGAGATGAGGTGAGAGACAGACTTGGGGTGTCCAAAATCCTCCATATGGGGGTCTTTATACAGCACAAAAGAGGGTAACTTCATTTTGCTGGAATATCCCTTCAAGAAGCAACTATGATTTTTTTGGGTTTTGGGAGATGGTTTTGGGATGGTTTTAGAGCTTGGAGGGGGGTTGCAACGCTTGGGATGTGTAGGGGTGGATGAGAGGAGGTGAGGGACGCCCTTAGTGTGTCCTAAACCTTCCAAATGGGGGTCCTTTTATAGGCAAGAAGAGAGCAACTTTATCTGTAGAACCGTCCCATCAATCTGTCCAGTCAGTCAGATCAGGTGCAGGGGCCCCACCAGTGGGGCGCCTGACGCCCTGTTTATAAGGCGCCTGGTGCCCTATTTATAGGGCGCTTTGACTTGGTCAAAGCGCCCCATTAAGGGGGCACTAGGCCCAGTTTGGCCGAAACGCGCAGGGAAGTTTCGATTTTCCGAAAAACTTGGTTTTCTTGAAAGAATACTCATAAAAACAAGAATTTAAGCTCTCCAACTGGACCAAAACTGCGTGTCTACAGCTTGCCTCACCTTGGCATCGGCTTTGTAGGGCAGTGACACGAATGAAACGTAGGCGAATGTAGCGAAGCGTAATGAGGCGTAGCGGAATGAAGTGGTAATGGACTGAAAAGGTGACACCAAGGTGTAGATTTAGACACGCCCTCATTGGCCTAGTTGAGTGGAATAAAACTTTACCGGACTCCGAGATTACCCTTTGTCTTATCGAAACCTTTCTTCAGGTTGATTGGCTAAAGAGAAGAACGATGCGAAAGTAAATAACTAAAATCCCACGTGGGGGAGAATTGTTACCCGCCAGGACCCGAACTGCATGGTGTGCTGAACTCGGTAGAAATGCAGTAAATTGCGAAAAGTAAAGAGGAGATAGCCAATCAACCAAGGTTGGGTTCTTCAAATTCATAAGGTTTTACTCAACAATATCGGTTCAGTTCGACATGTAAAAACTTCTTGTTTTGATGAAATCATTGTTAAAACCCGTTGGAAACCGATTCTCTGAAAAATCAAGACCTTCTCTGGAGCTATAAAAGACCATTTTTAAAATGTTCATAATGGGACTGGAAGGAGGTTATGGCAGGATTAGGAAGCGGGGATTGGTCATGGTGGAATGATGAATGTTGGTGTATGAAATGATGCATGCTGGGTTTAAGGAAATACAAATAAGTATAAGAAAATAGTTGAAGATATAGGTTGAACATAACGGGTCAGGACATCTATGAAGAAACCGTCATCCTCGCATATTCAACTTTGGCCTATCCGCAAGCCTAGGGAACGACTGAGCCCTCACTGATTTTGTTGAAGGGGTTCTCAGGCTCAGCCCCCTCTAGACTCGAGGTCTTCAACATCTCAAATATTATTTATTTTGATAGATGTAATACTAAATGCAAGTCCTAATAGGGGTCGGGGTAGTCCACTTTTGTTTTTCAATTTTTGAGTTTTTTGTTGTTTTTGCTTCCTCTAAGTTTCTGGGGATATGAAGCTGGCATGCCTTCTCCTATTCCTGCATCCACTTGAGAGAAGATATTAGAACTTTATTTTGGCTTAGTCCCTTGCAAGGAGAGGGCAAAGTTGCCTTGATCTTTTGTCAAGGGACATAGGCCTTATCAAGGTAAAGATAACAGAAAAACATAAGTATGCATAAAAGAAAATATGCAAGACTGAAATTAAACATGAATGCAAAGACAACTAATCAGTCTAGAAAGCAAACTTTTAGGTGTTTTGAAATTTTTGATTTGTTTGGGTTTTGATGGTTTTATAATGTTTTTGATGTTTTGGAACTTTTATGATTTCTTTGGTGTTTTGGATTTTTACTTTTTTTGGGATTTTTGATTTTATGAATTTGTTTGGTGCTTTTTGAGGTATTCAATTTTTTTGTTTGGTGTGGAAGGAACGATCATCTCATCTTTTGCCTTTCTTGCCATAAGTGCCCCTCATTGTTACCCAAGGGTTAAGAGTAGGCATCACGTGTAAGAAAGTGCCTTGTTCGGAATCTTCTGACCTTCCGCCTTCGATAGGCTATGGCTTTTCTTGGATCCAGTCGGTCAACCTTATTCGTAAGGTTAAAGAGGGAAGAGGATTGATGGTAAGTCCCTAATAGGATTCGGGGGTGTTGAATTTGTTTCTCTACCAGTGCCCGCGTTGCCTGTTTGGGATTTGACATCCTCGGGTCCTTCCTTCTAGCCCTTTTCTTTTGATGGCCCTCATTCGGACAGGTCTTTTCCTTTTACTTGATTTTGACCTGAGGGGTTCATTGCCCATCTTTTGGAGCCTTTTTCTCTTAGGCTTTTGTTGGTACACATTCAGACAGGTCTATTCTTTTGCCGAACTGAGGGGTCATTGCCCATCTTTTGGCACCTTTTCTTATTTTTTAAAAAGTCAGACCTTCAGAGGCACTTTCCAACTAAGGCAATGGGCACTTTCGATACTCCTCATTCTAACCCCTTCCATTTATTCTGGACCGAAACGAGAAGAGAATGGGATAGGGTTGACCTTCTTTTGCCAAGTGTTGCCTAGCTTTCTATCTGATTTCCAATCATCGGATTCCGAAACCTAGGTGTGTAGTGTGTGCAGTATGATGCCTATCCTTATTTCTCTAAGTGACAAGTTGGGGCACCGAACAAGCAAGCGTTAGATGTTACCATCGTTCTTCACACCTTTGATTTTATAGATTTTTTGTGATTTTTGTTTTAAGGAAAGTATTTTTTGAGGTATACACCATTCCAGGGATGAGCTAATTTTTCTCCTTCTGCATTAGTCAGCTTGTATGAATTACCAGGATAAACAGCCAAATTTACATACGGACCTTCCCAATTAGGTTGAAGTTTGGAGCGGGGACCGCCCGGCTTAATGAATATTCTTTTAAGCACAATCTCACCGATTTCAAATTTTCTCTCTACCACCCTTTTCTGATAAAATCTTTTAAGTCTATTCTGATAAGATCTAGCATGTTCGGCAGCGGCCAGCCTCCTTTCGTCCAAGAGTTCGAGTTGTGCGTGAAGGGAATCTCGGTGTTCATTCATCGGGATGTCTCGATCGATCTGGACTTGGAGGGAAAGAATGAATACTTCATATGGGACTACCGCCTCCATCCCAAATGCTAAGGCATAGGGAGTTTGACCTGTTGGGGTTCGAATAGAAGTGTGGTAGGCCCATAGAGCATCAACTAACTTATCTGGCTAGTCCGCGAACTTGCTAGACTTACAAGTCTTCTTAATGATTTTTATTAGGGTTTTATTGGTGGCTTCTACTTGACCGTTGCCTTGAGGATAATATGGAGATGAATGATGCAATCTGATGCAATACCTGTTGCAAAGGTCACGCAGCTCCTGAGAGATGAATTGTGGTCCGTTGTCAGTGATGATGTCGCCTGGGATCCCGAACCTGGCAATGATGCTGCGTTTGATGAAGGTGCAGACTATTGATACCTTGATTTCCACGTATGCTTCCGCTTCCGCCCACTTGGTGAAGTATGTCGACTCCGAAAACGGGTTCCGGATCGGCACCTCAAGATAAGAAGGTGAAAGGTGGAATAAGGGAAGAAGGGGAGTGAATCGGAAGACACTCGGAAAGCTGTAAAAGATCCTCACCTCGGTCCCACACTCACATTGATCCCCGAGCTTTCATCTCACGGCGTCGCTCGAGCACCGGAGATGGTTCGGGTCATGTGGGAGGAGAGTGAGGAGGAGATGAAATTAAATCATGAATAAAAATAAAGTGTGGTCGCCAGGAGCCGCGGGCTCCGCTTTATGTAATGGAAATAGAAAGAAGTTGACCGTGTGTACCTTAGCGTGGGAGAAAGGGATGTGAGTTCAACCTTCTTCTTCTTCGGCCGGCCGATGAAGAAGAGTCTCCAATCCAATGCTAGCTTGATCAACCTGTGCAACTAGAACAATGAACCAAGTGAAGAGTTTGGTTAGACTTGTGAAGTGTAGTAACCGTAGAGAGAATATGAGAGAGAAGCAATTGGAATCGAACTCACCGGATTGGGGTGAGTCCTAACCCCTTTTTTTGTGTTTTTGATGATGTAAAAATGATGTAAATGAACTAAAATATGCTTTAAAACAGTAAATAAACAGAATTAATGGAGTTTAGAAAGCTTATGGAATGATTTGGCTTGAGTTGAAGCCGAGTTGGTTGAAAACAGCCGGTTCGGGTAGCTTGGTACCCTTCTGGCGCGACCTTGGTGCAGAGAATGTTACGGACGACCCCGATGTCGGAATTGAGTGCCGTTTGTTGGAGTAGACGGAGGACTCATAGAAGAAGAGTTCCTATGTTTATGACTTCTCCGAAATCCTCCTGTAGAAGTCAGTAAAAATTATGAAAGTGGGCGGATATCAAAAACAGAACCTGGATGCGCGCCCTCAGTGTAGCAACTGCCACGAACAAACGGCAAGTCGGAATGGAGTGCCGTCAGTTGGGGACGAAAGAGGACGAAGAGAGGAACAATTTGTATGTTGAAGACTTTTGCAGCAGAAGCCTCGGATTTTCTCCAGAAGTCGATGAAGATGGTTGATGAAGAACACCCGGATCGAGCCTTCTCCTTCACCTCGGGATCGGTTTCTTGACTTCGGATCGCCTTTGGACGTCGGGATGGCTTTGGAGAAGAGCTTGGACGACCTTGGGACGAGCTAGGCACCGGGGTTCAACCTCGGTTCGTTGAGAATGGCCCTCAATTTATAGGGGAAGAGAGCCGGTGCAAAATTTAGAAACTGGGTGTACCGCGCCCCCGCTTTACAAAGGAGACGAGGGCGCGCAGTGGCGCGCCTCAAACCAAGGGCGCGCAGGCGCGCCCCCGCCCGGGGGCGCGGTCCGCGCGCCCTCGTTTCAAAGGGAGCGGGGGCGCGTTCGGCGTCTCATTGCTAAAAATCGACTCGAAACTTCCGGAAATTGCTAAAAATCAACTTGATACATGCGTAACGCGCCCCCCGAACCAGGGGTGCGGTACAAATAAGTGAAAATCCTCCCTCGAATCCTTCCAAAAATCCGGTTTAGAAGGTGCTAAGCGGGGTAATTTACGATCTAAAGCAACTGACCGTGCCCCCGCCTTCGGGGACCGCGCGCAGGGCGCGCCTCAGCTTGAGGGGCGCGCAGTGGCGCGCCCTCGGATTGAGGGCGCGCAGGGCGCGCCCTCCCCTGTCAAGCGGGGGGGGGGCGCGTACCACTCTCTCTCCTGCGCGCGTGTTCCGCGAGCCGTATCTTGCAAACCGGATGTCCGATTCGGCTCCCGTTTGTCACGTTGGAAAGAGGGCCTTCAACCGCACCTCCTCAAGTCGGTAAACCAGCCGCATGACTCCCTATATGTTCGTACGGGGCTTTCTACCGGTTTACCCTCTCGCGGAAAGCCGAAACCCGGAGCGAAGATCCGAAAGAGCACGGTTCCGGTCGAGAAATCTCGGGTCAACTCGGGATGACTTGAAATGATGACCGAAAAAGTCCGGTACGATCGGACAATCCGAAGTCATCGAAAAATTTGGGATTAACCCGGAAAACGTGAATCGAAAGCCGTAAAAGCCGCGAAACCCTAAAATTGACCGAAATGGCCGTATAGCCCCGGTTGATAAAATATACGGCTAGAATCGACCCGGATGACCTGAAAAGACCCGGTGATGACCGGAAAGGCCTAACATGTGGTCCGGGATAGCCGTGTCAGCACAGATCGAAAAAGCCATAACGAAAGCCGTCATTGACCGACGCATACCGAAATGACTTCTCGGAAACCCTGAATGTTACGGAACACATGCGGGACTCTCGAGGCCTTCAATTATGGACCATTCAAGGTCGGTCATCGAGCAGGCTTCGTGTTTTTACAGTTCACGTGCGGCTCTCGCTTGAAGGTTACGGCAATATTCCGGAAAACATTGGTCCATTCTCAACTTGCAAGGGGCTCCACCCATGTCCTTAGCTCATCTCCATGAGGTAGTCCGGATCAGATAACGGTCAAATAAAAGATATCGCCTATGGAATAAGAGTCTAGGGCTCCGAATCAAGCCAATTTGGCGTGTCTACAAAGTACTCTGTTGCAGTTAGGATGAAGGATTTGGTTTTGTTTGTGGAGTTTGGGTCACCGAGGGGTCCGATAACATCAAAAGCCCACATAGAGAAGGGCCACGGGGCATGAATCGGGTGAAGGGAAGATGCGGGAGAGTGAATCTTGTCGGCGTGAAGTTGACATTGATGACAGTGCCGGACAAAGATCGAGCAATCTTCTTCCAGAGTAGGCTAGTAATACCCTTGCTTGATGATCTTCTTGGAGAGGGCTTGTGCATTTACATGGCCTCCACATACTCCAGAGTGTGCTTCCTTAAGCACCAATTCAGCCTCTTCTTCATCTACGCATCTTAATAGAACACCGGCCAAGCTCCTTTTATAAAGTACTCCACCTAAGATGGTGTATCTCTGGGAGACTCTTCTTATGGCTCTTTTTTCTTCGGCAGTTGATCCCGGTGGATATGTATGATCCTGATAGTAATTCGCAATCTTATGATACCATGGTTTCTCACCCACTTCTAGTTCCTCCAACTCGACCAAAGATACTTCCTTCTTTTGCTCAATGTACTCTTTCCTTTCAAACTTTTCTTTTACCTTCAAGAATCGTGTATCTTCTATTGCCGGAATGGTACGTCGGCGGACATAGATCGTCCTAACCTGCCTGCCTAGTGGGACACATAGTGAAGATACCAGAGAAGCGAGAGCATTGGCAAGAATATTTTGAGCACAAGGAACATGAATGAATTCGAGTTTGGAGAATAGCTTGATGTAACAGGTGGTGAGTTCTTGGTATGGTCTGAGCCCTGGATGAGATGTGCGGTATTTGGTAAGCACTTGGCGGAGAATCAACTGGCTATCACCGATCACCCTTAGTTTAGTGACACCATAGAAGTGAGCGGCCTCCAGTCCAGCCAATAAGGCTTCATATTCAGCTATATTGTTCGTTGCTGGAAAATGGAGCTGAAAAGCCTATGGAATGGTGATACCTTCAGGTGATAGAAGAACAATCCCTATCCCTCTACCCTGGGAGTTTAATCCCCCGTCAAAATACAAAGTCCATAGATTGGAAGATTGAATGAACATCAATTCTTCATTGGGAAATTCTGATTGGATAGGGTCAAAGATTGGGATAGGATGATGGGCAAGGTGTTCAGCAATTGCATAGCCCTTGATTGCCTTCTGTTGGATGTAGGTGATGTTGAACTGAAAGAGGAAGAAACCTCCAAAGTTTGATCAATGTTATCTTTCTCCTCATATCGGATTTCATTCAGCTGAATTAGATACTCCGGTAGCTTGGCACATTCTAAGCTTTTCTGAGCTAACTGATGCAGGTATCTTTCTGGAACTCTCCTACCTTTGATTTTTGTTCTATTTTTATTGGAAACTAAATCTAAAGAAGAAGAAGGTAAATAAGAGGAGGAAGAGGAGGTGGATGGAGTAGAATTTATTGGAGAGGATAGAGGGCAAAGAAGGTCAATCAAGAATCTGGTGGCTCCTTGGGTCGAATGCCGTTCCGAGGCAAGTTGAGATGTTTCCTTGATCGAAATTTCAGTTTCGAGGAGGACGTTGTTTTTTGGGGAGTGCTAAACATAAAGACAGAATGGGCTTCAGGTGCCCGATTTGGGTTGAGATCAACTACAGGAGCCAAAGTAGGCGAAGATATTGATAAAGAGGGGAAGACTTCGAGCAAGGTTTGACAAAGGGGGCTTTCAGGCCCAATGTTGACAGAAAGAGGTGATGGGCCAGTAGGCCGGATGATCATGGAAGAAGGTGGGTTCATGGACCCAATAAGAGGAGGATGTGGGCTCGAGGGCCTGGGTTTAGGAGATGGGCTTGAGGGCCCGAGAATTGGAGAAAATGGGCGTAGAGGCCCGGATTCAGTAGAGGGGCTCGATGGCCCAAGAGCAACAAGTGGGTACGCGGACCCATAAGTTGGGCCTGAGGGCCTAGAAATAGGGATCGGGCCAAGAAGCCCGGGGAGAGCATCACAGTGAGTTGGGGCGTCGGCCCCAAAAAATGACATAATGAGGGAAGGCCCTCGTGAAGTTGGTTGAACTTCTTCTCGAGTCAGTTTGGCAATATGACCCTTGGGTGTGTCAACAGGTGGTTCAGCCTAGAGTGGTTCATTGCTTGACCCTTCTTCATCGGTGGAAAACAGAAGATATATTTCTGGATATAAGTCATCTTTAGGGTTGTTGGTTCTTCTTCTCTTGTCTTGGTCCATCTCTTGTTCTTCCTTGTTCTCAGCCAGTTGAATGGTCTCTTTCTTGATAAAAAACTTTTGTAAGCATCCAAAAAGGTATCTACTTTTGAGATTCTGACCATTGGCAGTTGTTCCATCATACCCAACCCCGCTTTTTGGTTGTAACCTCATTAGATTGATTGGCTCAACTATGCCTTGCAATTCTTTGCCTAGTCCTTGGCCTTCTTGGTATCCCAAACTCTTCATTATATGCCACCCAATAGTTTCATTTTTCTCTCTTTTTCTTCTACACACTTGCCTTGGCTGCCTATTTATTTCTGTAAGATCCAAGATTATCAAAATCGGCTCATTTGGCAACCCGAGGGGTGGTGATGGAGAAGATGGATGATCTAGGGGCATGCTAGTCACGTTAATCACTTGTCCCTTGTAAGGGAATTTAAGACATTGGTGATTGGTGGAGGTGACTGCCTCTAGTGATTCCAAATAGGGACGTCCAAGAATAGCTTTGTATGTCGGATCCATCTCAAGTATGTGGAAGTCAACAGTGACTGTTCGTGGTCCAAGCTTCACATTTATTGTAATCATGCTGTCAGCGGGCTTCTTTGAATTATCATATGCGGTCACTGTTATTTGAGATGGTCGGACATCTTCCTTAGAGATTCCACAAATATGTAATGCTTCTAGTGGCAGAACGTTAATGGAGGCTCCAGTATCGACTAAACATGACTTAATGCCAACTCCATTGATGTGGACTGTGATGCATACGTCACATTTCATTACTTCCGGGTCAGCCAACTCTTCCTTTGTGAATGTAAGGGCCGGGTACTCACTTCTCGGGACCAAAATTGATGAGATTTTTTCTGGGGGGAGGCTCTCGTTTACCATTACTCGTTGTAAGTACTGTTGGAGAACCTTTTGATGGACTCTGGATCTTTTGATCAACTCTAAGATAGAGATCCGTGCCGGGGTTTTATCAAGATGTTTCAACAAGTCATAGGATTTCGCAGGAAATGGTTCTTCAATGTGTTCTTCTTCTGCTTCTGGTACTAATCCTGACTGACCGGCCTGGGGAAAGACCCTTTGGAACATGCGCCCACTCCTGAGTACTGTGGCAAGTTGAGGAGTTATAGATGGGGTGGTAGTTGTGGGTGGTGGGTTAGGCCGAATGATGGGAGCTCTTGCAATGGGTGTAATGATGGTGGTTTGAGGCATAGTAGGGTAGGTAGGTCGTGAAGGTACAGTTGCTCGGGGCGGGATGATGATGGGTCCTAGTGGTGGTGATGTTTGTGGTGGATTAACCAGGCGGATTAGGGTCCGACCCGGTTGGAGTTGAATGGCTGGTTGTGTGATGATGGGTTGTGATGGTGCACGGATGATGGGTGGTCTATTTAATACGATGGGATTAGGTGACACAGTTGTTCGGGGTATTGAGTGGATGGTTCGGTGAGGTAAGTTGATGTGCATGGCAGAGGTAGCTCCCTCGACTTGCCAATTCTGGCCCCGATCATATGATACTCCTCGGAAGAGATCAAGATGATATTAGCATGTTGATTCCCAGGTGTGGGTGCATGTGGAGGTAAAGAGTTTTGGATAATCCCTAGGCCGGGGTTCTGTTGTTGTTGCTGCTGAGTTGGTGCGTGCTGCCGTTGAGGTTGATCTTTCACTGTTTTGATGTATTCCCCCATCTGGTCCCAGTCAATACTACCTTGCTCATAAAGGTCGTGGATGTAGTCTTTGAATTGAAAACAATTTTCCACAGTGTGCCCAGGATATCTGTGAAACAGGCAGTATCGCTCTGTGTTGACATTTTGAGGCCACTCCAACTTATCCCTTGGTAATGCAATTTGCCCTGCCGCGATGAGTGCATTAAAGATGTCCACGAGAGAGTACAGCAAAGGCGGGTAATGGTTCCTCTTGGGTCCAACTTTTCGGGATTTGTAGGCCATGGGAGGGGGTGCTTCGTTGTAGTTGGCCAGTTGTTGCCGCAGTGGTTGGGGAACTGGGGCTTGCGGTTGCTGAGGGATTGGGGCTTGTTGTTGACGAGGATGGAACTAAGGTTGATGTTGAGGTTGACGAGGATTTCTAAATGGTTGATTTTGTTGAGGGTTCCTGAACTGGTGTTGATAATTTATAGGTGGGTTCCCTACAACATTGAGGTTCTCGTTTGTCACTACGCCCTCCGTCACTGGGCCGGTTGTGGTAAAAGTGGTTTTCTTGACAGCTCGGGGTCTAGGATCAAACAAGTTCATGATAGGTGAGTCCCTAAGCTGTGTCTGAATGTACCGTGCCCTCTCATAGAGTTCACTCATGGAGGTGGGGTGATGCAAAGCCAGCATATTCTTTAAGGCTGGAGTGGCGTTGGTTATGATCATCTTCACTTGCTATGGTTCTGAAATGGAATCAGTAAGCTTTTCTGCCATTGACCTCCACCTATCAGCATATCTAGTAAAATATTCATCATTTCTCATTCTTTCGGCCATGAGGTCAGTGATGGAATATGTTGGTCCGACCCTGTCTTGATATCTCTGCAAAAATTTAGCTTTGACAGTTTCAAAGTTACTTGCCTCCAAAGAGTCAAGCGAGTAGAACCACTCTAAAGCTGAACCCTCTAATGATCTTCTGAAAAGAAAAGCAAGGGCCTTTGGATCATTTTGCCACATTGATGACTCATAAAGAAAGTCCTTGATATGAATGAATGGATTACCAGTGCCGTTGTAGCGACGGTATACCGGCATCTCAGAGGGAGGTAGATGAAAAGTAGGGAGAGAAGGAAGAGAAATTTCGGGGACTGCTTTGGTGTCGATTAAACGTCTAAGCTCTCTATACTGCTCATCCATGCGATTGATTTTGTTAATCATAGCCAGATCGACAGAAGGTTCCCCAAGAGGAGGAGGAGGAGTGGGTGCTTGGTGCTCCGGGATTGGGATTTGATGGGCCGAAGTGGCCGGATAAGAAGGGTACATTGGGGGATGCACCAAAGGGTGAGTAGGGTTGAGATGATTAGAAGAATAAACTGGTGGTCTAGAAGGAACAACAACATTCAGATCAGGGTGATCTAAATTAGCTACCGGATGAGGAGAGATTGGGGCTACGTGCCCAGTATAAGAATGGACATGAGTGGGCACATTGGGTTGATGTGCTACCGTCCGAGGGGTAGAGATGTGAAGACCACCTTCGGGAGGAATGTGGTTAGTGGGCGACCTGCCCTTGAGGATGGCTTCGATAGCCTGAATTTGGGTAGGGTTAGCATGAGAGAATGCCTCCCAAAGTGAATTTGGAATGGGTTGAGGAGAAGTTTGACTAGGTTCGGGGAGAACTTCAGGTTCATTGATGGCACATACGGCATCAGGATAGAAATAAGATTGGTCATACTCCAATTGTAGTTGCTCGTATCTTTGATCTGCCATTCCGATAACTCGACCTGACCATAAATTCATAAACACAATAGAAAAAGAACATTGACAAATAAAAGCCTAAGGATTTTTTTTAGTTTTGATTTTTGACCCCTTTTGTTTTGATTTTATTTTGTCGGACAAGCAAGTTATCATGCAAATTAACCTCAAGCAAAAATTTTGTTTTTGTTCTTTTTATAGGTGATTTTGAGATTTTTTGTTTAATTTTCAGTTTTTGTTTGCAAACAAGTAATAGCAAAGACTTGGAATGATTAACGTAAAATTTTTTTGTTGTTTCAACCTCTAATTAATGGCTTGTTAAGAGAAATATTGTCCACTCAAATAAATGGGTAGGGCCCTATGCTCTCACAACGCCGAGAAATCTAAGGTTGTCACTCTTTTCACAACGATAGGTAATAGGTACTCCGTGTTTTGAGATAAAATGGTACAACCAGCCCGATCAGTGAAGAGGGAATCCTTCACATCTGGGGACTTACGGAGGTCTTGATGGAAGATACCCAATCCTTCCGAGAGGTAATCCCCGGAGGAGGAGTTGGCAACCACCAAGAGGGGTGTTTGGATGTGTGGGGCTTTGGGAGGAGAGAGCCCCCCTTCTCGTATGACCTAAGGAGCCAAAACTCCAATGTAAGCTAAATGCGGGTGAAGTGTCAAGGAATTAAAGAGCAAGCAAGAAGAAAATAAAAGCATACAATGATTAATGAGATGTTGTAAGAAGCAAGTGAACAAGACAACGATATGAAATTAAACTAAGATGCAAGAAAGCATTAATTTAACTAAGCATGCTTTAAAAGATTCGCTAAAGGAAAACCAGGCTTAGAAGGAAATAGACATATATACTTAACAAGAGATGAACTAAGATGATATCTAAAATGCTAAGGTGAAATAAGTTGATTAACAAAGTTGGAAATCAGATCGGTATGCTTTAAAAAAGATAAACAGAGAGCGAGTAAACTTGGAAGAAACAAGATGATGCTTCAAGGAAACAAACAAGCATGTGAGCAAGTAAATAGCAATGCAAGGAATTGGAAATGGCTTAAATGAGAACTAAAGTGAAAATAAGCATGTTTTCAAGTGGACATTCTTAGGAAAGAAGAAAAGAACTCACTAAAGCAAAGTCGAGTCCCACCGTGGTCGCCAAAAGGTGTAAGCACCCAAAATGGGATATCTGTAAATCTCCCTTTTTCTGGCCCCTACACTTGCTTTGGGGACTTGGTGGATGGGATGTTAGTGGGTGTGGTCGCCAGGAGCCAAAGGCTCCAAAATATAGTAGAATGAAAAGAAATGAAATGGAGAAATGACCGTCGTACCTTTGAAAGCGGGGAGAATGTTGGGTTCCGACTTCTCCTCTCTCGGCCGGCCGAAAGAAGAGAGCTTAGTGAGTCCTTCGTCTTCGATCCAGTTGAAGCTACGCCTCAATAGGATTTACCTAAAAATGCCCCTAAGAAAACATTGAAACAAGTGAAAGGTTCATTAATTCTAATGAAAGCATAGTATCGTGCTCAAATTTGAATTCAAACATGCAAAAGGAAAAAGACTAACCGGATTGGAACTAAATCCCAACCCCTATTTAGAAGGTTTAGATATGCATAAAAATGCAAATGAGTTGCTCAATATATGCTAAATGACATGTTAATGAGAGTTAAAATGAAAGGGGGGAGTAAAGGATCGACCGGAAAGGTAAATAAACTCAAAAAAAATGCAAAATGGGGTCTTCCCCTGCTAGTGCCCCATATATGGGGCGCCTGCTGCAAGTGTCCCCTTGATGGGGCGCGTTGACCAAAATCAAAGCGCCCTATTTATGGGGCACCAGGGACTGGCTTTAGCAGATTTTCTTCCCTTCTTCACGGCGTCACCCCGGAGTGTAGGAAAACCTCCAAGATGGAAAAACCCCATTTTTGTTGAATGTTAAAGCTTTAATTATCTGTTTTAAGCATGTTTTAAGTTTGGTTTGAATGTATTTTTAGATTTCATTAAGTTAACTTCAGATTTGATTAACTCTTGTTCGGTTTGCATCACATCCAGTCTATCGAGCTAGTGTCGATGCCCGATCACATGCAATCAACTCGGCACTTGAAATGTTCATTGAATATTCATGTTCATGCTAGTGTACATCAGATGTGGCAGTTCATATGCCATGAATAATGCTGTCGATGGTGCAAATGTGTGAATGTCCTTCCCTTGGTGTAAAATCCACTTGATTGGGAGAATTTTGGCAGCATGCCGCCTTATTTTCCAATCAGTGTGAAATTTTACCCGTCCTACAAGGCATAATCATTTGACTTTCCAAGTAGTGGGAAGGGTCCGTCTGCAGTGGAAAGCGTGTCCCATGCCTACGCTCGGGTCAGTGTTCCAGTGCATGCCGGATGAGCTGCCCAATGAAGCGTCCAGTTGTGGACTAACTCCTTATTTAATTTTGGCATTTCACCTTCAGATTTAGTTAAGTGTGCTTTTTAAATGTCCAAGGCCCAATGGGCCAGCTTCATCAGCACAATGGGCTAGTCTTCATGTCATGTCAGCCTGGTAGGGCTCATTCTTGATCTTCATGGGCCCTGGCGGCCTGATTTGCACTCCATGACCTAATGAGCCTGATTTGCACCTCCATGGCCTGGTTGGCCTGATTTGCTATCACAGCAGGGTAGGTGAACCTCAGAGGGGATGGAATGAGTTAGCTAAGGTGCTGTTTAGGTGGGCTTTTGGTAGGACTGAACAAGGGGCAGGTTTAGGTGTGAACTAGGACTAGTTTAGGGATGCACAAAGGGCATTTTGACATGTAGAAATCAGGGCCACCCGGCTTAGCTCTTGGCCCGTCCGGCAGATTCCAAGAGGCCCGGGCTGTCACCCCTCCTTCCATACATCAAAGAGGGTGATTGGTTTGTTTGGAGGTGCCAAATGGGCTGTTTACAGGCCACCTATGGGCTGTGCGCACATGGGCAATGAGGAGCCAAAATTAGGACAGCAAGGGGTCTGAAATGAAGGGCTCAAAGAGGCTGATTTTTGATGGCTTGTGGGACCAACATAAGGAGGTTGAACATGGGCTTTAAGTGGTACCAACAAGGCTGTGTTTTTGGAGCTTCTTGAATGGCCATAGAGAAGGCCGAGGGGAGGAGAAAGAAGAGGGGAGGAAAAGAACTAGAAGGTACTACATCCTCCCGCACCTTTTTGGCACAATCCTTGTTGGAGATTGAAGGATAAGATGTCTGGCCTTATATCCTTCTTATTCTTCTTCTTTTTTTGCTGAATATGGGGCTGGAATCAGTGCTCCAAGAAGGAACACCTGCTGTTGGAATCGGTGCACCACCGGTTGGGCTGCTGCTGGCGCACCTGCTGAAGAGAGGTCTTTTCTCCTTCTTCTTCTTCACTTGGCACACCACAAGGAGGATGGAGAGGTTGCTGACTTTCTGATGAAGACATCCAAGCAAGGATAAAATGTCTTGGAGCAGGTTACAGGGAGGAGAGGCAGGGCTTCCGCAGGGTGATCAGCTTGCCTTCCACATGGCCAGCAGGGGGGTTTATATAGGAGTTGATGGCGCCATCTGCAGGAGGAGATAAGGCTGGAGGTTGTTGAGGGAAGATAAGGATAAATAAAGGGAGGTTGAGGATGATAAGGATAACCCATAGTTGGTTGTCGAGGTGATTGTGTGCCAACTAGAAAGAGAGGGAGAGAAGGGTGCGCACCTTCTCCTACTTTCAAGGAGAAGTGTGCACATGACATGTGGTAATATGGCTGGTTCGGACAGGGCTTGGATGAGGATAGGCTTGGTTAGTTGTAGGATTAGTTAGGATGAAGATAAACCAAGGGAGTGGTTGAGGGTGATAAGGATAAGCCATGGGAAGATGAGGTGGTTGAGGATGAGATAAAGATAAACCAAAGAGAGATGAAGAGAGTTGGGAAAGCCTTTCTCACCCTCCCCTACTTTCTAGGGCTGTTTGTGCACCCATCAGATGAGGGAGGATGGTAGGTTCGGCCATGACAGGTTGGGTTAGCCCATCTTGGGTTAGGTTTAACCCTGATTTAATCAGAGTGCTTCCGATCCAACGGCTAGCATTAATTCTGGCCAAAACCAATTAAATAAATCCCAAATTGACTTCAAAAAATTCCATATCATACCATGATGGCCATTGATCTTATGCTCCATCCTGATGTATGGTTGAGATCACTTGAATTGCAACGGATCTCTTGATTTAGCTAGTTTCTCTGATCGGTGCGATCTCGTCCGTCGATAATGCCAAAAATTGTATTTGAGTGCAATTACCTTCTCCCATTGGCCAAATTTATTTTTCATGAATCAATATTCATTGTCGACTCCAGAAACGGGTTCCGGATCGGCACCTCAAGAGAAGGTGAAAGATGGAATTGGGAAAAAGGAGGAGTGAATCGGAAAACACTCGGAAAGCAGTAAAAGGTCCTCACCTCGGTCCCACACTCACATTGATCCCCAAACTTTCATCTCACGGCGTCGCTCGAGCACCGGAGATGGTTCGGGTCATGTGGGAGGAGAGTGAGGAGATAAAATTTAGAACATGAATAAAAAGAAAGTGTGGTCGCCAGGAGCCGCGGGCTCCGCTTTATGTAATGGAAATAGAAAGAAGTTGACCGTGTGTACCTTAGCGTGGGAGAAAGGGATGTGAGTTCAACCTTCTTCTTCTTCGGCCGGCCGATGAAGAAGAGTCTCCAATCCAATGCTAGCTTGATCAACCTGTGCAACTAGAACAATAAACCAAGTGAAGAGTTTGGTTAGACTTGTGAGAAGTGTAGTAACTGTAGTAAGAAGATAAGAAAGAAGCAATTGGAATTGGACTCACTGGCTTCGGGGTGAGCCTTAACCCCTTTTTTTTGTATTTTTGATTAGGTAAAAATGATGTAAATAAACTAAAATATGCTTTAAAACAATGAATAAACAGAGTTAATGGAGTTGAGAAGGCTTATAGAATGGATCGGCTTGAGTTGAAGCCGAGTTGGTTGAGAAAAGGCCGGTTCGGGTAGCTTTGCACCCTTCTGGCGCGACTTCGGTGCAGAGGATGCTACGGACGACCCCGATGTCAGAATCGAGTTCCGTTTGTTTGAGTAGACGAAGGACTCAGAGGGAAAGAGTTCCTATGTTGATGACTTCTCCGAAATCCTCCTGTATAAGTCAGTAAAAATTCTGAAAGGGGGCGGATATCAAAATCAGAACCTGGATGCGCGCCCTCAGTGTAGCAACCGCCACGAACAAACGGCAAGTCGGAATGGAGTGCCGTCAGTTGGGGACGAAAGAGGATGAAGAGAGGAACAATTTGTATGTTGAAGACTTTTGCAGAAGAAGCCTCGGATTTTCTCCAGAAGTCGATGAAGATGGTTGATGAAGAACACCCGGATCGAGCCTTCTCCTTCACCTCGGGATCGGTTTCTTGACTTCGGATCGCCTTTGGACGTCGGGACGGCTTTGGAGAAGAGCTGGGACGACCTTGGGACGAGCTAGGCACCGGGCGTTCAACCTTGGTTCGTTGAGAATGGCCCTCAATTTATAGGGGAAGAGAGCCGGTGCAAAATTTAGAAACTGGATGTACCGCGCCCCCGCGTTTCAAAGGAGACGAGGGCGCGCAGGGCGCGCCCTCAAACCAAGGGCGCTCAGGGCGCGCCCCCAGTTCGGGGGCGCGGTCCGCGCGCCCTCCCGTTTCAAAGGGGCGGGGGCGCGTTCGGCGTCTCACTCGCTAAAAATCGACGGAATGTTCCGGAAATTGCTAAAAATGGACTTGACATACGTAACGCGCCCCCGAACCGGGGGCGCGGTACAAATAAGTGAAAATCCTCGCCCGGAAACCTTCCAAAAACCCGGTTTAGAAGGTGCTAATCGGGGTAATTTCCGATTTAAAGCAACCGACCGCGCCCCCCTTTTCAAAGGGACCGGGGGCGCGCAGACGCGCCCCGGTTTGAGGGCGCTCAGGGCGCGCCCTCAGGTCGAGGGCCCGCAGGGCGCGCCCTCCACTTTCGAGCGGAGCGGGGGCGCAGTCCACTCTCTCTCCTGCGCGCGTGTTCCGCGAGCCGTATCTTGCAAACGGGATGTCCGATTCGGCTCCCGTTTGTTGCATTGGAAAGAGTGCCTTCAACCGCACCTCCTAAAGTCGGTAAACCAGCCGCATGACTCCCGGGGCTTTCTACCGGTTTACCCTCTCGCGGAAAGCCGAAACCTGGAGCGAAGATCCGAAAGAGCACGGTTCCGGTCGAGAAATCTCGGGTCAACTCGGGATGACTTGAAATGATGACCGAACAAGTCCGGTACGATCGGACAATCCGAAGTCATCGAAAAACCGAGATTAACCCGGTAAACGTGAATCGAAAGCCGTAATGTAACGACCGCGAAACCCTAAAATTGACCGAACCGGCCTTATAGCCCCGGTTGATAAAATATACGGCTAGAATCGACCCGGATGACCTGAAAAGACCCGGTGATGACCGGAAAGGCCTAACATGTGGTCCGGGATAGCCGTGTCAGCACAGATCGAAAAAGCCGTAACAAAAGCCGTCATTGACCGACGCCATCGAAATGACTTCTCGGAAACCCTGAATGTTACGGAACACATGCGGGACTCCCGAGACCTTCAATTATGGACCATTCAAGGTCGGTCATCGAGCAGGCTTCGTGTTTTTATGGTTCACGCGCGGCTCTCGCTTGAAGGTTACGGCAATATTCCGGAAATCTTCGGTCCATTCTCAACTTACAAGGGGCTCCACCAATGTCCTTAGCTCATCTCCACGAGGTAATCCAGATCAGATAACGGTCGGATAAAAGATATCGCCTATGGAATAAGAGTCTAGGGCTCCGAATCTAGCCAATTTGGCGTGTCTACAGCTTGCCTCGCCTTGATGTCGGCTTTGCAAGGGAATGGCATGTAGCGGAACGGAGTGAAACGTAGAGAAAGCGTAGCGAAGCGAGATGAATCGTAGTGGAATGTAGTGGAGCGAAATGGCGATGGACTGAAAAGGTGGCATCAAGGTGTAGATATAGACACGCTCAACGACCGTATTCGGCAAGACGAATCTCCTCGTGTCTCTTGGTTAACCGCCATGTTTCATCAAGTCCTCCTATGTTCGATTGGTAAAAGATGTGCCCTTGGCACGAGAGAAGGATAGCCAACCCCCAACGCGGTGGGGAGTCCCCGAAACATGGGTTCGTAGGTTCATCATCAGCCGGTAACCCGATCTTTGCGGTGTTCCTGTACTGTGACGGGCTAAAGTTTAAAAAGAGATTTGTTTTGAAAAAGTAAAAGAATACCAATCGAGCACATTCAGGCTCTCAGATTCATTTAAGTCTTCCAAGAGACAAGATTCAATTCGGAATGGAATGATCTCAGATTCCGAAAGACAAATGTTTAAGCATAGACCGTGAAGATAATGATGGTGCAAGTTCGATCAAAATTGAAGGCCCTTGGCGGGACGAAATGGCTGCCACGGTGGGATAAGTAGCAAAGAAGTTGCAATGGCCTCTCGTGGTGAAAAGAATTGAAAGATTTGAGGGCAAAAAGTGGTTACCGAACACGGTGGGATTAATAGACACGGTGGGATATTAGAGAGGTTGGTGGGACTAGAGAACATGGTGAATGACACGGTGGGATTTAGAATGATCGAGAGGGTGAGAAGGTGAAGATTAGGAAATGATGTATGCAATGACAAAACAAAATGTAATGCAATTAATACTACATGATGCATGTTGGGCTCAAAAAAAATAAAACAGAACTTGTATAACAAATAGTTGAAGATATAGATTGTCTATGAGGGCAAGATACCCACTCGGTGACTATCGTCCCTCACAGCACAACTTTGGCTTATCCGTGAGCATTAGAGATGACCCGACCGTCGTAGATTTTGATGAAGGGGATCTCGGGTCAAGTCTTCTCTATGCTCATGGTCTTCAACAAATAATGCATAAGATAATAATACACGACTAGCGACATATATGCTAGTCGGCAAGTTATGGGGGTTTCCCATGTTGATTCTTCTGTTTCTGCGAGCATTTTCTTTGCCACTCCTTTGGAGCATCACCGGAATGAGGCAGTTGCGGCGGTATGGTTTCCATGCCTTCTCCACGTGGTCATTCTCCTAGAGTCAGTGGCGATCAGACACTGATATCTGTAGCAGGTTTAATCTTCTTCTGGTGTTGTAGCTGCTTTTCTTCCTTGTCATAGCACTTCTTGCTTCAATGTTGTTTGACCTGTTTGGCGAGATTCTCACCCCTCCTTGACTTGTGTTTCTTTCCTGAAATACTTAATAGAAGGGTTAAATCTGCTCTATGGCTTACCCCCTTGCCTATTGTTGTCTTGCCTTGCTTATATGTCAAGGGGGGTAGCCTTATTAACAAGGTAGTATGAACAAAAATGACTGAAAATGAATAAGATAAGGGTTAAGAAGGCTTACCTGCTATGGTGAGAGTCACACCCTTCTTGATCTTAGCATCCTGAAACACTTGATAAAAGGGGATTAAATCTTCACCATGGCTCATCTCTTTGCCTATTGCTGTATGCCTTGACTTAGGTCAAAGAGAGGAGCCTTCTTAACAAGGTGTAATAACCTAAATGACCGAAATGAAATAGTTAAGAGAACTTACCTGTCGTTGAGAGAACCTTCTCCTCTTATTTTAAAGTCCCTGAAAACACTTGATAAAAGAGGATTAGATCTTCACAACGACTCATCCCTTTGCCTATTATGGCCAACTTTGACTTAGGTCAAAGGGAGGAGCCCTCTTAATGGGGTGATAATGAAGGTAAATATGCAATGCGGAAATGAAACATGCAAGACATAAAGATAAACATGAATGCTAGCAAAGGCAAAAATCAAGGTTATGCCAAGTTAGATGATGCATTTTTTTTATATTTTGGAAAGTATTCAAAATTTTTTTTTTTTTTTTTTTGAAGATATTGGATTTTTGAAAATATTCATTTTTTTTTGAATTTTTGAAAATATTTGATTTTTTGTTTTGTTTTTTTTTTTTTTGAAAATATTTGATGTTTTTTTGGATTTTTGTGGAGAATGTGCCAGTAATGAAAAAAAATTCATCGATCTTTGAGTGTTAATCAAGATTTAAGTGATAAACACCACGTGAAAATAAGGTTCCTTACCCAGAATCTTTCTTGCCCTCTTCTCTTGATCGGTTTGGATTCCCCCTGAGTTTGGACAGCCTACCCTACCCTAGGGGTTTTAAGATCGAAGAATAATAGAGGAAGTCTTTGATAGGATTTGGGGGTGTTGAGGAGGGTTTCTCTACTCATGCCCAAATTGCCCGTTGGGGTTCGGCCTCTTCGGGTCTTTTCTACATATGGCACTTATTTAGACAAGTCTTTGACCCGTGGGGTCATTGCCCATCTTTTGGTGCCTTTTCTTCATTTTCTATTCTTCCGGGTACTCATTTAGACAGGCCCATATTTGTTTAAACCTCGTGGGGTTCATTGCCCATCTTTTGGCACCCTTTTGCACCCTACGAGACGGCCTCCTACTAAGGCGGCGGGCATTTTCGATACTATCCTCCTCTAGTCCCCTTCACCTATCTTGGACCGAATAGAAGAGAATAGGGTAAGGTTTCCTTTCCGCCTTCAGGGTTCTGCCTTGCCTCTCTTGAGTGTTGGGCTATCTAGATTCTGGGATCGGGAGGTGTTGTGTGTGCAAGGTGATGTCTACCCTTGTCTTCTAGCTAACACCCTTGGATCGATGACTTGATATCATACTAGAGATTCTCCATTTTCTTTTCTAAGGAAAATATTTTTTGAGGTAAACGCCGTTCCATGGATGGTTCAATTTTTCTCCATCGGCATTGGTTAGCTCATATGCATTGCCTGGATATTTTTCAGTTATAACAAAAGGCCCTTCCCACTTAGGTTGCAACTTGGAGCGGGGACCACCCGGCTTAACGAATATACGTTTAACTACCATTTCACCGATTTCGAACTTCCTCTCTACCACCCTCTTTTGATAAAACCTTTTCAATCGGTTCTGATAAGTCCGGGCATGCTCGGAGGCAGCCAACCTTCTTTCATCTAGGAGTTCAAGTTGTGCAAGGAGAGATTCTCGTCTCTCATCGACAGGGATGTCCCTATCGAGTTGAACTCGGAGTGATGGAAGGAGCACTTCGTACGGGACCACCGCTTCCATCCCATATGCGAGAGCATACGGGGTTTGGCCAGTGGGGGTCCGTACAGAAGTACGATAAGCCCATAGGGCATCTACAAGCTTATCTGGCCAGTCTGCGAACTTGCTAGACTTACAGGTTTTCTTGATGATTTTAATCAAAGTTTTGTTGGTGGCTTCTGCTTGACCATTGCCTTGCGGGTAATAAGGAGATGAATGATGCAATACAATGCGGTACCTGTTGCAAAGATCACGCAGATCTTGAGAGAGAAATTGCGGTCCATTGTCGGTGATGATGTCGCTGGGTATCCCGAACCTGGCGATGATGTTGCGTTTGATGAAGGAGCACAGTGTTGATGCCTTGATCTCCACGAACGCTTCCGCTTCTGCCCACTTGGTGAAGTACTCTGTTGCCGTCAGGATGAACGATTTGGAACGGATTTCAGAGTTAAGATCACTTAGAGGGCCAATGATATCGAAAGCCCACATGGCGAAGGGCCATGGGGCATGAATAGGATGAAGGGAAG
This sequence comes from Cryptocoryne crispatula var. balansae, assembly GCA_036172225.1. Classification (NCBI taxonomy): domain Eukaryota; kingdom Viridiplantae; phylum Streptophyta; class Magnoliopsida; order Alismatales; family Araceae; genus Cryptocoryne; species Cryptocoryne crispatula. The sequence goes on along the minus strand of CM069926.1, from coordinate 20,166,948 downwards.
ATGCGGGAGAATGGATCTTGTCGGCATGAAGTTGGCAAGAATGACAGTGCCGGACAAAGATGGAGCAATCCTCTTCTAGGGTTGGCCAATAATACCCCGCTCGATGATTTTCTTGGCAAGAGCTTGAGCATAGACCTGGCCCCCACAGACCGGGGAATGTGCTTCCTTAAGCACCAATTCTGCCTCTTCTTCATCAACGCATCTCAATAAAATTCCGCTTAGGCTCCTCTTGTAGAGCACCCCTCCTAGGATGGTATACCTCCGGGATACTCTCCTGATGGCCTTCTTTTCTTTTGCATTTGATCCAGGTGGATATGTCTGATCTTGACAATACCTTGCGATCTCATCAAACCAAGGCCTCTCACCCTCATCTAACTCTTCCAACTCGACTAGAGAAACTTCCTCCTTACGCTCTAGATACTCCTTCCCGCCAAATCTCTCCTTAACTTTCGAAATCGCCCATCCTTAATCGCCGGCATCGACCTTCTACGGACATGAATAGTCCGCACTGTCTACCTAGCGGGACCGATAGAGATGAAGCTAAGGAGGCAAGGGCATCAGCAAGGAAGTTCTGAGCTCGAGGAACATGGACGAAAGTTAGTTTGGAAAAGAGCTTGATGTAGCAAGAGGTGAGTTCTTGGTAAGGTTTGAGGTTTGGATGAGAAGTTCGGTATTTGGTTAGGACTTGGCGAAGGATTAGTTGGCTATCACCTATCACCCTTAATTCCGTGGCACCATAGAAATGAGCGGCCTACAGCCCGGCCAGCAAGGCTTCATATTCGCCTATATTGTTGGTTGCCGGGAAGTCAAGCCGAAATGCCAGTGGAATGGTGACACCCTCGGGTGATAGAAGGACGATTCCTATTCCCTTACCGTGTGAATTCAGAGCCCCGTCAAAATATAATGTCCAAAGGTGGGAAGATCGGATCAACATTAGTTCGTCATCCGGGAGCTCCGATTGGACCGGGTCAAAGAGGGGTATAGGGTGATGAGCTAGATGTTCGGCAATGGCATAGCCCTTAATCGCCTTCTGGGGGACATAGGTGATATCAAACTGAGAAAGGAAGCTCTGCCAACGACCTAACCGATCAGTTAGAACAGTTTTCTCCAGAAGGAATTTGATGGGATTGATGCGGGCAATAAGATTGACCTCATGAGCTAAGAAATAGTGTTTAAGCTTCTGAACTACCCGTACTAGTGCAAAGACAAAGTCTTCTCCACTACAAGATACTTCGCTCGCATGGATCAAAGATCTTTGACAAATAGTAAGTTGCCCTCTCTTTCCCTTCTTCATCAACTTGTGCAAGGACCGCCCCAAGAGAATTCTCCAAAACCGAGATATATAAAACTAAGGGCTTGCCAGTGGACTCGGTGGTCTAAGCACGGGGGACTAGCCGTGTACCTTTTCAAACCATCGAATGCATCCTGGCACTTCGAATCCCATTTGAACTCGGCCCCCGCCTTGGTCAACTCATAGAAAGGTTTACACCTTTGGGAGTGTTGTGAGATGAACCGGCGGGCAAACTGGAAGCTCCCGAGTAGTCCTCGAAGTTCTTTCATATTTCTCGGAGGAGGCATACCAATGATTGCCTTGGCCTTGTTTGGGTCGAT